>JANRMT010062814.1:97096811-97112531 GCA_026402145.1 Polypterus bichir lapradei
ACCTGAAATGGTTTTCACTTCACAGGTGTGCCTTATCAGGGTTATTTAGTGGAATTTCTTGCTTTATCAATGGGGTTGGGACCAGCAGTTGTGTTGTGCAGAAGTCAGGTTAGTGGGACGATCATTTATTTTTCAACAGGACAATGACCCCAAACACACCTCCAGGCTGTGTAAGGGCTATTTGACCAAGAAGGAGAGTGATGGAGTGTTGTAAATGGTCATGAAAATAAAGAAAACACATTGAATGAGGAGGTGTGTTTAAACTTTTGGCCTGTATTGTATATCTATATATATATATATATACACACACACACACATAAACATATATATATATATATATATATATATATATACATATACACATATACATATATACATACATATTTACATATACACATATACATATATATATTTTATATATATATACTAGCAAAATACCCATGCTTCACAGCGGCGAAGTACTGCCTTAAAATTTTTATTAAGAAGAAAATTAAACCTTTTTAAACTGAGGGAAAATATACCAATAATTATTTGTTAAGGATCTTTTTGTATACCATGTTGTCAGTACAGACCTTCGGTTGTAATAAGACCAAGCTGTGCGCTGAGCTTACTCTTGAGCATGCAACATACAGTTGGCCATGTGAAAAGTAATCTTGTCTCAAATCTCACAGCTTGGATTGCTGCTGTCATAATCGGTTTGAGTTTCATGGTTTGTTTCAATTATGGCAGTATTTGCAAGACTTGTGTTGAAGTGACATTCGGCATCTGTCAAGCGTTGTAAGCATACAGCTGGTTTCATCGATAACTTCACATCCAGCTTTTGAGAGTTTAAACATTAATAAACATCAAAGTGTCCACTACTGAAATCGTCACCTGTGAATCTAAGATGTTTAAGAGGCATTGGCGGTTGTCGAAAGGTGTAAAATATTTGGCTATTTCGGTACACTTCAAAGCGACAATCGAGCAATTCAGCGGCAGCCATCAACTCACATACAGAACCATAGGTGAAGGGCTTAAGCATTTCACTCTTATAGTGCTCCTGTGTAGTATAATTATCTCCTGTACCGTCATCAGTCCATACCTTGAACCTGTCCCAGTCATTCATTACATAAGACACAATGTTCCTCCAGATATGAAGAGTGAGCCTGATATGGCTGTGCAATATGTAACAAAGAGAATGGAAAAGGCAGGTGCTATCTCCGGGGATGGAAACCACTCGGTAAGTGACAGTTCTTTGATCGATGGTGATCACCTCGATAGACATGTTAATGGGGGTACGGTTGGAACGATAAAGGAAATGGGTACCTGAACAATGTAAAGTAAGTCTAAAATACCTACACAATAACTATTATCGAGCTGCAGGCTATGGACATATATATGTACGTAAGTAGGATTCAGTTAGCATTGGGAGTCCGTGTACCAGATTTCTTGAAGATGGGCCCATAAGTAACAAAGACCATTGGAAAGTTCAATATAGCGGCCGACAGTGGCGTCATACCACCGTAATAAGTACGTACATCGGTATCGGTTAGCACAGGGAAGCCGCCTACCAAATTTCGTAAAGATGGGGCCATAAATAAGAAAGTTCAACATGGCGGACATTGTTGACCGTTATGACCGTTACGCGTAGAATTTCAAAATGAACCCTGCTTAACTTTTGCAAGTAAGCTGTAAGGAATGAGCCTGCCAAATTTCAGCCTTCTACCTACACGGGAAGTTGGAGAATTAGTGACGTTGGAATTTTCAATATGGCGGCCGACAGTGGCATCATACCACAGAAATAAGTACGTACATCGGTTTCGGTTAGCGCAGGGAAGCCGCCTACCAAATTTCATGAAGACTGGGTCAGCCTTCTACCTACACGGGAAGTTGGAGAATTAGCGACATTGGAAAGTTCAATATGGTGGCCGACAGTGGCGTCATACCACCGAAATAAGTATGTACATCGGTTTCGTTTAGCGCAGGGAAGCCGCCTACCAAATTTTGTGAAGATGGGGCCATAAATAAGAAAGTTCAAAATGGCGGACGTTGTCGACCGTTATTACCGTTACACGTAGAATTTCGAAACGAAACCTGCTTAACTTTTGTAAGTAAGCTGTAAGGAATGAGCCTGCCAAATTTCAGCCTTCTACCTACACGGGAAGTTGGAGAATTAGTGATGAGTAAGTGAGTGAGTGAGTGAGTGAGTCAGTGAGGGCTTTGCCTTTTATTATTATAGATTCAGCTACATGACTAAGCCTTTTTTACTACTCAGTTTATTGAATTGTTAAATGAAAACCAGAATATGCTGAACAATTTGCAAACTCATTTAGAAGAATGTATTGTTAATGGTGGGGCTCATTTGAAAAATGTTATTTAAATGTATTGTACTGTATAAGACAATGTAATAAATGGCATAGATTCTTTTTTGACCACTTTTGTTTCTTAACCATTCATATTATCTTTATACAAAATCATCATCCTTGAGCAGCACCAGTTATAAAGAAGAATTTCTTTCTCTCAGCTTCAATAAAGCTTACACTAAGCATTTACTCTGGTAGTGATATGCCACTGACATCTATTCCATGCTGTGAATGATAATTGTTTTATTAATAATATGTTTGCCTTCCACTTTGCTATTTTAGTAATTTTGAAATGAAACAAAAAAAAATCATTGTCATTATTTGTCTCTGTATGGCACTGTTGTCATCCTGGTAATTATCCTTTTCTTGGGTTCCATTATGCTCTCAGTTTTTTTTTATTTGGGTCCTCAGATGAAAACTCAAGCCATTGGGCCACACTCCTTATGCTCCCAAATACATATTTAAACACATGGGTGAAATTACAAGAATTGGAAAAGTTAGTCTATAACCAGACTCAAGTCTATAGAAACAGGCAACCTTGGCTGCCAGAAGGCCTCAGATAAGAATATATTACCATATTTTGTGAAAGGGTTGCATTAAGCATATTTAAGAAATATTTATTACTGTTATACTCCATATGTAATCATTGTAATGTTAATATGCTCAGAAAGCCTAAAATCTAAACCAGTAACAAAGCTCAAAATATATATTTAGACCTGCATCATCTAGAGAGAGACTCAAAATTTCTGTAAGTTGATCAATTGATGACAAATCTTAAATGCAAAATTAAACAAAACACTATATACGTATAGTGTCTGAATAGCTAGCAATAGTGTTTTGAAAATTGCTGGCAATGCACTCACTCCCACCATCACACCTTCTTCCACCACATGTGCTTGATCACATAACATCTGGATGTTATGTCCTGTAGAATACATTGCCTTTCTGCTCACTACCAAGCTATGTATGTGCTTTGAACAGGGCTGCCATGTGATTAGTTCTCACCACAACCGTGAACTCCACCTCCATTAGAATTTTTGCAGGAAGAACTAACAATCAAGTGATAGTTCTAAAAACTAGCATTGGATAACAAGCCTGAAGACAATTCTTAAGGTTCATTCCAAGGCTTGTTACCACCACCCAAGGATAATGTTTATTTGATGATGGTTAATAGTAAGTGAAATGAAACTTAAGTGTTCTCTACTTTGCAAAACAATTGGCAAAATAAATTGCACTTCCAGTAAAATTCATCCTTTTCACATCAGGATGAAGATGTTTTGTTGTTGTCTAGAAGCATTTCTTGCATTAATTTCAGATGCTTCTGTTTGTCATTTAGTTTTTAATAACGGACTATGAATATTAGACTGACTCCACTGTTAACATTTCCTGTTTCTCTTTAGTTTTAGTGAATTGAGTTCTTGTCACTTGTTTCTGTTTTTGCTAAAACATATTTTCTTTTTTTGTGTTCCCTCTGCAGTTACAAACAAGGTGCTACCCACTAAATCTGACTCCCTTTTGGGCCTTTCATCTACTGCTCCCTACAGCCAGTCCAGTGTATATCTACCTGCCAGTTTTAAGCTCACCAATGCCCAGCTGGCATTCTTCTTGCAGGAGAGCAGGAGAGAACAGCAGGGAAACCAAAGTGGCCATCCCCTACAGCGAACAGAGAGTTTTGTTGTCTTCCAGACCAAAGAACTTCCAGCGGTCAATGTTTCCTTTGGCCCTTTCAGCCAGGGCCAAGTCTTACCCAAGGATCTTCTGCAACCATCCAGCCCACTGGAGATCCCAAACTTTTTAACTGTCAACTGGAAGGTCCGTGCCTTCATAGTCCAACCTAGGGTCTACTCCAACATACCCTTGGTTCAAGTGCTTTTCTATATTGCTGGTCGAGACTGGGATGATTTCCAAGTGGTAGAAAAGCTGCCTTGTGTGCGTCTACATGCGTTCAGGGACATCCGAGAGATTAAGACCTCCTGTCGCCTGCGGGGAAGTCTGGCACAATGCCTAGCTCAACTGGACCTTCCTGTCAACTGGTTCAACACCAATGTGGCTCCTTTGGGACGCCGGAAAGGCAATGAGGGCCTGGAAATGAGTGTAGAAACTCTGCAGGCTGAACTCTACTATACAGTCCATGAGCCTGACAGCAATGGAGAATGTGGAGACAACACACCACGGCGAGGAGGTGGTGGCAGCTCCCGGGGAGAAATGCCAACCCAGCATCCCCTGCTTCGTATTGGTAGTATCAGCTTGTACCAGCCAAGCCAGGAGCAGATTATGGTGGAAAAGCAGCTAGATAGGAACATCTTTGTGAAGCTGCCTGAGCGACCGCTGAAACCTGGAGCCATCCTCAGCATCTTCCTCTACCTGGTGCCCAACTCCACTGTGGAACAGTTCACCCTCAAGTAAGTGTCATTGATAGCATATAGACAAGCAGTAGCATCTTGCTGATGCTGAAATCTTAAACTGAAAGATGAAAACTAGAAAGCAAGAGAGATAGCAGAATAGCTAAAACCAGCCTATTATCTTTTATGTTGCACGTCCTGTTTGGCTTGTAGTCTGCAGGAAACACATATGTGTAAATAAAAGTTAATTGTTTCAGAACAAATATTTTGCTGTGTTTTAGACTATGGGAGGAAGCCAGAGTCCCCAGTGTTCCAAAGAGGACATTCCAGTTTTAGTTGGGTTCTAACTTAGATAGATAGACAGATCAATCGATGGATGGAATGAATGAACTTTGGGCCCTCAGATGAAAACTCAAGCCATTAGGGGCTTTTTACAGACGCTCTTTAAATAAATAAATACATAGATTGATAGATATATATACACATGCACATTTTGGTCTGAACACATACCGGAATGACGTCAAGCGAGAAAATTTAAAAGAAAGAAAATTTCTGACTTAGCTGTCACAGTCACAGTAAGGCATTATGCAGACGTATTGCTGTTGGTATAAAGCAGGGTTCCTCAGTCACAGTCCTGGAGGCCTGCAGTGGCTGCAGGTTTTTGTTCTAACCCACTTCCTTAATTAGAAAGCAATTCTTGCCAATAATTTAATTTCATGGCTTGTTAGTGCTTTAACTCTGCTATGTCAGGTAATTCTCATATTCTAGATTTTCTACCCCTTTCTAACGATATCATCCAAATGATTTGAAGGCTAAAAAAGATGAGTAATTCTCAGTCCTTCACTTTTTTCTCTTCACTTTCCTTCCAAGTATTTAATTAAACCCAATAAATGATAAATGCACACAGGTGTAAATGGTAACAAGCTAAATGGAGAAATGCTGGTCTCTTGACATTTGCATGTTATTGCTAATTAGGAGCAATTAAAAACAGAGAATACAGCTGTTTAAGACTAAAATAAGCAATAAGGGTTCAAAATCTTAAAGAGCAAGACAACTAAGATGAAGCAGAAGTGTTACTTGAGCAATAAGTGGTTCTTATTAATCAATTGGGTTGGAGCAAAAACCTGGCAGCCACTGTGGCCCTCCAGGACTATGATTGAGGACCCCGATATAAAGGATCCCCCATTGTGTTTCCTGACACACTTCTGCTGAATAACAACAACAGCAACATTTATTTATATAGCACATTTTCATACAAAAAAATGTAGCTCAAAGTGCTTTACTTAATGAAGAATAGATAAATAAAAGACATAGTAAGAAATTAAAATAAGTCAACATTAATTAACATAGAATAAGAGTAAAGTCTGATGGCCAGGGAGGACAGAAAAAAACAAAAAAAAAAAAAAAACTCCAGACGGCTGGAGAAAAAAATAAAACCTGCAGGGATTCCAGACCATGAGACTGCCCAGTCCCCTCTGGGCATTCTACCTCACATAAATGAAACAGTCCTCTTTGTATTTAGGGTTCTAACGGAAAGACTTGATGATGATGGTCATGCAGACTTCTGGCTTTTAGTCCATCAATGTTGGAGCATCATGATGCTTTAAGTAGATGGTGGTGGCGCAGGCCGCCACCACAAAGAAACCAGAAAAAGAAAGAGAAGAGAGAGTAGGGGTTAGTACGGATTTTAGAGCCACCATGAATAGTTATTATAATGAATTGACTATACAGAGTATCAGGATTAAATTAAAGTGAAGTTATGAGAAGGCCATGTTAAAGTAATGTGTTTTCAGCAGTTTTTTAAAGTGCTCCACTGTATTAGCCTGGCGAATTCCTATTGGCAGGCTATTCCAGATTTTAGGTGCATAACAGCAGTTTCATTCCCGGGAATGCGGGAATAAAAAATGGATTCCCTATTCTGCATTTGTTGCAAACGATTTATGTCTTTTTGGGGTAGTCCTGAGAGGAGTGCGTTACAGTAATCTAGTCGACTGAAAACAAAATTAATTTCTCAGCATCTTTCAATGATATAAGAGGTCTAACTTTTGCTATGTTTCTTAAGTGAAAAAATGCTGCCCTAGTGGTCTGATGAATATGCGATTTAAAATTCAGGTTACAGTCAACAGTTACCCCTAAGTTTTTTACTTCCGTCTTGACTTTTAATCCTAATGCATCAAGTTTATTTCTGATAACTTCATTGTATCCATTATTGCCAATCACTAAAATTTCAGTTTTCTCTTTATCTTGAGAAAATTACTATTCATCCATACAGAAATACAAGTAAGACATTGTGTTAGTGAATCAAGAGAGTCGGGGTCATCAGTTGCTATTGATAAGTACAGCTGTGTGTCATCAGCATAGCTGTGGTAGCTCACGTTGTGCCCTGAGATAATCTGACCTAACGGAAACATATAGATTGAGAAGAGCAGCAGACCCAGGATAGAGCCTTGTGGAACACCATATAGGATATCATGTGTCTCTGAGTTGTAATTACCACAACTAACAAAGAATTTGCTCCCTGCCAGGTAGGATTCAAACCATTTAGGACACTGCCAGAGAGGCCCACCCATTGACTAAGGCGATTTCTAAGAATATTGTGATCAATGGTGTCAAATGCGGCACTCAGATCTAAGAGGATGAGAACAGATAAATGGCCTCTGTCTGCATTTACCAGCAGGTCATTTACTACTTTAACAAGTGCAGTTCTGCGCTGTGATTTGTTATAAAAACTGACTGAAATTTATCAAGAATAGCAAGTTTATTGAGGTGGTCATTTAACTGCATAATGACTGCTTTCTCTAGAATTTTACTTAAGAAGGGCAGGTTAGAGATGGGTCTAAAATTTTCAAAAGCAGAGGGGTCAAGATTATTTTTCTTGAGTAGGGGTTTAACTACAGCAGTCTTAAGACAGTCTGGGAAGACCCCCGTATTTAATGACAAATTTACTATATCAAGAATATTATCAATTAGCACGCCTGATACTTCTTTGAAAAAACTTGTTGGTATTGGGTCAAGGACGCAGGTGGAGGGTTTCAGTTGAGAGATTATCTATGTAAATCAGGCAAATCTATCCTGGTGAAAGAATTTAATTTGTTTATAATGGAGTACTGGGGCTTAGTACCGCAGTGTTGGGGAGATATACTATGTTAATTCTAATATTAATTTTTTGATTGAAAAATACAGCAATAGCCTCACAGGTTTCACTGGAAGTATATTGGAGGCATTCCTTTGCATTACCTGGGTTTAGCAGACGATCAATCGTAGAAAATAAAACTCTGGGATTACTCGCATTGTTATTTATAATCTTAGAGAAATAGCAGCTCCTCTCAAGATGGACTGTGTTATTGTATTCTGTTATTTTAACCTTCAATATCTCATAGAGGATAATCAAGTTAGTTTTCCTCCATTTACGCTCAGCTCTACGACATGTTCTCATTAAATCAGACACTCTTTGGGTCTTCCATGGTATAACAATGCTAGAAGATTTTTTAACTGTCTTTTCAGGCGCAACTATGTCAACAGCAGCTCTTACTTTAGAATTAAAGTTTTCCAACTTACTATTTACATTATCCTCGCTATTATAGTTGGCACTATAAATGGACTGATTGCTTAGAATGTTTGTAAGTTTTAAAGCTGCTGATGAGTCAAACAAGCGTTTTTTAGCAATATGCTTCTTATGAATGTTTTCTATCATTATTTCTGTATTAAATAGTAGAAGAAAATGGTCTGATAGATCCATATCAATGACCTGCTTTACATCAACTTTTAGTCCTTTGGTAATTACTAAGTCTAACATATCACCTGCTTTATGTGTAGGCTGATTAACGAGCTGTCTCAAATCAAAAGAGTCCAGGAGGTTCATGAATTCCTTTATTTTTAGGTCACACTGATTGTTGATATGAAAGTTAATGTTGCCGACTATTAAGAGTGTGTCATAGTTCACAATTAAAATTGACATTAAGTCTGAGAATTCTTCAAAGAAAGATGCATTAAATTTAGGAGGTCTATACACGGATAATACTAAAACGTGAAAATCCCCATGAATAACAATGGCGAGATACTCAAAGGACTTGAATTTACCAAAACTGACATCTTTACACTTTAATGATTCATTTGCTCAAAGTATTTAGCATTAGTGTGTCAGAGAGAGAATGTGCAGCATTGTTTATAATGGCACTCAGTTTTGTTTTAATTCTTTCCTTTGCTTTGACCTCCAAGGAGTCCAGAGTGTGTCTATAACTGATCTTGCTCTTTTAATTAGCTTGTTGGTTCGGTGAACCTCTCTTGAAGTGATGTTACCAGCCAAGCACACCAGAGTTTAGAAAATCGCACTGGTCATCACAGAGTTATAGAAGATGTGAAGGATGTCACTTCCCACATTAAAAGAATGGAGTCTATGCTGCCCTTCCTCTGACCAACTCTTCATCCATTCTCTGAATAGTGACCAGACATAGAGGCTGTTTGGTGTGGTGACAGTCAATAACCAGTTCCTTGCTTTTGCTGATGTTAAGATGCAGACAATTCTCTTTTCACCAAAAACATACTTCTGTGCCTCATCCCTCTAACTGATATTCCCCATAAGTGCAGAATCATCTGAGAATTTCTGCAAGTGACATGACCTGCTATTATATTTGTAGTCGGAGGTATACAGAGTAAGAGAAAAGGAGACAGGAATGCTCCTTGTGATGCTCATCAAGTCTCTCAATCTGCTGTCTACCCAACAGATAGTCCATTATCCAGCATGGTACATTCACCATAGGCTCATCCACCTGCATATTCCTGTGTTTACCCTTTAACAGGGATGGTTGGATGGTATTGAAGGCGCTAGAGAAATCAAAAAACATAATTCTAAAAGAGCTGCCAATTTTGTCCAGGTGAGAATAAGCTTTGTGGAGCAGGAAATTGCATCTTCCACTCCAATAATAATAATTATGCATTGAATAATCACAGTTACTCATTGAATAATGAAGTGGCATTACCTTCCGATATGGCCTCATTTAACTTAGTAAAAATAATTGTTAAATCCTTGGCCTGAGCCAACCTGGCAATCCTTTGCCATCTTTGTCTACTTGTTTGATACATTGGTGTCATTCATGTCTTGAGACTGCCTCTATATTTGTCACCTGCTTGTCCTGGTCTGACTTGCAGTGTATCCTGTGATCTGTAGGCACAATTCAGAATGATTTGCTAAATAAGAGTCCAAACTTATGGAGAACATATCAGAACATATTTGCTTAGAGTTAAATTAATTACCTGAATATTTCTGAGAGACCATGCAATATTAGTACAGGGGTCATACCAGCCTACAAACAAATTTGAGGCCTAGGCTGTCATGCTACCCGGTAGGCATGCTTTTAATGAATTAGACTCATTGGTTTTAAGTCTTGTCTACATAACATTATCCATACCTTACATTTCCAAGGAAGTTATTTTATTCTTAACTAAATTCAGTTCTGTTTGAAGCACAGCCGTAATCTCATATGGCCAGTGAGTGTTTGTGGTTAAGACTCTGACACTTCATAAACATGACTTGGATTTATGATAGTACTGTCTTAGTTCCTGCCATTTCTGATCTCTTTCACACAGTTAATGCCACTCCTAACAGGCCTCTCTGCTCACTACACTCTGATGAGACATAGGTAGAACAGCAATAAAACTCCTGGACTGTTGGGAATGCTCCTAGTTATAACCTGTGCTCAGCCACTGGTGTAAAGTAAATGTCTTCAGACACCTCTGATGTATCATCTGTCCTCAGGTCCCAGTCTTTGTGTTTGTGAAAGGTTCTGAGACTCCTGGCTGGGGTGAATACATCATTATGATAAGCTGCATCATATTTCATTATGTTTACTCAAAGAGACTGCTGCTGCAAAACAAAGAACTGTAATTCACATACTTCAAATAAGAAAATGAACAGTCTTGGCTCTGAAGGGCAACATTACCTGCTTGGTTTAGTTTTTGCCTCTTTCTTTTCCTGCCTTACCTCAGTCTACTTTTATTATCACACTCCTGCATTTAAAATGACCTGGCAGTGTGAATGTTGTCCTATTTTAGAATTGTACAAATTTCTTTTGTTTCTGACATTATTATAATATACCATATGTGCTTGATTTCAGCCAGATCATTTATTAGCTAAAAGTGAAGTCAATTCTAAAAGAATGATAAAGTTTTAATTAACAGCTGTCAGCCACATTATTGTCTGTCCGTTAGAAATGACCTGAGTTTATAGAAAATATTTTAGCATAAATAGTGATGAGGCTCAAATTGGAGAGTTTAATGTGAACCATGATCATGCCATCTAAACCAACCTGTTTTAATATGTAAGCAAAAATCCACTGAAGAAGAGGTGCAGCTAAACAAGCGTTTAATATACAGGCATAACTGAGCTTCTGATTGTCAGACTGACAAGAACCTCAGACTAAAATCTGCAGGCAGAATTATGTCTATCCCCTTGCTGTTTCTTTTTTCTTTCTTTTACTGTAAGCTGACATTTTATTATAAAGCATTCTCTTCTCTTCCATTGTATTTGACCAGATTCTTGTTCGCATACTGCCATTTTGAATTTAAAATGTCGTGAATGTACCTGACTTCCTGGGATTGCAAAGGGGAACAGGAAGTCTGACAAAAGACCTCTGGGCATGATAGAAACAGAAGAGAGAGAAACACTGGCAGCAGGAAAGGTTTTGTTATAGCAGCATGGAGACAAAGTGGCTCTGGTGTGGTATAAAGTAATCCAGCACAAATTACTAATTACTCATCTAGAATTACAATAGAATTACTTTTTTTATTTTTTTTTCTGGAAAACGTTATTCCATTATTGATAACTTTACTTTTTTCTTACCTTCTAAACCCATTCAAATATGTAACAGTAGGAAAGTACAATGATGGCAACCAAAAGTTCTTGCAGTATTTTAATAAGTTAGCAGTCACCAATAACAGTCAGTGTGAATTCGGCAGTTACACAAATAAACTACATGACCTGCCTTTGCCCAGTGTAATTTCAAATATATAAACCAGTCAGTAGAGGCATTTAGGTTAAATAAAAAATGTAATAATTAAAAATAAAACAGACTTAATGACTTGAATGACTGCAAACCTGGTAAACTGTGAAATTATTGCTAGTGTAGTAGCCAGCAGAAGATAGCATTTAGTGATTGGGTAGGGACAGCTACTGTAAGTTTATTGTGTAAAACAATCTGTTTTAGTGCTCACTCTTCTTCTTCTTCATCTTTTCCCAGTTCTATGTGGAGTCAATGTGCTTCATCAACCTGCTCCATACAGCTTGGTCCTATACCTCCTCCTCAGTCAAGCCCTTTTTCTCCAGATCTTCTTTTACTTTATCCATCCACCTCTGGCTTGGTCTACCTCACTTTCTCATTCCTGTACTTCCATTCCCGTCACTCCCTTCAATATTCATTGTCTCTCCTCATCACGTGTCTATACCACATCAACCTACTTTCTTGTACTTTCTTAGTTATCTCTCTCATTTCTGTTGTACCTCTGATTGTCACATTTCGTATTTTGTCCCTTTTAGTAGCTCCACATATCCATCTCAACATTTATATTTCTGCCACATCTAACTTATCTTCCTGCAATCCCTTTACTGGTATGTGTCAGCTCCATACATCATTGCTGATCTTATTACTGTCTTAAAACTCTTACATTTAACCTTTACCTTAATTATTCAGTCACACAATACTTCTGATACCTTCTACCAGTTGTTCCATCCACACTGCACTTTTGGGTTATCTCTATATCTAGTTTTCCATCTCGGGCTACCACCGATCCTAGATATTTACGTTTATCCACTATTTTCAATAGCTCTCCCTGCAGGCTAACTTCTGAACCCTGAACATCATTAAACCTCATATATTCTGTCTTCTTCATATTTTTATTCAACCCTCTATCTTCCAAAGCCCGTCTCCATTCTTTCAACTTCATCTCAACTTCCTCTTTTCTGGTGCTACACATCACAATGTCAGCAGCAAAAAAGCATACACCAGGGGGATTGGTCCTTTATCCTAATAATTCAGCGTACATATTCTGGACAATCCTCAGATACTTTTCTAGTACTCCTTTCCCTTTCAAGTACATCCAGGCTTCCTGACATGATATTCTATCATAAACCTTCTCTAAATCAATAAGCACTATATAATCCTTTGTTTTTCTCGATGCTTCGCTATCAGCTGTCTCGATGCAAAGACTGCATCTGTCGTTCCTCCCCCTGGCATAAAACCAAAGTGTGCATTTCCTATGGTGATCTTTTCCCTAAGACTTCTCTCCACAACCTTTCCCTATATTTTCTCTTTGTATGTCATCAGCTTTATCCCTCTATAGTTTCCACGATTCTGAATATCGCCCTATCCCATATAAATGGGAACCACCACACTGTTATTCCACTCCCCTGGTATTCTCATCTGTCCATAGATCTTCTGCTTTAGATCTTACACCACATCTACTCCCTCTTTGCCTAATCTCCTCAATACTTTTCATCATCATTTCATCTTCTCCTATTGCCTTTCCATTTTTCATTCTTTTCAGTGCACCTTCAGTGCTCCTTTACTTCCTCCCTCCTTATTCTTGGTGTTAGCTCTTCATTTGGGACTACATCCCTAAATGCTACCTCTGGATTTTCTTCATTCAACAGCTTTTTCAAAGTACCTCTTCCAAATATTCTTGATCCTATCATGCTCATTTAAGACCACACCTTACTCAGCTTTCATCTGCTATACAGTATCTGACTAAAATCCTTTTCAGCCTTGTTCCTAACCTTTGGTATTCCAGTGCTCATTACACTTTTAAAAAAGACATGTGGCGATGAAAAAGAAATGACATCCTGTAAATAATTATTTTACACTCACTAAAAATTAGGTGAGTGAGTTAACTTACTTGTAAACAGACATCTTCTCTGTTATAATGGGAATGTTGTGAAGAGATGTGAAGAAAAAGAACACATGTGAAGAAAAAAATCAAAAGGCCTTTCAGCTATAGCATCACTGGACATAGTGGCACTGTGTGAGAAGGAGGTCAAGACAATTCCAAGGGCTCATGACTGACAGACATGACTGACAAATTATTGTAATATACTGTCATTTTATTAGTTTTAATGGCCAGTTATTGAGAATACATTTAAAAAAATCATTTATCTACACTTAACAAAGTTATATTTTTTCAAAAGTAGCAATCCATTCTTTTATATTTCTCTACATTTTTTTAGCCGGAATGTTGCAGGCTGGTCCTCATGAACTTGAATAAAAGAGAGGTAATCTCCTATTTGTTAGCCAACATTTCATGCATCTTCATTTTGCCTAATTAAATTGTCAAAACGAAATTCTGGGTTCCAGAAAAGGAAAGAAGAGTAAGGAAAACTTTAAAGAGAGAAGAGTGAGTGACTTTTGGTCATCCATTTTTTTTTCAAAGAAAGGTCAGTTTATCTATCTGTTATTCCATTCTCTATGTGTGATGAAAATCAACCGGCTTATAAGATTATGAAATCTAACCCAGCAACCAAAAGATCAAAAACTTCTAATTAGATTTAGATTACTTAATAATAAGATGTAAAGGCATATGCTAATTATTAAGTAATTCAAATGTAAGTGTTGTATCACAATGAATAGTAAACAGTAATGCTAGGCAGCTTTTTTTATAAGAGTATCTGTGGACTAACGTTGTTCACACACCTCACTAAGTCAATTCTGCCCTTGTGTCAACACAAATGCAGAACCCTTTTGCTGTTTATATTATACAGTAAGTATTGTCAGATTTTATGTCACTAATGGAATGCAATTTGTATTTTTTCGATAAAGGATTTGCCCACAAAGGCTGACATTCAATTGTAAAAGAATCAATGTTTGTTTTACTTTGCACATATTTTGGCATCATGTCCTTGCAGACATGTTATGCATTTTGTTGATCTGTTTTTGTACATCATGTCCGCAATCAGCCCTTTTCTTAATTTTGAGTAGTTTATTATCTTCATTAGTAGAACTTCACAGTGAGCTCTGGGATAGTTGTTTTTTTCTTCATTCCTATCCTGCTGCCCTTGTTTTTGAATACAAGTGTAATCTGAACATTTTTTCTAAGCCCTAAAAATACCATGTTACATTTGATCCTGTTCCGTGATTTCTGACTTTTTTTTTTGCTAAGATTTTCTCATTAATGCAGATGAAAAACAGTTGACATAATTCTGATTTTCCTTTTGCTATTATAATGCATTAAAATTTCTTCTTTAAAAAGCTTCTTCAGTGTCAGTAATGGATATTTAGCTTAGCTACCTTCTCCAACAAACGGTGTCACAGAGTTGGTCTCTGTCTAATGTTCCTACTGGCTTGACACATAATACCTAAAACATCAAGGCATAATTAAAAACATTGAGGCTACACTTATTTCAGTTTTGCTACATCTGTAAAGCATAAACCATTTAGTTTTATCTGGCTGTTCTTCATTGACAGATAGCTCTAATTTGCAGCACTCAACCGGAGTTCACCGCTTAAAAATTGGGGTCTGTACAATCAGAATTTTTTTAAGCTAACCACATCTTACACTTCTTGAGAACTTCTTCAGAATTTTGCTTTGTATTGTTCTGCTAAATGAAACTTATAATGAGGACTTAACATTTGCAGATCTTTATAGCTCAACATTTAGCATATATGTGAGACATTAACACACATCATCTGATTCAATTGAGTCACAGTGCCTCCATTTATATAAGATAGATCATCTTGTGTGACTCAGTCCACCTTATGCACAAAGATCAAGACCTGTAATATTAGGTCCAGAGGACAAGCAGGATTATTATTTTGTAGTGTATTTTACTTTGGTTATTGCCAAGTGTTCATCCCTCCTTTGAGTCTATTTCACTTTACTAAAATCTTTTAGATTTTAGTACCCTTTTGCTGCTATTGTGCTTAGCTGGATGTGGGGAGCTTCAACAAAGAATACATTCCATCACAATAATTTTAGATACAGTAGTCAAAGAGACATATATTGCAAATTTCCTTGGCCTTGTAGGCATATGTTGATACATTATATATATATAT
>JANRMT010062814.1:97112931-97134319 GCA_026402145.1 Polypterus bichir lapradei
AGTATACAGGGTGGTCCAGATCTAATTATGCAGATCCAGATTGTCTGGATGACTTTGATTTAAGCGGGGACGATTCCAGTTCGGTGCAAAGACGATTCTTCATTCAGTTCAAACACTTCTCGACTTGATAAGTTATAGCGTAATGAAAATTGCATAATTAGATCTGGACCACCCTATATATAAGGCCTTATCAGCTTCATGCAGGACAGTTTCTTGTTCCTCCCAGAGCTGTCCTAATGAGTATAATTAACGGTGCCTTGTCCATCTGCAGTGTTATAAATTAAACTTTGAGAAATGGCACATACCTGCATCCTTTCCGGTGCTCGTGAGGGGGTGTGGGGCAGTGCCAGCGGTCGCTGGGTGACGTGTCTTGGGGGGATTTTGGATGGTGTTGGTGGCGTCTCTCCTCGAGGGCTCTCGGGGGGTTAAATTGGCAGCTGCTTGTCCGTGTCCTCGGGAGGCGCTGCTTGCAACCGAGGGCTTCGAGGCAGCAAGATAGAGCACAGCAATGGGTCTCTGAAGGCTGCATTTGTTTTTGGATGGTTTTTGTTTTGTTGCTTTTGTTGTTTGCTGAGGAGGCGCAGTTGAGGAGAACCAGTGCGGGTGTCGGGAGGTGTGCGTGGGCGAGATACTGGCACCATCTAGTGATCAGGTGAGCATGCTGCGTGGATAGTTCCCAGATTTAAAGGTGCATGAGATGCGTGACTGGGGATGGGTATCCAGGTCCCTTGTCAGTTGATTGTTGGGAGAACTTCTAAAAGCCTATCGGGGAAGCGGAAAGGAGAGATAAGCTGGATGAGCAGGAGGACGTACGGTATTGCTTGAGAACAGGAGTCGGTTAATAATATGAATCTGTATTTGGGAGAAGGACCCTGAGGGAACAATTGGATGGATGCAATTTTTACAGGATATTTTTGTATTTCTTTGCCTTTTTGCAATGCACAACTTTTGTGACTGTTTTCGCCATTTATTACACAATAAATTGCACTTTTATTTAAATTACATTTCTGTGTCGGTATCTCTTACTGTTCTACTGACCCTAGTCCCTCTATCAAGGACTTGCGGTCTGCCAGTTTTATCTGTTAAGGACCTGAGTGCCTGGCAAGCACAAAGAAACGGAAATTATTACTCTGTGAAATAACGTAACAGCGAAAAGAGATCTAATATATTGTTTGGATTTAAACTTTAAGTCGGAGTCTTATAGATCGTCTAATTCGTGTTGCCATCAGGGAAAATTAGTGTTTCTTCCCAATGAAGAGGCGTATCCACAAGAATTAAAAGATTTGTTGTTTGGTGAAAGTGAAATCCACATACATAGTCACGCTTGGGTCACAGAGTTGCACAGATACACATGAGATTTTAGAGACAGAAACATTATTCAAACACTTCAAACAAAAATAAGTCTCTTTCAGGAGTGAATCGAGCTCTGTGTGTAGTCGAAGGGGACAGTTCCGTCTCTCAATTAAAAGAACAGAAAATTTTCCTCTTCACAGGGACGCACCTCAGGAGCAGGACCCCCAACAGGAGCAGAGGATGTCTGGGGGAGAAAAGAGACAAGGCAGTGGGACAAAAGGACAGCTGCTGTACAGGCTTTTAAATAATGGAAGTGCCATGCAGCAGCAGTGGCGAAGCAAAAAAAAACTGTATTTGTTTCCCATTGTATCACTGTTTAAAAGGGGGTTTCGGAGGAGTGACCGCATCTCCTTGGGGTGCGTTGAGTCCCCCTCTTCACAACCCAAGCAGTAGAGACATGAAGTGGCTGGCATGTAGCGCAGGTTTCGCGTGTGTCAAGTGAAGCAAGCAGGGGGCAAAGCCGCCTATTTTTATACATTATGCATGTTAATTTAACAAACCACTGTTGTAAATTAAAAGTAAAATATGAACTTTGATTGTCTCATTTGCATGTGTCACTAACATTATTTTCTTAAATTAAATTAAAACAATGTCTTCCAGAATCCATGCAAGGTGAAGGTTCAAAACCTATGAGTATAAATGAAAGCCAATTAGGGCCCATGTTGAAGGTGTGAGATTGGAGATTTTCTATGAGTGTGATTGGAGAGATTTTGATTGACTTTGGATTGTTTTTTGTTTATGATCTTGGACTGTTGTGAGGATCTGATCTGTGTATGAACATTGGAGTGCATGGGTGGAGAAAGACAAAACATCAAAGACATTCTAACACAGACAGTCCTTTCATTACATTCATCAAATGTAGCAACTACAAAAGATTGCTCTTCACCACCAAAAAAAGAGAAAAAAATGTTTTGCATTTATGAACACTCAAGTCCCATCCACATCTACAGAGTTACTAGCATCAGATGAAGTACTAAGTTACCTAAGCTTACCGTGCCATACTGAGGAGTCCTCTCCTGTACTGGAAGGACAACCAGAACCGGTTCCGCTATTTGGCTCATATTGCATGTCAGTATCTACAGCTATTCTTGCTTCATCTGCTCCTGTGGAATGTGTTTTCAGTATTGCTGGCAAGATAATTCGGCCTGAAAGATGCAATCTTAGTGTGGCCAAATTTCAGGAAATGATGATTATTCGATGCAATAAAAAATGAATATATGTGAATGAAATACACAAATGAACATGACTCATTATTTTGTGGTTTGAGACATATATCATGGGGTAGCATTTATCACATTGAACTGTTAATCATGTACTGGGATTAAAAGATTAACAGTATATTCAGATAAATATTGCCAGTGTCACTCATCATTTTTCAATTGTTAATGTAGAGATCTCTGTTTTATTTACTTATATTTCATCAACTATTTTTCATATATTACTTGGTATTTGTAAGGCACCATAAATAAATTTCAAATGTGTGTCTTTACATGTAATCCCAAATAAATACTCACAAACAGCAATCAAGGGAATTCGGCAGAATTTCACTGAATTGAATTCCACTTCCTGAAGCTCCAATTCAGTTTCCTGTAGTTTTTGTTGAATTCCAATTCCAATTCCATGCACTTGTTTGAACTGGAATTGTTGAGTTAATTCCTGAATTGACCCCAACCATGCAACAGGCACGATCTTGGCATTAATATTGCAAATGTATTGTACCTCTATGTGAAGATCATTAAATTTAGAAATCTTTTTAGCTTCTCAGACTGTGATTATGTGCCTATCAGGTAAAGTGATGTAAATATGCAAATGTGTCTTCTTCTTCCTATTATGGAACATGATGTGTGGTCGGTTGGCACTGATGGTAAGGATAGTTTGGCACTGATGGTATGACAATATGGATGGTAAAGACCCAAATAATAATAATAACAGGTTGTAGAACATGCTAATACTACTGTTCAGACACCACTCCATTTTGTAAGCCCGCTTAATCCTGAGAAGGACACATTTACACCAGATTCTTTTCATATTGACCAATGTATTTATATGGCTACTTGGTTATGCCAGTGTATACATTCTGTAGCTTCTAATACAGTGCAACCTGCTAAAATGTGGCTAACAGTATCTTCAGCTGCTCTTCATATTTTACATTTTTTGGTGACTTGGACATTCAGAATGTTGTGCTGGCAATACTTGGCACTGAGTTCTTGGTTTTTGTGGTAATGATCAGGCTTTCTGTCTCTCGCTTAGGATTTGGGATTTATAACCAAACTAAACTGTCTTTTTTGTCTGCAAAAGACCATTCCATGTTTTTAAAAAACTGTCAATACAGCAGTTTGCTTTTAAGAAGTTCAATTTTTTCATGCTTGATCCTCTCTTTGAAGCATTGATCTTGAATTTGGGTAGACTTGTATTGCTGATGGATTCTGTTTGATTTGCTAATCAGAGAGTACTTGACTTTACTGACTTTGTGCTTCTTGACCATTTTTAAAAACTTACCTTTACCATGCTTAGTGTGACTACTAAGACCGATAACAGCTGTGGAACTGAATGAGTCTTTGTCCACTGTTTCATTATTATTATTGGTATTGTTATTGACTGAGGATAATGTTTTGAAATCAAGAAAGAAGGTCCATATGAATAGACTAATTTGAGAAAATGTGCATTTCTTTTTCAACTAAAATTTATACTTAATGATTATATAATGTAATGTATAACATAAGATAGAAAATGCTCCATTATATAACAATATAATTAATTTTTTGTGTCTGTCAACATTTAACAGCCTATTTCAAATGAGGCTGAAGCCTTTAGTAGGATGCTTTCATAGAAGACAGGGGTTGGCTGGGATCCCGACTGTGATAGATGGTTCCTTACACTGGGATGCCTTTATAATGGAATTATAATGGAAGGATGGACAGTCCAACAGGTCGCAACAGCTCTTTGGTGGGTCACTCATATACACTCCTGCAGAGCTTCATGGGAATTTGAGTTCCAATAGGCAGCCCTGCTGGGTCTCATGGGAGCCACCAGAGGGAGCTCTAGGGAGGAGGGTTTCTTCTTTTACAGAGGTTCTGTCTGACCCAGAAGTGCTTCCTGGATGCATTGTGGCAGCACTGGAAATACTCTCTTTTGTGGTATAAAGGAAGCCACTCCTCCTTACTTACAGTAAGTTGAGCCAGAGTAGGGTGGATGAGGATGAAGCTCACTGAGGAGGAGTGGAAGAGAGGGAAGAGACAGAGAGAGAAGGAAAAACACTTTCTGTAATTGTGAAGCTTGTGAGAATCAGAGAAGACCGTGAGAGGTGTTTGAACACAATAAATAACTTGTTTGCACCCATGACTTGTGTAGTTGTGATTGTGTTTTGAGTTTGGGGTGCTGCAAAGCCCCATACTGGCCATAATGTGATATGAATCTTTTCTGTCCTGCTTGTTTAAATTTTGATTATTGTTGTTGTTACTATTATTATCATTATCTGTTCATTATCAGACAACCTAATCCAGTCATGGAAGCTGAAGCTTATCCCAGCAGCTATAGTTAAAAGGCAGGACCCGATCATAGACAGCATTTGCAGGGTTGCACCATCATGCGGGCCTTTACCTTCCATACTGATTGCATCAATAACACCAATCAACCAATCATCGTTCCATAACAGTAAGGAGAAGACATGTTTGTTTGTATTTGATAAACACAACAACACAGTGAAAGAAGCTGAAAAGATTTAAAGATTTGTCTTCACATAAGTACAATATATATATATATTTTGAATATATATATATATATATTAAAAAAAATAAAATAAACACAGGTAGGCACATGGAGAACATGCAAACCTCCCACAGATGGTGAAAAGGCTGGGACTTGACCTGGTACTATGAGGCAACAGCACTGCACCACAATGCCTCCCATTATCAATATTATTGTTATCTCTCTATTATAAAGAAAATCTTGGAAGGAGATGAGATGTCATTGTCTCAGAGACACTTTCATGTCCCACGAGACGAGTCTTCGTGCCAAGCGATGTAACCACGTGCCCCGCGAGACAAGAGTTTATGCAAAGAGATTTAGAAAAGCCCTGCGTGGTGAAATGCAGAAATGCAGATCAAGCAGCACGGTAGCAGCAGAAATCCAGCAGCTGATCGAGCAAAGAGGAGGTAAAATAAAAACTGTATGTGTTTCCCATTGTATCACCGTTTAAGACGGGCTGTTGGAGGAGTGATCACGTCTTCATGTGGTGCGTTCAGCCCCCCTCTTCACAACGTGAGCGGCGGAGACACAAAGTGGTTGGCACATAGCGCAGGCAGTGGTTGGCAAGCGAAGCGAACAAGGGGCAAAGTCCCTTATTATTAAAAATAATTTCATTGTCTTTGTGAAATTTATCGATAAAGGAAGTGACTGTTATTATTATCTATTAATCTTTTAACCATTATCATTCATGATCAAACCTGCAATATGCATTTCAAGGTTGTGAAGAAGAATATCCCAGCAACATATATGGTTGTTATTATTATTATTATTATTATTATTATTATTATTATTATTATTACTACTACTACTACTATTATTATTATATACGATACCATTCTCAACCTACCCCAGCAACATTAGGCACCAGGCAGGAAGCAGCAAGCAACCCAGGACATGGCAACAGACTATTTGCAGGGTTTATGTTGTTGTTGTTATTATTGTTATTATTATTAACATTGATCATGTACATATGAACATATCTTTATAAAGTGATATTTTAAGCATTTAAAGTCTTTTGTAATACTATGTGGTTATGAGTTGAAAGTCATAGTGGATGAAAAGCTTCTTAAAATGCCCTCTAGTTTAGAGATTTGTAGAAGAGCTTAGCCCATGTGTTTATAAAGACACTGAGTGTGACTTCCTTCCATTTGAGGGGTTCCTTTTTCTTATCCAAGACCTGGGTGCCCCATAATCACAATTTCATACTGTACTTGTAGTCCTTTACTACCACCTACTGGTTATTTGTGATTACTACATCAGCCTACGGCCTCAAAAAGGGTCCTCTTAGAATAATATGCCAGTTTTCTAGGTCTCATTTAAAGTTTGGTTTTGAAAGTAAAGCTGCATATACATTAAAGTAAAAAACAAGCAAGTTAATCTATAAACAGTGTTGCACTAACATTAAAATAGCTTATCCCATCTTACAGGCATTTACTTCACTGCAGACGCACAATGGTTTGTAAACAGAGGTTTCCTTGTTTTTGTCGTCAGATAGAGAATGGAGATGTTTTGGAAGAGGGTCAGCTGAGTTGTATGTTGGTACCCACTTTCAGCTGTAGTTACAAAGGGGACATTTCCAAAGATGGGAAGGAGGGACCGAATGGTCTGAGAACTTAGGTGTAGATGGATATTGGTTGAATTAGCTAGTCACTAGAAGATGGGGGACCACTGATGTTATGTTGGCATTTGTGACTGTAGCATGTGCTCCGCTTGTCAATAAAAAATCCTGTCAGTTTGCAGATTTTTCACATTTTCATGCACCAAACATTACAGATGCACCCCATCTCTGAAACCCTGGACAGAAATGGCTTCTGGATCTCTCTGACCCCATTACTAATCATATAGCAGCACCCTGCCCTCCCTGATTTGCTAATTTTCCTATTTCTATTTGCTATTAACACGTCACAGCGCTCAGGGGCTTAGTGAGCGGCATGTCGGCAGGAAAGCCAACACAAAGCGTTTGGTATTCAGAAAGAAATCACAGCAGGCCTTGACTTAACTCGGCTGTATTGAAAATGTCAATAGACAGTAAATTAAAGAGCGCTCCGAGTCTGGTGTTGAAAGGCCCTGAGAAAAAAGGTTATGAAAGATGGCATAATAGAAGATTTTAAATATAAATTAAGCCAACGGAGCTGAATTTTCTAGTCCCCCAGCCTCCCACCCTAATTATTCTGTCTCTGTCCCTCTCTCATTTCTGTTTTTGTCCTCTGTTTGCTTCCTTTTCAAAGAGGCAACATAATTTTATGACCATGGCAATTAAAAGTTATTTAAATCGAACAAAAGAAATAAAAAAAATAGCTTTTGTCTATATATGGTGTGTTTCACAATGATTCATAACAAGATTGAAAAAGAGTGTCAGCTGTACCAATAGAAAGTGCAGAAAATATCTGGAACCAGATTTGCCACTTCTCATTAATTATCATTATCTAAACCAAAAAGAATAGAAGCACTGAAGATTGGTGAATGAAGTATAGGCATAGCAGGAAGTCCACTAGCCATAGCATACAGACTGGCAGTTGTGACTGCCTAACACTTTCCTGTCCTTCATGACAACCATCCCAACCCCTCATCTGCCAAAGTCTTGGCACACATGCAGTGTCTGGCTAGAAGAGGGCAACTAATCAGACTGCTGTGCCAACTCAGAAAGCTGCACAATTCACACCAAATGGTATTTGTCATTTGAGGGTGGATGGGTAAATATAAAATGTAATTAAGAAGGAAAACATGCAGTGGATTTGCTTATTAATGTTATATAGAAAACTCAGTAGGTGGTCTTAGGAGGACATGGTTAAAAATGAATACAAAACAGAGGATTAATGGCAAGGTGACCACTCAGTTCTCTCACACATACAATGAGCTCAGCATGGAAGGCTGAAAATCATTCATTTCACTGTAAATAGACAGGCCTTCAATTAGCATATGCAAAGAAAGATCCTCAAACAATCACTGCAAATCTGCTTTAGCTTTTCTTGGCTGTCTTCATGTAACTTTTTGTCCAGCAGTGAGTGTGACTGTCACCAGCCTCTTGCTATCCTTGGCTTTTTTGCCAGGCATGTCTGACCTATTAAAGTTTGGATTGCTTGTTTTTTGCTTGCCACTTCCAAATAAATGCTGTGATATTAAGTAAATCCAATTTGTTTCAATTTAATTTATACAGCACTTTTCTTAATAAACACTTAAACAGTTAACAATGGATCACATGTGCAGTGAGGCACATGAGATGACCTTATGGATCCAGAGTCCTGGGTTTGAATTTGTTACACATTCTCTGTGGAGTCCAAACTTGAGCATATTTGGTTTAGGTTTATTGATAGTGCTTATTTGGCTCTTTCATGTATGCCTGTGCCTTCCATTGGCCTGGCACCATTTCCAGGATCAGTTCCTGACTTGCACTCAGTTCTTCCACTGTGAACCTGAATTGTTTGAAGTGTTTTTTGAGAATTGTATGTTGTAGAAATGAAAAGGAAAGTAATTTGGTATGGGGTCAGTTAATAATAATGATTACATTTTCTTTAATAGTGCCTTTCAAGACACTGAAGGGCATGTAACAAGATACAGCTATAGAATACATATACCCGTAAGCATGGAATTAAATAAAAACAATTGAAACTGTTATTTCAAAATTACAAACTGACAGAATTAAAAAAAAAATCACAATGGGAGGAGGCATGTTTGAAGAATTTTTTGTTCCTTATTAAAGAGAGGAGTCCAGAGATCAAAGAGGGGTTGAGTTTTAAGCTTACAATGCAGGCATATTAAAGGCAGTGTATGATATGCCTGTAGGGGCAGAAGGATGACATGGTGGTTAATGTGGCTACCATATACTGTAGCTCCTCAAACCTCGGTTCAATCTTCACAAAGCAAACTGTTTATGTGTCGTATCCAATGAAGCATCAAATGTCGTACCACCCCAATATATCCATTTATTTTTTTCATAGAGAGTTAGAGCTAATCTTTGTAGCATATGGTGCAAGCAGGAGCCAACTTTCATGGGGTACAATTTTTTCATAGCCATCAAATATACAATGCATAATTTTAGATTAAGGAAGTCAGTGGGGGCAGCATGGTGGCACAATGGCTAGTGCTCCTGGCTCAAAGGTCATATCATATCTAAAAAATAAGGAAGTCAACAAGAAGTTAGCACAATGTTTAGTGCTTCTCCTTTCAGCTTCCCAAAGAAGATGTTACATTATTATATGTAAGTGATGCTTCAATAGGTGATCCCTTTGTTTCCTGAATCCACTTAACCCAATTTCTGGGTCATGTGAAGCCACTGCCTATCTTTGCAACATCAGGCAAGAATCAGAATCAACCCTGAAATGGCACCAGCCTGTTACAGGTCTTTAGATATATAATCCATAATTATGGCTGAAAGAACTTAATGGGGGCAGCACAGTAGGAAATGCACTGAACTCATGACTCAAGGCAATTTCGATTCCTAAAGCAATCCATATTAATAAGCCACACATATTCTATCCAACCTTGCTTCAGATGACACTCTGATACCTCTTATAAAGAGAAGGCAATAACTTCAAAAGTCCTCACAAAGTCAAAATCCAATTAATAAAATATCATTTAAGCAATAATTAAGTTAATATGGTATAACTAGAAGAATTAGGAAAATGGTAATAATTAAAGTAAATTAATTAGAGTAAATGAAAACAATGAAATAATAATCTAAAATGGAAACCAACAAAAGCAAAAGACCTAAAAGGTGAGAACAAAACGCAATACAAATAAATTAAAAGGAAAAACTCTTTGATAACTAGACCAAACAAAATCCCCAATGTGTAATCCAAGAGATAGATGGAAAGGTCAGAATCAAAAATCACTAGGCTGAAGCTTGATTATAGACAAATCCTAACTGTTGTGCTGAAGGAGCACATATAATCTTAACCAAAAAAAGCAAGCAATGTTCAACAGTTGGACTAAAGAATACTACAGAAGAAAGCCCTAGAGACCAAAATCAGTTGGACAGACTGACAGACAAGATAAAGATGGGAACTGTAGACAGGAGTATGTGGCTGTGAATGCATCTCAGGTGACTGTGGAATTTATGGCTGCAACACCTAAATGTCCTGTCTCCTTATATAGTAAATTAAACAATAAGACAGGACACATTGAAACAGGTTAATGAATAAAGGGCAAAGCTTAAATATGGAAAAAAGCTGGAATAAGGGACACAAAGATCTCTAAACCATGACACTGACCTGCAGCCACCGCGGCCCTCCAGAACTGTGATTGAGGGCCCCTGATGTAGAACATGCCCGTTCTTATTGTCCAACTGGAATTCCTTTCTGGTGGTCTGCTTTCCTCCCACATATCAAATATGTGCAGGTGAGGCTGGCATCAAATTATACAACTTCAGGTCACAGAGCACATCTTGCCTAATGACTGCAGTTGCTGGTTCTCATTATCTTTAGAAAGCCACATTACATGACATGGAATTGCAGGGAATGACGGATTATTTGGCTTCCACATGACTTTTCAGCACAGTGTTAGAATTTCCTGCAAAAGATTCATGACGTTGAAATGTTTCGTCAGCCAATCAATGTGAAGCACACCAGAATAAGAATTTGCCTGCAAAACTAAAAAAAAAACAACACAGAAAGCAACCAGGTAGTACCTGCTGATGCTGCTGTCTTAAAAAATTAAGCATGCAGCTCACAACCGTATCACTTTAACTGATACACAATATAAAAAACTGAGTATTTTGATTTATTATACTTCACTGGAGTAAACGTGGATTTTAGTAGGGCAATTATTACATTAAATAGTAACACAACAATTTCAGAATTGCTGTTTATCATTAAGAATAATTCTCCTAAGAAAACTGTGGTTTTCTTTACTCAGTCTGTTACCTACTTTAAATTACCTGCTTGAGCACTCATGTAAACTATAGAATTTAACACAATTATACTCAAGGTGTATTTTTAACTCTCCTGCGTAACTAGATGTATACCAGTTGGGTGTCTCATAACTCATATATTTTTAATGCATCCCAATAAAAAATTTAAATTCTAGAGAGTAACATTTTCCCACGCATATAAGCATTAAACCAGCTTGCATTAATATTACACTACAATAATTCAACTTCTATACGACATAATAAAATGACAATTACAGATCTTTGAGTCAATGTTCTACTAAAGGATGCTCTGGACACTTGTCCTTTCAGTTAATTTAAATGAGGTTGGCAGCATGCACCCACCACACGCCAAACCATATGGATTGGGACTCCAGTGCAGCGGGTGACACCTCAGCAGCACACTGGAACAGTGTGAGGTTTTTTTACAGTGGCTGGAATGCCAGTCCTGCCACCAACCCCAAAGTTATCCATTTAAGTTGGAGGCTAATAAAAGAGACAGCGCAGAGAAAATGAAAGTCACACACTTTGCAATTGACAGAAAAAAAGACAGAATAACATGAGTGTAGTAATTACTTAATAATTTACTGAGACAAAATACAGTATATGGCTGCTCAGTTTACCATTGCACAAAAAACTTGTAATATTGACTTAAAAAACCACATATATTTTACTTAGTTATTGTGGCTCTAGTAGATTCTAGTAGGGCAGTATTCTGTTAGATTTCCTTGAGTGCAAATTCCATAAAGTAGCAACAAAATAACTGGTCTCTGCTTGAAGGAAAGCTGACACCCCTTTCATTAGCTCTCACATAACAAGGGACAGCAAGACCCCTCACAGGCCACAAGATCTCGCTGGCACCCTGAGTTTGTCTTCTCTCATTAACCAGCAATTTTACAACCAGGCTCACTCTAGAGTTTCAGTAATTGGGCTTTTAAGAATCTGCCAGAATATCTTTGTGAGTAAAATGTACATATATTGTTTGTACACTATGTAAGTTGTTGTCTCAAGATATTATTTGTGCCCATAAAATCTTGTTTGCACAAAATTAAAAACACACTCATTTTTGGGACTCCATTTAAAATAGCTTAAGAGAGTGAAAAAAATGCTTTACTTCAACATGCTGTTTAAATTTAAGCAAATTCTTGAAAACAGGGATTTCTGTAGGTGCTGTTTTCAAATACAACCGTGGGAAAATTGCACATTTAGTTTCCATGTCTCAACAGTGAGTGGGAAGCATGGGAATGACCTACCAAATGAGCAGTGGAAGGCGTGCTATTATACTTTTATGTTACTTACCTCATGTAGTTTTAGTGGTGGCCAAGAAAAAATTTTATTTTTGTGTTTTCATGTAGACCGAAAGAAAACAGTTTATGGTATAAAGGAACAAAATGGTGAACGTCACTGTTCATTGGAAATCAATGTGAAAAACGTTCATGGAAATCCAAGTGTCCATTATCCATTCATATGCTCAAACAAGCATGATGCATACAGTTTTGGCTAAAATATTATTAATACTTCTGCAAAACTTGGCATTTGTCATTAAGAGAGGACTGTTGACAGATGAATGAGCGTGAGAAGCTGGTCTTCAATTCAAATGCGCAGTATTATGGGAATGCATCTTTCCTGTTTATCTTGTAAGCTGAGTTATCATTTTGAGCCTACAAATGGATAATGCAAATTTGGATTTTGCGACTCGAGTTATTAGAGAATTTTTCTATGGATGTTTTTCACATCATTTCCTGTTGCACAACATCGGTCACTATTGGCTTCTATTGTATCATAAACTGTTTCTCTCATTCTACATGAAAAGATGAGATAATTTTTGTTTGGCCAACACTACTAACTACAATACATGGGTAAATAACATTAAAACAAAAAATTTGGGTGGAGTATTTCTTTAATAGGTACATCTGAGAGAAGTGAGAGAAAAAATTGAGAAAACTTCAAATAGGCAGTGAACAGGCCCAAAACTGAACCCAAGTATCATAGGCTAAGTGACAGCACCACTAACCTAGTAAGAGACTCCTAATCAATAATGTGTATGCTCCTAGTTGCATCTGGTGGTGTGATGGTTAGTTTTTGCTGTATCACAGATCAATGTCCAGCTAATGCCTGTTTGCATGTTCTCTCTCTGTCTGTGTCAAGTTCTGTTAGGTTAATTATGACTGATTTTGGCAGGGCTTGATTATGCCCTGCAATGGGCTTGTGCCAACGAGAGCTATTTCCCAATTTGCTGTGGGAGGGACAGGAATCTGCTCCCCAAGACCCTAAATGGGTCAATAGGTTAGAAAATGAATAGATAGTTTCATGTTAGCTTCTTGCTTATTTTTGACCTTCTGTACGATCTCTGGGCAAAGGCCATTGCAGCATTGTGTCAGCTTATTTAACAAATGCCGATGAAGGAATGGAGTCACACTCAGCTCTTTATGGCTGGAAAATGTGGAAGCTGAAGTGAATAAGTTAACCACCGCTGTAGAACCGTGGCCACTCTGCAGTCATGAAGTTCTGGAAGCACAGTTTATAAGCTTAATATTCTCCCCATCCAGTCACCTGTGGTGCACTCAATCATAGTATTCATGTTCACAGTCAGTGGAGGAGTTGTAGCTCAAGAGTGGCATGACACTTCACTGACGTTAATCGTTATCTACATCCAGTGCAAGGCGAAGGTGAACATGTTGTCATCGTCCTCTTTTTTTCAGCAGCTTGTCTGATGCAAATTTCAAATCTGTCTCATCACCACCACCATTTTGCAGGCTTCTGGCCAGCACACCTTGCCAGTAGCCTACCTCTTCAAGAAGGGGTTACACTGCATTACGTGAGAAGTATTTGAAGGCTAAAACCCTTTTAATAAAATGGAGTGACAGCCAATTTACTTTCAGATCGCAGCATGTTTAGGACTATAGTCAGAGAAATTTGGGGAATTTCAAAAGAATCAGACTAAAGACAATTCCGTACTCTCAATATCCACACTCATCAACGAATAAAACCTGAAAAGCTCTTTTCCAGTGTCGTCAATGAATAAAACAGTTTAAGGTGAAGTGCCTGCCATTTGGAGACTGCTAAAGATTGAAGTGCTGCTGATCTGCCATCATAACTATGCTATGTGACGCTCCTTCTTGGCATCATGTTAGTAAAGATGGCTAACTCCATATGGCTTACCAGCATGCCTTCTTATTTCAGCAGAGCAAGTGCCAGACAGTAACTGGGCTTGATATCACTAATGTGTAATTACGAGGTTCTACACCCCACTCTGAAGGCAGATGGCTGAGGTGACAACACTGAGCAAATCCTGGACTACTTCACACCCGGCACCCATTTCAATAATTTGCAGTCTCCTGCTGACTCCTTTTTAACATACTGCTTTTTATTTTTGCATGATTTTTAAACATTGCTTGAATTGAATTAAAGGTTATATGCCAGTCCACAGTTTCATTTAAAAACTGGTGTCAACTTAAATCAATTTATTGTTAATAAGAGAAAGGATAAATATAACATATAATTCGAAGTTACAGTATTCTCTGCTTTCACATTTTAAAAAGCTTTTAAATGTGAATCCATTATTCCTATTATATTTTTGTTAGAAATCACATCAAGGCAATAAAAAATAATGCCAGTCTCTAACTTGGATTGCCTGAGCATCGTTTAGATGCATATATCTGATTGGGACATTCTTATTTATTTATTTATTATCAGCCATTGAAAAGCATTGGAACGCCAAAGCTCTTCTTTATTATTGGTGATTCAGAGCCAAGAAAAGACCAGTCTTGGAATTATATTTTAATTTTCAATATTCATTACCCTGTGGTATAAAATGTCCATCTACAACAAGAATATTGAGTGACATGTGTGGCGATACCAAGCACTAATTGAGGTTCAATGTTTCATTCTTAATTACTGAGAAAAGAACAGGATTTAATAAGCTAGTGAAATTAAAAAGTATGTACCTCATTATGGCGACTTTCTGTAATGGACACGACTCTAAGTTGCACATTTTAAGTATTTTTGTTCTTGCACCTGGAGTGGATGTAGATGAATTGACTTTCTTAAGTTCACAGGGTCGGGGGTTACTGTAGTATAATGTTTTAAAATCCAAATCCCGGCCCAATAAGCCACACTGCCAATCAATCTGAAGGACAACCATCTCTGATCCACATTCAGATTCAGTTCTGTATCATTATTGAATGAAAATATCAACCAGACATTCATATTCAATTTTTAATTGTTAAGTGGCTGAGAGACATAGATATGGCAGCCTTCAATTTCTCTCTTTACTTATTAATCACAACAGAGTCTTAAGCTATATTTATTATAACCAATAACTTAGAAACATGGGGCCGCTATTCTCCAAACTAGATTCTCTTCCTTCTTTTTAAGTATTGAGTAATTTTGGAAATGCCAACTTTAGGTTCTGTTTTTATTATACCTGTCATAAAGGCATTATTATTAATCACTACAGGGCATGGAAATTCCAGTCTTCAAACTGCATTCTCTTCCCTACTTTTAACCATTGAGTAATTTGGAAATGACACCTTCAGGGTCTGCTCTTTATTAGTCACTTACTGAGAGTTACTTGAGTGCCACCCTATCAACAGAGCTTGCCCGTTAGTATTTTTTACTGCAAGGCACGTCTGTCAAATCTGAAGATCTGATTCTTGTTTTTGGTGATCAAGACTATCGGAAATGTCCTTCTCCAAATCAGATTCTCTTTCTTGCTTTTGATATATATATACTGCAGCACCAATTCTGCTTACCAAAGGGCCCCCTAGGCACTTGCCATTCCACATCCCAGCTCAAATCCAGCAAGCCAGGCTTCTTGCCCATTTAATGTTTCGGAATAAGTTGAGATTGTTTTTGCCCCCAAATCCTATTATCACTCACTTTACCAAAAAACAAAAAACTACTTCTGCAAGCACCAGCTCTAATGAGGAAAATTTTCACAGAGAACCAGCTATTATATAGTTCAGTTAGTTTTTCACCCCTCTACACAGGTTGGACGACTGATGTGTGTCTCAGGACTGCTGTGGACCTCCACTAGACCTCTGGTTTCACGCTGCCCAGGCATATATACTTTTTGTTATAAAGAAAATATATACTTTATGTATGTGGTCTCCTTTTGCTCCAAAAGGACAATAGTGACAACTGTGCAAAAGGGAATAAAAATGAACTGTCTTAGTGGCTACAGATCAGTGGCGCTCACTTCCATTCTGATGAACTGCTTTGTGCCTGGGGCTGAGACACATTAATGATATTTTTCAGGTATACCACCTCCAGTTTGAATACTGTATGTTCACAAGTGGTCCACAGAGAATACCAAATCCCTTCCACTTCATACCATCCTGCTGCCCCAGGATAATAAAAAACCTGTGCCAGTGTACGGTTTATAAACTATGACAGCTCAGCATTTAACACTGTCATCCCATAAAAGCTGATTACCAAGCTTCTGCACTTGAATCATTGTGTCACCCTTAGCAGCTGGATTTTGCACATCTTAACTGGCAGACCCTAGCATTTAGGTTGGCAGCTTCACTTCTTCTGTTCTCAGCAGATGCACCCAATAGGGCAATGTGTTGACCCTGCTGTTGTACTCTCTTCACCACCCTCTGTAGTGCTTTGTTGTCCTGAACTGAGCAGAATGTAATGCAGAAAATGAAGATAAACTCCACTGTACATCTGTTGAAGTACATCTGTTGTGTCCCCACTAGGTTGTAAGTGATAGTCAGTCCATGAAATCTAAAAACTACCTACCTTTCCCTGCCCTTCTGATGTGCATTTTTGAGTATTATATGCATTCTGCTTCCTAAAATCTGTGATCAGCTTGTTGGTTTTTCTGATGTTAATGGAGAGATTAATGTCGTTGCACTGCTGTTTCAGATGGCAGATCTCTTCTCTGAAAGCCATTTCATCATTGTTGGTGATCACTCATACTGGCAGACAGCTCCTTTTTGTTTAAGACATATATAATTCATGCTGTCTTATGAGGGTAAACAGTATTATGGAATCTGTAAAATGGTACACCATTAGTGCTCTCACCAGCAGATTCAAAAACTCTTTAACAAAGAAAAGTTAACTAAACACCCACCCATAGTACATTCTTGCAATAACAGTGCAGTGTATATATATATATATATATATATATGGAAGAGAAGGTCTGTGATACGGTTTGCATATTTGCAGCTGGAGATCCACAAAGGGAGAAAATGAATGAAAGCTCAGGAATAAAATCTACTTTATGATACGTGATTCTTTTTCTCCCTTTGTGGATCTCCAGCTGCATATATATATATATATATATATATATACTGTATATATATATACTGTATATATATATATATATATATGTATATATTAGTTAAATAACACAAAAAACACAGATAAACATTTTAGGTAGCCCCATATAATTTGACGGTTGTGTAGAATAAGCATGCCATTATTTGTGGTGATATCTTTACAGATGCTTATTCAAATAGAACCTAAGTAGGTAACTGGTTTGTCGGTATATGAAGGAAGATGGTAGAAATGTGCGGGTCCAGAGGGACAGACACCGGAAATGATGTCAGTGATGGTAGGGTCATCAATCACCCAGTCTGCAGAGGGAGAAAGAGAGAAAGGATAAGTGAGTGAGCAGTGATAACCCTTGGCTCAATGGGTAATTACATTTGCTAAAGCCCATAAGCTGTCTCCCATGTGCATGAGTGTGACTAATATATATATAGTATATATAATATATATATCTTGTCATGCATGCGTCATGCATAAACACAGGAGGTTATAGGGCCAAGAACTTTATTCAAACACTGCAAACAAACATTTGTCTCTTTTAAAGTTTAAATGTGCTCCTTGACAGGAGCAGAGAATGTCTGAAAGAGCGAGAGAGAGCAAACAATCAATACCAAAACTGACAGGTGCCGTACAAGCTTTTAAGTATGCGGAGTACCGTGCAGGAAGCTTATCGTGCGACAGAGCCGCAAGTAAGATAAGGAGCAATGTGAAGGTAGTCGGTCAATGTTTTCAGGGATTTTCCTAGGAGCATCTGTATCCTCTAGGGGTGCAATTAGCCCCCTAGCTCACACCCCCTCCCTCAGCTTTATTCACATTTCCGTGAATCAAGCGACTCTCCAAACCAGGTTCTGTAGTAATTTTGTGTTCAGCAAGGTTAGTCATGCCTGGCAAGTCCGAAAAAACATCAGTGTTCCGTTTAATCAAAGATAACAATTCTGACTTTGCGAGTCAGTCAAATCGTCACCAATGGCAACATCTGTCTGAGAGACAGCGGCCAAGGAAGTGTACATCCCCTGCCGGTCATGCCACTCCTTCAAGAGATTAACGTGTAAAATCTGGAATAGTTTGCACTGGCCTGGTATTCTAACCTTGTAATTCACCGGACCCATACGTTCCTCAATGATGGCAGGGTCCTGCCATTTAGCTAGGAATTTGTGCGGGTCAGATGGAATCAGTACCAACACACGATCACCAGGTTTCAATTCACGGAGCTTACAGCACCTATTGTAAATACGTTTCTGAGTTTCCTGCTCACGTTGCTGATGCTCCACAGCGATAGAAGAAAGCTTAGAAATTCTATCTTGCAATGAATTTACCCGATATGCAAAGCTCGGTCCATGTGCTGTTGTCTCGATTTCTTCTCGTACAACATCCAGGATGCCTCGCGGGCGCCTGCCAAATAACAACTTGAAAGGACTCACGCCAGTGGATATCTGCGGCGATTCCCGCACCATGAACATAACAAAAGGCAGGATGGAGTCCCAAGATGTCGGATCATCATGAGCGACTCGTCTGATCATCTGTTTTAAAGTCTTGTTAAATCTTTCAGTCAAGCCATTCGTCTGTGGATGGTAAACAGCGGTACTCAATTTCTTAATAGCAAGGCTGTCACACATTTGTTTCATCACGCGAGAATGGAAAGTGATGCCCTGATCAGTTAAAATTTCTCTAGGGATGCCAATACGAGTAAAAATCTCACACAGAGCTTTGGCTACAGTGCAGGAGTTGGCCTTTTTCAAAGCAGCCACTTCCGGATATTGTGTTGCATAGTCAACCAACACAAGCATATATTGATACCCATTTTTACTCTTAGGAAGAGGACCTACAATATCTAATCCCACCCATTGAAAGGAGACTTCTAGAATAGGCATAGGACAATGGGGAGCCCGCGCAGGTTTATAAGCCGAGATGATCTCGCAATCAGGACATGAAGTACAGAACCGTTCAACATCTTTTCCCATATTCTGCCAATAAAATCATTTTGATAACCAATCTCTGGTCTTATCAGCCCCTAGGTGAGGTGCCCTCCCAAGATGTGAGAGTGGGCCAACTGCAAAAGAATTTCCCTATGTACTTCAGGTACAACTAGTTGTTCAATAAATTCTCCCATTAAATTGAAATCACTCTGAAAAGGCAACTTTCTTTTTCTAGAAAGTGCAGGGTTTTCAAGCCCCCAGATTCACGCTGTTGGTAATAGGAGTCACTAGCAGAGCAAGTCTGTTTAAATGCATATTCTAATGAGCTATCAGCATGCTGCAAGCACACAAAATCCGACTGCTCGCTAGTACTCGGTTTGTGTTCAGAGGCATTTGCAAGTTGAGAAGATGTAGATGGGCCTGCCTGCCACTTTGGGAAATTGGGGGGGGTGTCTCCCTCAGTCTCGCTGGAGAGATCAGGTTCAATATCTAATCAGGGCTCCAGATCTTCCCCGACTGCCACCAGTTCTTCTTCTTCTTCCTCCCCCACAACAAGCTCACCAGGGGACTTGATGACAGGTGCCCGACATCCAGAAATTAGTCTAGGAAAAAGGGCATTCCTCCTGCCTATCAGCAAGGACCAGGGGCAGGAGTCTAAAACGGCAGAACAAACTTTAAAGTGATGACCCTTATAAGTCAAAGGAAGAAGCAATGTCTGATAGTCTTTAACATCTCCATGTACTGTACACAACGTATCTTTACAGTCTCAGTGTTACTAAGGTATCCGTTGTCAAGACAGTCCCGTCTGACAACACATAGGTCACTGCCTAAGTTCAATAACGCCAAGATCTTGCGGCCGCCCAACTTCACCGAGATCAATAAGCCATCCTTTTTTCTGATGAAAAAGGAACAACAAACCTTGGCCATTCCAATTTCCATCGTTTGAGCTGGAGATAGGCGACATTCCCTCGCCAAGTGACTGGGTTGATCACACCAGAAACATCTTTGTTCAGCATCACTGCCGAAATATCCACGGTGACCTGCACGACCTCCTCCTTTCTTCCCAGATACGGGCACCACATCAACAACTGGATCCCCCGGAGGCCTTCCTGATGACATCTGATTGTCAGGTCTTGAAGCCTGTTGATGCTCCAACCTCTGTTCAAAGCGACGAGCGTTCCCTGGGCAATCTTTCGTAGATTTTAAAACAGCATAAGGAGCAGCAAATCCACCGCTTTTTCCCCAAGCGATCTGAGAACCTTCCAAGCGTTTGGCTAAGATCGTCAATGACTCAACATTATGACGAAGAAACTCATCTTGGGGAACTGCAGGTATCCCGGCTAGCAGCATATTCATGACAAGTTTTTCCACAACACGTTTCATCTCGTCTCCCTCAAGCCAGCAATGTACTTTATGAATCAAATCTTGTATCTGCGCACGGATGGGACCGTCCATGTTCAGTCTCCAATTATTAAGTGCAAAACCTTTAGCCAAAAAGGTCGTAGTCGTGCGTAAAACAACCTGCCGCTTCAGGAAATCATAATCACAGAGTTTATTGCAAGGCACATTCCGTAAAGAAAGTAAAGTATCCCCAGATAAAAAAGGGGTGACGATAACGGCCCAGTTTCGTTTGTCCCATCCCTACAAAGTCGCCACATGCTCAGAAGCTAAAAGAAACATTTCTGGGTCATCGGAAGGACCCATTTTCGTCAGCACATCCTTAGAATTATCAGGAAGAGCAGGAATCGGATCATCTTGTAGGTCTTGAGGAAGCAGGAGATTCTGAGCGATTTGAAATAACTCCTCGGCATCCATCTGTGCAACTACTTCTGGTACCACTTGTCACGCATGAGTCACAGATTTGCACAGAAACAGAGGAGGTTGTAGAGACAAGAACTTTATTCAAACACTGCAAACAAACATTTGTTTTTATTAAAAATTTAAACGTGCTCCTTGATAGGAGCAGAGAATGTCTGAAAGAGAGAGAGAGATAGAGAGAGAGAGCAAACAATCAATTCCAAAACAGACAGGTGCTATACAGGCTTTTAAGTTTGCGGAGTACCCCGCGGGAAGCTTATTGCGCGACAGAGCCGAAAGTAAGATAAGGAGCAATGGTAGTCTGTCAACGTTTTCAGGGGTTTTCCCAGGAGCATCTGTATCAGCCCCCCAGCTCACACTATATATATATATATATATATATATATATATATATATATATATATAT
>JANRMT010062814.1:97134329-97171088 GCA_026402145.1 Polypterus bichir lapradei
ATATATATATATATATATATATATATATATATATATATATATATATAGTGCTAATCAACCCTTCTTACAATTCCTTATTTGTTATACTGCATACTGCCTTTGATTCCTTTATGTCTAATAATGTTTCTCTGATGAAGACATCTGATAGATGTCAAAAGGTCTATTTTAAGATATGTGATTCGTTTTCTCCCTTTGCGGATTTCTAGCTATAAAATACAAATTGTATCACAGACCTTTGCTTCTATATACAGTAAATATACATATAGTATACACTATTCATCCATCCATTATCCAACCTGCTATATCTTAACACAGGGTCACAGGGGTCTGGCCTGTCCCAGCCAGCACAGGGCGCAAGGCAGGAACAAATCCCTGGACAGGACGCCAGCCACCGCAGGGCTATAGTATACACTATTAATATTGTAATAAGGAATAAATTGGAGGCAGAAAAAGGTTTGGGGTTGGCCACCCTGTATACTTAAAAAAGTCAGCAAATAAAGAAAACACGTCTTTACATGCGAAGTTCTGTCATATACAGTATATATTGAAGAAGCGGGAAGAGGTGGAGTCAGGGAGGCCAGAAAAGCAGGTCATGTCTGTAGAAGGTGGGTTCTGGAGACCAAATAAGATGTCATCAGTCAGTAGATGGATCAGAGGTGGTGGTACTGGGAGTTCCAGTCTTCTCTTGGTCTGCATAGGGACAAAAGGAGAGAGCATTAGATGGCAGTGCCAACCCCTGGTCCGGTTGAGAAAGGACACAGTTTCAGCCTGTAAACTGTCTCCCATGTGCACGTATGTGACAAATATATATACTAGCTGTCCCCGTGGCTCCGCCCACATAGTAGTGAAACAGGGCAAACTTTAAAAATCAATTTAAAAGAAAAAAAATGTAATTCTGGCCAAGCGAAAGGGAGGTACACTCCAACGTCACTGGCAATGTATCTGATTGTGTTCAGCTCTAACGGGAGAGCGTCCCCCGTGTGGGAAGAAAAGCAAGTGGCCTTGATATCTCTGGCAATTAGCTGGACCCTCTAAAACACACGTAGCTCTGGTCACTGTCTCAAAAACGTCAAACATTACTCCTTAACAACCTGTAGATGATAACGTCTGCTGACTGAAAAGGAGGCTGGCGCATGAGTGAGGAGGGCCTCGCCCCTTTCCTTCAGTCCACAGCCGCTCTCTCAGATTCACACAAATAAATCTGTACCGCAAGCGAACTATGATACTAAGTCGCAAAATCAACCAGAAAAAGACGATTTAAATCCATTAAATAGTTCTCTCATGTAAAGCGGGCACACAGACAGACAGACATTGTATGCTGTGTCTGCCAGCTCTCAATGACTTTCTCTCCAGTCAGTTTTATTCTTCTTCTTTGTTGCTCTGTGCTCGTTGGATGTTGTTTCCCAATTGAAGGTTGACTTTTGCTTCAGTCACTCTTAAATAGCCCGCAGGGAAGAAGAGGCAGAATCACCAGACAAAACCTGAAGTGATGCTACATTCCATCTTGGGACTTGTGTTCTAGACTGTGGGTGAAAGAGAAGCAAGCATTAGCAATGGTGGTCTGGTCCCTCAGGCACTTACTGAGGCAGGCTTACCTTGTTATAACCCTGTAGACGCTCCCAATGTGTGTGTTTAATACAGTATATGTGGCATTCAAATGTATGATTGTAAGATCTTGCGTTTATATATTTTTTTGTCTGTCTTGTCATTCATCTGTGAGAGACATGCAAGTAAGGATTTCATTGTACTTTGTACACATGACAGTAAACTAAACTTGAACCCTGGATAAGGGTGCAAGCACATCTCATCGCTTGCTCACTCAAAAATCCACATAATCCAATCCTAGGCAAGATCAGAGTCATCAGTTAATTTAACCAGAATCTTTGGATGTGGGAGGACAGCTAGAGACAATGCCATGCAGACACAGGAGAATATGCAATCTTTACACAGACAAGAGACAGAGGCAGTGTAACCAAACGTACTGCACTAACCATTGTGTCACCATCCTGAAGCTGTCATTCTGTATCATGCTACTTGTTGGCAACCTCAAGCAGTGGTATAACACAGTCTGTTGTTTTATTTAAAAAGTGAACCAACCAGTGCCATCACAATTGCCACCATAGCTTTTCCTGTGGTGTGCTCTTTACCTCATCTTTACCTCATCCTTGTCCTCATGCCTTTGATGCCTGGCAGTATCAATTATAAAGCAGTTATATGATGGAAGATGCAGGGAAATGCAAAACTGGAGCACTGGCTTTCTCTGGTGCTACACAACGCTGCCATATAACCTCCATAACAACCATTTAGCTGCTTTTTTGGAGTATAATGTTTAATGTCTTTTGATGTCTTACTTGGTCTTCCAATTCAACTATATGTTTATTTCAAAACTGCTCCCCAATACTTTTGTCTTTAACCTATGTTAAAATACTCTGTTTTGAATCTTGGACATTGAAAAATTCACCTGTGTCTTGCCCAATGTTAACTGCACTATTAATATACACACTTTTGACTGCTTTAAAACCTGACCATGTTATTTTTTGTGCATTTTCTTCTTCTGCTGCTATTTTTCAAAATTTGATATCACATTTCATAACTTCAAACGATTTATTCAGGCATGTAATATTTCTTGGGATGACATTCATAATAAAGTGTACTTACATACAATTAAAGCTAAATAGTTAGAAGCAAGAGTTGCTTTTCAGGCTAAGGCTTTAAATTTTTAGACTATAAGACTACTATTTCAAGCTTCATCTCAGACTGACCGTATAACTCACTTGCCAGTGATCCAGTTGTAAAAATCAATGTGAACAATTCAGTTACAACTTTGTAAGTGTGAACCACCTTGCCATGTCTTCATAGTTTAAGGTAAATATAGCATAACATTCATGACCTGCTTAGTCCAATTCAGGATTGAGGAGGCCGGAGCCTATCCAGGCAGTTTCAGGAACAGGGTTATCTTGCATAATTTATGGAGACATTCTCTCCTGGAGAGATTCATGGATGCCTTTGATCAGTAAGAATTGCAGGCCACAAAATCATAAAAAGTATAATTATGGGTCAGGTTCCTCCACATTTATATTCTTAAGATTTATATAATAATTCCGGTAAGAAAAATTCTGCTAATATATATATTAAGGTATCTACTGCCCCAGATTGCACAGGCTGGACAGTCCATTTGTCATGTAATTATTATTCATATATATAGTATGTATATTTTAATATTAAGCCCAGTTAGTCTTTCATGTCAACAGTGAAGGCGCTAGAATGAACAGCCCAGGCAACACCCAGACAAACCACCTAAGAAGGAAAAGAACAGTGTCTAAGAAATGGAGCTGGCATTGCTGAGTGGGTTTGGACAGAGCACCAAGGAGGCACCCACCCAAATTGAACAGATGGACCCTTGTGGTGTTGCCCGACACACATCGGAGTGAATACATAATGTTGGATAAGCACCTGCTTGTATATTGTTTCTATTGTGTATAACGTGCAGCGCCATGCCAGTTTTAAAGAAGTGATTCATTTTTGGCTTTAAAAAATGCACAACCAGAATTTCAGCATTAAAACTCTCATTGTCAGTGCATCCCACATCTTTGTTCCTGGTAGCTTCCAGATAAAAACAGAATGATTTTAATTGAAAGCTATTTGGCTTGCCCTATGAGGGATTGTGAAGTTTGCCAACTTTGCATGCCAGGCTACTGAAATATGGAGGTTCTTTTGCTGAAAATTCATGTTACTAGTCTGCATTGTTTGTTTTTAATTATTTATGTAGTTATTTCCCTATGAGCTTACTAACATCAAAATGTTTGTTTCATTCTTTGTGTACTTTTAGTTGTTTAATGCATGTATGCAATTTGAATTCCACTCCCTAATCTGTTACTGAGTCCAACAGCATGACTATTTAAACACACCTGTCAAATACTAAATTCTCTTTTCAGGATGATGCTTATTGACTTGTTAGGGCAAGGAGACAGCTAGATCTGGGCAAGTGATATATCTGTTCATCCAGTGTCTAATGCCACTTTTTATCATAGAGGTGCAAGGAGCAGGAGCCTAACCTGGTATTATCAATAGCACTGACTGCAGTGGCAGTAACTAATTGAGTACATTTCTGCATGCACCCACTCACACTAGGTCAATATAGAATCAGCACTTGACCTAACTTGCACATCTTTTTGATATGAGAAGACACTAGAGTACCTTGCGATGTCCCAAGAGGATGTGCAAATTCCACAGAGTCAGTGACAAACACAGACAGGCCTTTTGGAGGGCAGTGGTTCAAAAGGAGAGAAAGGGCACTTTATTGGTGCATATTTTGTTTCAGAGCGCTGCAGCATAATGTAAATGATGCTATACAGTAATCCCTCCTCGATCGCAGGGGTTGCGTTCCAGAACCCCCCGCGATAGATGAAAATCCGTGAAGTAGAAACCATATGTTTGTATGGTTATTTTTATATATTTTAAGCCCTTATAAACTCTCCCACACTGTTAACATTATTAGAGCCCTCTAGACATGAAATAACACCCTTTAGTCAAAAGTTTAAACTGTGCTCCATGACAAGACAGAGATGACAGTTCTTTCTCACAATTAAAAGAATGTAAACATATCTTCTCTTCAAAGGAGCGGCGTCAGGAGCAGAGAATGTCAGAGAGAGAGAGCGACATAAAAGCAAACAATCAAAAAATCAATACATGCTTTTAAGTATTCCGAAGCACCGCGATAAAGCGGCATTTTGTAGAGGAGCGTCCGTATCCTCTAGGCAAACAGCCTCTGTGCAAACAGCCCCTCTGCTCACACCCCCTCCGTCAGGTGCAGAGAATGTCAGAGGGTGAGAGAGAGAGAGAAAAGCAAATAATCAAGCACCGCGGGAAGCATATCTTATATCATTGAGGAGTTTTAGTTAATATGTAATACATGCTCTGATTGGGTAGCTTCTAAGCCATCCGCCAATAGCGTCCGTTGCATGGAATCAACTGGGCAAACAAACTGAGGAAGCATGTACCATAAATTAAAAGACAGATTGTCCGCAGAAATCCGCGAACCAGCGAAAAATCCGTGATATATATTTAGATATGCTTACATTTAAAATCCGCGATAGAGTGAAGCCGCGAAAGTTGAAGCGCGATATAGCGAGGGATTACTGTATATACTATATGTATTGAGATCTTTTTAGTAACAAATATACAAAAATAATGCTATTTTGCTTTTTTTGGTGTTGTCAGCTTTTTCATTTTACAGCAAACTATTCCTTTTGGTTCTCATGTTTTAACAGACTGCAAGGGCTTCATCTTTGTTCATAGTGATATGTATCTCTAATGATGCCCACATACATTTTTGAGTTTGAAATTAACTGAACTGAATTTTGAAAAACATTGTTCAGCATGTGCTGTTGAGGTGGTATAGGTTGTAGGCATTTTAAACAGTTGTGAAAATTAACATCCGACTCTTTGCATGTATTCAGTTTGAGCACTGTGTTTTACACAGGTGTATGCAGAATGATAAACTTTCAATTCTGCTAGTAGACCCAATCTGACTAAGCCTGAATGATACAGAGAGAATGAGCAGACCTGTGGTGTTACAATGCTTATATTTGAGCTGCTATTAAGAAAGTGCTGTGTGCTATGAAAAATAGTTACTTTATAAATTCTAATGTTTTTTAAAAGTGGGGAGCACCTGATAATCATAAGAAACAGTCGAGAAAAGCTAGCTTTATAAACTTTATAAAAGTGAATATGTGTGGCTTGTATGCAGGCATTATAGCTATCTTTCACATCATAACATAATACAAACATGACAAGCACACATTCATTATACATTTTTATAGCATTAATAGCAACTATCATCAAAGGTCATGCTTTTTTTTATAGAATAGTAACTTGTAGCTCACCAAACTCTAGAAAGGCATGTTGCTTATTCCTGCTTTTTTTACTTTATTTTACAACAAAATGGAGGCACACATGTGTGCTTAGAATTGACCTATTAGGTCCTAAAGGAAAAAAAATCTTGGGCCAAAGAGGAGTAATGGGCAGGGGCTTGAGTTACTATAACCACCCCTCTGTGTATGTCCCTGCACACAAGCAGTAACTGCATTTTTCCATCATAAGTAGGAATTGATTTGTATTTGGTTTTCTACCATTGAACCATCTAGTTCATCCTTGATAGTGCCCAGTGACTATATAATAATAACTGGTAGGTATTACAAGAATATCCCATTCAAAAATGATTTTTTCATATATTAATTACCTCATGTAGTTATGTACAAAAACATTAATCTTATGGTTTTGTGGTGAAAGGGCATAACAAAGTTTTTGATAGAATGGGACCTAGAGTACGCAATATCAAAAATGTCCATGAAAAAAATCTCACATTACTTGTGTCACATAATCCACACATCAAGGCATTCAGGGACACCTTGGGCATACAGGGGAAGTTCTAGGAGGATGATTCAGGAATTTCAGATGGTCAATTAGAAGTGGTTACAGGTATAATTCAGGATGTAAATCCTGGCTAGAGCTGAAGAGTTGCTTTCAGCCAGTCCATCACTGAGTTTGGCGTCAGGAGGTGAGCAGAACAAAGATTAGACTGAAGGATGGAAGTGAGGCCAGAGAGTGGGGTAAGAGGAAATGAAAGAAGGAGTGGACTGCCTATTTGTAGTGCACACAGATGTGCAACATACTACACCAGACAGACAGCGAGTGGTTCAAGACCCATTGAGGTAGGCCCAGAAAAGCAGCAGTATTTTGTTTAGACGTTTGCTTATGTTGCAGTTTGTTGCTCTTCGTTTTCATCCTTTTTCTTTTGTCCTTTTTTGGGTTATTAAAAAACTTTGGTCTCCCAAATGTTTTTTCAAGATCCAAAAATGTCCCTATTCTCATAATTTATATTGCAATAAAATTCATATAATGATAAACAGTAGAAAAATAACATTATAAAATTCATATAATGATAAACAGTAGAAAAATAACTGATTAACAATACAGTTGGCTCGCAACAAAATATTGTAAGAATGTAACTCAACACCAAATTTGCATCAGGGACCTTAACTTATCCTGCCATGGGGACAATTCAGCAACTAGTTTGTTTAAAACTGTGATCAAGAAAAAGAGCTGAGGCTGGGATTGTAAGATGGTGTGTTTTGACCCTTTGACTAGTGCTTTATGTGATCTTGTTGAAGGCACTCATCCTGTCAGTGTTTTCATTTTAAATGTATGTAGAGCGCACTGTGCTGTTCAATTAACACACCAATGGCAGTGTTGGCTATAATGGAAAAAATCCATCTCTTTTTTGTTCTTAAAATAAATGACTGGATACTGTGTAAAAATAATGCATGAAATATTTTGTCCTAAATGCGTGAACAGTTACTTCATGTATTTGTGCATGAGTATTTAAGTTTTAACAGCAAAAATCACTCTATTATAATAAAAAAAATCTTGGGACAAGACGTGACATTTTGAGGAGACTTCCCGCGAGACAGAGACTTTTAACATGATATTCTTTCAAGTCACGCCCTACTTACAACCATTTTCAAACAAGACCACAGTCATCTAACCTCTCAGTCGTGTGAATGCTTTTGGCAAACACACTTACTGCACTCTCAGCTCTTATAAATTTTATCAGGACAATAATTTTCTATGTTGTAGATGACACGTCAACAACTAAGCAAAAATGAAAGAGCAGCGCATTGAAAAGAGTCCCAAAAGTATTTGAGAGAAAAGAATGCAAAAAAGAACAATAATAATCTATGTGCAAATTCTGAAAATAAGGAAAGTAATAATCAGCCTGGACCAAGTTGAATTGAAAATCTCGTAGGTCCAATCCGGGTCAGAAATAAAAGACAAAGTAGAACTTCATAAAGATGTTCAAAAACTTTGGCGCGATACACATGCAGAGCAGGTTAAAGTAGTAAAATCCAAAAGTATCAAAAAAGTGATAGTAAAGATCACATTAACGCTAATAAATGGAAATTATTACTCATTGAAATAACAGAACAGCAAAAGGAGGTCAAATATATGGACACAGGTGATATGTCAGAAGTATATAGATATTGTAAGGCTTTAAAGTTTGTACATAGTCTAATTCGTGTTGCCATCAGGGTAAAGTAGTGTTTCCTCCCAATGAAGAGGCGTATCCGCTAGAATTAAAAGATTTGTTGTTTTGTGAAAGTGAAATCCACAAACACTACAGGCAAAATTTTTCGATTTACACAATAATGGACCATGCGCTATGAGAACCTGTGGTACCGCAACAATTAAAGCTACGACAAGTTTAATTTCGAAGAAACCCCAATTCGGTCAGGTGTATATTTATAATCGCAGAGAAGCGACGCAACATAGAATCAAAAGAGTTAAACAGTCGAATGTATTAGAAATTATACAGCCAATAATGGATACAAATCCATACGTCCAAAAGTATCGCACTTTAAACTAAATTTATCTGCAAAAAATGGACAAAGAAATTTTCTTGGATTTCTATATGAATCTGAAAGATCACAGGCAACATGTGATGAATTGTCAGCGATAATAATCTCGAAAGACAGAGATATCAAAGACAAAGTTGGCATTCGTGTATTTCCAAAAACAACAAAAGGAGATCTTGATATGCCATTCGTATTAAAATGTTTACAGTTTTCCGTGAGAATAGCTTTTGCTATGACAATTAACAAATCACTGGGACAAACATTCAAAAAAGTCGGTTTATTTATTAGAGAGAAAGAAGCATTATTCACTCAAGGGCAACTATACATTGCGTTGTCACGATGTAAGTCCAAACACAGGATCAAAATTCAATGCGATCTTGAAGAAAAGTTAATTCCAAATATTGTTTTTGCTGAAGTTTTAAAGTAAAAGTGAAAATAATGCATATGTAACAATTCCCATGAAAATAATAAATCTCTTTAAATTGTACATCCGGTTAACCCAACCTGGGGGTTGGCGAGCAAAGCGTGCAGGGGGCAGAGCCCCCTAGTCTTAAATAAAAAAGGAACTGTTAATATATCTCCTTTATGTTGTAAAAAGCATAAAACCTGACCCAAGTGTAATGTATCAGAGAATGAAATCCAATAATATTCAGCATCTTTGATATAAATGAAGAGGCATATTTGACAGTAATGTCAATGGGGTTAAATTTGTCTATAAATGGCACAATTATAACTTTTTTTAAAAAAAAGAGTATTACTATTATTACTATTTTTCGCTGTTTGTATCTATTTAAACAAAAACATTCAATTGCCTTCAAAGAACATGAAAATGCAATTAATGGGGCAGAGCTGTGGGTAGCTGAAGCCCACTTTACTCCAAGAGGAGTCAGACCTCACACTTTAAAAACCCCTACTTTAGTGGAGTTTGCCCATTTTTATGCAGAATGGCTGAGAATCATAAACTCCTTTGTGTGCATGTGTCCATGTAACATCAGCTGCTGTTACACCCTCAGTAATGTGGTTAGTGGTGTTGACATGTCCCTTCTCTCACTTACTTCACTCCCAATGAGCTGTCAGAGATGTTGGAGAGTATGGCAGGTTGAGCAGCAGTGTAGAACTGTCAGCTACACTCGGTTCTGTTTTACAGATCTTTGGGCCTCTCATCATTACTGATGATGTTCCTATGGGGTACAAGGTTGGGATTATTCCTTACAGCTGGAAAGAACAGCAGTTGACACATGATCAAGCAGATAATGTGCTTAAGGAGCAGTCTGGTTATGTTTTAACTGTATAATTGTTTAATAACCATGATTTTATTTACTTGATCTGACCTTTTAAAATTAAATTGGCTGCAAGCACAGAGTTATAAGCTGTTATTTCATTTTCTGCTATCACATCTTCTGACCTCAAATGGCAAAAGCCTGTAATAGACTGGCACCCTGTTTGGGGCTGCTTCCTGCATTGCAGCTGATGCTGTTTAAGCTATAAGTTGAGTACAGCAGGTTTAAGAATGTTTGTTATCTTATGTTATATACAGTAGTATTCATGGGGGCAGCATTCTTCTTTGCTGTCACTTTGATTCAAAGTGTAATTTCAGTAGTACAAGTGCTACACTCACCTCTCATTCACACCTTTATCAGACATTTCGTATGGGTAATAGCTGAACACATCACAAAACACTCATATCATCATTTTGTGCTGGTTCTTCACCTTCTTGCCCATCTTTACCATCAAGTTGTGAGGCTTTGGAGGTAAATAGTCATGGAGAGTGTTTGCCAAGACCAAGAGATGAGCATCTTCAGCAGGATTGTTTAGCGGAGGCACACTGAATGTCTAGAGGTGGAATTATATTATCATAGTTTATGACTTAATAACCAATAGAACAAGTAGTAAGTCATATTTTAGACCAAAAATGGCCAAGAACAGTAAAAACAGACAGGATAAAAGCTATGATTGGAGATTATTGCTACAAGGAATGTTGTTTACAGTTGGATTTAAGGATGGGTATTAAATGACTTGTAAAGGCGATTTAAAAAAGATGTCAGTATGCTCATTATCAAATCAAAATATTAGGATCAAAACCCAGATCCATTAAAAACTATGGTCAATAAGGCAAAGTTGAAACTCTGAAAGCAAAGGTAAAGATGAAGAGAGGGACAAAGGAATGCAAAAAGAAAGCACCTATTGGGGTGTTAAATGGTGCTGCTGCAGATGATGACAAAATAAGGTAGTTTTCAGGTAACAGGAACCAGGTGACATTGTTGAAAAAAAACAGTGTGTGAAAATTGTGGATACAACTGTGGCAATCTACAGTCATGCAGAGGACACCAGATCCAGGCTAAAGGAAGCATGGCATACTGGTGTTGGCATGAATGTGCTACCTTTTCAGCAGCTTTTAGAAATGAAGACTCCAAGGCTAATAACAGCTAACAGTCTGTAACATCCTTTATAATAAAATATAAATAGGAATTTTTATTAGTAATATGCCAGGCCACATTTTCATAAAAAAGCAGCTTATATACCTCATTCTGGCAGACATGTGATGTAATGCTCTATAATAATTGCATGGCCTTGACTTAATTTAGCCAATTGGTATTAGCAGACCAATAAGATTTGAATGAATTGATATTACAATACCAAAAGAGATTTATCTTAACCGTATTATTTACTTGCCAATGGAGTTCATCTAAAAATAGTTAAAGGGAAATTCATCTCATAGAAATTAAAAGCCTAATATTGATCACATTAATTATTGTTAGAAAACTAATGGAAAATAGCCTGAACAGCATTAGCAACTCAATAAAATTTCATGTTTCCAATATTTTCACCTCAATGAAAATTTATCCCACTAGAATTAGAAGTTCAAAGGAAGTTCACCTCAATAGTATTAGTCGTACCAAGGAAATGTATCTCATGAGTATTAGCTTCCCAGTGGATACTCACATATATAATATTTTTAAAGGCTGAGTGGAAATTTGTCTCAACAGCATTAACATCCTAAAAGAACTTCAGCTCAGCAATATCGTTAGCCCAGATGAACATTAATCACATCAGTATTGTTAGTCCCATTAAAAAATCTTATCAATATTAGCAGCCTAATATAATTTTAATTAATTACTATTAAAGGTTTACTGGAAATAGAAATTAATCTCATCAGTACCAGCAGTACAATGTATACTGAGGTTATTAGTTTTAGCAGCTCAATAGAAATGTAGCTTCTTATCCTCAATAGCCCAGTTTAATTCAGTTCATCGCTAATAAGTGCCTTTTCTGGGTGATATGGTGACAACCCAAGAATTATTGTGAGGATTCGGTTTATTTCTAAATCAATTCAGTTTACTTTTGTATAGAGATCTCTACTTAGTGAAGGTAAGTTCACAAGTAGGTACAAATACAAACTAATGTCAATATTTAATTGTTTAACTATGGTCAATTGACAATTTAGGAGAGGAAAACAAAAAACTTCAGTCAGCATTATCCCTGGAGAAAATAAAACTCAGTGGAGGTCCACAGTCAGTTTTAACAGACAATGCAGGAGTCCTGGAGACCTCTACCAACTCACCACTCATCCACACCTGGGCATTCTACAATAGAATCTGTGCTAGGCTGTCAAATATAACGAAAGAAGCTTTTCATCCATCGATAGTCAGGGTATCGTGTACTGAAATAGTGAGTCTTCAGCCTGGAATTAAAAACTGAGACTGAAAGGGTGCCTTGTATTTAAACAGGGAGATCATCCCACAGCTTTGGGGCTCTGTAATAAAATTCTCAACTTCCCAATGTTATTTTTTATTAATCCTTGGAATCTTTAGTAGGCTGACATCTTACTATTTTAATGCATGCTCTAGTTTGTAAGTTATAATAAGTTCAAATATGTAAGTACGGCCTTGGCCATTTAAGGCTTTATATGTGAGGATTTTGAAGTCAGTCCTAAGCAAAACTGGAAGCCAGTGTAAATACAGTACCTAAGAACTAAAGAAAGACCAGGAGACCACAGGTAAAGGGTGAGACAAAAGAATGGTCAGAGCAAGCAAAGGTTGGTGCCAGTAAAGCAAATGTAATCTAATGAATAAGCCAAAGGCACAATCAGTGTTAATGTTAATCAAAATCAAACCAAGGACTCCAAACTAACCAGTATTAACACAAGATGGATGAATATACATGGAAGAAGGTGCCGCAAACCCTGATAGCATTACCTTTTGTATAGATATCAATCACATGCTAGCAAATGGGAGGGCCCTTTATGGTAATACAAAAAAAAACATTAACATAGGACAACTAAATGTAAAACAAAACAAGAGTTGAAAATGAAAATAAAGCTGACATCTGTGACTTCCAAAACCTCAGAGAACCTCCATTGGTTCTCTGCAAAAACTTTGTAAGAGATAAGAAAATATTAACAACCTATTCAATCATGACAGCATCTCGTTGTAATCCAATTCACTTATTTTATTGATTCAATGGACACTCAGCATCTCAGCATTAGTATGCCAAAAATAAGTAGACAACTGAGGAAGCTTCATACAGGAAAAGCTGCAGGACCAGATGGAGTCACTCCAATTCTTAAGTGCTGTGCTGACCATCTTTGTGGTATCCTCTGTCACCTATTCAGTCAGTCCCTAAGGCTCAAGAAAGCGTCGCTGCTGTGGAAAATATCCTGCATTGTTCATGTTCCAAAGATGGTTGACGCCTCTTTACCTAATGACTACACAAACCTTGGGCACTTACATTTCACATCATGAAGACCTTTAAGAAGCTGGTCCTGGACCCAATGCATTTTGCCTATCGGACAAAGATTTGAGTGGAGGGTGGAATTTTCTATCTGCTCCCTGAGGCGTATTATCACCTGTACAAAGCTGTCAGCACTCAAAGGATGATGGTTTTTGATTTCTCCAGTGCCTTAAATATCATCCAACCATCCCTCATTAGGGGTAAACTGAGGGATATGTAGGTGGATGACCCTATGGTGTCCTGGATAATGGAATATCTGTTGGGCAGACCACAGTTTGTGAGACTCAAGTAATGTATTTCTGATATGGATCTAAACAACACTGGAGCACCACAAAGAACAGTCCTGTCTCCTTTTCTCTTCACTCTGCACACCTCAGAATATGAATGAAACACGAGGAACCTCATGTATAAACGGTGCATATGCAAAAAAATGTTGCGTACACCCGTTTCCATGCACACTTTGAGATGTATAAAAACTAAACTTGGCATAATCCCACGCACATTTTCACGGTAGCACCTCACCTTGCATATGCACTTTTCTGCTCGATTTTGCAAACTGGCAGCACCCAGTGTCAAAACAGTGCTACTGTTTCTGTGTGGTCTCCCTGTTTTCAGATTTGCACAATGAAGCGGGATTTATCAAATATATTGAAATGAACTGTATATCGTTTACAAATTTAAGGCTCTTGTTTGTAATCATTCTGTAACAATATAATAGTGCACACAATGGCCAAACTATTCCAAATATCACAGCTGCTTTAGCGTTGCTGCTCTCAGTGCACAAAATGCTTCAGTGCTTTTCCTGCACGGACTTCGAGGCTCAGCCAACAGTTTCCTCCCAAGAGAATATTTGAAAAGTTGCAGCAAGACAATTATCTTGAACTTTATAAGACTTAGTCGAATTATTGCCATCTTGCATGTCCTTTTAGATGGTAGGACAATGGACATGACCCCAAGGATGATTCAAGGAACTGCCTAATTCACAATACCACACACATTCTCATTTCTCTCTCCTGATGGGAACACCAGTCTAATGCTTGATATACAGTATTTAATACTGTGCTCAATAAAAGTAAATCCCAGAGCTCTCTTTGTTTATCCTAGGATTTACCTGAAATGAGAAATCATCTATAGTATGCACTTTGTAAGTGCTGCTTTGGCAAAAAAAATATAGTTGTATGCAACTGAAACCAATACTGCTTAACACCTCACAAATCTTTTGGCAAAAATCTAGAAAGATTAAAATCATGATTCATGAAGACAGACTAAGATGTGTGCAACAGCCATCCGCCATGCAGAAATGATAACATTTTCAAACCAATATGGAAGACACTGTGCATCACTAGAAGTCGTCTGTGCTCTGAATATAAAACCAGAAATTCAAATTCTGTAAGGGAGTTTTGGTTTTAAATGGATTGAGGGAACAATGCATGACTTAAAAATTCAGCCGCAAGGAAATTCTTTCCATGCATCTCATAAGCAGTAAAATACATTTGCAAATGACAGTGTATTGCTGTCTTGAGGGATTCCATTTAAGGCTGGGCTAAAATATGTTTAACTTGACTAGTTTAAGGTCAAAAACATTACTACTTTGCATTAGAGTAAATGCAGCCTCAACATCATCTGATTAAATGCTTCATTTAATGTTTCTTTGACCCATGTTATTGTTTCAAAGTAAAATTTCTAACAATCGCATTTAATATATTCCTTTGAGTAATGAAGTGAGGAGTGAACTCCGTTATCTGTAGGAACAACATGCTGAGATGTTTATATTGATTCATTAAATGTTGCCTGTATTCTAAAAATTACAATTCCTTACTGATCAGAATTTACTTTACAGTATAAAGCATTCTTTGGTCTCTTAGGCTGACGTGAAGGGAGCTTCTTTTAACGGTAATACTGTTGACCATATGATCATCTGAGGCAGCTAACTGGTTTCAAATTCTTTATGCCTCATTCATAGAGATCAACTAGTTAACATATAAACAGAAAAATGTCAGAATGAACTGTCTTGCAATCACCAGGTTTGGAGTTCAGCAAGATGACATTCGTACATCCTTCTTCTGACCCAAAGGCCCCCCTTACATGTGGCATTTACATGCTTAGAATGAGATAACACCTAACAATGTTAAAGTCAGGTGTAAATGCACTTCAGACCACATTCAAATGTAGACATTTGGGATGAATTTTAGTGCCAGGTGTAGAGGTAATTCTGTAACAGTCCAGGTGAACAATGCCAAATGTAATAAGAACCATCAAATCCAAACACAAGGTTATTTGGTGGAGGGGCTAGTGCATACCCCAGTGCATAACCTAAATAGTTTTATTGCAGGGCATACCCATTCACACAAAGCCAATTTACTGTCCTCCATTAATCCAACCTGTATGGGTTAAGAATGTGTCGAAGAAATCAGGACTGCTTCATTAAGAACTCAGACACAGGCACCTAGGACCTCATGCATAATGCCGTGCGTAGAATTCACACTATAACATGGCGTACGGACAAAAGCGGAAATGTTCATACACACAAAAAAATCCAGATGCATAAATCTGTGTGAATGCCAACTTCCACGTTCTTCCGCTACATAAATCCCGGTGAGCGTTAAAAAAGTAACGCATGTGCACACACCTGCTCTCCTGCCCCAAGCCCTCCCAGAATTACGCCTCTTTGAATATAGAAATCAATATAAATAGCCCTTAACCTCAGCCTTCTGTGAAAAGACAATGGTAAAAGCATGGGGGAAAATAGAAGAATTTCAGTGAATACCAAGTGCAGGCAAGGAAAAACTTACTATTTGTTGGTTTAAACAGTGATATAATCAACAAAGGAAAGTTGATTGAGTGACAGAGTGTCGGAGAAACTCGAAAGTTCAAGTTCACAAAGTCGCACAGTACCCAAAATAAAAAAGAAGTTGTCACATATCAAAGTCGCTGTAAAAAAAGGCGAATCGTAGCCCACTGTCTGAGTGTCATATGAAAGCTTATTAGGGTACAGAGAAAACAAAAAAAAATAGGGACACATTGAGAAAAAAGCTTGAAATGCCAACTTTAATCTCAAAATTTCCACTTCAATCATGTAGTTTATTTTGTCATTAAAGTAGAAAATCATAAACTTCATCTTTAAATCGTTTAATTTACTAGTTTCTCAAATACCATTGTAACTAAAATAGCACGTTAAATGCTTTGTTTTGTATGTGTTCTTCTATGTGTGTGAATCACTACGTGCATCTTCATTAATGGGCTTTCTCTTCCTCCGACAGGACACAGAATCCATTACATTCGTGATATTACAGCTCTATGAATAATTAAAGTACTGAGATGTATACGTGATATCATTTTCATGATGACAGGAATTAAACCATGTTAAACACGGGAACATGGTGAAACAGTGATAGTGACAAACAGACACCTAGTCCACAGATTGTTCCTGCCTCTAGCAAGATGCTTGCTGCACCGTGCGCGACCTTTGATGAAATAATTTACTGCAGCAGTACTGTCTCTTTCAAACGTACTAACCCCCATTCCTATCCTTCCTTTTCTTTCTCCAAGTAACCAATCACCACACAATCAGCTCTGTAATAAATGTTAAGCCATCTGTAAGCTTAGAACGCTGATTCTTCAAAACTTTTAAGGAACATTGAAATATCTCCATAGTACATGTTTAATTACCCTTTCCATCTATCTTTCCAGTGTCGCGCCAACTCCAGCAAGAATACAGCGCAAGGCAGGAATAATCAGGACGCCAGTTCATCGCTAGCGTTGTGACACCGTGTCCTCACATTTAATTATTAACAATATAGATTATTTAAATGACATCGGAAAAAAGATGGCCTGACTATCTCTAAACAGATTTTCAGGACTTCTCTTTTCAATTTCCAGGCAGAAGTTAAGAAATCGAAAACGACTTCTTTGCCCATTTAGTATCCCGCCATTCAAACAATCCTAGGGTTTTATTTAATTCAATTAATGCGGCCATTCACCCTCATTCTACGATGAGGATAAATAGCACTGTTCATTCATGTGAGCAGTTTCTATCATTCTTTGTCAGCAAAATTGATACTATCCGCCGTGGCATTGTTCAAACTAGCTATGAACTTCCTACTGTTAATCATGACATTGTTCAAGATTCCTTTGATCAAGTCTCACTTTCAATGCTAAAAAGAACTATTGACACCCTTAAACCAGCTTCCAGCCCCCCTGATATTGTACCACCACGTCTCTTAATGGAAGCCTTTGATGTGTTGGGCCCATCTTTACTAGCCATTATAAATGATTCTATTAGTTCGGGGGTTGTGCCCTCATTTTTTAAACATGCTGCAGTCCGTCCCCATCTAAAAAAGGCAGGATTAGATCCTGGAGTTTTAACCAACTTTCGTCCAATTTCCCAGCTCCCATTTCTGGCTAAAATACTAGAAAAAATTATTTATAATCAATTGGTCAATCACCTTAACTCCAATAATTTATTTGAGACCTACCAATCTGGTTTTAGGCGTTATCATGGTGTTGAAACGGCACTCCTGAAAGTGTTCAATGACATCTCTCTTATTACTGACTCAGGTGATGCGGCAGTCCTTGTCCTCCTTGACCTGTCCGCTGCCTTTGACACCATTGATCATGAAATATTGCTGATGCGGCTCGAACATCTTGTTGGGCTTAAAGGGGCTGCTCTTAACTGGTTCAGGTCATATTTAACTGGTAGACACTTTTCAGTGACTTTAAATTCCTCTTTTTCATCTACAGTTCCTCTTAAATATGGTGTCCCTCAGGGATCCATTTTAGGTCCTATTTTATTCTCTATATACCTTCACCCTATTGGAGCGATTTTTAGGAAATTTAACATTTCTTTTCACTGCTATGCTGATGATACTCAGGTTTATATTCCCGTCCGCAACTCTGCAACAAATCAACTCCACAACTGTCTGTCTGAACTAAGATCCTGGATGGCCAATAATTTTCTTGATCTAAATCAAAATAAAACGGAGGTGCTTATAGTGGGTCCACCAGCTAAAGCCCAAATTGGTCTTGGACTTCTCGTCTCTTTCTCTGCCTTTTCCAAACCTCAAGTCCGCAATCTTGGTGTTACCTTTGATAGCAAACCTCTCTTTTGAAAACAAGTAAATTCTGTTGTCAAGATCTTGAGAAAGCTACTCATGCTTTTATTTTTTCTCGCCTCGATTATTGCAATTCGCTGTATTCTGGGATTAACAAATCTCTGATACACAGGTTACTGCTGGTCCAAAATGCTGCTGCTCACCTTCTGGTTGGGGCAAGGAAGTATGACTCTGTTTCTCCTATTTTAGCTTCGTTACACTGGCTGCCTGTCAGTTTTCGAATTGATTTTAAAATCTTGCTGCTAGTTTTTAAATCGTTACATGGGCTTGCTCCTGCCTATTTATCTGAACTGTGTGTTTTACACCAGCCATCCAGAGTGCTTAGATCTTCTGGTCAGTTGTCTCTTGTTGTCCCTCGTACCAAATGTAAAACCAAGGGGGACAGGGCCTTTGCAGCTGCTGCCCCTCGCCTGTGGAACTCTCTACCTCATCATATTAAGGAGTCGTCTAAAATTGAACAGTTCAAAACAAGATTAAAAACTCACTTCTTTTCACTTGCATTCAGTGACCTTCAGTAATACTGATGGTTTTCCTCTTTGTGATCATATAACATCATTCCTATTTATTATCTATCTTATTTTATGTTCATATATTTTATTACTATTTATGTTTTATTGTTTATTGTTTTTTCTTTTATTCTATTATTGTAAAGCACTTTGGCCACATCATTACTATGTTGTTTTAAATGTGCTATATAAATAAAGTGACATTGACATTGACATTGACATTAACATTTTATCTGTATAATGTAATAAACATATTTTGCTGCGTTTCATCTTAAAAATGAAATCATCATCATATGTAAATACGCACTTTATAAAGTAACTCAGGTTGTGCAATATTATAACTATCGCAAGTTTACAATGAGGTAATTGTACTTGTAAGTACAAACAGTTCTATAAGGAGCACTTCATGGATTGATTGAGTGTGTTTATAGTTCTTGGGATGAAACTGTTTCTGAACCGCGAGGTCTGTACAGGAAAGGCTCTGAAGTGTTTGTCAGATGAGAGCAGTTCAAATAGCGAATGGCTGAGGCAGCATGTGCTTGATTCTATATACCGATAATTCTCTTTCATATCAGCTGCTCTGAGTGGTACAGTGAGAGTAATATGGAAAAAGATGATCCACTGTGGCAACCCCTAACGAGAGCAGCTGAAAATAGAAGAAGAATGTGCAGTGAGAGTAACAACTCTAAAGCAGCTTTGTTATTTGGAATAGTTTGGCCATTCCGTGGGCCATTATATTGTTACAGGTTGATTACAATCAGATGCCTTAAACTAATGAACAATATGTGGTTAATTTCAGTGTATATTATAAAGCCGCATCAGGGATGTGCAACTAAAAAGAAAGGGAAACCACACTGGAGCAAAAGCACTGTTTTGACGCTGGGTACCGCCAGTTTGCAAAACCGATTGGAGAACTTGTGTACGCCAGGGTTTGAGCTACAGTACCATGAAAATGTGCATGGCTTTACGCCAAGTTTAGATTTTATACATCGTGATTTGAGCGTGAAAACGTGCTTATGCAACATTTTTGTGCGTACGCACCATTTATACATGAGGCCCCAGGTGACTGTGCAAAGTCCATACATATAATGACTGAGTTTGGAGCCATGATAGAGCCTGGCTAACCTGTTGTTATTTAAATTACTGTAGTGTGAGATTGTGTGGATATAGGTATGAGTATGGTTTGAAATGTACTTTCTGTCTAGGGCTTCTCATACCTTACAGAGTTTAAACTTCATGTGATCCTACAATAGATAAAGGATTTGCAGAAAGTAAAAGATGGTTGGATTTCTTACAAATACAAAAGCCAGCATGTAGTTAACTAAAGCATACAGATGGATTACATGTTGCAATTTATTGATATATCCCATCCCTCTTTCTTGGCATACACCTTAATGCATGCTAGTATAGTCCTGCTTGCTGATGCATGTGAATATGGTAGGTTGGGAGTAGGTGTTAATCTAGCAAAATCCAATTGCACAAGGGAAATTCAGCTCTTGAACCTGTGGATGTCAGTAGCGGGCAAAGGTTGCTCAAGTGTTACAGAAAATGAAGTACGCCTCAGCAAGTATGTGGCGGTGAAAGACTGAGCAATTATGGCAGAGAGGGTTTATTAAGCGCTTAGAGGGGTGCACGAGGTCATGAAGAGACCAGTTACAGTAATAAGAACAGGCACTCCTCCTGATGTGGGTTAATCTGCTTTTGCAAGCTGCCTGGGGCCCTTTTGACCCCAGCCACCTCAATTATACACAAGCATTTCCTTTTTCACTTTGTTTATTGGATGCACAGCATAGAAGATAAATTATTGTTTGAACACATAAACAAAGGAAAATTCTGACTGCTATGGTACTGAACCTTAACTTTCATGGCTACTGGTTCAATTGTTTCTTCTGACACATCATATCATATCCTGTGTAAGTCTTTTTATCTACTTGGCATTGAACTGTAAAACAAATACATACAGTATATGTACTTGTAAAGCACAGTAGGGTGCTGATCATTACCGATGGGTACAATAGTAAATAAAGTAAATAAGATTGTTTTGCTAATGTGAAAATCTGATTTTTGGTCCCAAGACCACAATAAAAAAATAAACCAAAGAAATTTCAGTTGTAAACTATACCACTACATGCCGCTGTGAGCATTTTCTATAAGTGTTGTTTGCTGCCTGTCCTTTTGGAGAATTTTCTATAAGGTTAAGAGTCTTGTCCATATCTCGAAACAATCCCTGAACCACCAGGAAAATGTGCTGCCATATATGAGTTTGCATGCCATTATGACAGATCTGATGTTTGCATAAACCTTAAGGAGAATGGTCCTCAGGGATCCATCACTACATGCAGTCAATGTGCAAATTCACCTCCACAGACTTTCATCTCTGCTCCTTCTCATAGCATATGGTAATTCCTGCAGTTTCATCCGTATGATTGTTTCTTCTTGGGAGATTTTAAATTACCCTCCATGTCCTGTAAACAAGGTGATGAATTAGTCAAGCAGCTGGAAAAGCAAAAGAGATGTGAAATGTTGGTGGCTGCAAAGAGAACTGTCATGCATTGCCTCTGCACATTCAATGTGAATCCTAAGGGTGTGAAAGGATTCACTCAGGCAATTAATGTATGTTTCTTGTGTGGACTTGTAAAGTGTGAAGGGGCAGTGGAGTTTCTAGTTCAAATCTTAGCTTTATATGGCCTATTCTTACAACAAAGAGATGCTTGGGATTTCCTCTTGTCAATGCTGCAGTTCCATTAGCAGTGACACTGATATCCAATTATTAATAAAGCTGAAATGAGTTTGAAAAAAGTATTCATTAAAAATGGTGGCTTGTTGATTGCTTAGGTTGTCAGTCCAAATTGGTGACACATAGTTTTATTGAGAAGGCGATGCTTCCACCCTAGGCCAAACTGGTTCCTGCCTATTATTCAATCATAGCGGCCTATGTTCAAACACATCCTAATCTCCCAGCTGCTGGTCGATGTGACGCCCTAAAACTGATAGTGGAGGCTTTAAAGTGGTTAGCTGTATTTCCTGAGCCAGCTGTAATACACATAGCTCTGTATCTCGTAATGCTGTTAATCCCAAGGGGCTTTTCACTGATCTCACCGAGGATCAGCGGCAGTTGCTGGGTTCCCTTAGTAACAGAGGAGGCAGCTAAATGACAGGGTCACTGGCTCATTCTTTCACTCCTGTCACTGACCGTTGATACCTGAGTGGTAAGTTAGAAATGACAAACAAAGAGACAAGTGCAGTGTGCTGCCGCTGGGACTGCCTCTGGGGGGGAAGTAAACGCTACTGTTTAAAAGCATGTAGACAGCAAAGCATGCAAAGTAAGAAGGTGGAGATGGGGTTTAAAGAGGAAGAAATAATTAATAGCATAAGAATAGCATGGCTATCTCAAAGTCAGGAAAGGAACAGCAGCCCTGATGCTGATCATTACATGGCATTGTATGGCTGCAGCTCTTCCTATCAAAGTGCAAGTTTCTTCCATGTCTTCATCTTGGGGAAAGTCACACTGTCCTGAACAGTGGCTGGTGAAATTGTAAAACACTAAGAGTAGGATGTAAGAGTAGCATAGGAGCAAGTACCTTAAGTAGCTCCTGGAGCATACTACAAAGAAAAGTTACAATGGCCTGTCAGTTTTGCAGCACAGAAAACTCTTAATAGCAAAGCATACAAAGAAACAAGGCCTCTGAATAACTTCCAGTCCTGAATTTAAAATGCTTATCCTTTGTGTTGGCAAAATGGAGTAACAGGGTAGAATAACACAGCAAATACTTATTGCGGCAATGGCAAAAAGGCCATAGTTATTAAAAATGTGCATACATATTGTGAAAGAAAAATGTAACTACTTTCAAGCTACTAAGGGTTAAAAGCTGACAAAGCTGTTTTGCTATAATGGCAGGTTATTCATACAGGCGTCTGTCATAAGACAGGGTGTAGTAAGCATAAGCTGACCTAGGACAACATACTTTTTAGGAATGCGTCTGTTAGACACAGGAAAGATGATCTTTCCTTCTTTACGGCCCCATCTGACATGTGCACAAAACAGAAACAGTTGGCAGATTTGTGCAATACAAGATTCTATGTCTTTTGATAAGTAAGGGGAAGGGGGAGGAAGGAAGGAAAAAAATAAAAGCCGACTGAAAAAGCGGAACTTTTGTCTTTTGCCTTGCAATGCATGAATCCTATGTACTCACCGGTGCCTGAATAAAGACTGAATAATGACTGATTGATTGGTGTATTCCTGTCTTCCTCAGGGGTTACTTCCACAATATTAAACTAAAAGCAAGTAAGTAGCAGATATATACATGTTATCTGTTTCAGACAGAACAAATAACAATCATTAAAAAAAGTAATCAAGCTACAAGTAGCCAGTAACATTTAACACATAGTGCAAACAAATAGGCAGCTCATGTGTTGGCATCGTGCTCACAGGTCTAACAAATGATGGCATGAGAGTTAACAGTTCAATCACTCTGTGCTTGTGCGTCTGCTAGTATGGCATCAAATGCTACAGCATCACTCTCTCAAAGGCAGGATCAAGAGTAGAGTATTGGAATGTATGGCAACTGAGATGATGGGAAGTGTTTTTTGTCAGACGCATCTTGTCATACAGTAAAGTTTTTTATGGATTGGAGTGGGACTCTGGTGAACTGTGTAATAATTCTGAATTAGGGATTATTTAAAATTAAATTATGTTTCTGTGTGATTTTTTCCATCATTGTGACATCACTGTGGCAACATCTCAGAAGGTATTCTGCCGTGATCACTGCCTTTTTGTGGTATTTGTGTTGTGATTTTTTTTTTACAGGTTTCAGAATATATGTCACTCTTTGACTGATTACTGGTTGTTAAACACTATCTGTTTCATAACTAACCTCAAATTGTCTTTCTTTGTGCATAAATGATGTCTCTTTCCAGAAATGGGTTTGCTTACCTCAACAGTGCAAGCGGTTTTAGGTGGGTAGCTGGAGCCTAACCTAAACAGTGCATCACCACATCACAGAGCACTTTTATTCATGGAGGACGCATTCACCAATTAAACTAACCTGTATGACTTTGGGATGTGGGTGACAAACACACCCATACACATTGAGAAATTATGCAGATTGCACACAAGCAGTGTCCAGAGCAAGATTTGAACCAGAACTCTTCGGCTGTGAGGCTGAAGCACTACCCAGTACTTTTTCTAAAATAGTTTTTCAAGAAAAAATAAGTTTGTCTTTTTTTAATCTATTCACTTTTTTATGTTTAGCTTATTACAGCATGAAAAAAACACATATTTGTTCATAGCAATCCAAATCAGAAGTGTTATTTGACATGTCAGAGGTTCATATAACACAGTATTCAGAATTCAGTTAGCAGAATCGTCAGATCAAATTTTTTTCTGCAGTTTCAGTTTATTTTTAGAAGTTTTTCTGAAGGTGTTGATTCTGTGGGATTTTAAAATTATTTATTTTATTCATAACCTTTTTACCTTATAAGTATTCCCACTACACATAACGTACTGGGCAAATATTGCTTGGAAGAAATACATTACATGAACTCTGTAGCTCAATTCTTAAGAAAGTCAAAAATAAAATATTGCAAAGTGCAAAGCTCATGTGTTTTAACCTGCTTGGAGCAAATTTTATTTTGTACTTATTTCTTCTTACACTTCAGGGTGGCTATGTGCAAACGTCTGGCAGCAGATAAGCATAGATTCTTGGTGAAGAAAACTTTGAAGTGAACATTGGTTTGAGTAATGGAATGGAATCTCTAGAAATTATATTTTATTCCCCTTCTTTTCTCACACTTTGATCCTGTAGTTAAATTTGCAAATTATTTTCGTGAGCATGTTGGAGTCTAAGGAGCAGTTGTTGATATAAATTACTACTGTGTGTGTGTATATATATATATATATATATATATATATATATATATATATATATATTTTTTTTTTTTTTTTTTTTTTTTTTTTTTTCCTTATTTACCTTCTTTTTATATGATGATATAGCTACTGTGAGCAAATTTGCCACTAGCCATTTCACACCAATTTACAGAAAATTTAAATTAGACCTTCTGGTTCTACACACTATGTTTATAAATTTTCTTGATAGCTTGCAAATGTAGTAATATATTCTTTCCATTGTCAGCAGTTCTTAAAGTTGGAATATTTTACTACAAATCACAGTACTGTTCTCTTTTGGATATTTATCATGTTTATTCAAAAATGCTGCAGCATTCAATAAGTAAATGGCACCATGATTGCTCATTTCATTCAGTGGGCTGATGTGCCAGAGCTGGATTAAATACTAGTACCAGATTTGTTAGTCCTGCTCTGTAGTGTCACTTGAGGGCAACCAGATCTTGTACAGTCATCTGTCCTTGCCTGCACTCAGAAGTGGGTTAATTCATAGTGTCCAGCGATGCTGGCACAAGACTTGGCACAAGACTTGGCTGCCTTCATCTTGCCTTGAACTAAGCTGTGAATGAAGGCCTTTTTAAAGTTGACCTGATCAAATATTGGTCGACCAATATCTTATTGGGTAAAAATGTACCTTTTGGTTATTATTAGTATTATTATTGTCATGTAGCAGATGCCTTTATCCAAGGTGACTTACAAGACAACTTAAACATAAACATGAATGAAAGGTGCAAGTATCAGAAGCAACAGAGCACCGGATAAAAAATAAGCACAAGGGAATTAACACAAGTACATAATTATAGCTAAAGCTAGAATATTATAAAAATCAGTATCCTAAAGTCTTTATCAGTGGAACAGAAGGAAACTATTTAATAAAGCAGGATGTTTGTAAAAAACCCAAAGTAAATTGCAAGAATGGAGAAGCATTGACCAGTCGTGGCACATCTGGCAAGAGGAGAGATGGTCAGCAGACGGCCAGAGGCAGATGGGAGATTTCTTGAGGGGGCCATAAGAAGAGGTCAAGGATTGAAGATATCGAGGAGCAGAAACTCTGAGAGAAAAGTAGGTCAAGAGAAGAGATTTGAACTGAATCCTTGCAGCAACAGGGAACCAATGGAGAGACCAAATGGAGAGGAGTAATAGGACTAAAATGAGGAACAGGGAACACCAGTTGAGCAGTTATATTCTGTAGGAGCTGGAGAGGTCTGATTACAGCTAAAGCAAGTACAATCATGAGACAGCTGAAATAGTCCAGTGCCTGAACAAGGAGTGGCATGGCATAATTAGTGAGGAAGGGTCAAATCCCCTGAATATTGAGAAAAAAGAAACAACAGGACTGGATTGTTGAAGATATGTGTATGATGAATGAAAGTGAGGAGTCCAGAATCATAACAAGATTCCTGACCATGACTGATGGAAAAAGTGTGACATCTACTAGGGTGATGCTTAGAGACATATCTGAGGAAGGAGATTAAAAATTCTAAGTAGAGTTAAAAAAGTTTTTAAAATATTTAAAAAAAAACACCAAATATGTTTTTGTGCATAGTTCATTTAGTTTTAATATAATTGCTCTTTCACATAAGCCTCTGGCATTACTTCAAATCTAAAGTCTGAACATTCTGTTACAAAAATGATGGACTACATCTAAAAGATATTTTTAAAAAATATATTACTACATTTTAAAATATGTTATCAAATTCTTAAAGGATAAATGTATTACAATATTTTGCAGAAAACTGAAATATATTGTAAAAGATGTCAGTTATTGCAATTTTTGTTTAATGCAATTGTTTTCTATGTATTGCATTATATTTTTAAAAATATTATTAACCTGGCATGGAAAATATCATCCAGTAGATATGTTTCTTTTATTGAGATACTGCATATTCGAGATCAAATCGCATTGTGATGCAACACAAATTATAAAGTTATTATTAACCTAGAAGAAGAATTTAATAAGGCTGTAAATTGAAACATAAAGTACTGTATGATGGCTGAGCTACCTACATGAACTACTTTTAGTAAGTTACAGATAGTTCAAAATACAGTTTACAGGAGTCATTGGGAAGAGTGAAGTTAGCTTTTTTCAGGTAAAGCGACACGAATAACCTTTCATATGTCTGGACACTCAGTATGTTACTGTGCATGTCTTATTCACAATATATTTGGAAATGTGTTTGTTGCAATATACAAAAGAAGAAATATATGTCTTTATATTTTAGATATAATGTTATAAATATATATCAGAATCACAAACAGTATATGTTACTTTATATTAAAAGACTAGCTATGTTACCCGTCATCGCCTGAGAAATTTACTATGACAATGAGCCTTGTTTATAATGCTATTAATTGGGTGTATCTGAGTACTTTTCTGTACTGTATATGAAAATTGTTTTTTTAACTAGGGGTAAATATTATTAGTCCACTGGATCTCCTTACTCTTGAACAAGCTATATAAAATTGCCCAGAATTGTTACCATTCTTACCATTCTTGCATTTCCTAGTGACTGAACTTGGCTTTTGTTGATGGTATTATTTTGTATTCAAACAGGTAGCTAGTAGGAGTAATGGAAATTTGGTGTATAAATACAGTTTCATCCTGTAAAAATGGTAGCTTCACTCAGACTTGAGTGTATTGCTTGGTTTACTTCCACTTAGTACATATAACATACTGTAGACTTTTACAGGCTGAACATTTACATGGGATATACAGTCAATTGAATGTTTAAGCACTGTACTGAAAACAACAATTGAAAGGAAATAATGTGAACTATGTACAATGGCTCAGTACTTGAAGTTTTACTCTATTTAGTCAGCGTCTTGTTCCTTCTTGCCTTTCATTATTATTTTCACATGACAACATATTAGTCGATTGTGGTGTAGGAGTGATTGGAGTATCTTGCTACACTAACTGATCGAATTTGGGGGAAATGGGATATGCCAGTAGCAGCCCACTTAAAAAGCATTGTAATGCCAACCTCATGTATGTTCTGTCTGTGGGGGACTCCTTTACTGGTATGGGCCATTGGTCTGAACACTTTGCTATGCTAGCATTCCATGGGTTATGGGGTGCCTTGACAGCAGCACCCTAAGAAGCACTGCAGTGTCCCCCTCCTGTATGTTCTGTCCATGAGGGATTTTTTTACTGAGCTGAGCAAGCATTTAAACTTTCCTGGCATGCATTGTACCCAGGACTTGAAGTGAGCTGGTATGCTGCGCCAGCCTTTCACTGTTTCTGCTTTATAAACCAGAGCGTAGCAACACATTGTGATCTGACTTCCAAGGGGACACCCCAGTTCTCCTCAATATTGCATTTATTTCACCAACAAGGGCCCATCATCTCCCACCACATTTTTCAAAATATATATACTACGTATAAATGCAATCAGCAATCTATAGGAAACAACCCCATTTGAATCTGTATATATTTTATACTGCATCACAAGGTGTAAGAGGAAGGTGACAGAATAAGGAGTGCTACATGTACTCGAGGAGGTCAGCTAATCATCTCTGTTTTGAGCTACATGGAACTTTCGTCCTTCCCCTTCACTTCTGGTAGCGGTCTTCATTTTCATAAAACAGCAGTCCAACTTCACTTCACGGTTCCTTCCCTACCTTCACAGTGCTCACCAGAACAGAGGAACGCAGTCCCTAAGAAAAGCCCATTTATAAAGAGTTATTACCAACAAATATAGACAGATGAAAAAATGTGTCACCTAATTTTCTTTTTTCTGTAACGGTACCAGTTTTCAATTAAATTCGTTATGGCATTTTTGAGATTTTGAGATATTTACTTTATCTCATGGGGGGGGAGGGGTTACCCCTAAATATCAATATTGAAATGCCTCTTATCAGATGCCTACTGGCCTAGATATACCTTCTTGCCAAATTTCAGCTTTTTAACTAATAGGAAAGGGTGTTTTTGTTGAAAGTATGTGAGACAGTCAACTTTGCACTATATACTCTATATATAGCAATGTCCTTATATTTGTAGTTATATTGCAGTATGTTTCATTTTCATAAAGGTTACTAAAATTATTTCTAGTATAGTTTATAAATAAACCTAATAACCTAATTTCAACCTGCCAACCTGTTTAAATGATAAATGTTGCACAGTCAGATTAGGAATATGTTTTAGGCCGTCATGCTTACAGATGTATCCATTATAAAGTGTAATAGTGTATTAACCATAGGAACATAAGGAAGAGTTCTGTACAGAAGAGGTCATTAAGCCTTGTCAATTCCTATTCACCTAATGTGTTCAAAGTAATAGTGAATTAAGCTCTGCAGGTCTCCAAGATTCTACTTTCAGCCACACTTCATGGTAATTTGTTCCAAGTGTTAACAGTTCTGTCTGCCACAAAATCAATTATAACATTGGTGTGAAGTTTATTAAGTCTTTGTTAAAGCACTTATTTAAAAGTTATTGGCATCTATTTTACTTACACCCTTAAACATTTTAAATACTTCACTTGTACAGTAACCTTCAGAATAGATCGTTTTCTCACTTTTTCTTTCCAGAGCAGAAATGTCCTTTCATTTAGGGGTGCACTTGTTTACTCATCTTTCCACTGTCTCCAGTACTGCATTGTTTTTTTTTTCAGAAATCCACAAAGTATTGCAGACGCAGTTTCATGAGTGCGTTGTGAAGTCTGAATGTAATGTCTCTTGATTTATAGTATATTTTACAGTTTTTTAAACTTTATCTGCCTTTTTAATTGATGATATACATTTCTTGGCCTACTCACCTAACAATGAACTATGGCAATGGAGGAGAGAAAAACAAAAACTCCAATGAGTTGCATCCTTAGAGAAGATATACCTCAGGGGTGTCCACTGTCAGTTTTAACACAAAGTCAGACACCATGACAGTGCTGTAGGCCTCAGTCAACTGGCTGCCCTCCCTCTCCTGGGCGTTCTACAGTATAGTTAGTGCTGAGCCCTCTAATATGAGGACAGAATATTTTCATGCTTTGATTCCAAACCTCACAATACTTCAGATATATTACCTATGAGTAGAAAAACAGCTAGGTCATAGAGCAGTGGCACCTAGTGCTATAAGAAATCACAGAGAAAAGAAAAATATGAAGGTGCGTCAGCAGCAGTTCATAATTATTGAAGTACTTACAGTATATTTTTGGACAAATGACTATCAAGTAGAGATACAATATGCCCAAATAATTAGCAGGTCTAGTCAGGGTGTGGTCCTGACTAAAGCAGTGAGTCTTCAGCCAGGATTTAAAAGCCGAGACCAAAGGAATATCTCCTGTGTAAGCAGGCAGATCATCCCACAGCTTTGGGGTCCTGCAGTTTAAAGCTTGATCTCCCACTGTTATTTTGTTAATCCTTAGAATCTTTAATAAGCCAGCATCTTGAGATTTTAATGCATGTTCTGGTTTGTAAGTAATGAATGAAAAAGTGAAAGTAAATGATGTAGTAAGCTTTGTTTTTGTCTATTCTATTATCTGTTCAAAAATGTGTAACAGACTGTTTTGGCAGAATCTTTCTCTCATGATCCAATGCTGGCTGTTAGCTGTTGAGGATGTCATTATTAGCAGTACTCATCTCCAGGTTCCTTTTTGTATTTCAGATTTTCCTTTTAACTATTACTTTCATCAGTTTGTAAGCCTTATGGTTAATGTTGTTGTCAGTTTTTTTTTCTGTGGATGTTATGAGCTGATTTTTTCCAACATTTGTTTTCTTTTAGTCTTCTCCTACCTCTGTGGAGATTTATCAGTCATCTTATTGTTCCTTCTTGTATCTTGTTGCTTATTGTTTCAGTACCCGAAAAAAGATGCTATTCTTGTTTGCGGAATTTATGAAAAAGCATTGCTGCATTTCACTGATTCCTGGTTCGCACACAGAGAAATGTTTAAGGAAAATATGCATGACTATTTTCAGGCAAAGATCATATACTTTATTGTCATGTGCACACATCAGTGGTAATCGCTTTTGGTATTGTATTGGTGTACAATTCTGAAATCATGCTTTACAAAACAGGTAGACCGATGCAATACATTAGACATTAAGCATTAAACACAATAGAATGTATTGAGCATACTCCAAGCAGTTATTAAAATTGCAAGACTCTGACAGGACTTACAGGTATCCGGAGTTCTGCAGCCTTAGAGCAGTGGGAAAGAAGGAATTCTGGAGGCCCAGTGGTTTAGTGAACAAGGACCAGTCACATGTAGAAAAGGGCAGAAGCTAAAAATATTACTGGTTGATTTATTGAAGCAATTCAATAAATATGCAGTAAAAAATACTTTTCTTGGCTTTGTTTTAGCTCTGATTGGTTGATGTACACATTTAATGATAATAATCATGTAAGGTGAATTGACTAGCACATGTGCAAAATTAAACATGATCATTGCTATATATTTAGGACCAACACAATGGCCCAGATTTACTAATGGTTATGGATTTCATCTGCAATTTTACTGCTAAGGGTTCTAGTAAAACAGGGTACACATACTGTATAGTGTCACAACAATGAGTCTTAGACATCATGAAGGTTTGGGGCAGTCACCCGTGTATTGTTCAAAGGCTGCAAAATGAAGTTAAATTGAACACAGATGTTCATACATTCAAGTCCAAAACAGAACTGAAGTTATTGAGACAAGATGGCGGCTTTAAGGGCCCGTTAAGAAAAATCACATCATCTGGGCAGAACATGAAGTGACATCTGCTGGACAGGAAATGACAGCATCATCGGGGTTGGGACCAGAAATTATGTCATCATCGGTCCACATAAGTGACGTCATCAATGGCCCCCAGAAGTGACGTCATCAGTGGCGCTGGTACCCTGTGGGATTTCCTGTGAATGGTCTGCAAGAGATTGAGAGAGACAGTCAGCACACCCCACTGCCACCTGGTCTGGCGTGGAATTGCTATCAATCAGACCCTTCAGCTGTCTCCCAGTCGCAATAAAACTTGAACCTTTTCAAGAAACTTAAAGAATTTTGTTTTTATTATTAATTATTATTGTCTTTATTAAAATTATTTGGAGTCTAATTTTTGTCATTTCAGTCAGAGTATGGTTTAACATTTTATTCTGTCTGTTTTTATTTTAATATTTTTTTATGTTTCTAGTCAGCATAGATAGCTCTTTGAGAACATTCCCTTCACCAGCTGGATAGTACATCTTCTGGTGCAACATGCCACTGGTAATGTAATCTGATGTGACAGAATGGTGCAGCCAGTTTGTAATCAAGGTAGCCATATCCTTCTTGAATTACTCTACTAGATTTCATATTCTCTGTGTGTGTGTGTGTGTGTGTGTGTGTGTGTGTGTGTGTGTGTGTGTCTCTCTCTCTCTCTTTCTCTCTCTCACACAAACACACACACACATACTGTCCAACTTGTCAACATATGATCAAAGACTGCCTTGTGTCCAAGTTATACCATTACCTATGAATCAGTCCTCTTAATTTATTGTAAAGGTTTTTACATGCAAATGCTCTGTAGCCCATCTCATAGAGCTTGCATCATTCTCACTGGTTCACATAGTCCTCAAATATTTTCCTCTTGATTTAACTAAACATAGATACCACCCCGCTAATGGTCAGCTTACTGTGATTGATTCCATTGTAGGTTGTGTATGCTGTTGATTTTAGTACCTAGTCATGACACCATGAGTGTCAGTCACCTTTAAAGTTTTTTTTCTGACAACAGCTAAGTGTGTCCTAGAAAATTCCTGAAATAGAGCATGCAGGATGACCTTGCTCCAACAAACAACACGATTCCTCATGAAAGTGGGTCTGTCTTCTCCATCACCATTTTAAATTCACAGGGAAACTGAGCTTATTCCTGTAGTACAAGATACCTTATACAAAACATCCTTGAGTGGGTGACCTACATAGTGCAGGGTGGTCTCAAACACACTGCAAAAAAATGCATATGCAAAATTTAGACCAAATAGCTTTAAATGGGAGTTGGTATGCTTGTATTTAGCAAAAAAAAAAAAAAAAAAAATATGTCAAAGGTATAAGCAAAACTTACTTGAAAAGATTTCTTAAAGTCAGGTAAATAATTATAAATACAAATTTTTAGATAGGTCAATAATTCTTACAATAAGGAAAACTAGATTTAATGTCATGATTTAAATACTTTTCACTTGACTTAGATTACATTTTTGCAGTGCACAAGCAGGGTTGGATTTACCATGAAATTAATGACGTTTAAGCTTCAGGGTCCCTAATCCCATAATGGCCCCACAATCGACTTTAGTCGATTCATCCCCCCATAACTCAAAAACTATAAGGCATAGGAAATTTCAAATTTTCACACCAGTGACTTTGACATGTGAAATAATCCAGTGCAGCAATTTTAATCAAAATGTGAGATGTAGTGGGTACATTTTTTTTTTAAAATTAGCAGTGATCTGTCACGAAACAATCTCATTGAAAAATATAATAGTGGTTACCCAGATCTCATTGCTAGTTGAGAAGGGACCCCCATAACAGTTCAAAGTTCAGGTACCCAAAAATGTCTACCACTGACCATACACCAAGGCAGACTTGAAAATATTGGACAAATAAAGAGTCACTAATTAGCCTAAAGTGCATTTTGAGATATGAGAGGAAAACGGAGGACTTGAGCACAAGGAGAACATGCAAACAGAAAATGATTGGGATGTGAAACAAATGTCTCTGAGAGCTACTCTTGTCTCTCTTAAAAACTCATTAGGCTACCTCTGAAATGTTAAAAATTAAAATGGTATCTATTGATTAATTTTTTTGTTGTGTTGTACTATTTTTTTTTTCTTTTTAAATTAGACGTTCAAAGATTCTCCTTCGTTTTTTTTTTCTTGCTCTCTTATTGTGTAATTGTTGCCTGATTAATGTTACACAGCAACAGAAACTGACAGTGGGGGCCAAGGACAAGCTGCAAGCAAAACGACACTACAAAACTGAAGTTGTTTTGTGTGGGTGGGTTTATCTTTGTTGTTATTACATTATTGTCATTGATTTGAGGAGCCATTCATGCAAGAATGCCATTGTACGCTATGCATATGACAATAAACTTGAACTTGAATCTTATGGAACAACACAGTATTATTATGAGGGTCTCTCACAGCCTTGTTGAGCATCCTGGATAGTTCTAATTCTGTTCTAGGCAAACATCTTCTTTGCCTTTCGGCAAGTTTTATGTTTTCCAGGATGTGATGGACAGTTTATAATTTAGTGCAGTTACGAGGAGATCTCATTGAGATCACATGGTACCTTCTGCAACCATTTTCTCAAAAACCTCTGCCATCTTCTTTTCATTTTTAATCCTCATCGTGTGTTTATTTTATTTCTTGCTTTAAAATAGACTTTTCATAGCAACTTAAATGCATTTATATAGGTATATATAAATCGGCTGGGATGGGAATCAGCACCTCCAAATCTGAGACCATGGTCCTCAGCCGGAAAAGGGTGGAGTGTCCTCTAAGGGTTGGGAGCGAGATCCTGCCCCAAGTGGAAGAGTTCAAGTATCTCGAGGTCATGTTCACGAGTGAGGGAAGAATGGAGCATGAGATCGACAGGCGGATTGGTGCGGCGTCCGCAGTAATGCGGACTCTGCTTCGGTCTGTCGTGATGAAAAAGGAGCTGAGCCGTAAGGCAAAACTCTCAATTTACCAGTCGATCTACGTTCCTACCCTCACCTATGGTCATGAGCTACGGGTAGTGACCGAAAGAATGAGATCGCGAATACAAGCGGCTGAAATTAGTTTCCTCTGCAGGGTGTCTGGGCTTTCCCTTAGGGGCTCAGAGTAGAGCCGCTGCTCCTCCGCATCGAGAGGATTCAGATGAGGTGGATTCAGATGAGGTGGACTATGTCTCTCGGCTGGCCTGGGAACGCCTCGGGATTCCCCCGGAAGACCTAGTAGAAGTGGCCAGGGAAAGGGAAGTCTGGGCATCTCTGCTCAAGCTGCTACCCCCGCGACCCGACCTCAGATAAGCGGAAGAGGATGGATGGATGGAAATCAGACATTGATTATTGTCACTTATGGTGCAAAAACTCTCAAATGTTTTGTTGTGTATCATACTTTTTTGAGTAAATATAAAAATGTAGTTCATTTTAGCAGATCCACCAGATGTTTGTTTGAATAAACTCTTAATTCAACTCCAAACTGTAACTGCACAGTTCCTACATTTTTGTCTGGTGGTGTTTATGGGTTCAAGTGGTACAGTCCTTGTAGTGAAAAGCAACTCGCTCACTGGTCGTTAAGAAGATTAAAAGCACAAGCACTAGTAAAATAACAGAATAGTATCTTATAAATATTGGAGGGCCATTTTTGGTATGGATTAGGCAGTGTATCCTGAACCAAATGTTTCACATGCCGGATCTCTAGAAGTATAAGTTTATAAAGTATAAATGCTTTTGAAACATATAAAATGTGAAACCACTTTGTAAAACAATGTTTTTGTTTATCACAAGTAAAGGATAGTGGCATAGTGCCATATTGGTTAGTGCTTTTTTACCTTATGAATCCAGAATTATGAGTTTGAATCCCATACCCTGGTGTTTAGAGTTTGCACATTCTCCGACTCCCTATATGCATGAATAGTTTTCCTTAAAATAATCTTTTTTCATTCCTGCATCTCCAAAGACGTACATGTTAAGTGGCATTTCTAAAATGGCCGGTGGCATCATGCATAACGCCGTGCGTAGAACTCATATTATAAAATGACGTAAGCACAAAAGCCGAAATGTGCTTATGCACAAAAAAATCCAGATGCAGGAATCTGTGCGTTCTTCCAACTTCCACGTTCTTCCGCTCCATAAATCCTGGTCAGCGTGAAAAGTAACTGCCCCAACTCCTCCCAGAATTACGCCTCTTTGAATATGCAAATCAATATAAATAGCCCTTAAGCTCAGTGTTCCGTGAAAAGACAATGGGAAAACCAAGAGGGAAAATGGAAGAATTTCAGCAAATAAAGAGTGGAGGCAAAAAAAAACGTACTATATGTTGGTTTAAACTGTGATATACACAACAAAAGGAAGTTCATCGAGTGACATAGCATGTCAGAGAAACTCGAAAGCTCAAGTTCACAAAGTTGCACAGTGCCCGAAATAAAAAAGAAGTTGTCAGATATTAATGTCGCTGTGAAAAGGCGAGTCGTAGCCCACCTTCTGAGTGTCATATGAAAGCTTATTAGGGTACAGAGAAAAAAAAGGCACACAGTGTGGAAAAAGCACGAAATGTCAACTTCAATATCGAAATTTCCACTTTAATCACGTAGTTTATTTTGTCATTAAAGTAGAACATCATAAACTTCATCTTAAAATCATTTAATTAACTAGTTTCTCAAATCACATCGTAAGTAAAGTAGCACGTTAAATGCTTTGTTTTGTATGTGTTCTTCTATGTGCTATATGTGTGTAAATCACTACGTGCTTCTTAAACCGGCTTTCTCTTCCTCTGACAGGACACAGAATCCATTACATTTGTGATATTACAGCACTCTGAATCTTTAAAATACTGAGATGTATACGTGATATCATTTTCATGATGATAGGACTTAAAGCATGTTATTAAACATGGGAACACAGTGTGTGCAGTGATTGTGCGCGACCTTCGATAAAAAAAATTATTGCAGCAGTACTCAGGAGCGGCTCTAGGCTCGTGACGGCCCTGGGCAGACAAAGAATCAGTGGCCCCTTCGCCCGCCAATGTCTACATGGTATCTTATGCACGGCGGATGGTCACGTCCATTGCGGACACTGCATAGCCGCCTCGTGCTCATGACACAAGCATTTAACTTTTGCCGAAATTTGCCGCTGCGTTTTTAGCTGTGTTGTTATTTTCTCTTTCTGTTTTATATTCAACTAGCAGAATACCCGCGCTTCGCAGCGGAGAAGTAGTGTGTTAAAGAAGGTATGAAAAAGAAAAGGAAAAATTTTAAAAATAACGTAACATAATTGTTAATGTAGTTGTTTTGTCATTGATATGAGTGTTGTTCTCATATCTATATATATCTATATCTATATCTATACTAATAAACGGCAAAGCCCTCACTCACTCACTGACTGACTGACTGACTGACTGACTGACTCATCACTAATTCTCCAACTTCCCGTGTAGGTAGAAGGCTGAAATTTGG
>JANRMT010062814.1:97176088-97342883 GCA_026402145.1 Polypterus bichir lapradei
GGAGCGACGGACGGCCTTATATAGGCAGGCAGCCAACAACGTGGGAGGTGATGGGATGGGAGACCCAACGCCGCCTCACATGGTGACCAAGCTGCAGGCTATGGACGTATATATGTACGTAAATAGGATTCAGTTAGCGTTGGGAACCCGTGTACCAAATTTCTTGAAGATGGGCCCATAAGTAACAAAGACTGTTGAAAAGTTCAATATGGTGGCCGACAGTGGCATCATACCACCGAAATAAGTACGTACATTGGTTTCGGTTAGTGCAGGGAAGCCGCCTATAAAATTTCGAGAAGATCGGGCCATAAATAAGAAAGTTCAACATGGCGGACGTTGTTGACCATTATGACCATTACGCCTAGAATTTCGAAATGAAACCTGCTTAACTTTTGTAAGTAAGCTGTAAGGAATGAGCCTGCCAAATTTCAGCCTTCTACCTACACGGGAAGTTGGAGAATTAGTGACATTGGAAAGTTCAATATGGCGGCTGACAGTGGCGTCATACCACCGAAATAAGTACGTACATTGGTTTCGGTTAGCTCAGGGAAGCCACCTACCAAATTTCGTGAAGATGGGGCCGTAAATAAGAAAGTTCAACATGGCAGACGTTGTTGACCGTTATGACCGTTACGCGTAGAATTTCTAAATGAAACCTGCTAAACTTTTGTAAGTAAGCTGTAAGGAATGAGCCTGCCAAATTTCAGCCTTCTACCTGCACGGGAAGTTTGAGAATTAGTGACGTTGGAAAGTTCAATATGGCGGCCAACAGTGGTGTCATACCAACGAAATAAGTATGTACATCAGTTTCCGTTAAAAGTTTAATATGGCGGCCGACAGTGGCATCATACCACCGAAATAAGTACCAAATTTCAGCCTTCTACCTACACGGGAAGTTGGAGAATTAGTGATGTTGGAAAGTTCAATATGGCGGCTGACAGTGGCGTCATACCACCGAAATAAGTATGTACATTGGTTTCGGTTAGCGCAGGGAAGCCGCCTACCAAATTTCGTGAAGATGGGGCCATGAATAAGAAAGTTCAATATGGTGGACGTCGTTGACCGTTATGACCATTACGCGTAGAATTTCGAAATGAAACCTGCTTAACTTTTGTAAGTAAGCTGTAAGGAATGGGCCTGCCAAATTTCAGCCTTCTACCTACACGGGAAGTTGGAGAATTTGTGACGTTTGGAAAATTCAATATGGCGGCCGACAGTGGCGTCATACCACCGAAATAAGTACGTACATCGGTTTTGGTTAGCGCAGGGAAGCCACCTACCAAATTTCGTGAAGACGGAGTCATTCTTCTACCTACACGGGAAGTTGGAAAAATGGTGACGTTGGAAAGTTTAATATGGCGGCCGACAGTGGCGTTATACCATCGAAATAAGTAAGTACATCGGTTTCGGTTAGCGCAGGGAAGCCGCCTACCAAATTTCGTGAAGATGGGGCCATAAATAAGAAAGTTCAACATGGCGGACGTTGTTGACCGTTATGACCGTTACGTGTAGAATTTCGAAATGAAACCTGCTTAACTTTTGTAAGTAAGCTGTAAGGAATGAACCTGCCAAATTTCAGCCTTCTACCTACACGGGAAGTTGGAGAATTAGTGATGAGTCAGTGAGTGAGTGAGTGAGTGAGTGAATGAGGGCTTTGCCTTTTATTAGTATAGATATATATTGCCGTGGTGGCCCCTGGGATTTGGCGGCCCTCTGCAGGCACACAGTTTGCACATGCCTAAGGCCGGCCCTGCAGTACTGTCTCTTTCAAACGTACTAACCTCCAATTCCTGTCCTTCCTTTTCTTTCTCCAAGTAACTGATCGCCACACAATCAGCTCTGTAATGGATGTTAAGCCATCTGTAAGCTTATAACGTTGATTCTTCAAAACTTTTAAGGAACATTGAAATATCTTCATAGTACATGTTTAATTATTCTATCCTTCACACCAGTCCCAGTGAAGTATACAGTACGGGGCAGGAACAATCATGAGCAGAACGCCAGATCCTTGCTAGCATAACAACACCGTGTCCTTTAATTATTAACAATATAGATTATTTAAACAAAGTTAAAGTTTTATCTGTATAATAAACATATTTTGCTGCATTTCATCTTAAAAATGATATCGTCATCATATGTAAATACACTCTTTATAAAGTGGCTCGGGTTATGCAATATTATAACTGTATCGCAAGTTTACAGTGAGGTGATTGTACTTCCAGTTCTACAAGGAGCAGTTGATGGACTGACTGAGTGCGTTTAGAGCTCTTGGGATGAAACTGTTTCTGAACCGCGAGGACCATACAGGAAAGTTTTGAAGCGTTTGTCGTATGAGAGCAGTTCAAATAGGATGCATGGCTGAGGCAGCGTGTTGATGCTGTATGTCGATAATTCTCTTTCCGATCAGCTTCCCTGAGTGGTGCAGTGAGAGTAATATGGAAAAAGATGATCCGCTGTGGCAACCCTAACGGGAGCAGCTGAAAGAAGAAAAAGAAGGTGCAGTGAGAGTAATAACGCAAAAGCAGCTATGGTATTTAGAATAATTTGACCATTCCGTGGACCATTATATTGTTACTGGTTAATTACAATCAGATGCATTAAACTAATAAACAATATGTGGTTAATTTCAGTGTATTTATAAAGCCGCGTCAGGAAAAGAAAGGATAACCACACAGGAACAGTAGCACTGCTTTGACGCTGGGTGCTGCCAGTCTGCAAAACCGAGCGGAGAATTTGCGTACGACAGGGTATGAGGTACTGTGGAAATGTGTGTGGCTTTACGGTAAGTTTAGGTTTTATACATCGCGATTTGAACGTGGAAACGTTCTTACGCAACATTTCTGTGCATACGCATCGTTTATACATGAGGCCCCTGGTGTGTGTGTAAGTGTAAATGGGTGTTACCAGTAGACAGGCAATCTGTTCAGTGTTGTTTCCCACCTTGTGCTCAGTTCTGTTGGGTAGATTTCCCTCAGTCTTAATGTGGATTAAGCAGGTTTTAGGATGTTTACAGGTGTACGTACTAGTGAGCAAATGTTTTAACAAATGCTACATTGAAAGACTTTGTGAAATGCATATTTTATACTGTGTCACCCCCCATTATATTGTTATCGATCCTATTATTCTGTTATATTGTGAAAAATATCAAATGCATTGTGTTCTTGGTGGCTAAACAAAAAGTAGTGCTAATCTTCTATGAAACAGTTTGTTCCAGAGCATGTCATTCCTCTTCTAGATAGTGGTCGGCACTAGGTGAATGAAGCTTGGCATTTGGAGGCTTGGCAACCTCACTCCTTAATTCCCCACCAACTCAGTTTGTAAAAGACAGTGTACTGTACCTCTGCTTGCACTGCACAACAGCAGGGTGCTAAAAATAAGATTAATCAGCACCTACAGGGAAACTTAATAAGGACAGACCAGCAATATTATTTAAAAACTGCATTCATTGCCCAGAGGGCAATAGACACCATTTCAACAGCTGCCAAATATGCTGCAGCACTTTCATTAAAATGCTAACTGAACAGTTTAATAAGAAACAAAGAGATGTGAGAGGACACCCAAGCTTTCAGATAAGCCACTTTTTGTGGTGTTCAAATATCCTTTACCTTGCTTTTTCTAAAATATAATAAAAGAAAAATTTAAATGGCTTGCTGCCTTGAAGACTTATTGTATTTAACCTCTTCAATTCCCATAACTCAGCAGAAATTGTAGTCTCTTGGCGCTCTTCTGCCAAATAAGGGTCTTATACTCTGTATTCATAAAGCTCTTGATCTATTCAAACACAATCAAGAACATATGATTCTTTTTTCTTTCCTTTACATCATTCCTTTAGATAATGAGAAATATACCTAAGTACTGATCCCCCTTAGACTCCAATATGTCATCCAGTTGTGCTGAAATAACCTTCCATACCCCCTTACTATGCATTGCATAAATTAGATTACAGGATGTTATTTTTTGTCTTTATGAGTTAAAAATATGTTCTAATCTGATTCCAAGGCCTGATGTGTAAATGACTTTTATTAATTGATGTTTAATATTAGATGTAATTGAACAGTTTAGATACCTTGTGGAGAACAAAGAACCTTATTGCATCCCTCTTGAGATTCCCATTCCTGATTGTGAATGACTTTTCAGTGCCAACCTTATTTTGAAATTTCTATGAAAAGGGACACCAGAATAGAGTATTGGTCATCGCTTCAAATTTGAAAATTCCAAGCAACTGATATCATATCCACCAAATCTGTAAGCAGTTTTTAGCCTTAGCCATTAAGCTGCTAGCAGATAAATAATCTTTTGTTTTACCTGATGTGTAACTAAAAGCATTAGTATGGGAAGCTCTGGCACACCCAATCCATTTGCACCACTCATCTCATTAGTCACCTCCAGCTTTATGCACACAAATATCATCATTCTGTTTAGAGTTTACATGTTCTGTCCATGTGCGGGTTTTGCATTGGACCCTTTGGTTTTTTGATTTTTGATTCCAATATGTCCCTGTGTGTGTGTGTTTGTGTGTGTGTGTGTGAATGGATGTGTGAAGGAGCTTTGAGATCGATTGGCCATCTCAAATAAGTTCCTACCTTACACCTGGTTCGACTCCCTGCCACTCTGTACTGGATTAGGGTTTAGAATGTTTACTACCAGATGAGGACAAAAATATCTACATTGTTGAATTGAGACCTCCAAGAACTGGAATTAGAATATTATTTTATATGTTATTTAGGGAAGCACGGTGGCACAGTGGAAGCTCTGCTGCCTCGCAGTTAAGAGACCTGGGTTCGCTTCCCGGGTCCTCCCTGCGTGGAGTTTGCATGTTCTCCCTATGTCTGTGTGGGTTTCCTCCCACAGTCCAAAAACATGCAGGTTAGGTGTATTGGTGATCCTAAATTGTGCTTTGTGTGTGTGTGCCCTGCAGTGGGCTGGCACCCTGCCTGGGGTTTGTTTCGTGCCCTGTGTTGTCTGGGATTGGCTCCTGTGACCCTGTAGTTAGAATATAGTGGGTTGGATGGATGGATGTTATTTATTGCTGTTGTTTAGTGTTATTGATATCTATATTGATTCATGTCTCATGCACTATATCATTGTTTGAGGTACAGTACTATAACTTTATATTTGATGTTTTTATTCTAGCTGGACTCTAATAATAATAAATTGAACTGAAAAATTAAATCTTTCTATATTCTGACTGTACTTTCTTTCATTCATATTACCAAAATGAACCAGACATACATTTAATGTCATTTTAAACGATCTAAGCACATGAGCAAGATATAGCATATGTATATATATATGTATAATTATAACTTGTTTAGGCAGCAACTGCTGAATTGTTCTGAAGCTGTCTGGATTTGTGGCTTAAACACCAATAAATACTGTCAGTTGAGCTTCAGGGACTGAGGAGTCACTAACATGGATCAACAAAAGCAGAGTAAGGTTCAAGGTAAAATTACTTCAATAACAGCACACAAACTTTTTAGATAGATAGATAGATAGATAGATAGATAGATAGATAGATAGATAGATAGATAGATAGATAGATAGATAGATAGATAGATAGATAGATAGAACTTTGTCCACAGGGGGAAACGTAGTTTTTTCATAAATAAGTTGATAAATAAATAAAAACACACACACACTAATGTCTGAACACACCAGAATGACTAAAAAGCAAGAAAATTAAAAAAGAAAACTTCTGATTTGGCTGTTACAGTCACAGTGAGATCTTACTTTGACATATTGTGTATTTAGGGGTTTAAAACAGGTAGGAGCTCATATAGGAGTTTGCATACAAAGAAGGTTATTCAGAAAGGTAAAACAAATCATGGCTGACAAACACATATTGTGATCAATGACAGAGATGGAGAAGGGAGAGAACAAGAAAGGAAGAGAACTTGAGTGTCAGAAATCATTAGAGGGTGGGCTGCTATTTCTTATTTATTATTTCTGCTATTATATGTCAGAGTCTCATTTGAGAACATTTTGATTTATTTGAGCTAATTTTTGGAATTATTGCTGTGGCTATTTTGGTTGATGTAAAATTTTGCTATTAATTCCATGACGTACCTATGGCATTTGTTATTTATCATATTATTCAGAGTTTTCTGGGGAGACTCTTGACACTTTTTATATTATTTTTATTGGCCAGCAATAACCACTTCTGCTAGTTACATGGGCTAACAGTATTTTGATGTGTCATGTCATCACACCCCTGCTATAAAAGATGGGTGTGCATATACCCATCCAAATTTAGGATTATTCAAAGAACTACTTTCAATAGATATCACTAAAGCAAATCTAGAAAAAGAAATTAATTTTGGCCTTGTTTTTGCAAGGAATTTTTTTAGGTTTTTTCTTAAGATAGTGTTGTGTTTTAAGAATTGCAAACACTAACGGTTGTCAGCTCTCTGCCTGTTTCTCAATAATCCATTGACTTGCCCCATACATTATGCTTTTGTCTGCTGCTCAAAATCATCCCAAAATTTTTCTTTAAACAACCTTAATATTAAGTGTATTAAAGTTCAAGGCTAAGCTCAGAAGAGTATATCCCATCTTTCAATGTCATCTTCAAAAATTCACAATCTGCAGGACAAAGTATGCCATGGGACTCTTTAAGTAACCAAAAGAAGTCATGCTATGAAAGCAACATCAGAGGCTGAGTATTGGTAAAAGCAACACAGAGCACCACAGTTGTATATTCATGGTGAAAGACATTCCACATCAGATTTGATGTACATCACTACATTTCTGAAGATCAGTTTGTATTGGGGCACTAAATGGGCTACCTTGTTTAATTGGCAACATCAAACAAACAACAGAAAGATTGTTTACAGGCACAAAATAAGGTAGGCTCGTATCAGTGTGATGAGTATTTCTCTTAGAGAAAGGTTCCATCACAAGGAGCTCTGTCCTCTTTAAGGGTATGGTCAAAAAGAGCTGCTACCTTCCTGGAACTACCCATTTTTATGACATCCTGCTCTGGAAGCCATGAGAGGGGGTAGGCATCCCTCTTGGGTGTCTTCTTGGAATTGTGAGTGAAAGAGAGGACACATTTAGCAGCAACACCCTCTTTTGTCCTGCAGTGGTGTCACTTACCTCCGCAGAGCCAGGAAGTTGATCCTCAGGTGCACATACATAACAATGTACTGTAAAAGTTGTTGCGGTAGTAAGGGAAGGTAGCATCAAATAAGGACAGGGAATTGGACAGTCCTCCCACAAAAATAATCTGTTTATGTGTCTAACAACTTGGGTCTGTCCTTTAAGAATAAGAAGGAAGGTATCATTGTGTGTGCTGTAGGCATCTTGGAAGGAAACAGGTCACATTCCTCCAGGATGCCAAGTGATAGCATAAGAGCTAAGTGCAAGGACAGAGTGAGAGGCAGTATAGATTTTACTATAATGACTGACCCATGAAAGTTTCAGTGCTAAAGAAACTCCAGAGGCTGCTAGGTGGCGCTCTAACATGGAGTTTCATGGCAAATATCAGATGAACTCTGACTTCAGTTAATGACTCTGGGGTTTGGTTGGAAGTGACCCCATGATGCAATGTAAAAGCACTTCTAGCCACATTTTTATAGTTTTACAGAATGTTGAGTATCAGTGCTCCACCTCTAGACTACTTCCTTTACCGTCTATCTCTTTGCCACTTTATGTGGTCTACCTTCTTTACTTCTTCCCAGTCATACACATGCCAATTCATTCCTCACTAATCAGGAAAGCATGAGTTTGTACATATTACTGTTTTGGTGTAGCTGCCATCTTTATTATAAATCACATTGATTGCTCACTTGTTTTCAATACAATTTAGCACTGGCAAATGAACAAAAATTAGATATTTGATGTTGATGTTGTGGTTTTAATGCTGGCCTTTAATGGTTGAAATGTATAAGGATATTTTTTTAAGAAAATCATTTTGTGCAATTGTTAATAACATTATTCAGCTGACATATAAATCATATATTATAAAACATTGTGTTTCTCCCTTGTTTACTTGAGGCCTTTTCCAATGGCCAATGCTGCTACCAGCGCCCTGATCTTCCACGGCCTCTTCTATTTGGCTTCAAACTTTTTCTACCTCATCCACAACCTACACATTCACGCCACTGGTTCTATCTCATACCAAACACTTGGAGTCAAAGGCAAAACCATCTGCACTCATTTTCCCCTGCTGTGCCAGTTTAAGTTAGGATCCAAAATCAGACATTCTGGTGGTCACAGACACAGGCCAATGGATTTAAGAAGGAGAGCAGATCTTGTAAGTTCTCTTACTCATATACATGCACAACTTATCAACATGGCACCACCCCTTCTTACATTATCTTTTTCCCTGTAGTGTGTTTCTCTACTAGAATTTTCATTCCAAAAATGTTAGTGCTTAGCATACTAAGAATCTAGGAGCACTGGGGTCTCATTTATAAAACTATGTGTGGATTAAAGCATGAAAATGTGCCTATGCCCAAAAAACAAGACGATTCATATGCCAAAAAAAAATCTGATTTGTGAAACCTGGCGCATCACATTTGTATGTAGTTTACCTTTTAATAATCACAATCATCTTGTTTATGTGTTTTCATGAATGCGCCTTAACAGGTTGTTATCCTGTAACAATCATGTATGCACTATGCTTATCAACCTTGTAAATATGTAATCACTATGCTGTAGACCTAAACTACCAGTCTCCCTCCTCATGCATCCAGACACATCTTTCCTACATATGAGGAGTTCTATGGTGCATTCCACACAGCATAATGGTCCGAATGGGCAGCTTGTATTACTTGGCACATGTAATGAAATGATTGCTGTTACAATGAATAGTACAAGCAATATGAAGCACTGAAGGTTCATTTAGCTGCCTTATCAACAAGCCAAACATCATGCACAGAACCACGATGAACAAGTCGTTTGCCCACACTACCTCAAAATAAATAAATTATGGGTTGATACTGACCATTAAACCATGATGTTTGTCAGTCTCATCTTGGCATCACAGATGACTTGTGTGTTAATGTAATGTTAACGCTCAAAATTAAGCAGAGCTATTCTCACTTATTGCTGTGAGGGCTGTCAATTGCCTCAAATATGTGAAAGAAACTGAATGGCTCTTGGGAGCCTAAATCTACTCATAAGTTGATCATCATCATGGACAAATAAAATCCTGCCGATCCCTAAATGCTCATTCCCTTTGTATATAACCATTTGCAAAGTTTTAAACAGCACTAAACAAGTCTTGTTGTGTCAAACCATTAGGTTATGAATAGGCTGTAAGGTGTCAGAGTTAAGAGTTTTCTGTATGCATAGAGCGAATCAAGCCTGCATTTTTACTGTACTTTGGTTTATAATCCTGAGAAGTGATAGGTAGGCTATATAAACTTATGGAAAAACAAAAAAGCTATTCAGTGCAAATTTGCAGCATTGGCCTTCTTTTAAAGAGAACTAAAATAGTCTATGCATCATTTTCGTCACTTTTGAGTTTAAAGATATTTGTCAAATCAACACACGTAATGGCTTGGTAATATGAATAATTATGTGCATGAACCATCATTTAGTTTGTTTGGCTGCATTTCCGTACTTCATCAAGTGTGGCAACATTTCCCACTTTCTCCGAAATGTTGTATACAGGTGGGTCAGTGTTTGTCGTAAATATTCTTTGGTTCTCCCATCAGGTTTTCTTTTATAAATCTTAACTTTTGTGTGGAAATTTGCATATGCATATTTCAAGCCTCTTTTTGTGCATTCCCAAATTTTTGAATCTGATCCCCTGGTCTATTTAAATGTGCATAACAAACAGGTTACATAGTAAGCATGAAAGCTATAAATGTATTTGCCAGAGAGCTGGCTCACTTATGTGTTAGTTTTGGGCTTACACTTATGAATCTCTGCAGATCTAATTGTACTCCGGAGTGCAGCTGGCACGGAAAATTGTAAAATAATTGCATTGGTATTGGCTGGTGACAAACTAACTGCATGTTCGTTTGCTTTGTTTTGGTACCTTCATTCTTAGCTTAAGACATGCTATACATTCTAGTGATAAAGAGAGAAGATGAGAGATCATAATTACATTAAAGTAAAACCTGAATGTTTCATCTCACAGTACCTGTATATAGTGGAGATATTTTAATTGTTATGTTCAAATGTCACCTAACCCTTCAAAATCTAATGTTAAAATATTTAATGAATATCAAATATGTATCATGCATAGCTGGAAATAATATGGGGAAAAATGTGCTAATAAGACTGAAAAACACCAGGCCACAATTTGAACCCAGGTCCTTGGAGTAATGAGGCAAAAACTTTAACAACTGGGGCACCATGTTTTAAGAATATCAGCTTAGAGCTTGAATCTAATTTAACAGAAGAAAAATAATCTTTAAAAGGACTGTAAGGCACTAACACCTTACAATTATATACCAGAATAAAGCAAAATGAGCTAAGAGCTGAAATTATCTACAACTAGGACTGCACTCATGATGACCCCCTACCTGCCCGCCCACTTTCCTAAACCACACCCTTTTTTCCTGACTGTCATTTTGAAAGTCAGATCAGCAGGTTAAAGCATCCTCTTCCACAAGCAAGGTTCTGATTAAGCAGACTAGCCAGCAGGCAAAATCTAGTAAAAATTTAATTGAACAGCTGTGCATTTGAAGTGATTTAAGAGGAGAGGCACTTAAGAAAGTGCAGGAGATAAATGAAGCAGAATAAAAAATGCTGATACTTCTGAAAAGTGGATTAAAGAAAATTCCACTCTCCTGAGTCTCAAGGTCTCTACTCCCAGCAGCACAAGGTTGTCTTATCCAAAAGAACAGAGAGCACTTAGTGTCATCTTCATCGCTAAATCTTTATGTATTGTTTGCATTTCATTAGTTGCTTTCAATATGAAGAAAGAAATGTGAACATGACATTTAACATGAACAGCATTCTGAAATAATGCTATGCTTTTATTTCTCGTTTCTTCATCATAATTGAAATTTGTCTTCCTGTTTACAAGAGCTTGTTGCTATTGATTTTAACACAAAACTTTGCTGTATAATGAAGTCTTTCCATCCATTTTCAGAGCCAGATGATGCCATTATGGAAGCTTCAGCTTCTATGTTGAATGGGTCCCCAGTGCATCACAGGGTATACTCACAAGGGGTCAGTTTAGTATTTCTCCATTAACCTATCAATGTGTTAAAGATGTGGGAGGAAAATGGAAGTATAGCATAAGACAAGAACCAGCCCTAGATGGGGCACCAATCTATGCAAGGCATTTGTAACAAGTATTATGCAGTCCTAAGATGTACATTTAGGATGTGGGAGAAAACTGCAGTTAATGAATAAGTTACCCACCTCAGATCAAACTAATATTACCCACCTCAGATCAAACACGGATCCACAGAACTGTGAGACGGCAACACCAACTTCTGTTCCATTGTGCTCACTAGAACCGAACTGTGATTTTACTATATCAAAATACAAGTATATAAGCTTCTGTGAATGTGTGTTATTTGCAGGGTTTAATTTGTTTTTGTCATCTCCATGGGAGGCCTCTTTCATTTCTCTGTACATTAAGCAACTTGCAAGATCACACTGGGTTTGTGTTAGGACCTGATATCTCTGTTGTAATAAATATCTTTGTCAGTTTGCATCCACCTTTCTCCATACTGTGAGTTCATCTTCTTTCACCTTACATTACCCATACCACTGGCACAGAAATCTTTTTGAGGCTCTGCGCCTTAATAATTGTGACTTCGCTATCAGTAATATTTAATCTATCTTTCTCTTTTTATACTTACTGGATTTACAAATATACATTTGCATTCTTGTCACCCCATTGAAAACCTGTTGTCATGATTTGGTATGACTTTGGGTCCTCAAAGACAACTAGTGTTTACAGTCATATGAAAAAGTTTGGGAACCCCTCTTAATTCTTTGGATTTTTGTTTATCATTGGCTGAGCTTTCAAAGTAGCAACTTCCTTTTAATATATGACTTGCCTTATGGAAACAGTAATATTTCAACAGTGATATTAAGTTTATTGGATTAACAAAAAATATTCAATATGCATCATATCCAAATTAGTGTATAAATTTGGGCACACAGAGATATTACATCAATACTTAGTTGAGCCTCTTTTTGCAAATATAACAGCCTCTAGATTCCTCCTTTAGCCTTTGATGAGTGTGTGGATTCTGGATGGAGGTATTTTTGACCATTCTTCTATACAAAATCTCTCCAGTTCAGTTAAATTTGATGGTTGCCGGGCATGGACAGCCTGCTTCAAATCATCCCATAGAATTTTGATGATATTCAAGTCAGGGAACAGTGACGGCCATTCTAGAGCATTGCACTTCTCCCTCTGCATGAATGCCTTTGTAGATTTGGAACTGTGTTTTGGGTTATTGTCTTGTTGGAATGTCCATCCCCTGCGTAACTTCAACTTTGTGACTGATGCCTGAACATTATCCTGAAGAATTTGTTCATATTGGCTTGAATTCATCTGACTCTCGACTTTAACAAGGGCCCCAGTCCCTGAAGTAGCCACACAGCCCTACAGCATGATGGAACCTCCACCAAATTTGACAGTAGGTAGCAGGTGTTTTTCTTGGAATGCAGTGTTCTACTTCCATGCAAAGCGCTTTTTGTTATGACCAAATAACTCTATTTTTGTCTCATCAGTCCAAATCACTTTGTTCCAAAATGAATCTGGCTTGTCTAAATGAGCATTTGCATACAGCAAGCGAGTATGTTTGTGGCTTGAGTGCAGAAAGGGCTTCTTTCTCATCACCCTGCCATATAGACGTTCTTTGTGGAAATTGCACTGAATTGTAAAACGATGTACAGATACACCATCTGCAGCAAGATGTTCTTGTAGGTCTTTGGAGGTGATCTGTGGGTTGTCTGTAACCATTCTCACAATCCTATGCCGCTTCTGTATTTTTCTTGGCTTGCCAGACCTGAGGTTTAACAGAAACTGTGCCTGTGGCCTTCCATTTCCTGATTGCATTCCTTACAGTTGAAACTTACAATTTAAACCTCTGAGATAGCTTTTTGTAGCCTTCCCCTAAACCATGATACTGAACAATCTTTGGTTTCAGATCTTTTGAGAGTTTCTTTGAGGATCCCATGCTGTCACTGTTCAGAACCTGAACTGTAAGTCAGGTACAATCACTGAAGTAAACAGTAAACACAATGCATTGTGAAGGCAATGGAATTTCTGATATAAAATGTCTAATTCTGGAACTTTTTGAAATGACAAGAATACATTTTTTTTAATCACTCCAATACACCAGCACAACATAAATCATTATTTAGTTTTTCTTTTTCAAGGAGTCAAGACTATGACACAATGTTTTATCTCTTCACATTTTTCATATCACATTTTCTGGTAAGGGGGTAACAAGCACAAGAGAGCAGGCCAGACTTTGCCAATCCCCAGCAACATTCTTCATCTCGTATGAAAGAATTCACAGGCTGTCCCTTGCCAGCTAAGAGTGGGAGTGCATTCTCACTACAAGTCCAAACTATCTCAGGTATCTTCCAAGCCAGCGAAGTAGCTGCTCCACTTCTTGGCCCTACTATAGTCTTGAGCTTCATACCCTATTGTCCTAAAATTGTTTCTAGTTGGCACATTTACATTGTAACTATGGTCCTATTTTTTAATTCACTACCCAAACATTCTGACCAAAATGAGAGTGGTAAATTAAAAGCTTCCTTTAAGGCCGCCTTCTAATGTCATTCCCTGTTACTTCACTTTTCTGTGGCTTCACACACCTGTGTTGCCCCCATCATCTGGCACAATATTTATGAGTTTGGACCCAATAATTCCTAGAAATGTTAATAAAAAATTTATTATAAAACTTACAGCAATTTCCTTTTAGTCACCTTCAAAATACTCTCCTTCTCCCATTCCTGTAAACATTTCCTGTTCTCATCTTTTATTACCATGTCTAAAGCCTCCTGTATTTTTTTGCTAGATTTCTTCCAGGGTAGAAATGTTCAGTTCAGTCTCGATTTTAATTTCAAGAACAAAAGGAAGTCACAGGGAGGGAGATCTGGTGAATGCGGTGGGTGTGAAGCAACCATATTGTTTTTGGTCAAAAACTCCTTAACAACGTAATTTATGTAGTTGTGATGTCATGGTGCAAAACCCAGTTTTACCTACACCAGATGTTTTTGTTCCTGATGCTTTCCTGCAGATGCATGAGCAGTTCAGTGTTATGTTGCTGATTAATAGTCTGTTCATAAGGAGCAAATGTTGAAAAACACGATCATCATTGTATTTTGAAAATGTGCCATTGTGGCTTGGAGATAAAAACTGCCAAAGTCACTTGCATGATTGTAGTGTAAATGCCATAAATACACACCAGTCAGTATGATGCTACTTGGCAGACTGATTAACCAGACTTGTAGGCATAAAATACCTAGTGACATATTCAATAACTACACTCTACTCTTGTGCTATTGACCGATTCTGTGAATTTTTGGGTCCCCCTTCGTATAGTACTGCAAGTGCTGAATGGACAGACAACTAAATAAATTTACTGTATATACACTGATAGGCCACGGCTTTAGATACTGCTTTAGATACCTAATAGACAGTTGGTCTCCCATTTACCCTTAGAATAGCCTAAGTTAAGCAGTGTATTGACCCAGCAAGGTGATGAAAAAGTGGTACAGATACAGTCATATGTTTCAGTTGTTGAAAATGACAAGTTGGTGCATCTCAGTTCAGTATTGCACGTTTCATGTCATCACTCAGAAGATCCATTAGACTGACAAGTGCTGATGGTGGAGGACATCGCATTCTGTTGAATTTCTTTCAGCTCATTGTAGAGCTTTCATAGCTTAGTGTCATATAGTGTTATTTACCTAAATAGTCCACACACAACTGGGTACATGTTGTAATTTATGCATATCTCCAGTGTTTGTGTACTTTGTCTCAAAGCAAGAAAAGTAGGAGTGGAGGGAGAGAGACTAGAGTGGAGTGAAATTAGAGGAGTTGAAGTTGAATGGTGTCCATTGCATACCAAGTTGTACATTCTGATATTCCTCTTTCAGTCCCTTTTTCATAGTCAGCAGTTAGTTGGATGACTGTTGCCAATTGGTTGCTGTCCACAAGATGTGCTATCCTCTGATGGTTCTTCAGCTGGAGATATTTATAAGTGATGGTCTATTCTCTGTAAATCTGTGAAAATGTCTGTTCCTGAAGTACTAATGTTAAGTGTGAAGCAACCCTTATTATACCGCATGTGTGTTTATTCATTCAAAGATCTGGCAAACTTCTACAGCAGTATTTATCCTAATATTGCAGTAAATGGTTTCAGTGCATTAATTTAATTTAATTCATAACTTGCTGAAATGCAAGAGACACTGTCAGGTTCCTAGATAGATAGATAGACAGACAGACAGACAGAAGTGATGACATGTTGTCAGTCTAGATATAAGAAGAGAAAGAAGCAGGCTAATGATGACCACAGGGTGGAATCTTCACTGACCTGTGAGCTCACAAGGCAGGATGAACCATGGTAATGGAGAGGCCCTGGCCACAGACCTTTTCCAGTGGTAGCAACTGGCTCATTTTGGAGCTGGCCACTTGTGATAAAGATGACAAACAAACTACTAGGGAAGGGAGGAACCATCTGATCTGTCTACAACAACCTCAAATGGGACCCCCTTTTTCACTTCCTTTTTGGTTTTGTGGCATGATCATTGGAGACAAGGAGCCTTACAAGATGTTACCTTCCATATACACATACTGTATGTATACAGAAGAGTGTTATTTATACAAATTGTGTCTTGATTGAATTTTAGGTAGTCTAATAATTACAAAGAACAGGGTTTAAGTGAATTAAGGTCTTTAGTGTTTTATTTTTTTGGTAGATCTAAATATAGATGCTGTGCAGACTACGTACAGCATGTTACAGGCACATTCTTGAACCAAACCAATTCCTGTACATGGGAACCTCATTTTTCTTCTAGTATCATCTTTCTCTTGATTTTCTGGTCATTTTAACTTAATATCTTCATGACAGTACAGGACAAGCATGGCTGCAGCACTATAAGAGGCATAAGTAAGATCTGGCGAGAAATTGAGCAGCAATGAAAGAGAGTGTTTTCAAGTTACAATTGAATTAATATGGTTTGCTGCGATTTGAAAAAGCAGAATTTAAAGTAGGAGCAGTGGAAAAACATTTTGTTGATTGCTTCATTTTTAACTCTTCAATGCTTGCTTTAATATAGATTTCTCCTTTGTGAAATTATAAAGTAACATTGTGGTAAAAAAATCTCCAGCGGTATTTGCAGGCTTGTTAGAGTGTATAGGGAGTATTGGTATATACATACAGAGACAGTAAACTCCTTCTGCAGAGTTATCCATTATCAGTTCCACCATTTTAGATTCTTCTGGTGCAAGGCTGGAATCAGGTTGAGGCACTAGTCCATCACAAAGCACAGTCATGTACACTGAACAAATTTAGAGTAACCAATTAACCTAACATGTAAGTATTTTGGAATATGTAAGGTGAACTGGAGTACCCTTGACAAGACCCATGCAGAATTGTAGAAAATGTGTAAACTAAGCAGACGCAGTGACCAAACTGGGAACAGTGAGGCAGCATTGGTAACCAATGTGCCACTCTGAAGAAAAGTTATATTTCCTATCAACAAATCCCATTTGCTACATGGCTTACATTTTTTCACCTTAACCCTAAGCTCATTTAGCTATGTTGCAAAGTTTATCAATTTTAGATTCCAGACTTTTCTAGCTGTGTGGGTGTGCGTGCCTTGTGTGTGCCCTGCGATGAACTGAAATCCTGTCCTGGATTCTCAGCTTCATTGCATTTCCCCACAAACATGAGCTGGAGAATGCAGGGATGGATGAAGAGAATTTTTATGTGTACAGTTAAATTAACAAGATTGGATGTTCAAAGAGGCAATTTAAGAAAAAAAAAAGTCACTGGAACTTTCATTTTCTAAAGGGGATTAGAAAAGGGAACGATTTTAAGAAAGCAAAAGATTTAAGGCTCACCAGGAAATTACAGAAAGAGAGTCTAGCCTCTGCATCATCTTGATTTAAGCCAGACTGGGAGTCAGAATGCCTTTTTTTCCTTCCCCTAAACAAGATGCTCTTAGAAGGAAGTTTCATCTATGCAGCACTGCACAAAGGAAGACCATGGAAGCTTATCATGCCGTCAAGTAAATTAGACACTTTCCTCTCGACGTGACCCGAAACTAAAGGAACTGATTTACCTCAGGGCCTTGTCACTCTAAGAGCAGCTACTTGTAATGAATGCAATGCAGATTGAGCCTGACTATTAGTGTCTTATAATCATAAATATGCTCCTCTGTAATCAGCAGAAGACACTTGGTGGGGAAGCTGGAATATAATAATCTGGAAAGCCTCCTGCTCTTAGAAAACCTTATCCAGTCATTCTGAACATACTTAGAGTAGGTATATGCTAAGACTGCAAAGCATTAAGGTGAGGAAAAAAGGATTCAAATTGACACTAGGAAAGCAGGCATGAGAGGCAGAGACAGAGTGAGGAGAGCGAGATTGACCAGCATTGGACAGGTATTTCATGCAAGTGTTAGCTTTACACATTCCACTTGATTTAATACAGTGTGTAGATCCCATTTAGGATTTTAAAAATATGTAATATGTTACAAACTCAGACCCTCTCCTTAGAAATGAAGAGAATATCTTTCTTTAGCCTCTTGGAGCTGATATAGATAGCATAGTGTGGTGCAGCTGTAAGGCACTGAACTTTAATCCAAAAGGTTGTTGGTTCAGGTGCTTCTCTGACTCATTGTGCGACCCGAGCAAATCACTTAATCTGCCTTTGCTCCAATGTACTTGTAGTCTATTATTATATTATATTATATTATCCATCCATCCATCCATTATCCAACCCCCTATATCCTAACTACAGGGTCACGGGGGTCTGCTGGAGCCTTTTAAAAGGCATACATTGTATGAAATAAAGGTTGGTTGGTGGCATAGTGATCAGAAACTATAATTAATACTCTGTGATGGACGGCCGGTGGTTCAGTCTGGTCGGGACATCCTAGAACGGGAAGAAGGGAGAAGAGCAGTCTTTTCAGGACACTGCCTCCACTGGGACGCTAGGTGGCAGCTCCCCTGGACGGCAACGGTTCCCCGGATTCCCTCAGGGCATCCTTGGACATGGAGGCCTATTCCTCAGCCCTGTTGGATGCGTTGGTGCCGCCAGGGGGAGCTCACAAAGAACCTGGGGACTCCTATTCTTGTTACAACCCGGAAGCACTTCGGAATCACGAGGGCGGAAACCCGCAGTACTTCCAGGCTAATTGAGGACTGAGGATGTGGCGTTTGACCCAGAAAAGAGAAGGAACACTTCCGGGTGAAGGAGTATAAAAAGGACTATGGGAAACCCAGCAAGGAGAGTTGGGAGGGTGTGTAACGGAGCTGCTGGGAGTGGAGGATTGTGTTATTGTATTGTGATTATTGATTATTATATTATCATTGGAGAATTGTGGTAAGTGTGGTGCTTTGCTCACTTTATTTGAAGAAATTATTAAAGAATTCTTCTGGGTACTTTTACAAGAGTGTCCTGGATGTCTGTCTGGTGGGTTTCACGGGGCAACAGCGACCCCTAGCATCAACAACTCCAAGTACAATTTCATAAGTGCATTTGAACCCAACATGCAATCATTTGAAATTTGTTTAGCTTTTCACATCTTTACATGACTCTAGTCATCTTCAAGTCATAACAATTGCATAAATCTAATCTCGCATAACAAGCAACACACAACAGATTTTATGGGATGTATTTACATTTTCATGTGACTCTTCATCAATGTATATTGCACAGCTGAGTATCACAGGCTAATATTTGAGTCTTTGTTTCTATTTATTTTCCTTGAATAGTTATATCTCCTCATCTCTCAACCTTATTGTAATTTACCATATTTTATTTTTATTGCCTGCACATAGCACTTTACTAAAAGTACATTGAATTATTTTTTCCACTTATGTTTGTTGCTGCCTCTATATTTATTGAATACCCTGAAGATATATCATTCATTATAATTATTGTCCTTATACAGAACCCTGAGGGACCCTGATAATCTCCTCCAAGTTGAGCATATTCCTCTTAACTCTACATCTTATTAACCTGCTACCTTTTAAAATATTGTTTTCATGTCAAGTGCTCTGGTATTATTTCTCGGACAGAAGTATTGCTTTGTATAATTATGAGAATCCTTTTAATTTCCATTTTAATCAACTGGAGCATTGTTCCTCAAATACCTTGCAGAGACATTTCTAGTAGAGGTCTGTTAATGGGTTCAACTTATCTAGAGAACATCTTGTTTTGGGCTTTTGCATGCTTTCAATTTTCACATACCATGTGTACCTATTTTTATACAGAGTAAGCCCTTCTCTATTCATTTATATTTATTTCTTCTTTCATAAAAAAAATAAAAAGGAGAAAAATTGTGTATTTAAGTCATGCTTTATTTCACTTATTTTGTAACAAACATCTTTCATCCATTGCTTCTTATGTACTCAGTTCACAATTTCAGGCACTAGGGCTTGTACTGTGAACATTGGCCACAAGATGAGAATATGTCTTGGGGAGGGTGCCAATCAGTCATAGGGTGCTCTTACACACACCCCATGCCAACTTAGAGTTGCCAAGCACATACCTCTTTGGCATGTTGTTGAAACATAAAAAAGGTGCATATGCCAACCTTAAACTTGTAGTACTTAACCAAACTATGATTTGCATCCAGGTCTCTGTCAATATTAGTCAGTAGAGTTTTACAAGCCTTGCTGACCTCCCAATTCATTACTGGTCAGATAAACACACTTGTCCATCTCTGACAGAAATGCAGATATTTGCCTGTAAGCATTAACTTAAACAAGTGGTGTGAAAAGTGAAGAATGAATTACATGAAAGTGAAGGGCGACTGAAAAGGGTTGAGATTCACTGTCCTGCACATGTCCTTTGTGTGCCAGTGTGTGTGCTGGTGGGAGATTTGACATCAATGCCTTGTACCAGTAGTATAGCCAGCTTCTGCTTAGTCTTTCTGCTGCAACAGGTAGAGTGTGTTTTGTTAAAGCAGAGTATTGTCTGCTGGAAAGGGAACCTAATGGACTAAGAAATGCAACTGACGCTGAAGAAAACCGCACTGCATTAATGATGAGGTGATAGGAAGAGGAGTATGGTGGCTTGTTTCTGTATCTGGTGTTCTTGATGTGTCTCTTTTGGCCCAGGCAGCATCAAGAGCTAATTTTTGCCTGCCTTCTGTTAAAAAAATAAATACACTTGAATAGGAGGGCTTATCTGCTAATACTGGGTCTGGGTTACTGTTTTTCTCCTTTTGGCGTTTTTACAATATAGTATATTGACATTGAGCCAGGGCAGTGGTTTTCAGTTAGAGGAGTATTCTAAAGAAAGACAGGACAAAAAATGACATGGATGAACATTCTGCATTGAAATCAATGTCAAAAAAATACCAGCTGCACATCTTTGAGTGTTTTTTGGAGCATTGCAAGAAGTGTACAGTGCCGCAGTTCTTAACGTTTTTGACCCCATGTAGAAACACTTTAGAAAAAGTAGGTTTAATGTAACATTTGCATAAATTCAAGGATTTAGTTAGCTGTTTTAAAAGTTGGGGTATTTTTAATTTATGTTTATTTGCTTCTTCAAAGAAGAATATGTTACTTTATCCATCCATCCATCCATTTTCCAACCTACTGAATCCGAACACAGGGTCACGGGGGTCTGCTGGAGCCAATCCCAGCCAACACAGGGCACAAGGCAGGAACCAATCCCGGGCAGGGTGCCAACCCACCGCAGGACACACACAAACACAAATTTAGAATCGCCAATCCACCTAACCTGCATGTCTTTGGACTGTGGGAGGAAACTGGAGCACCCGGAGGAAACCCACGCAGACACGGGGAGAACATGCAGACTCCACGCAGGGAGGACCTGGGAAGTGAACCTGGGTCTCCTAACTGCAAGGCAGCAGCACTATCACTGCGCCACCGTGCCGCCCCATGTTACTTTATTGTTTATGAAATATTTTTTATAAATATTTAAAAATAAAATAATAATTGAATTTAGTTGCATGTATTGGCAGAATTCATAAAATATATTTTAAGAGTATTTTAGAATACAGTACATAATATGCAAATTAGTTAAAAATGTTGCCCAAATAGTCTTGTAGTGGTTGGAAAGTGTCATTGATTGATGTCCTGTTGTTAGTAGTTGGGTACGCTGGGTCTATGGTTGTATGTAGTTCACATGTCTTAATATGTAACTGTTTGAAAGTAGTACCCTATTAAAATCGTCTATCTGTATGGCCACACAGGTGCCTCTAATGGCATTTCAATACCTTGTATTGGTTATCTGTTTTACTGTCAGAAATGGCTTTCCAATGTGTAAAAGATGAAAATAAACAAGTTGAATTAACCTCTCTCAGGGTAGATTTGAAGCAGTAAATTAATCAGTATTGGAGGTCTTACAGGAAGCTTTACTATTCTCAGATAGCCGATGTAGAAAATTTGCCAATGCTTTTTAAAGGAAGTTCTTGAAATGTCAAAAATGTCTTCTTTGGACTAGGACTCTATTTGAGATATCTTGATAAAACTGGAGTTTCACAACAAATTTCCTTGAAGAGTAAGTGTACCAAGTGTCAAAGAATGGTCCACTGGGAACTGAGTTCTCTGTTGCAGACAGACATGACATTGACAATAGAACCCTTTGCATTTTACATGAATTCTTCTATAAGGTGGTCCAGATCTAATTATGCAATTTTCATTACGTTATAACTTATTAAGTTTATTACATAGAAAATCACCTGAAAAATCCCGAACCATTGAGAAGTGTGTGAACTGACGACATGAAGAATCATCTTCGTGCCGAACTGGAATCATCCCCGCATAAATCAAAGTCATCCAGGCGATCTGGATCTGCATAATTAGATCAGGAAAACCCTGTATAACCTCAGCTGTTCTTTTTTTCTACTAAAAGACCCTAATGGAACCATTCTGGATTCTGAGATGCTAAAAATAAAAAAAACGTAGCAACATTCACAGTGACATGCCCATCAAGCACACACAATACCATAAAACTGTAATGGAACAGGGGTTCAAGCTCTTCAACATTAAATTCATAATGAAAAGACCCCCCATGATGGCATTAACTTCACCTCTTTTTCTTCCTGTGCATATCTAAGTAATCTTAATTGAAAAGAACACAAACAAAATACAGGAGGATGTGGTTACCATAAAGCATTGTTAGCAAATAACACTTTAAATGTGAATAATGTCAGACTAAGAAAACACAACCGCTGCCAGACACAGTAAGTACAACATAAACGTTTGAAAAAAAGTTCACTTGAGATCAAAGTATGTACATGTCCATACTGAATGAATAAGTTTGAAAACACATTTTTTTATTCATTTAGGCCCTAACTCCACCCATACTAAAATGACATTTTCCAAAAATGAATTTTTAAAAAAGCTCTCCAGAGTGTGTCTATTTTAGAAATGGCAGGTCTTGTACAACTGTGTATATGGGGAAAAAAAGCACTACTGTATGATTAGCATGAGAGTAAGCCCTGACTTCAGCATTGTCGAGACAGTGCCCTTTGTGCTCTCATTTTTACTGTGAGGATTATACCCTGAAATCTCTGGATCAGCTGACCTTTACTGTGCCTTGAAATACTTCAGTACTCCTCTGTACATATTTTTCAGGGCTTAAAGACTATTTTTCTCATCATTTTGGCCACCTTATACTCCTTTGTAATCTTTAAAATCAGGCATACATTTGTGTTTAGTTCAGTGTTTTATTCTGGTGGTCCTTGTTTTCTTTATATTTTAAGAATAAGAATAAGAAAGATTTACATGTTTTTGGCATTTCAGGAACAATCTGAAAACACTAGCGTGAGCGGAAGTAAAACTCATATTTTCAGATTTATTCATGTTAGTGTTGACTGTATCTCTTATGAAGGAAAATACTGTAGCATTGTGCCAATACTGACCCGATGGATTCTGGCTTTGTACATCACTTGTTTAGAAGACATGCTATACTTACATAGACAGCTGGCTTTATTTGTTGTAGTTGGAGTTTGTGCAACTGTGACAGGCAGCCATTTTTTATTTTTTTGAAGTTTTATTAATTTTATTGCAATCATTCCATACAAATCAATTTTTACAAAAAGTAAAATTGAGTTATGAACAAGTCGACCCCCACCCCTGAGAGAGAGAGCAAGGCAAACGGCGTAAAATTTAAGGCTTGTAAACATACCTAAATTAATAAGTTTGATAAGCCAATAGAGATGAATGCAGAAGACAAAGAAATACAAAAATAATTGCTTCCTCTGTGCTCTAGGAACTTATTTTAAAATGTTACTGATTATATCCTGCCATGTTTTGAAAAAAGTCTGTACAGATCCTCTAACTGAGTATTTGATTTTTTCCAACTTCAAATAGTATAAAACATCGGTTTCCCACTGACTTAAAAGAGGAGAGTTTGGGTTCTTCCAGTTTAGCAGAATAAGTCTGCGTGCCAAAAGGGTAGTGAATGCAATCACGGTTTGTTTGTCTTTCTCCACTTTAAACCCATCTGGAAGAACCCCAAACACAGCTGTTAATGGGTTTGGAGGGATTGTGAGACCAAGGCTGTCTGAAAGGTAGTTAAAAATTTTGGTCTAGAATGATGTTAATGCAGCATTCGCAGGTTGCTGAAATGCTTGAATGGGAGGGACTGTAAAATGATTTTATATATTGCAGAGATGGTGTCTGAGTCCTTGAGATTGAGCAATATTTTTTCCAGGTAGCCATTTTTAGGCTTCCATGCAACTTGCTCTGAATCTACTGATTTTAATGGAATTTTAGCTCATACTGTTTGTAACACACTGCTGATGCCATCCCCAGGGCTGAAGTGCTTGTAAGCACCATTATACTACTTTGAAAAGAGAAATGTCTCCATCCCTTAAAATCTTCTCATGCAGAGTGGCATATAGAGTTGGTAAAAGTTTTACTCAATACTCATGGATATGCAGTCGAAGGTCTGCAAAATAACAGTTCATTTGCATCAGAACAATAAATCAGGATATGGAACAACCAATTGCATCATAATTAAGTAGGTGTCATAATTGATGCTGCATGTATACATTTTAAATCAACAAGTTTTTACTCTCATCTAATTAAGTGTAAATTATTAATGTTTAATTTAGCATGTATGCTATGTGAATTATAGCATTAAAGTTACATCCAACACTGTAATAGAATCATGCATAACATTCAGTTTTCCTGTTCAGCAGGGCAAAGTCTCTAAACATTCACCTTGGTCAAGTAATAATACAACTACTACTACTATTAATAATAATAATAATAATAATAATAATAATAATAATAGTAGTAGTAGTAGTAGTAGTAGTAGTAGTTTTAATACAAAATTCTAAAACTTACAAATAAACCCATGTTAAGAACAACTATGAATTTATCTTCAAATTAGCAGACCAGAAAAGTTCATATGGAGCTGCAGAAGTGAATTTACATCCTAAACTTACTGGTGATTCAGCTGCGTTCCACACAAGATGCTGTGACCCATCTCACAGCTGAAGACAAGAGCCAGCAGAGGACGCCAAAACACTGCCAGGGCAGAATAAGCCACTGCACCACCCACATTTTACATCTGTGGCAAAATGTAAAGACTGTAACAAATCATTGAGTTTGTTTTTATACATGCAATACAATATATAAAGTGTAACAGAATGCTTAATTTACTTTTAAGTGAATAATAAGAGAAAAACATAAGGTATATTTGTGATGTTATTGCAAGTCATTATTAGTAGCATTTTGGAGATACACTTTGGCATCATGAAGATTAATTATGTACCACACATTGCAGACACAAATCATGTATGTAATAGTCATTTAGGTTGTAATGTTTAATACAACCTGTTCAAAGACAGATTTCACTAAAAAGTGCAACTCCGCCAAAAGATAATACAAAAAGCAATATCCAGTTTAATAAAAATCAATACAACAGAATCTTCCTTTATCATATTAGGCCAGGTTTCTGCCCAGAAGCATCATACCAAAACAAATGTGTACCAGCTCCTTAGAGATGGAGGGGTTTTCAGATATTACACATGCCAAAAGCAGTGTGGCATTTTTACAAAAAAATTGTTCTGCACTGTGGTAAAAAATAAAGGAAAACTACAAACATGTCAGGATTTGCAGATTCTTTTCCTGGGTACATAATGAATGAAGAGGCATCTTCTGGGAATTCCTTGTTGCCCAGAGCTTGCAGGATGGCCTGAAACAAGAATTAAGAGACTGTGTGCCCAGAAACAGCCTTTTATGCCACTTGGTAGTTCATGGTCTACTTCCTGGCACCCACACTCAAGACAACGAGAAGGGGTGGCACCTCATATGCTGTGTGAAGGATGCTCCTGGCCTTGCCTGTAACTGCCTCTTGGTAATATGAAGATGTCAATCTAAGAATGTTGCAGGCTCATCCACAGCCTGCTCAGAGACTGTGTAACCTGGAGCAAGAAATAGTCTTATTCTCCTTTCCCTCCTCCTTCAAAGTATCAGCAAAAGCTTAGGAAGACTGTCCCTCTTTCCCACATCCAAAACAAGTAAAATAGTGCACATAGCACACGCACAGAGTATATACAGTATAGTCAGGAAGTACATCCCATGAAATTGTTGACTTTTTCAACATATTTGAACAGACAAACATACAAGCAAACAGTGCCGACAGATAGGGGTGAAATAAAGGGAAAAAATACAAGGAAAATTTTCTTTTTCAATAATTTATTAAACAAAAATATCAATAGATGTATTGATATACATAGTGCATTGAATCAGACAGGTGACTCAGAGGAGGTTGTCACTAACTTTAACTAAATTAACCATTCTGTACTTTTATTGTATACTGTACAATACGTACAATACGTACATTCGTACGTATTCTGTACGCTATTGCTGCAATTTGGCTGAACAACAGTCATCCAGGAAAATCACTGAGGTCATCAGGTGGGCTCCCCCTCTCAAATAGTGTTTCATTGCATTTAAGGCCCACAACACTGAGATTTCAACAGTGTACATGATGTTTCACACACACCCCTCTCCTTTCCTGATGAATGAGGCTCAGCCACTTCTAAACATTTCCCCCTTAGATATTTCTGAACCTACTATAAATATTAAAACCTACATCAACAAATAGTTACTAAAATACCACTGTAAATAAATAATAGAATACCAATCCTACCCTGCACATGACTCTTCTGGCAACCTTCAGAGTTAAACTCCGATCGGAGTCACACAAAATAGTCTTGTACTACTAGTCTATCTCAGCAACCTCTGAAGAACTCAGATTGGAGTAGTGCTAAACAGGATCAGGCTTTCTTGCCTAAATCACCTAACTAAAATCACTTAGTCGTACCTACCCCACCTAAACTTCCATAAAATACCATTAAACTCTTATAAGTCATAAAACTCTAAAACGTCAATCTACACGCCCTGTCCGTAGCAAGGTATCATTTGTGCAATAAAACCTCTGTAATACACAAACTTAAAAGTACAGTTAAAAGTGCTAAAATGAATATGCTATAAAGCACACCAAATAAAACGTACCTCTGTACAAAATGAAAGACTTCCCCTTTCCATATTATGTCACCTTAACCATATCCACTGACTTGTTTCCTCCACCGCGCTAAGCAAATTTTTAACTACTTGCCACTTTGCTTCATTGAAAAACCAAACTCTGTTAATAGTGATGTTACTGAATTAGCTACAAATTCATGACAGCTTATCTCAATTGCCCGCATGTGCGCAGTCCAACCTCTCCGGGTAGTGTCAGTCAGTCAGTCATTTTCCAACCCGCTATATCCTAACACAGGGTCACGGGGGTCTGCTGGAGCCAATCCCAGCCAACACAGGGTGCAAGGCAGGAACAAACCCCGGGCAGGGCACCAGCCCACCGCAGTCCGGGTAGTGTCAGCTGCCAAATATTTTGCTTTCTTCCTCTTATGCACTTTTTCAATGCACCCTTCTCACGGCACCGTTAATTCAATGAAGTACGCTACATGTTTCTTTTCTGACCATACCAACATGTCTGGCCACAATCTACTTGAAGTTATCCCCTTTGGTACATCTAATCTTGTACAAAGGTCTACACTTAACTCCCAATCATTTGCTACACTTAATTGACCTGCTCTGTGTTTAATTATACTTATTAAACCATTGCTGTCCCTCTCCTTAACAAATATGTACTTAATCTCTTTTGCCTTCTTTGCTGAATTTACTCCTTTTCTTTTTTCCTCCACTGCTGCTGCAACACATGATAACACTTTATTGTGCCTCCATTTGTATCTTCTTTGGCTCAAATTAACCTTACAGCTGGATAGAATATGCTGCAATGACTCAGACCCTGTCCACACCATTACATTTTTCGGAGATGGGAATACATCATAAATAGCCCCAATAACCCCTTACCTACAGTATCTGACACTTCAGTCTCCTCTTCTCCAGGCTTTCTCAGTTTAACCACTGACCTTGTTTTCCAAGAGAAGCTGCGATAGCATTTCTGCCTACCTCCTCCTGATGCCTTATGTCTTCCACCACCATTTGTCGGCACTCTCCCTCCTCTACCTTACACCAAAATCGCTCCTTAACTTGGCAACCAAACCCTGCCCTGCTGTATTGTACATGTCCCATTACCTCCTTCAGCCTGCTTTACCGCTGCCTTTGGGTCCCATTTGCATCCAGCTTGAATCAAGATTTCAGCTTTTCTTATTACCATTTTCATTTGATTGAGACAATGTTAAGTGCAATCCTGCTTTTATGCACTTGGAACTCCTCTATCATGCTGGGTATTGGTAACTCCAAGAGTTCCTTGCCATAGAAGGTTTTTGCTTAGACATACAGGAACTTCCAGCCATTTTTTTATATTTGCACTGATAATTCTTTCAACTCTCTCCACTTAACAAATGATAATATCATATTACCGACCATCATTATCCATGTAAATAACCCAAACTGCTCACACCACACTTTACATTTGCCTGGCAGGCCACATTCATTAATTCTTTTCATTCCATTAATGATTTGTTGTTTGATATCTTGAACCAGCTGCCTATCACTTAGTGTTGCATTATATCACCTGACAAGGCTTTTAACTAGCTCTTCCAAAATTGTAGGAATAACTTCCTTATCTAGCTGAAATTTCTTGTCTTCTAACTTGCCCTTAATAATTGTGATACTTTGACACTTATTGGGCTTATCTTTCATTTCAATCCATTTTAAAGTGTCATTGATTTTCCTCAGTAATCTCTTTGTACAGGCCACGGTAGCAATCGTCGTCAAATCATCCATGTTTGCTCCAACAGGTGGTAGCCAGAGGCCACTCTCCTGCTTTTCTCCTCCCACCACCCATTTTGAAGCCCTGATAATAACATCCATCACCATGGTAAACAGTAATGGATAGACCAAACACCCAGCCATAATGCCAACTTCCAGTTGCTGCCAGTCCATTATGAAATCTTTTGTACTGAAACACGTTTTTATGTCAATAAAATACTTTATATTTAAGTATAATTTATACTTTATAATTAACTCTTGAACACAAGTTTCAGCACCACCCACAATAATCTATATGGTATGGGCCCATAAGCATTAGCCAGATCCACAAACACAATATGCAGCTCCTTGTTCTCTTTCTTTGCTACTTGAATTTGGCTCCATATAATACTTGTATGCTCAAGGCATCCTGAAAAGCCAGGCACACCTGTCTTCTGCACTGATGTATCAATTAATTTGTTATCTAACAAATACTACACCAGTTTTTGAGCTGCTATGTTGAAGGAAATCTTCCATTCCTCATTCAGCAAGCAGATTGGCCTAAATTGGTTACTAGCAGCCGAATCTTTTTCTTTGGGAATATATACTCCCCCTGCTCTCCGTCACATCTTTGGGATGACGTTACACCCTCAATAACTTACACAAGTATCTCAGCATCCCCGGGACCTTCTTGTACACTTTATACGAAACTCCATTGGGTCCTGGAGTTGACCTCACCCTAGATCGCTGCACACCTCTTAATACTTATGACCACCTAGGAGGATTAGTGTCCTTGTCCTTTGCCAAATCTCCCACTGGTGGCATATCCAATGGCAGGCTCATCTTTCCCAGCTTTTCCTTATCAGTACATGTCGATTGAAAGTGCCTCTCCAATTCCTCTTTAGATGCTGTCAGGCTTTTGTTCTTTTGGTGTGCAAATAAAATTTTGTTCAAATATTGTGAAAAAGGCTGCCCTTGCATGTTCCTTTTTCTTCCTATTTTTCCATATACTGTCTGAACTCTACTACTTGCCTGTTTAAATATGATGAAAAAGTCAACATTTTCAATGAGGTTTACTTACTTTTTCACATAAGTGTATATACAATATGTATGTACTGTAAATAGAGTACATTAAAATATATCCTTTCAAGAACTGCTAAATAAGCAGCCATTGTTAATATTGCTAATGGTGTCTTCCTTGCAAAAGAGAATATAGGCTAAAATATTGTTTCAGCAAATTCAGTAAAAAGAGAACTGCTCCCCCTTATCAATTGGCATTGTTTTCTTTCACCTTTGATTAATTTATAGCTGTCTTTATAACACTACTAGTCTCAATTCATTTGCAGTAACCTCCATTAGGAGGTGCTGCAGCATCTTCAGCACCTTTCCAAGCTTGTATTCTTTCAGCACCTACTGTATAAGAACAGACAGCATAATTTAGTAGGGAAAGACAAATGAATTGGATGATTGCATCAAGTAGGTTTTGTCGTTTCTCTTAAAAAATACTTGACACATATGTGTATCTTTTTGTTTCAGATTAAACTCATAGGGTTATTTTCCACTGTTGCTACAAATTAGGCCTGATGTGCTCTCTCCCATTTTCTAGTTGTTCAAGGTCTCCCAGTGTAAGGCACAACCTCATAATTAAACTGCCACATCCATCCATCCATCTTCCAACCCGCTGAATCCGAACACAGGGTCATGGGGGTCTGCTGGAGCCAATCCCAGCCAACACAGGGCACAAGGCAGGAACCAGTCCTGGGCAGGGTGCCAACCCACTGCAGGACACACTAGGGCCAATTTAGAATCACCAATCCACCTAACCTGCATGTCTTTGGACTGTGGGAGGAAACCGGAGCGCCCGGAGGAAACACACACAGACACGGGGAGAACATGCAAACTCCACGCAGGGAGGACCTGGGAAGCAAACCTGGGTCTCTTAACTGCGAGGCAGCAGTGCTACCACTGCGCCACCGTGCCGCCCAAAACTGCCACATCTCCACTTGATATTATGCCATATTTCAAAATCTTCAAAAAAATAACTAATTACCATCTTAATTTACAGTCTTCTCTAATATATTGATATTTAGACTACAAAAGAAATAACAATAACTTAAAATCAAAAAATCATATTTAACAATAATCACATTGCATACAAGTAATCAAATGTCACAATATTAAAGAAGCAGCCTTTCCACTGAAATTAAGCTTTTCTGTAAAACTACCTCAGAAGATATTCTTCTATTTGATTTTAATTGCTGTTTACAAAATGATATTCTGTTATGTAGCTGCCAAGGCTATTTTAAAGCATTTCTCTATATTTATGTATTACTGACCTTAGAAGTGCAACAGTAAAACTGTTCACTTTACTTTGAAAGTGAATTGTTTTAATACATATGCAATTTTCAATTATAAAAATAATGATCTCAGATTTGGGATAGATTTTAATATGGAAATACATAGCATCTTTACTTAATAATACTTAAAATGTGATCAGAAGTGAAAAGCCTTTTTCATAGCAAAATAAAATGGCAATTGCCTTTTTATATTTCTGCTTTACTCTTAAGAACAAGAGGCGCTGTTAACAGACCTTCTCAAGTGCTTGCACTTGAAATGTAACATAACCTGATATAAGATGAAAATAAGATGATGAATCTAAAATTCAATTTTATCTTTCTGAACTCTGAGAAAAAGAAATCGAATATTCACTTAATTTAAAAGAAAACGCAACCGTTTTGAATTCTTTAACCTTTAGAATAATGTAACACAACATTTTCAGACCTGCTTAATCCAGTAGAGAATAAGGAATCCCAGAAGCACAGAACAGGATGCCATTCCATCACTGCATACACTCACTCACACACCCACCCACTTCCAGTTTAGAGTGGTCTCTTAACTTGACACAAATATCTGTGGGATGTTGGAGGGAAACTGGAGTAGCTGGAGCAAAACCCAGTGCATGCAAACAGGGCATGGTAGTGGGGACTTTGAAACAGGAACAAGCAAACTCTACACAGGCAGTGATCAGGCTGAGAGTCAAATTCAGTTGATGCCATTTCTAACCACTATGCCAGCGTGCTGCCTATAGAATAACACTTGTTTACTAAAACTTTCCAGCATTAAAGCCAACTCCAGCATGGCAGATTTATTCTTTTGCCCTAAAGGAATGAATGTTGGACGGCACAGTGGCACAATGGGTAGCGCTGCTGTCTTGCAGTTAGAGGACCCGGGTTCACTTCCTGGTCCTCCCTGCGTGGAGTTTGCATGTTCTCCCCGTGTCTGTGTGGGTTTCCTCCCATAGTCCAAAGACATGCAGGTTAGGTGCATTGGCGATTCTAAATTGTCCCTAGTGTGAGTGGGTGGGTTGGCACCCTCCCTGGGGTTTGTTTCCTGCCTTGTGCCCTATGTTGGTTGGGACTGGCTCCAGCAGACCCCTGTGATCCTGTAGTTAGGATATAGCAGGTTGGATAATGGATGGATGAATGTCTTTGGACAGATAATGATGGTTATAAGAATAAACCTTGGTACAATTAAACAGGATGCCCTTGGGTAACCTCAGATTTTCCCCTTTCTGTTTGATTTATTAATGAATTCCACAAAATACAATTTACTCTACTGGAAATTACCTTCAGGGCTTTGTTGTGAACATTCAGTTGATTTTTGTGGTTTTCTTGATTAACATGACACCATATCTAAAGTTCATTTGGCCAAAATTAAGTTTTTGTGATTCAAAATGTTATTTGTTTGTCTGTAAGAATTTTTGAATCATGTAATTTTTTATGGTGTACTTTTTCTTTTGCTTAGCTTCCAGATATTAGAACCCTATCAGCACCTAGCCTTGCGGGCATAACGTGGTGCTGTGTTGTTGTGTTGCAATGCATGGATGTATTCACCCAGAAGGTTCAATAAAACTGAGAAGGAAAACAGCAGTGCTGGTTTTGATTAATGCAGAGGGTCTAACAGCAGGGATATCAGCAAGACACCATTAGTATTTTATGCCCAGCCTCTGTGGAGAAGCACAACAAGTGTATGTCTCAGTAAGCCACAAATAGAAAAGCTCCCAGGACAGGTTCAAGAAATCTTTCAGAGATTAGATTTTCATCAAACAACTGACTACCACTGCTATGTACATTCAGTGTTCACTCACTCCTGGAGGCGCTCCAACTACTGACTGAGGAATTTGGATTTCTCAAGTACAACATTGTCTTTTAGTAGACAAAGAGAACTAAGCACACATACCTGAAGTGAAAGACCAATAAATTCCTCATTCTCTGCAGTCAAGAGACTGACAGGGTCTTCAGTGGAGTTGATTTTGAATCTCCAAAGAAGTTACTGTGCTCAATCTCAATGTCAAGATCCTCACTCTCTGACTAGCCGTGCTCCTAGTTGCAATACCAAAAGGTAAAAAGATCCTTATTGTTAATGCCTCCAAAGACATGAGGGAAGAATTGTATGAGAACATCTTCACAGCCATTCAGTCATTCAATGCCTTCTTTAAGTTCATTGTGACGTTTAATGCCTGAGTAGGAGTGAAAGAAGAGGACAAAATCCTGGTCATTCTATGGATGTCACTTCCTCAGCAAACAAGGCCAGTGACTCATCAAGTTATGCCATCCCAAACTTGTAGTAGACGATTTCCCACTTGGATGTGGAAGGTACAAAGTGGAAAATACCCTTGCAAAGACTTTCCACATCCTCACCAGCTGTCTCTACATATGGAAGGAAGTTGAAATTGTCAGTTCCTTCCAGACTAGATTAGTCCATCAGCTCATCTGTGGCCACAACCACTTCCACAAAAACAATTGCGCCATTTGTCTTTTCCTGGTTATATACAAAGTATTCTCAAAGGTGATCCTGAGACTAATTCAATCAGTGCTAAAATAAGAACCACCAGTTGAACAAGAAAGATTCCACAAGAATTTCTGCTGCATTGACCAGCTGGTATTTTGGTACTTTGTTGACTGTAAGATGACCTTTGATATGCATGAGCATGGAACAGTCATTCAGGCAGTCCAAAGGCAAGAAGTCAAAGCCACCAATTTGTCCTTATCCTGGCATAGTACTACTGAGACACTAGCATTAAAATCCAGCTGTTTGGCTGACCCATCATGGTACCTATCAAGAAGGGAGTAGACCAGGGAGGACGTTTTCAGCCTCATCTCTTCTTAGTATGTCTTAAGGCCATCTTCTCAACTGGGATGACTTTGAATTAAACATTGATGGGTGTTGGTTGGACCATATACACTTCACTGACAACATTTTCCTTATCAAGAGGATGTGCAAAGAAAACCCAGCATCGCTCTCCCATCTACACCACGGTAGCTCAATTTGAGTACTTAGTATGACATATTCCAAACAGCAAACAAGGAGGAATCACTTCGTCAAAACCAATCCAGTGATTCTAGACTATGTGGACACTGAGAACTACATCCCCCTCAGATGGCACCATATGATGCTAAGCATTCCACAATGGAGAGGTCAGCAAATGTAAAGGTACAGCTTGGGCATCATTCACTAACATCACAGATATCCTGAAGAAGACAAACTTTACATTATTAATAAAATAAAATCTTCAACCTGGCAAACTTCCCAGGCCAAGGATTAAGGCACAGTATTCGAGTCTCCACAGTGTCCATGACCTCAAAAAGCAATGACACAATTCTAACGTCACTGAATTAGACATCTTCCCCTCCCTGGCTGTGCCTTGATATTCTGTTCATGAAAATCATTATCATGATAGGGGTCAAAGTACAGGCCGAGTGGAGTCACACACCCCACAGCTGTCACTATAATTATTATACTGGGATTGAATAGTCCTTTTTAATGGCTCCAGAACCCCATACTCTCCCAGTACCCTCCACAGAATCCCCCCCTGGTCATAAACCTTCTCCAAGTCCACAAAACATATGAACACCAATTGAGCGTACTTCCAGGACAGAAATCTATATTGATCCTCCTGGATCTGAGGTTGCACGACTAGACAGAGTTTTATTTCTTTTTCAGTGATGTTATATTTAAAAGTTCTTTTTTCACCCTTTCAGACCAAGTCTTTCTTGTTTTCTATTTTTTTTCCTTCCAGTAAAATAGAAGTACAGTGTTGCTGTGGCTGACATAGTGATTGGGCCCTGGTTTAAGTAAGCTTTGATGTGTATAAAATCAAATAAATCGATGTTGTCATAATACAAGTACCACACCTAAAATTCAAGATGACCTTTCTCACTATTCTGTTTTTATATTGGCTAAATTCCTAAGCAGTAGATTTTTTTGTAAATTAGACAATTTTAGTACACATTGTGCTTTCAAAGAGTTGGTCTCAGAGTGTACAAATGTCTTGCTGATCTTTCACTTCAGGCTCTTTTACTCAATATTAGTTGTTTGAAATGACAAGGTCTACACAGACATCAACTCGTTTTGATCTGGGGACACATTGAGTGAGGAATCAATATTTTTCAATGAGTACTATTTTCCTTTTTTTTTTTTTTTTTTTGCTTCTTTCCAACAGGGACCTCACAGTCAATACTAGGAAATTAGAAATAACCTGAAATCACCAGTTTTTCCCAGTGTAATGCCCTTTTTTATGTTTTATTCCCTGCTTAACTTTTGCTTGCGTTTATCAAGATGTGGAGGTCAGTAGTAGAATCCATTCATTATATCACAGTTTTTTTCCTTACTGAGTTGATGCAGGGTAATTCAGACCTTCTCAGTTCCACCTTTACTTTAATGTATGTGTTTATCAAAAATGAAATGCAACCTACATTTAATTTATATTCATTTATATGTATTTTCTTAGTAATATTAAAACATTGTAAATGTCTTCCATGGCTCTCATTTACACAACATAAACTGTAATATATGCATTGGACACAGTGTGTCAGTCTTGTCCTTGACCCTGAACATAAGAGAGAGAAACTCACTTTACCTATGTGCCAGTGGGAGCCATGAATGAAATGTACATCTAAATGTATAAATTATTTTAAATTATAAGTTGAGTACTTTTGATAGCCTTTATAAGGACGTGCGCTAAAGCATGGCGGACTGAGGATGACTTTTGCCAGCAGCAGAAGAAGAATTACGCTGAAAAGCTATACTAGTTGTGAGACCCAGGTCTGAACACCACCAGACAAACACCGCTTCTTTATAAAAAACACACCTTTATTTCTGAAACACAGTCCCGCACAGCACACAGTGCTCCCAGCACCAATCACTCCCAACATGGGCCTTTCTCTCCCTGTCCATGGGCCGCTTTTCCTCTCTTCACGGGAGCTTCATCCTGCTCCCACTCCCGACTCTAGCTCTCCGACTGTAGGAAGGCAGCCCCTTTTATTCCCACCCAGATGTGCTCCATGTGCCTGATGACACTCTTCCGGCAGCACTTCCAGGTGTGGCGGAAGTGAATGTTTCCCGGGCTCCATGAGGCTCAGGCAGCCCCCTGGCGGTGGCCATGGGCCCCAATTGGCTTGAGCCTCCTTACTCCTTTCCCTTACTCCTTCGCCCCTCAACTTCCAGGGCAGTTACCCCCTCGTGGCCTGAGGGACATATACGCCACCTTCCGGTCCTTCCAGTCGTCCTGGCTGGGTCTGTCCCCCAGCCTCCTGTGACATAGTAATAAACTAGCACACTACTATACTAATATTCCTGTATATAATGAACATTTGAAAAAAAATATGATTGAAGAGGTGCGATTATTAAGATGATTTTTCATATAAGATACAGGTATACATGCTGTACATTTTTTGTATTTAATTAAATGATAATCTTATTAAACTGCATTATACTTGTGAGTGAGACAGCACAATGTTTTACATGGTTTCTGCCAACTTACTTCAAATCCGAGCCTGAATGGGTTTTCTTTCAGGTACTTTGCTTTTCCTCCTTCATCTGGTTAGGCTCACTAAACCAGTCCTTTTTGAGAGAGTGCATGAGTCAATGTGTCCTTGGATTGACTGGCATGCCATTCCAGGATTGATTATTGTCTTGTGTCCAGTGCTGCCAGAGTGGGCTCTTATATTTGAATGATCAGCCTTGGAAAGTAGATGGAAAATTTGTAAATGTGTTCAGTGCATGTAAAAGGTATTCACCCCTTGGAAGTTTTCATATTTTACAGTTATACAACATTCAATCACATTAGATTTAATATAGCTTTTGTGACACCGTTCAAAGAAAAATTATTCTTTAATGTTAACGTGAAAACAGATCTTTGCAAATGATCCAATTTAATCTATACTAATAAAAGGCAAAGCCCTCACTGACTGACTCACTGACTCACTCATCACTAATTCTCTAACTTCCCGTGTAGGTAGAAGGCTTAAATTTGGCAGGCTCATTCCTTACAGGTTACTTACCAAAGTTAAGCAGGTTTCATTTCGAAATTCTACGCGTAACGGTCATAACTGAATACTACTTACGTACATATATACGGCCATAGCCTGCAGCTCGTTCGCCGTGTGAGGTGGAGTTGCATCCCCCATCCCCACGCCTCCCACGTAACTGACTGCCTTAATTTACATGTCAAGAAGCAGCACTCACCGGCTCGGCAACAGTTCCTTTATTATACTCGCAGGCAAATTCACAACTTCATACAGATGCTGCCGAAAACGAAAGAATGCAAGAAAGCAGGAAAGAAAGAAAGCAAGGTAAACAAACGAAAAGAATCTCTTATTTATAAACGGCGCAAATATATTCACATGTACTTAACCTATATTACAATCTCTTATTTATAAACGGCGCAAATATATTTACATGTACTTAACCTATACTACAACTATATACACATATAAATTAGACACCCAAACACACTCAGCGACAGTTCCTTTATTATACTCGCAGGCAAATCCACAACTTCATAGAGATGCTGCCGAAAACAAAAGAATGCAAGAAAGCAGGAAAGAAAGAAAGCAAGGTAAAGAAACGGAAAGAATATCTTATTTATAAATGGCGCAAATATATTCACATGTACTTAACCTATATTACAACTATATACACATATAAATTAAACACCCAGACACACACAATCCCCACACCTTCCCCAGTCCTTTATCTGAACTTTCTTTTAAAAGTTTATAATCACACTGCCTGGGAAGTCTGCAGTGAATCCAGCGACCAATCCTGATGTGCGCCGCGGACACATTTACTTAATTTACATGTAAAGAAGCGGTCTCACTGGCTTGGCAACAGTTCCTTTATTGAAGAATGAAGTCCGTCTCACCCGGGTGACTTGGCGTTAGCGTCAATCCATGGCCGACGCCCGTTTCACAACAGACAAGTAAAGCCGTCAGCTCCGAATATCCCTTTTAGGTTAGCAGGCACCCCTTCTACGTGTACCCAACCGTCCTTATTACGGAGTCTTCCTTGCTTTACCGCTGCTTATGTTATTTTTAAAATGTTTCCTTTTCTTTTTCATAACTTCTTTAACACACTACTTCTACGCTACGAAACGCGGGTATTTTGCTATCTACACATATAAAAGGCAAAGCCCTCAGTGACTCATCGCTAATTCTCCCACTTTCCATTTATGTGGGAAGCTGAAATTTTGCATGCTCATTCCAGTGTACTTATAAAAGTTAGGTATGTTTCATGTCCTATTACAACTCCCAAGGGAGGGAAACGGGTGTACCCCCTAAACTGTATATATAGATCTGGGAAACCCCTCCTTACTATTTCTGCTACTTCCAATTTTCCCATGCTCATCCTTTACACTGTACTTACAAACGTTAAGTATGTTTCATTTCGTGTTGTGCTCCGTAATGAACTTTTGAAAATAACGTCTTCTTTTTCGCGGTTCTCACCATTACGCCATAAGGAAGTTTAAGAACTGAGCTCTCCTTTTGGTGGTTTCATTCCTTATTTCCATTAAAAGAGGATTTATTTCACACACAAGGACCACCCCCGGTCCCCCTTCCTTTTTCCACACGGCCGCTGTCCACACACCTACCACGTGGTTGGCTCCCTGCCTATATAGATTAACGACATACTGTGCTCATGTGCCTCCTCACTCGCTTCCTTACTGTCCTCAGCTGTTTGTGCTCACTGCTCCCTTCTTCTTTACTCCACCGCTTCAAGCCTGTTATTGTTTGCCTTGCTTCACCTCTGCCTGCTGGTGACTCCTGCCTTTTCGTTTACTCCACCGCTTTACTACGAAACTTACAACCACCAAAACTTTCTAATGGCACCAGGCTTTAGATCGAATCTCTGCACAAGAACCTCATTGAGGCAACTGTCTTCACTGAAACAGGCTCAGAGAAGCCTGTATTTATTCCTCACATTCCTCTCATACCCTCTGACCTCCCATTCCAATTCAAACGCCTCCAATTTCCAGTAAGGGTCTGCTTCGCTATGACAATAAATGAGTCACAGGGCCAGACTCTAAAAAAGGTTGGCATTGACTTGACAACAAGATTGCTTCTCACATGGCCAACTGTACATTGCATGCTCAAGAGTAAGCTAAGCAGACATTTTATAGCCTGAGGGCAAAACTGCAAGCGTTGTTTACAGAGATCCTTACATCCTAAAAATTTGTATTTCTCATACACAACATTTACAATCATACTCATCATTTCAATACTAAAATAAGCCTACGATAATTACATTGACAATCATGTTACATTATTTTTAAAATGTGGCCTTTTTTTTCATAACTTCTTTAACACACTACTTCTCCGCTGCGAAGCGCGGGTATTTTGCTAGTTACAAATAAAAAAGACAAATATTTGATTGCATAATGATTCGCCCCCTCTCTATATGCTTTGCACATCTAGATATTGCAAATTTTCCCTATTCTTCAATGCAAACCTGCTCAAGCTCAGTCAGGTTTCCTGTGGATCATGAGTAAACAGCCTGTTTCAAGTGTAGCCAAACATTCTCAGTTATATTGAGGTCTGGACTCTTTGACTTGTCTACACCAGGACATTAATATTGTTGCTTTCTGCTATTCCTGTGTAGTTTATATTTAGGGTCATTGTCTTGGTGGAAAACAGATCTTCTCTCAAGGCACAGGTTTCTTGCAGACACCATCAGGTTCTCTTCCGCAGTTCCCCAGTATTTTGTTGCATTCACTTTACCCTCTACACCCTAACAAGCCACCACCATGCTTCACTCTGGCATGGTGTGTTTTTGATAAAGTGCTGTGTTTAAACCTGGTGTTTAGTCTGGGCCAAGAGCTCAATTTTGGTCTCGAGACCACAGAACCTTTTTTTAAGCTGACTAAGGCCAAGACGCCATGTGCGTTTTTTTCTGTTTGCCACCTCCCATTAAACTGTAACTTGTGAAGCCCCCAGACAGTAGTTGTTGTATACACAATCTCTCCAGTCTTGGATACTTTAGCTTGTAAGTCCTCCAGAGTTATCAGTGGTCTCTTGGTGGTCCCCCTCACTAGTCGTCTTCTTACACAATCACACACTCAGTTTTTACAGCTGTGCCCAAACTGTTTCAATTTCTTAATGATCGATCTCATTGAACACCAAGGGATATTTTCTTACATCCATCTGCTGGGTTTTCAATACACCTTTTCACGGACTTGCTTGGAGTGTTCTTTTGTAATCATTGTGTAGGTTAGGTTATGATACTGACCAGTACAAGTGGCACTTTCCAGATAAGGTGCCTTCAGGTGCTCTCCATTGACCTAATGATGAGACTTCTAAAGCCGATTGACTGCACCAATGATGATTTAGGTGTCATATTAAAGGGGGTGAAATTTTGTATTTTATGTTTGTCATTAATTTAGAGCACTTTCCAGAGATCTGTTTTCAATTTGACATTAAAGAGTCTTTTTCTGTTGATCAGTGTCAAAAAAAATTACATCCACTGTTATTTAATGTTGTATAACAATAAAATATGAAGTCTTCCAAGGGGTGCATATTTTATATAGCTGATGTACACATTTATAAATTTTACTATACTTGTCATTGGGGAGCACAATGTGAAATATTAAAATACTTGCCTGTTTGCCTTTCGTTTCTTAATGTGTTCACACTCTGGTTTAAAGGTTTCTTATTTAGTTTTAAAAGTTTGTTACCACTGGACATTAATGGTCACTGGTAATATAAATATTTATTTCTTCCATGTGCATTCCCAAGACCCAATGTAAAAGAAAAGGTTTGGGATTTTAATTGTATATACAGTATAAGAATAAAGATCATTATTAACACAAGTGGCACTGATCTGTCCTAAATAAAAACATTTTAATATTTTCAGTTGTGCTTTTGCATTGTTAAAATGAACTCATTAATTAGCTCTTACTAATTTAAAAAAACAAGCACAATGAAAAAAATTCAAATGCCTTGTCTCAACTGTATTTTTTCAAACAGCTTTTTTTCAGGCACAAGCAGAGACATGTTAGTAATTTACATCAGAGTTCCCAGCACCAGTCACTAAAAAACACTTGGGATTTATGTTGCATAGACCAGTATATCACAGCCCACATTGGGACATCTTGTGTTGCATAATAGCCCTGATGGGGTCTTTCGGAATGAAGTACAAGTGCTATATATTCAAATGCATGACAGTGAGATGAGCCTTGAAACAACAGGGGGAATATAGTTTTGGAAAAAGGGAGACTATAGACGTGATCATTCATCTGTTTTGATCAGAGAATTTGCAAACAGTTTCTATGGGGATTTTTTATGTTCAGTTTAAAGTGTTCTTTCTGTGCATTATCTAGAGAGAGATGCACACACTCTTATGTCAGAGGCGTAACATGATGGTATTGCAAATGCTGTATTATGTAAGGTAACAAGATTACAAGTGCTGTGTTAAAACAGAAAGTTACATTTATCAATTATTGAACCGGCTTAGTCCAGTTAAAGATTACTGGGGCCATAATCTATGTCAGCCTCACAGCAAGGCAGGTGTCAAACATGGACAGGGAATTGCAGGACAAACTCATGTGCACATGGCTGGCACCACCATTAACGCACATTAGGCTTTTGGCACAGATCATAAAGTGGTGGTGGGGGGGTACCAAGCCACACAGATTAGCTACCGAACAGTCGGTTGGAGCACTAATAAGCTTGGCTAAGGGCACAAAATAACCTAGCACTGGCACTGCATGCACATATGCAAACTTGATCATATAAGAGCTAATTACAAATTGCCAATTAACCTAATATCCACATCTTTTAGGGATGTAGGAGGAAAATTAGACAACCCAGAAAATATCTAAAAGGACATGAGGTGATCACACAAACACTACACGGGCAGATGTAGTGTTTCCATGCAGGATCTGGGATTGTAGGGCATCCGTGCTATTCACTGTGTCACCATGCTGCTTCTACTACGTTTCAGAATATCATGACTTCTGTGTTAACAGGACCCTCAAGCTTTTGTTAATCTCCACTTTGTCTTATGTCTAAGAAGTAAATTGCCTACCTTGGTATAAAATATGTCAGCAAATGTGTTACTGATGGTTTATACTTGAGTACTAACAATTAAGGAATGATTCTGGTTTGACTTGTTTTATTTTGGGAACGTTTAAAAGATTGTTGTGGTTGCTTACATTTATGGCAGCCCTTTTTGTTTGCCTTTAAAGAAAGTCTGCTTTTCACCTCTGCCACTTGTTATAACAGTCTGTCTAATTAGGTACATAATTTGTCTTATTACAAAGACCATAGAAAGTATCTGCAGCACTGGGGCCAAAAGGCCTTTCAGGGAAGCAGTGGTGGGCACTAATACACCAAGCTTGCTATTGGACTCCATACTGACGAGCCAGAAATGGTATTTAGTAATCCTATAAAGAAAATGCAAAAATCATTCTAAATAACGGAATTTCTTTATCACATTGTGGAAACATTTTTCATTGCATGTTTTAATGAAGAAAATGATAAAGTTTATGGTATAATAGAAGACAATAGTAAATAGTAAAAACATCCATTAAATTTTAGAAAAAAAAATCTCACATGATTCATGTTGCAAATAATTTTATGGAACTATATTTAATAATATTTTTGCAAAAAAATGCAGGTGTTTTGCACATTTTAAGCATACAACTGAATAACTAACAGATGGATTATGTGACACAGATAACATTATTTTTTTTTCCCTCCTGGGGTGTTTCACATTATTTGACATTGGACAGCTTTAATTGCTATTGGCTTGTATTATATCATAAAAAAAAATTCCTGCCCATCACTACCAACTATATAGGGTAAGTAACATATGCAAAAATTTACCTTCATGTGTTATGTAAAATATAAATGCAGAGTACCACAGGCTAAAGGTAGCATTAATCGTTCCCCTGGTTCCACAGTCCATGTCATATTCGATCACAACACAGGCAGGCAATGCTGAACAGCAGTTAAGGCTTTGGACTTCAAACCCTGAGATTGTGGGTTCAGATTCTGCTCTGGCACTATGTGACCCTGAGTAAGTCATTTGCCTGTTCTCCAAAAGTTTTTAAAAAAACAGACTCGTACCCAATTGTATCTCTGAAATGTTGTAAGCCACTTTGGACAAGGCATCTGCCTTATAACAAGAATTAATGGATCATACGTGGTGTGTATACTGTAGACTGCTGAACATCATTTATTGCTCACAGAAAAACTAAGAGAGCACAAGAACTGATTTGTCATGTAACCATCTCTCGTCATTAATAAAAACAGTAGCAAAGGCTGCAATTAGGTATCAGAGTGTTTACTCTCTACATTTTTAACAAATGGGCTTGATGAACTGATCAGTCTTCTCTCGTTTGTCAAATTACTTATGTTCTGTGTTCTTAAGGTGTTATTTATGTTGACTTGTGTGATGCTCAAATGGTTTACACTTTTCAGTAATTTACTAGGATATATTTAATTTCATAATAAATATAAGCATAATCTATTGCACACCTGCTTAAAAATGTAGTGTAGTACAATATGATTGAAAGATTTTAACACAATTTATTAATGAGCATTTTAATTATTTTTAAAGCACTGAATTTATTTGATAAAGAGGAGTTACTGCTTAATTTTTTTCAGACTGTATAGCCCCTAGTTAAAAACAACTTTCTAGTTTTCATTTTATTTAATCTTCGAGGTGTAGGATTATCATAAAGCACACATAAACATACACACTTACAGTATGTATGTATATGAAATAGAGTAGGGTGACCATTTGATCAATTCTTGTGAAATCATTACATGTCTAGAACGTATAAACGTCATCCGCAAACCTTTACATGTTATTCAGTCAAATTCCATATGCTTGTGTTCTTTCTCTACCTTTAAATGCAACTTAGTTTGTTCCTGTCTGTGAGTAAAGCATATTCAAATAGAAGTTCTTCATAAGATTTAATGAGCTCACATTTACATTTTGTAACTGTTTGTCAACATTAGTCATGACATCTTATAATAGTTTGAATAATTACTTGACAGATATAAAAAATATAAACTTTTTTTGTAATTAATATTGGGTGGCCAAACCCTGTCCAGTTAAGGGAAAAGCTTTTTGACTGTGAGAATCCTTTCTGAGCACCAGAGGGGGTAGTTGGCTGTACTGCACATTTTTTAAGTTTAAGTTTTCTTCCCTTATATGAGTAATATTATTTGCCTCATGGTGCTCCAGCGTCAGCGTTTGTTGTAAGCTGAGGTGCAGTTTGTGTAGGCTTTGTTATGTTCATTTAGGTTTACAGTGAAACCCCCTCCCTCTCTCTGCACATATACAATGAGGTTTTGTCTTTAAATTTCCTTAGTTTGAATCTCTTTGCAGTTCTGTTCCAGTTATTATAGATAGATTTTCCTGTTTTGCACTAGTGGTGTTGGTTTAACACCTGACACACCTTATTCCCACCTAAGAGAAACTAGTGAACTGAAAATTGTTGAGTGGATTTTATACTGTTATGTTCATTCAGATATGTTTAGCTAATGCAAAATAAGCATCTTAAGATGTTACACCTTGAACACTACATCAATTAGCAAGAAATATGTGTTGAACAATTTGTTACCTTTATGCGAATGCCAGCCCAATATAAAGACTAACCACTGCATATCAACCAATAACAAATGATGGCTTATAAACCTCTGATGTTTTTCGTTAAAATACAGAGGCTTGGCCATTTGACAGGTGGATGGTACTGGCTGGTGTTTCAATCTGTCCTTCTTATGCCAGGTTTCACTTGGACTTTATCTCAAGCACTTTTCTGTTGACTTTATGGGCTTTTTAAAATCCACTCACATTAAAAGCCTCTGAGATTATTTTTATTGCTCTTTGCAACCATCAGTGCACAATTTTGTCATAAAGATCCCTCGTAATGGGCCTTCCCATTGTGCATTACTGCTTAAATAATAAATTCATTGGGACACAGACTTGCTTCGATGGCACAATTATGGGTAATCTCTAGAATGTGTGCAGGGAAGCTAATGGACGCCACTATTTTTGGATCATAAAGAAGAAACTGCTCGGCCAAATTTAGACAGAACAGATGGCGAGGGGACAGCCACTTGGTGATGGCCACTAGAGGAGGTCAATTATTTATGTGCTGCCAGACAAAAGCAAGTCTGTTTTATCTTGTCGCAAGGTTCAGATTTCTGTTTTGCTAATCTGATAGCAGTGAAAGATGACCCTGTGCTTTTGTGATCTACACATGGGGAAAAAATGCAGCGCACAAAGTTTTACTTAGATCCCTCTTAATCAATCAGTCAACAAAACTGAAGTACCTGCACTGTTGAGTCTTTTAAGATGGTTGCAAGCAGCAGATATTTTTGAACTATGAATGAGCATAAGCAGTGGAAAGTCAGTTTTAGTTTTACTGTTATTAGTGAATATTCACAAGAGAGATAAGATAAATTTTTATATTTTATCTGCCTTATGCTGGCTTTGTTTTGAAATCTGTGGCCTTTACTCTGATTTTTTTCACTCTGTAGTCTTTGTTCCGCTCTTTGTCCATTTGGTCCAGGATAATCTGTATATTTCTAAATGAATGAAAATTCTCTGATGAAGCATATGAAACCTTTCACATGAGACACCATCACACAAAAAAATAAAAGAAGAAACCGTGTGACAGTTACCTTAAACCGTTTACACTCACCATATGAATGCTGAAAAAATATAGTTTAAATGGCAATTTGAAATAAATTCACCAAGGATTCTTTATGGACTCTAAAAAAATGTATTATTGATTGGGATAACCATGTGAAGATTCATTAGTTGGTCAAGAATCATGTTTTCAATTCAAAATGTGACTCCTATGAAGCTTTAGTTTACTGCTTAAAATGTTTAATAGGATGTGCTGAGCATTCTGGAAGTAACTATTTAACAACATTTTGACAAATAAGCATGTGTTTTGATCATTTTGAGCATATCAATTAATAGCAGACATGTGGATTATGCAACACTAGTTTTTTTTTATGGATTTTTTTTACATTGTTTTCCATTGTTACAGTATTGATTATTATGGTTATTATTATTATTATTATTATGGTTATTATTTATATTATGTCATAAACACTGCATGCAAACATAAGATTAAAAATTTTTCTCAACCACCTCAAAGTACATGGGGTTCGTATTCCTCTAAGGCAATGAAATACTACTGGTACTTTCTTATTTTCACATTTCTTATGTTATGATGAAGCAGTAACCAATGACACACTTCTACTATGCATTTAAGATACTTTTAATGCTACTATTTAATCTTACTAAGTGTTTTCATTTACCAATGTGAAAGTGAAATTTAACTTTTGCCTCTTTTCCTTTTCTCTAACAGAGTTAAGGCCAAAAAAGGTGTAAATCTTTTAAATACCAAGTCTCGGAGCCAGCAGTGGTCTGTGAATTCAGAGGTTTTGACAGGAGGAAAGCATTCTACTGCCACAATTGTTGTAAACAAAATTGAAGGAGTCCAGCTGAGGTAAGCCTCCATTTTATCAGTCTTAGTGGGTCTTTGTGATGCATCTGCAAATTATATGACAACTGCCCTTGACTCCTGGTCTACATTTATTCCATATAACAACTTCACCATGCTGAATTTATGTGCCTGAATCACATTGAAAATTCCCATTCATTCTCTAATACATTGCACACCTGTAGTCTCACTTCTGTACTGAATCAAGATGAGACTGTGAAGATTTTAATGAAAAGGATGGGGCTGAGGGTGTAATACATGGTCGAGAAAACTGGCAAGGGTGCAAACCAGAAAAGATAGTCATACAGACAGCAAGTTTAAAAGCCTAAGCAAAAAAAACAAATTCTTACAAGCACAAAATTTTAGTTTGTAGCCAGGAATATGAATATACAATACAAAATAATACAATGCACATCAACACAGGAAACCTTTTAATTTTAATTGGATGCCTTTTTGTTTAAAATTGTTTTAATTTAGTTGCATAGTAATGATAGTTTTTTTCAGAGCCATTTTGTTTTTTCATGAGTGCCACCAGTTTATAGATTATTTGTATATCATTGCTAGGATGGTTGCCACTGAAAGATGACCAGATGTCACAACCCTGCATATAATCAGGTCAAAAGTTTAACGGTCATTACTATGCACTGCCTGGTAATCTGTGAAGGCAGACTCCACTAAAGACTTTGTTCTGTGTGTTATTTTGCTTAAGATTTCGTGGTTTAAATAGTTTTGTCTTTTTTTCTCTAGTATGTTTTGAGATTTGCCATTTGAACCATTGTTTTGTTTAATTAGCTACCTGGCTTGACTTGTTTTTTGAATATGTTTCACTTTCTCTTCCTAAATCAAATTCAAATTGCCCCCAGTAGACCTAGGCAGAACATTATCTGAATGTTACCATTTTGTTAAATAAAATAAACCTTTCTATTATAAAAGGAAATGTTGGGACAAGACATTCTCAGAGATAATGTAAAGTCCTGCGAGAGACAATTTCAAGTGCAGTGAGACAAGACTTTATGCAAAGAAATTTTGAAAAGTCATGTACTCCTCTCAAACATTTAGAACAACGTCCACGGTCCAATCACTTCTCATTCGTGTGAATGCTATGGTCAGACACAGTTACATGCGGGGTTGGAAATAAAAGACAAAGAGTAGAAGACAAAGTTGAACGTCGTAAAGAGGTTCAAAAAAACATTAACGCGATACACATGCAGAGCAGGTTACAGATTATGAAAGTACTAAATTTCAAAGGTCTCAAAAAACTGATAGTAAAGAAAGATCACATTAGCGGTAACACACAGAAATTATTACTCAGTGAAATAACAGAACAGCAAAAAGAGATCGAATATATGGACATAGGTGATATGACAGAAGTATGTAGATATTGTTTGGCTTTAAACTTTAAGTCAGACATTTGTAGATCGTCTAATTCGTGTTGCCATCAGGGAAAAGTAGTGTTTCTTCCCAATGAAGAGGCGTATCTGCGAGAATTAAAAGATTTGTTGTTTGGTGAAAGTGAAATCCACATACGCGAGCGGCAGAGACGTGAAGTGGCTGGCACGAAGCGCAGACCGGGGGGTTGGCGAGTGAAACGAGCAAGGGGCAGAGCCCCCTAGTAATTACTAGTTTTGTTTACTGGGGCCAAGAGCTTTGCATTTCCTTTGAGTATTTTTAGTAGGTCTCATGTTTTTTGAGGATGTAGGTCTCACAGCCTACTTCAAGTGTTCAGGCCTTTTTTGTAGTTGTTGGCACGAACCATAACATGCTTGCTTATTCTCCTTCTCTTTTCCAAGATCCATTCACATAAAGCCTTCCTCTACTCGGCTATAGTACATCTTGCAATATTGCATAATTTATAACCCTCTAATCTCACTCACTTTCCTTTTGACCTACTTTGGTTGTCTAATATGATTTAAAATCTTCAATATCGATTTCCTGCTGGACAGAGTTTGTATTACATTTCCCAAAATCTGGACATCCCTTATGTATTTAATGTATTTATTTCCTTCACAGTGTCTTCTTGTACTCCTGTTCCTAGTTCATGCACTGACACATATAGACTTACTTTCTAAAGTAATAAGAATATACACTTTAAGATTCAATAAAGACATAACTTGGAAATTGCCATATATTGATCTGAAATTACCTGTTTTAGGAATTTCAAATTCCATGTGGTAGAACTCTGTGCTGTTCATACAGGAACAATCAGACTACATGGTAGTTCCATCTTCTGCCATTTTTCTGATTGTCTTAAAACTTATGTTTTCACTGATGAGCTCACTGATTTTTTTTCCTTTATGTTATGGGGTGGATCCAATTTGCAGGTGATCACTAAGGGTCTGATTGACTATGTCCATATTCCTCTCTTTAAAGTACTTTACCCATCATCTGACACTGTTAGCACCAATGCAAGCATCTGTATATGTTGTTGAAAATTATGTGTGAATGTTACTATGATGATTTCCTCCTTCACAAAAAGCTCAATGAAAATAAAATGTCCTTGTTAGCCATTTTCTCTCACTGAATTATAAATAAACTTCACTCAGGTGTGAGATAATAGATGGAACTATTAGGTACAATACTGAGAATTTCAGTATTATCAGAAACTTAATAATTCCCATATCCTCTTTATATTTGGAACACCCAAACAGTCTCTCAGAGGTGAAGTGCAGACAAACTATTTAAGCACAAGACAAGACTCTTGGAGTGTCATCATATAAAAGATTAAGACTCATTTTGCTGAAAAAACTTCTGCAGTAAAAACCTTCAAAAGAAGAAAGCAGTAAAATATTTTCTTTTAATTACAATTTGATTTAGAACACTGATTTGCTATGAATTGCACAGGGAGCCAGTGCAGGAATGTGAAATAGAAATTCCGCATTTTCAAGTATATTTTTTAGCCAAATGACAAGCATAAGGCCTGTGTGACATGGGATGCTGATCAGAAATCCATCTGTATTTGTTTTCATTCCTTCATTTTATTAGTCCAGGAGAAGGATGCTGGAAGCCAAAGCATCATCCGGGCAGGATCACATGTAAAGCTATCACTTTCCTATTGCTGTTCTCACTTTATGTTATTGTAATTTAATTTCACTCCTTTTGCTTCATTGTATTTTCCACCGTCTCGAGCTATTAGAACAAATTGAACTATCAAGTCATTTCTTATTAAGTCCCATAGAGCCACTTAAATTCTCTAAAGTAGCAAAAAATGTTTTGCAGTGAGCAACTGGAAGGCTGTCAGGTCTTTAGTCCATCCTATTTCTGAGGTTCTTAAAGCACTATAAAATTTTATTTCACTCCTTATTGCCTGTGCTTTCCTGGGGCTGGATGCTACTTTCATGACAGACAGGCTTCCTGAAGCCACATTTAGCCTTTGGGAGCATTCAGAAGATGGCTACTTTGTTATCTTGGTTGTCTGCCTTCTATCTCTGTTTGCTTGCCATCAATTTGATTTTTTTTTTTCTTCAAGATGAAAAAAATCTCAGGAGTGTGCTTAGTGAAAGATCCATTGCACCATCAAGTGATTAAGCATCTGCCATCTCCTGGGTGTGTTCTCCTCAGTGCTGAAATTTAAATAGCAAGTACAGCATTTGAATTAGTGATAGATGGTGCATATCTGAAAGGAAGAGTCTCCTCAATGAGCTTTTTGTGAACACTTCTGTGGAGGTCATGTGTTGTAGTGGGGAAGGGTTTGGAAGAAGTAGGTTAACAGTTCTGATCTAGGCTCAGCCACTGACTTCTGTTTGGACAAATCACTCATGAAATCCTCAGAAGAGACTATGCCAGCCAATGTGTTATGAGCTTTCACCTAACTTTTTATGTTTTCATTGTGTGTTATTATATGATTTAACTCCTTGCAGGACTGTTTACACTTTTTCAGCCTTTGAGAGAATATTCTAGTGTACAGAGTGGCATTTTCAGCCACACAATTCTAAATGCAACATCATCATTATCATTTATGTGCTAGAGTCTCACCAGTGGAAACAATAATATACGAGGAATGCTCCAAAAATTCCTAGAATCAGTTAATAGCATGGGAGTAGGGTGTAGTTATCAAATATGCCTATAGTCTGGTTAATTAGTCAGAATATTTTGAGTTTGAACAAAAGGGAATAGCTGTAAGTTTTATCATTGTTATAATTTGTTTGAACAAATTTGGCCCCAAATTCCCCCATATAAGGTCCTGGTACGCATTTACTCCCAGCCAAATGATAGTGGTTAGAAAAAAATACTTATAACTCCTAGGTATGCTTTAAGTTTCCTGTGTCTGGCTATAGTTTATATGGAGTGTGCATGGTCCCCCTCTCCATGCCCTTGTGGTTTTCCTCCATGTATTTCAGTTTCCTCCAGCTTTCCAAAGAAGTACATGTTAGGTTAGCAGATGGTCCTGTATGAGCAGGCCTGGGTGTGAGTGTGTGAGTTCCCTGTAATTGACTAGCACCTCCTCAGGACTGTTTTCTACCAGATACTTGTTATTTTTGGAATAGTTTCAGGTCACCATAGACCCCTAATACTGTATATCAGAAAAATTGTTGTGTCCATTCTGCATGAGAACATGAGCTGAAAACTTTTTCTTTGTCATCACAACAAACTATATGGGATAAGTAATGCTTTAAAAATATAATTTTTGGGTGGGGTATTCCTTTAATGCAGCATTCAAGATCCCCTTGAGTCCAGGGTCCATTAAGATGAACTGTGAGTCTGAAGTACTTCTTTATAGGAGAAGAGCCACCATCTCTTGCAACAGCAACATCTTCCTTTCGACTGTTATTTGCAAGGGCTATTTGTCTTTTTAATTTAAAGGCAAATTTCCTGTGTTAATAAACCAGCGGCATAAGAATAAAAGCCTAGCCCTTTTTCTCAATAACTCATTTGTACAGTGTATGATAGAAAAATGTCCAAGTTAATAAAGATGACAGAATTAAAAATAAGTTGCTGTTAAGTTTTAAGGAAAGAGGCAACAAAATTAGCAGAGGTGGGCACTTATCTTTAAGTCAAAGCTGATAGCTTCAGTTTTCTCTGGAAGGCTTGGGACTGTGCCCAAACCTGACTACTGCTGTTCATTCTAATCTCTGATTTTGCTTTTGCATCATGCAGTGTTCAAGTGTGTGCCTTAAATTTCTGTTACTTGAACACACAAGCTACATTTCTAATATCATGGATCTTGACATTGGAGTACTGAGGAGAGTTGCCAGTTTAAAATGCTTGGATTTTAGTTTACAAAAAGTCCCATCTGGTGCTGCTTCTGTGTGGAGTTTGCATGGCCTTCACTTGCTGAAGAAAAGCTGTGGAATTAAGTGTCGTCTCACAGTACAAAGACATGCTTTTAGGTTGATTGGCATGTCTAAGGTGCTGTGCTGTGTGTGCAGACATGATGTGCAACACTTGGCACGGTAGTTTCCTTTGACCTCTTTGTTATAATACTTCTGTATTTCTCATGTTTCTGTAAAAGCTACATTTTCTCTTGGAACAGGTAAAGTACTATCTATCTATGTGTCTGTCTATCTGCCTATCTATCTATGCTAGATGAAGTGAGTGCAGGAAACAAGTAATTGAGTAGTTTTTCATTCTGATTCACCTTATGTGTAATTATTCCTTGGCAAAACGGTGTCTTATATCAAGTTCAAGACTTCATCATCTGTTTGGGTTTTTGGAAAAGCCCCTGAAATTAACACTGCTTACCAAACACAGAGATAACTGTCTATGCTGTTTAAACAGAATTCGGAAAGGGTGATTGAAAGCTCAGGATGTGTACAGAATTATCTGCGGTTATACAAAAACAATGGCCACTGATAGCCAATGACAGGCCAAAAATAAGGCTGAACAATATACCAAAGAAAACTGAAATTAAAACAAAGAATCAAGATATATTAGACAGATGTCAGGCTAGAGAGCATAAAGTTGAAACCTATCCAAGGAGCAATGGGCACAAAAGTGGAAGGGGGCAACAGCCTCTGTACAGGAGAATAATATCTATCAGTCAGTGAGTCAGTCATTCTCCAACCTGCTATATCCTAACACAGGGTCACGCTGGAGCCAATCCCAGCCAGCACATGGCGCAAGGCAGGAACAAACCCCGGGCAGGGCACCAGCCCACCACAGGGCATGCACACACACACCAAGCACACACTAGGTACAATTTAGGATCGCCAATGCACCAAACCTGCATCACTGACAGTGGGAGGAAACCGGAGCACCTGGAGGAAACCCACGCAGACACAGGAAGAACATACAAACTCCACGCAGGGAGGACCTTGGAAGCGAACCCCTGTCTCCTTACTGTGAGGCAGCAGTGCTACCACTGCGCCACCATGCTGCCCTATCTAGCATATAAGTTGATATTTTTTAATTATTAATTTCTAACAATACAAATGTTTAAACAGTTCTCTAACTATCTAATTGTAAAGTGCAAGAAAGCTGGATAAGCCAATTGTTTCTCTGAGACATTTACAATTTGTCAGATCAGAATAGACCCTATGTTAGGAGACAGTTGATCAGGGGCCTCATGCATAATGCCGTGCGTAGAATTCACACTATAACATGGCGTAAGCACAAAAGCGGAAATGTGCTTACGCACAAAAAAATCCAGATGCATAAATCTGTGCGAACGCCAACTTCCATGTTCTTCAGCTCCATAAATCCCGGTTAGCATGAAAGTAACACACGCGCCTGCTGTCCCGCCTCGTCTCCTCCCAGATTTACACCTCTTTGAATATGCAAATCAATATAAATAGCAATGGCAAAAGAACGGGGGAAATAGAAGAATTTCAGCAAACACCAAGTGGAGGAAGGAAAAACATACTATTTGTTGGTTTAACACTAGAATTACCAGAGCCTACGAAAAAACTCGTAGACCTGTCCCACCTTAAATCGCTTCTCACCTCTCCATCAGCATCTTAATTGTCCTGTAAATGTGTTGATAAGCAGCAAACAGCAAGCAGCCTGCTATCACATCTCCCACTGGCACACAGTTTTCTCAGCTCAAGTCTGTTTACCTGCGTGTCAGTTGCTTGGAGTTGTACAGAGTGAGAAGTCAAGCAAAATCACACCTTTTATAAATACTATATCGTTATTTGGAACACATGCATTTCATATGTGTTCCGTGTCTACAACGATCTGGGTAAATGTAGGATGACAGGAAATGAGAGACAAGAAATGCTGAACACATACCTTAAACAGAAATGTTCTCCATGTTTTAGTAATAATGACATGAAGTGTAAAATGTGTGAAGATTTTAGTCCAAATATCAAATAAACATGTGTGCTTTTATTCAAGAATATAACCAAAGAAAAAAAAACATTTAATTTACATGTTGCTGCCAACGAGTTAAAAACCCAAGGTCAAGTGTCAATCGACAGAAAATTGATATGTCTTCTTGGATGGTGCAAAGGTAAGAATTACTGCATTGTAACTAAAAGGTTGTGGTTTCGAGTCCGGGTGCTTCTCTTTTTGAGTAGTGAACTGCTATTACGTATACTAATAAAAGGCAAAGCCCTCACTGACTCACTCACTCACTCACTCACTCACTCACTCGCTCACTCGCTCACTCGCTCACTCGCTCGCTCGCTCGCTCACTCACTCATTGACTCATCACTAATTCTCCAACTTCCCGTGTAGGTAGAAGGCTGAAATTTGGCAGGCTTATTCCTTACAGCTCACTTACAAAAGTTAGGCAGGTTTCATTTCGAAATTCTACACGTAACGGTAATAACGGTCGATAACGGTCGACAACATCCGCCATGTTGAACTTTCTTATTTATGGCACCATCTTCACGAAATTTGGTAGGTGGCTTCCCTGCGCTAACCAAAATCGATGTACGTACTTATTTCGGTGGTATGACGCCACTGTTGGCCGCCATATTGAATTTTCCAAACATCACTAATTCTCCAACTTTCCGTGTAGGTAGAAGGCTGACATTTGGCAGGCTCATTCCTTACAGCTTACTTACAAAAGTTAAGCAGGTTTCATTTCGAAATTCTACGCGTAACGGTCATAACGGTCAACAATGTCCGCCATGTTGAACTTTCTTATTCATGGCCCCATCTTCACGAAATTTGGTAGGCGGCTTCCCTGCGCTAACCGAAACCAATGTACATACTTATTTTGGTGGTATGACACCACTGTCAGCCGCCATATTGAACTTTCCAACGTCACTAATTCTCCAACTTCCCGTGTAGGTAGAAGGCTGAAATTTGGCAGGCTCATTCCTTACAGCTTACTTACAAAAGTTAAGCAGGTTTCATTTCGAAATTCTACACGTAACGGTCATAACGGTCGATAACGGTCGACAACGTCCGCCATGTTGAATTTTCTTATTTATGGCCCCATCTTCACAAAATTTGGTAGGCAGATTCCCTGCGCTAACCGAAACTGATGTATGTACTTATTTCGATGGTATGACGCCACTGTCGGCCGCCATATTGAACTTTCCAACATCACTAATTTTCACAATGTCCGCCATGTTGAACTTTCTTATTTATGGCCCCATCTTCACGAAATTTGGTAGGCGGATTCCCTGCGCTAACCGAAACTGATGTATATACTTATTTCGATGGTATGACGCCACTGTCGGCCGCCATATTGAACTTTCCAACGTCACTAATTTTCCAACTTCCCATGTAGGTAGATGGCTGACCCCATCTTCACGAAATTTGGTAGGTGGCTTCCCTACGCTAACCAAAACCGATGTACGTACTTATTTCAGTGGTATGATGCCACGGTCGGCCGCCATATTGAAGTTTCCAACGTCACTAATTCTCCAACTTCCCGTTTAGGTAGAAGGCTGAAATTTGGCAGGCTCATTCCTTACAGCTTACTTACAAAAGTTAAGCAGGTTTCATTTCAAAATTCTACGCGTAACGGTCATAACGGTCAACAACGTCCGCCATGTTGAACTTTCTTATTCATAGGTAGAAGGCTGAAATTTGGTACTTATTTCGGTGATATGATGCCACTGTCAGCTGCCATATTGAACTTTTTAACGGTCTTTGTTACTTATGGGCCCATCTTCAAGAAATTTGGTACGCGGGTTCCCAACGCTAACTGAATCCTACTTACGTACATATATACGTCCATAGCCTGCAGCTCGGTCACCGTGTGAGGCGGCGTTGGGTCCCCCATCCCAACGCCTCCCACGTTGTTGGCTGCCTGCCTATATAAGGCCATCTGTCGCTCCAGTCTCTACATTCCCTTCCTTGCTTCGCCACGGTATTCACGTCTCCCTGCTGATAACTACAGCCTTTTTATTTAATCCACGGCTTCTCCGCTGTTTTATTGTTCATTTATTACGATTATAGTTATTGTATAGGTATTTTAGACTTACTTTACATTGTTCAGGTACCCATTTCCTTTATCATTCCAACCGTACCCCCATTAACATGTCTATCGAGGTGATCACCATCGATCAAAGAACTGTCACTTACCAAGTGGTTTCCATGCCCGGAGATGGCACCTGCCTTTTCCATTCTCTTTGTTACATATTGCATAGCCATATCAGGCTCACTATTGATATCCGGAGGAACATTGTGTCTTATGTATTGAATGACTGGGACAGGTTCAAGGTGTGGACTGATGACGGTACAGGAGATAATTATACTACACAGGAGCACTAGAAGAGTGAAATGCTTAAGTGTACCGAAATGGCCAAATATTTTACACCTTTGGACAACCGCCAATGCCTCTTAAACATCTTAGCTTCACAGTTGACGATTTCAGTAGTGGACACTTTGATGTTTAGAAATGTTTAAACTCTCAAAAGCTGGATATGAAGTTATCAATGAAACTGGTTGTATACTTACAACGCTTGACAGATGCCGAATGTCTCTTCAACACAAGTCCTACAAATACTGTTGTAACTGAAACAAACCATGAAACTCAAACCGATTATGACAGCAGCAATCCAAGCTGTGAGATTTGAAACAAGATTACTGTTCACATGGCCAACTGTACGTTGCATGCTCAAGAGTAAGCTCAGCGCACAGCTACAGCTTGGTCATATTGCAACTGGAGGGCCGAACTGACAACGTGGCATACAAAGAGATCCATAACAAATAATTATTGGTATATTTTCCCTCAGTTTAAAAAGGTTTAATTTTCTTCTTAATAAAAATTTTAAGGCAGTACTTCACCACTGCGAAGCGCGGGTATTTTGCTAGTTATTACTATAATATAATGAAAGCATACATTTGATTTGAGTCTGTATCACCTGTTATAAATTTTGGCTTCTTGTAAAAGTTAGCGTTTTTTTTTTGTTATTCAATTTTATTCTGTCATTGACGTTCATGTGGTACAATGAACTTGCCTCTCCCTTTCTGAGTTGATGGCATTTATCTCCATTCTTTTCACAAGAGCAGCGATGACCATAGTTGGTGCTCAGAACTATTTGTTGTACCAGCAATCAAAGATATGATGCCCTGTGACTGCTATCAGACTATCATGCAGCATTTGCGCTTTGACAACAAAGACACCGGTGCAGAACGTGTGAAAAACGACAGATTTGCATGTGCATGAGTAATGCTACTCCTTATTTAGGAAAAGATTCCAAATGCCACTGGAGAAAGACTTTCAAGACTGTGGTGATAAAACCGTTTTTGGACAAAGGCAGAACCTTAACAATAGACAACTTCTTCACATCGCCTTCGCTGGCAAATAAACTGCTGCACTGCAACACAACTCTGTTTGGCACCATAAAGTGAGACAGGAACTTTCTCCTGCAGCTAAACTCAGTTCAGTATATGTGCAATTCTGCACGCTAGTGTTTAGATCTGGCAGTGCCTATTCTACCTCAAACTTTTTGCCAAGCTTTAATTAATTCAATTAAAAATAAGGACTTATTACAATGTGCATCATGTAAACCTATTTCACATCTCATCTGAATAATGAAGTTAAGATCTTCTCCAAAGTTCTAGCTAGAAGGATTGAGAAAGTGCTTCCTTCTGTAATATCACAAGACAAAATAGGATTTATTAAAGGCAGACACTTAGCTTCTAATCTTCAGCGTTTTTTTAATGTAATATACTCAGCCACAATATCTAACAAACCAGAGATCTTAGTATATTTGGACACAGAAAAAGCATTTGACATGTTTGAATGGGACTACCTATTTACCCCATTTGTCCCAAACATATGTGCATGGATAAAATTACTTTATACCGGTCCAGAAGCATCTGTTTTTATTATCATCATTGTTTCAGATTAGAAGGTGGGACTCGACAAGGATGTCCCCTATCACCATTGCTTTTTTGAAAACACAATTTAGTCATTGGCCATTCACTTTTAAAATGCATCCAGGATAAAGGGGATACCAGAGAAGGATTTGAACAGAAAATATCACTTTATGCAGATTATATGGTACTCTACTGTATATATCAGACCCACAAACTTCCTTATCAGTAGTCCATAATGCACCAGCAGATTTTTAAAAGATATCTGGACTCAAAGTAAATATGAATAAAAGTGTGCTTTTTTTTTAACTCTCTAGCACACAATATGAGACTGAACACCTTACTATTTATTTTAGCAGTTTAAATACCAAGTGGCAAACATCAAAATTAAATATAAAGATTTTTTTCAATTAATTTTTGCTATCTTACACTAGCAGGGAGAATCAGTACCATTAAGATGGGCATCCTTACCAGGCTTCTTTTTCTGTTTCAGATCATTCTCTTTTTCTTTTTCCATCTCCTTTTTGTATCGTGATCGTGATTGAGAGAATAAGTGAAAAAAAAAAACTTTTACAAGTACTATAAATGTACACCGGCTGTTACAGACACAAATCAAATGGATGTTTTCATTGTATAATATTAACAATAACAGCAGCTCGCTACTCAAAACGGTAAATTTGTGAGTCAGCCAGTATCGAACTGGTGACCTCTTGATTACAAGTCAGCAGTTCTTACTGCTGCACCACAGAAACTGTTGTATTATACTTATACCTTTTGTGAAAGTGTTTATTTGATATTTGGACTTCAGCCTTCACACATTATACAGTTCATGTCTACATTTTGTCATTTATTACTAAAACATGTTTAACTATGTGTTTGCATAGATTGTTGTAGACATGGAACACACATGAAATGTATGTATTCCAAATGACGATGTATTATTTACCCTCTACAACTCCAGGCAATTCACTCTAAGATAAGGTCCTCAATGTTTCTTTGTGAATTGAGCTGCAGCGATGGGTGAGGGATGGGATAGCTGGCTGCTTGCTACTTGTGTTGATCGACACATTTACAAGATGAAAGACGCTGACAGAGAGGTGTGAACGGATTTAAAGTGGGCCGGGATTATGAGTTTTTTCACAGGCTTTGGTAAGTCTAGTGTTAAAATTGTTCAAAATGTTTCCAGGCCAATATTCAACCTGTGAACATTGCAATCTAGCTCCAGCCTTACTGGGCCATAGGTTTTGGGTGTGCACCAAATTAAAATCATTCTGGACAATAATCTTTGAATGCCTATCAGCAAACCTGGTGTCAGAATCACTCATAGCCCATTAACAGCTGTTTTTAAAGTGGAGAAGTACAAATTGATTGTAATTGCCTTTACCACAATACAAGCACATAGAGTTATCTTTCTCAACTGTAAGAATCCCAGCCCACCTGTTATAAATAAGCGGATAACAGACATTCTATACTATATTTGAAGCTGGAAAAAATCAAATTCTCACTTAGCGGGTCTGTTTAACACTTTTTAAAAATATGGCAAAATCTAATTAAAAGAATTTTAGAATAATCCTTTATATCGGGTAGAAGGACATTATCCCTTCTTTTTTGTTTTTAAAGATTTGCTCTTGTTGTTGGCTCTCCAGTTTTTTTCTTGGGTGGCGGTTGAATTCTGATTTGTTAAGTTTGTCTTGACTGTTCTTAATGTTATTTTCTTTGTTGTATAAAAAAAAAATCAATAAAAAAAACCTGACCAGAAAGAATTGAGTGTAACTACAAATTTATGCACCACCTAAACTACGCATCTAGCACTGTCAGGTTGTATGGTTTGCAAAGCCACATTTTATTTGCTTTTGGCTTATGGCACTAATTTTAATTTTTAAAGATTAAAACTTGCTATCTATATGCATGAATAAATATGTAATTTTTTCTACTGCCTGTTCTTGTATTCAGCCATATTGCCTGGGGTTACACATGTTAAAAGTGGGGGAAGTGCTGAACTATGGGAGTATGTGATTTGAGCTATTCTGTTAAGGTCTACATAATAAAGTGTATAAAGGGGAGTAAAGGGTCACACTATGACCTTACCATGACAAAGCAGTTTGCTGCGAGGCACACATACACACCCAACATAGAGCCAGTTTATAGTTGCCAATCCATGTCTGACATTCCCTTCATGTCAGTGGAAAAATTGAGTTTTTGGAGAAAAACTCACACAAATACTGGGAAAACTTGTAAACTCTACTTTGAAAATCCCCAGGCTAAATTTTTGGAGCTGTGAGGCAGCAGTACTATCCATTGCATTTCTGAGCAGCTGCAGTGATATATAGTAGGCAGAAATAACAATAATATATATACAATAGTAAAGAATAGTTTTAGATTAATGCAATTTAGAAATAAAAAGAAAAATGCAATCTGATATGAGAAGCTGTGAGCTGTACTCAAAGTAGCCAGATGCATGACTCCAATTGGAGTAGATTAAGCCTGCTAATCTGGACGCATATACACACATTTTATACCTTTGCATATTTTCTACACGCATTCACTTCTAAAAGCTGTAACAGTTTGTACTCATTAACCCATTTACATTACCTTGAACACAGCTACTTAGACATTATACCATAAATCTTTCACATGCTTTGCACTATTAGAACATACTCATACATGCACTCACTTCTAAATTTAATAAGACTGTGTAGTCATGGCCCCAATATCACATCCTGCACACAATGCCCTGCATTCTCACACACACTCTTAAATACATTGAGACTGTGTATTCTAAACCTTGTATGCCATACTGAGTCATCACATGCTTTGTATACCTTTAGTATACACCACTCACAGATAGTATGTATGCACTCACGTTTAACAGCAAAAAACTGCATTCATGACCTCAGGTTCAAACACATACACACATACACATTGTGTGCTAATCTTTATAAGACATGTACACACAAATAAACACAAATAGCTAATCATGTTCAACTCAAATTACCCATATGCCTTCTATGCATATAATTAACCAGGTGTGTCTTTAAAGTGTGGGAGATAACCAGAATACACATTCACAGAGTACCCAGTGATAATGCATGAATATGAAAAAAAAAATGAGCCCATGTCCCCAGAAGCCATCATTCAACACTACTAACTACAGTGCCAACATCTTTTAACAGTTAAATATTTTTGTGACTTTTGCCTTTGTTTGTATTATACTTCCCAGGATAAATTGACACATTCTTTCTGTCTGTTCTGACCCCACAATGTTAAAATTCATTCTGTTCCTCTCTGTTGGCCCATATCAGTTAAATCCAGGGGGCTGTACTGGTTCAGGGTGAGTGAAGAGCAACAATATAAGGCAAACATCAACCCTCCACCCATCCTCTCCAGTTGGCTCATCCAGATGAAAGGATATGTGTTCAGGGAGCACAGCGCCTCCCTATCGACAAGCATTTGATGAATTAGGGAGTTAACAGGGCTAGAAATTAACTTTTTTTTTACTGAGAGAGATGTGAAGCTGCAGATCGATGGAGGTGGATTAATCTGTCTGCTGCACTCCTATATTGATGGCCTCCTCTGCTAATCCCCATTCAGACTCACTCTTATTTAACAGCCAGCGTGAGGTATGGCCTATACTGACAAGGGAGCGAGCAGGATTGTCTTGTAGATGATGCCCAAGAACCTAGCCAAAAGAGCCTCCTGCACTTCATGAGAAAGTAATTCTTAAAAGTCAACTTTTATTCTCAGAATGAGACTTAAAGAGCTTAGCTAGCAAGGTAAGAATGCAGTGCCCTTGAGCATCTCCTTAAAGATAAAGATGTGCTTTTTTGTCACCCCTTATAATATTTAACAGAGCTGTATACTGCCTGACACATTTAATTCTGGTCAGTGTCATGAAAGAAGAAAGCTTAGCTTTTATAGTGCAAAGTTGTTGCAGCACTGGAGAACTAGTATTAAATATGTGTGTGGACATTGGTGGGACTTTGGTCAATCTTGGAAGCACTGGGTTTAAGGTAAGAATCTGCTTTCAATCTACTTATGTCTAGGTCCCTTTTAAATGGATCTCTGTACAAAACATCTTGGGATGGCTTAGACATTCTTCCTCTATGCTGTCCTTCTGGCAGTTGTGCTCATTTTGAATTCTAGTTATTCATCCAGCATAAGTTCTAACTGTTGGTACTTCTTGTGCTTAACTTTTAATGTTTGTTCAGTATCACTTGTTAATATTATAAAATGTAATCTCTTAAATTTTATGCATTATGATTTACCTTTATTAAAGATATAAGTTAACTTTAATACAGGTGTCTGCTACACAGATAGAAAAAAGAAGAAGAATAAAAACTGGATAAGGAGCTTAGAGGGCTAGGCCATATGAGGTCACAGTATACAAAGTCAATAGTGAATATCCATGTAACCTACCCTGCATTGAGCATCATGGAGTCAATTGAGGCTCTGATTGGGGCTCTTGAGAGACTGAGCGAGGAGTCTGAGTGTCTGGGCTTTCGAGTGTCCTGGATAAAAACCAAAATCCAGGCCTTTAATGACCTCTTAGGCACAGCCATCAGCAGTGCGGAGAAAGTGTCTATCTTGTCGTGAGGTTTACTTTCTTCGCCAGTGACATTCATGTCTCTGGTGACTCTTCCCATGAAGTCAGTAGATAGATTGGTAGAGCATGGGGGTTCATGAGGTCTCTGAAAAGGCATGTATGGCGCTCCTGATATCTATGCAAAAGGACGAAGGTCCAAGTCTTTAGAGTCCTCATGTTTCCTGTGTTGCTATATGGTTGCAAGACATGGATGATATCCAGTGACTTGAGATGAAGACTGGACTCCTTCGGTACTCTTTCTCTTAAGAGAATCCTTGGGTCCTGCTGGTTTGAATATGTGTCGAATGAGTGGTTGCTCATGGAATCCCAAATGAGGCACATTTCCTGCATTGTGAGGGAGCATCAGTTACGGCACTATGGCCATGTGGCTCGATTCTCCGAGGGTAATCTGGCTCGCAGGATCTATCATTGTTGAGGACCCGCGTGCCTGGACCGGGCACCTGGCTGTGGCAGATAGAGGGTGGAACTGGTCTGTATGTCTGCCTGGGGGGGGTTGCCAACCAAGATCCCGAGTTGTTTTGTCGGTGGTTGGTGTGGCAACTCGGTATACCAGTACATGCTCCCCAACCTAACCTGACCGGACCTATTCTGCATGCCTTTAGGGTATATGAGGAAAACAGCTGCTACTTTTCATTTAGGATCGAAGGAAAACTATACTATTACAAAAAAAAATGCAACAATTATTTTTTGAGGATGTTATATAATGTTTTATTAGGCCTTACTTTTCAGAACAATTTATTGCTTGATTCGGAAGTCATAGGGCTAGGTGGGATTCTTGTTGGGTAATATGACTAATTACAAAAATGTACTGGACACCTCATGCTATCAAACTTTTTACCCAATAGGGCATGTTACCTTCTCTGGTGAGCACAATATAGTTCAGGGATGTCCTCTAAGACCTAGCAAGGACTTTACCTGGGAATTTTTCAGATGCAGACTGTTTTTTTTATTTACTGAATACCAAATATGTACATTAGTATATAGTATAAAGACATCAGAAATGTGTTTTTGTACTTATCTTTAGTTCCCGAGAGATGTTAGACCAAAACTCTGCGCATATGCCTAGGTGTGTACTGCAGTTAACAATGTTTGCAAGGTATAACAGTACTGAAAAAGTACAGAAGAGCGCAATTTTTAAAATAGTACGATACTAGCCTTTGATAGTTTTTAAAGACCTTGTGCTGAACTCTTCATTCTTCTGTTCTCTGATATGCTATAGACTCCATGGGGACACCGCCCCCCAATAGTATTTGACACATTGAAGACTCCATGGGGAACCAGCTCTTCCACATGCTGGAGACTCCAAGAAAAATCCACTCCTTGTATCAATGTGCAGTGTGGAGCACCAGGAAGGCTGGGGTGAGATGGAGATGGAGTTATTTGCCTTGGCATTGTTTTGGTACCAGTACTGAGGTTCGAAACCTGCTATCAACAATGAAGTCAAAATTTTAGTACCTATTCAACACTATAGTGGACTGGTGTCCCATCCAGAGTTAGTCCCTGCTTTACATTCTGTGCTACTCAAATGGGCTTTAGCCTTCATGAACCTCAAACCAATTAACTGTGCTCAGAAATGAATGGATGAATTTGGTTTAGTAATGAACAGAAAGACAAACATGTTCTTAGTCTTAATATCAGAGCAGCATTGGACAGTAAAAACAAAAGGAGAACAGGTGTTTGTTATCTAGTTTTCACATTTTTTTATCTAGTTTTAACTTACTAAAATATACACTCCATTAGATGAAGTGTCTTCTCTGGGGATTGATGCTATACACTCATAGTCCCCACATCTCCATTTTGTGGCTCTTGCTGTATTGTCTAAAACTTTCCTTCTTTTCCATCTATAGTGATGTCAGCTCCAGCATTGAAATCATGCAGCTTGACTTTGAGATGGAGAACTTCACCAGCCAGTCGGTGACAAGACGAATCAACTGGAACATCGACTACGGTGGCCGTAGCCCTCCACCTGACTCTGAGAAGGTGGTCACTGAACTGACTGTAATTCAGAGAGATATTCGAGCCATCATCCCATTGTCCATGGTAAGTAAGCAGCCCACTAATACAAAATTGTCCAGAAGGTTTGTTTTAAAAATATTCATGTTTAAAGCAAATAACCTTAAACAAGACAAGCTTCTTAAAAAGCTTAGCATAGGTCCTACTCATTTGTGGCTCTCTTTTTCTTTCATTCCCATTTGGCATGGGCTTGTCAGTTATATGCAAATAACACGGTATCTCATTAACATTTAGCAGTCAGCTCCCCATTTCTCACTGGTGGGTATTAATTAAAGGGCTGGAAGCACAATTGGCAGTAATTACTAGTTTTAATCAGAACGCTCCTGGTGCTTGGCAGACTGCAAGACTGTCAGAGACGGGTTGCGGCAGCAATCCGAAGGGCACTCATAATATTAAAAGTGCCCACTGGGGATCTTTAGGCAAGACCCTCCAGGCCTCCAGTTAGAGTTTTGGCTGAAAACTTTAGTACATGAAAAACAGAATAAGCCTTAAGGTGAACTTTCAAAAGAGTCATTCGTGAAGGGCGTTAGCAGACTGATTGAAAGCTAGGGTCACCATGTTGACTCAGTTAAACTAAGAAGATGTGGCTGCTGAAATGAGAACCTGTGCAAAAAAAAAGCTTCTGTTTGCATTATCCTGCTGCTCTGAGGAGTGATCTGTGATGGACTTGTTTCTTGTTCTCAGAGAGCTCATCTTTGCTCAGTCTCTTAACAGCTCTCATGCCTTGGAAAATGTGTTTCATTACATTTCAAATGGCATTCACTAGAACAGAAGAGGTCTAAGTCCATTTGGCATAAACCAAGTTGCATCCCTCAGTCTTACACTGAATTGGGCACCACTCAACTCCTACCTGTTTAGGTCTAGCCTGGGTTTATCACAGCACATTTTGGCAGCCCAAATGTATTGGACACAAGGCAGAAATCTACAAACTCTTCATGTTACAAGTATAAGCAAAAATTTCAGAATTCTTTTAGTTTATTAGATGCTCCTGTTCATTCAATACAGGATGTGCACACATATATAGATATATTAACCTTATTGCTGGAAATCTCCAAGTATTTGAGTTCAGATTCCATGATAGCCACAATCTATGTTGAGTTTACATGTTTTTTACATACTGTATTCATGTACATTTATAATGATGTATAATTTGTGACTCCTGATGTCTTGATATGATTGAGAGTAGGTGTGATTTTATAGGCTGGGCTAGAGTCCTATCTGGGGATGATTGCCGCATTTCACCCAGCACTGCAGCACTGCTAGAGTAGGCTCCAGGTGCCTTCAATTATGTATTGGGAAAAGAAAACTAAGAAAAGGAACCTGTAGCAGTCAGTTATGGCATCATCACTATACATAAAATGATTGTTAGCTGCCCAGTCCAGTTGGTTAGCAGCTGGGCTTTAAGAAAGTCCTTACCAAACGTTTAGTAGCAATAAAACTTTGGGGTATGTGAATGGTGAAAGGAGTTTTCTTTCAGGTCAATTGACTGAAAAAGATGACTAAAATGATCTGCTGTCAATCTTGACAGCTTGACCTGAGTATGTTTCCTTATCAGCAATGGAGCTGGCCATCTATGCTAACTCTGCTACACATTTGGATGTGATTTTTTTTCCTTATTTGGAGATAATGTTTAAAGACATAAAAAATATTTAAGCTACTCAAAAAATCTTGTATTAGTGTCACTCCATTATTTTTAATCTCTTTTTTAACAACAAAGGAAGATTTTCCTTTAGGTGTAAGTTTCTCAAAATATTTTGAAGGGATATCTGAATGGTAAAAGGTTGACAGGATAAAGGAACAACAAATTCAGCACAAGGGAGGAAGAAGATCAAAAGAAAACATTCATCTCAGAGAGAGTTACACAGGCAGTAGAAGAGGTTCCACAGAATGCTAGTGTAAGGAGCCACTATGGAAAAATAAGCCCTAAATCTGTGCTGTGGGCCTCACAAGGGCATTAGGCTGTGTTCCCCTAGCACAATGGAAAGCTGGAGTTTTGGCTGAAGAGAGGGCCACTAGGTGACACAGGGCCCCTGAAGGGAATATAAGTAGTTGTGTTATCTCTCCAATAAAGCAGAAGGTATGAAAGCTGCCTTAGTGACCCAATTTTTACAGGAAACTGAAAGCTTGGGTGTTCAAGGACATTTGGGGCCACTAGAAGGTGTTATAACATGATTTCCTTGAACTTTTGCTGCATTCCTTTTACCTCAGAAATCGGATGTTGAAGCTGGGAATGACGTCATACCCAAGTTGACCGCGTTCCAGGTACACATTCAGGAAATCAATATGGACGTGTCTGGGAAAACATTTGTTGTACTTGTTCCATCAGAATAAATAGTAGTTTATAATAACGCATTATGCTGTATATTGTGCATCTAAACATCTTAGCAACGTATTCACATAATAACAATGGGCAGTACTGTGTGTATGTCTCATTTAATGAGATGCAAATAGGCAGAAGTGCTAATACACAGTATAATAGTACAGCTTTCACTAACGTTTGCGGTGTACGTTGCCATTTTGGATTGACGTCAGGACCTGTAGTTGGACAAACCCGGGCTTCACAGATCAGCCCACGAGTTCCTGAGTTGGAAATCTGACTTAAGGGGTGCATTCCAGTTGAAAATTCTGACTTTCACACTTCCAACGGAATGTAGTAATATATATAGGCTTGGCCAGAAGTGACTTCAGAAAAAGAATTAAAGCTTATTGAGTCTGTAGTTGGGATGAGAGTTGTTGGTAAGAGCTCAGCTGAAAGGAAGGAGAGGTCTGAGATAAAGGTACAGATAGAAGGGAATTGAACATGGGTAGAAATTTGAGTGGTGTTATGGTAAGCAAGTAGTTTAATCAAGAAGGCTTGTTTCAATGCTTTATTTTATATGCTACATTTTGTAATATTTTCCTCCTGCATGTGCTGTGGGTGCAGAGAGCTGCTACACGGGTCCCACTTTATCAACAAGCATAAATGTTATAATGTGCTGTTTCCTAAGGGGGATTTTGAAATTATAGTAGTGGCAGAATCTGTTAAGCATAGAAGGTATAACCCATGTGAACTAATATTGCTATGGTTAAACATTTGGATGAAATACCACTATAATAATAAGCTCCTGAAAAAGTGTCAGTGTCTACTATCCTAAAATTGAATGATTCTGACTAGCTGTGTCTGGATTACTGCCAACCCCACTAGAAGGAAGTGGTTCAAAAGAGACAATTCATCAAAGGTTAAAGTTGGAACCACAATATATTGGAATGATTTGGGGAGTTATAAAGGATTACATTGATGGTGATTATAGAGGACAATGCCTCAGGATAATTTTGTTGAGGTAATAAAATGACTGAGCTGTAACCTTCTAAAAGATGGATTCTTAAGATATGACGACAAGGGAAGATAGTAACTTTGCTCATTGGTCACTCTTTGATTCTCTTCATCGGTTAGCACGCAGTAACAAAGAGATGTAAATTCATTTCACTTTATATTTGTTATTTTATTCATTTTAAATGAAGCTTTGGCTGAAGCTCAATAACATATAGTACTGAGAGTAGGGAGAGAAAAAAAAATCAATCAGACAAAGAATTGATTTTGGTTTTATATAGCATGTCTTTTGTGTCGATTGCCATCATGAAGGGGTTTCAATAATTCTGCATGTAAAGGGCATGGAACTCTAATGAAGTGCCAAATATAAAGAAGTAAATATCTAAAGAGCTGAATAAAACAAATCTGTCAAGTTATCGATTTTTCTTATATAGAACATCTTCAGTCTGCCATAGTCAAGAAGGTTAATAATACAGCATAAGAAAGCAGTCTAAGTAAAATTAAATTCATAAAAAAGCTAATGTTTTAATGATAATTTGGAATTGGTTAGAGTGATCAAATTCTTAAAGATGCAGAAACAGAAATGCATATAGTTAGTCAAAAAAACAGATAACGTGTTTCAAAGTAATTAGTATTTAAAAAATGCACAGATTCTCTCTTTAGTTAGACAATCTTGGTCAACATAGAAAGAAACACATATGTTTAAAAATGATGACTCAAGGTTTTTTTATTTTGTCTTTTCCCTTATATATCGATTAGAGTTTGGAGGAAAAGTAGCATTTAAAAATAAGACGTTTTGAAGTGTTTTGGTGGATTGGAGTGACAGATCAAAAAAATACCAACATAAATTTAAAAAAAAAAAAAAAAAAACAAACAAACATTGGAGTGGGAACATCAGTTTTCACCTTGCAAAACATTTTGTGAAGGAGCAATACACTGAAAATGAGGAAGTCAAAACCATCCCAGGTTGAAAGCTGCTTCTGTCTTAAAATAAAGTACACTCCCCATGTAGCAGAGATCTATGTGCACCAGTTAGTGCTCAGTTTTCCCATGCCAGCTTCATTTTTCTAGTTATATGCAAAAACCTTGAGAAAATAATAACACTCCCAAAGTAGATGACCACTGATTCAGCTCATAAAGAACCAATCGAGCAAGCTGGTAAACAAAGAGTGAAGATATTTTGTAAGTGATTAATCACAGGTAAGAGCAGATTAACTGGCCGAATGTCAGACAGAGAATTTGGCACAATTTGTACTGGGAATATTATTTTTATTATGATGACTTGCAAATTCATGAAGTCTAGATCCACCAAGCACTTAGTTTCATCCATTTATATCAGCAATCTGCTGATTGAGTCCTGGGACGTGGTAAGTAAAATTCTGAACAACAGTTGGTGCAAGATGGAAAGAGCTCTAGGCAGTAGCAGGATGAATTGTTTTAGTGCTATTTTTGCCAGTTAGTACTACCACAAAATTCAGTTAATGCCTGCAAAGCCCCATGTTGTGTTTTAAAGTTTTTAAAAATGGTGACCATTGTCGGGCACTCATTAAGTACTCAATAACAGAATATTTAAACCAGAAATGCTAGCTTATTTATTATAAATGACAATAGTGAGTTTATGCACCCTTTAAATTTCATTATGGCCCTGCTAAACCAGGTTTTACCCCCTGCTAGGTTGATGGGAAGAGGCCAGGAAACTAACTTACACCTCCACTTATATTCACTGATGTGGCTTGACCAGATGGGGTGATCTTCTCTCATTATGTGTTCTTGATGAACATGTTCTAACCATTCAATACTCTGTCTTCTTGTGCAGAGATGAGGTTAAGCTCAAGCATTCAAAGTACTCAACACTTTTTGTTGGTTCATATCTATAAACACATGATGACATGCCTACATGGCAGCAGAATATGTACAACACTGCCTTCTAGTACCAGCCTTCCTGAAGAAAAGCTTAGTCACGGGCCTGCATGGTAATCTGACCCCCTGGAAAAATAGGGCTGGCAGCACAAACACAGCTTTGAGTTTAGAGCTGGACAAGCGGACAGGACAGAATTTGCAGCAAAAAAGGTATCATTAAAGATATTTTAATAATCTTTGCAATCCATCAGGCGAGTCAAAGGCCACAACAAAAGACAGGCATAAAAATCAGGAAAAGGTATCAAAAGCACAAAACAGGCAGAATCCGCAAAAAAATACCAAAATGGGTAGAAATATTTAGAAACTATTCAGCAAAAAAATTAAGTACTTGGGAGTACTACAATGGTGGTCTTAATAGTACCAAATAAGCAAAATGCTGAGGAAAAGCACTTGGCCCCTATATCACATAACTGCCACTGATGACTGTTGCACAGCAACAAGCACTGATAGGTGGGACCAGGGTTGGAGCCCAATCCCACTCCTGACACCAGTATGAATGAAACGTGATAATATACTCCCCAAGTATTATATAGATAGCATGCTGGTCTGATGCTGGGTAAACTTCGTCATAATCACACACATGTACACACTGCGGTGATCTGGAGAGACTAGACAACTTCAGAGCATGTCTTTTGGTAATAAAGTAAATCAGCATCTGCAAAGAAAATATTTTTATCTGTGCTCTCACTAAACATCTTGAATGATTACTGTCTCTCTTGAAAACCACTGTAAACCAATGTATTCTGCTCTGGTCATAAAGGCATACAGCTTCTGTTGTTTTTTATTGTAACTAAGTGCTCAATCACATAATAATGATATCAGATCATAATAATAATTAGGCAAAGCTAAAGTTTTAAACCTCTTTGTCCGTACCCTTGACACACTTGTGCAATGGAAATTTGCTTGTGAGTTGTATGGAGAGTGATGCCGGTCTGTGCTCTGCATCACTGATACTTTAATTTGATTCAGCTCAATTCAATTTATTGTTACAATGCCCTACAGTACATTTAAATGCATTAAGGAAGTTCAGATAAGGTAATGCTGAAGATTAAGTCTTTGCTTCATGCTCTAATGTCCAATTTTAAGATGGTAGTAAATGCATGGTTCAGTATTCATAACAACAGAATTAATAGTTAAACTGGATAATTATGTGGATGCTAGCAGAACTCCTGAACATACGTGGGAGAAATACCATACCTGCAATGAACATTGGTGCAGAAGAATGTAGAATTTGTGTGGCTAAATGCACAGTAACACTTGAGCATTGCCCATGGACACAAAATAGACCTGAAAGTCGAGATGACATTTCTGTAAGAAATCTATGTACATCTATTCATCTATTGATACATAGTATAGGTAAAGGATACCCATACTTAACCTCCTATTTAAAAGCTGAACAGGGTTTTCTTTGTGCTTGTGGTTAAGCTTGCTAACCCAAGCTTGACATCACAAGCAACTGATTATGTCTTGAGAATGCAATAGCAGAAACTGGCAGAAGTTAATGCAGCAATTAACAAAATGCAGAGAAGGCCAGGGTTTATAGTGATGTGTGAAAATGTCATGATGTACTATTCTCTTCCTAAATGTAAGTCAGCCAGATCTGTATTCAAGGCCTCTGCTGAAACTCTTGGTGATCACCCATGAGGTCTTATGGACCCCTTTGGAAATCTGAGGTACGGTAGCTTGTCAGTGTCATCTGCATGAAGATAGCACAGGTCTGACAAGTGAAGTGGGACCTCTAGACAGATGCATATACATAATTTTTACTTGTTGTGTACCACATAGCCACATCCATATCGAACAGTTGATCCCCTGAGCCCTTGATGTCAACAGCATGGCCAGTGCAGTAATAGGACTTTGATCATTTTGAAAAAGAAAGTGCAAGACTAAGGATTCTATGTGGAGAATAAATTATTGATTCCATGTGAAAGGAATGAAAAATAATTAAGACAAGTTGTGCCACAAAAAAGATTTAAAATATCATGAAAGCCGAGGGAGGGGGGTGGAAGAGGGAAGAGGGAAAGTGGAAATTATATCCTCAATAAGATTGTTTTTAGAAACAACTGTCCTAGAAAGTGGAGTACCTTCCAAGAGAAGAAATGGAGAAACAACAGCAGTGTTAATTTTTAATTGCACTCCTTGGAGACAAGATTGCTGATGCCTCGAGTACAGGACAAGACCTGCATGACACTAAGTAGTAGAAAGAGCAGTTATTAATGGCCTGCAGAAACTTGGCCAGTATAAATCAGGAAGCCACTGACTAATTCCATCAATCTGTGCTGAACAGATTTCTGTATTTCTCTATTGTTAAACAAAAAGGTGCTGCTCTACCCCTAGGCTTTCCTTTGTCGATATTTCAGGCCAGCAATGGGCTCTGGCCCCACCCCTGGCTCCTCCTTTTACATGTTGTTTTCCTGCATTCTCTCCTATCTGTGGCTGTTCCTAAGCAACACCTATTATGCAGAAGTCACATGATGGGGTGAGGAAAATAAAACCGAGAATCTCGGAGAAGGCTTCGCTAAGTGTCATTCCATGTGAAATCAGCTTCGGTCTCAGAAAATTGTACAAAAAAATACCAGGTATACCCATGTTATCCAGGAGACACCCTGTAAAATTATTTTGATGCAAGATCAATATTTTCCAAGATACAGCCAATTTTGTGAGGGTGGGGGAAGTTCATGTTTAAAATGGCTTTATTTTTTCATTAATTTCACAAGATCATATCACAAGAACTAAACCTGGCAGGCTCAAATTTTGTATACTGGTACCTTTATAGGTATAGCACATAACGAAATTGAAATGTTTGGTCCAGATGACACCACTTGGTAACAGCAGACCTTCAAAAATGGAAGAAAAATATTTTGCATCTTTGGCTTTGCAATGTTTAGGCTTTCAGAAAGCATACTTCTAACTGATCCAGCCTGTTCAAATTTTTTCTGTGTTTAGATACCTACATAGGGCCTTTCAAAAGGTTATAAACAATAAAGAAACTGCCTCAGGGTTTGACCAGCAAACCTCTCACATGTGAAAAAATCATTTCCGGACCAGCTTAATGCACTGTGGGAATGTCCAGACATTTTTATAATTATTTATCCTGTATCCTACATGATCCCTTCTTTCTCAAAAAACAAGTCTTACTTTTCTTATGTGAATCTTTAATTTTTATATTCTATTCTAAACATGGGTTAAGTTCACTATTTGTCAGTAATGATAATCACCAAGTTCTTCATCACTATTTTGGGTGTTAATGGAAAAAAATTACCAAAGGCACATTAAACACAACACGTGAACAACAGCTGCTTGATTTATCATTAAATACAACACTAGTTATAATGAAATATTAACATCTTGGTACTGGAGCAGCAGGAATGTGACCCATTTAATTTCTTTTTCAATTGAAGTGCAGAGTGTAGGGCATCTTTGTCTTTCACATCAAGATGGTACTGCTTTCTACTGACCATTGTAGGTGCACTAAGCAGTGAAATGACACACTGTAATGCCACCCAACAAATATTGTCCCTAGGTGGCCAGTGTGAAGACTATGAAGGATAATTTGGATGCATGAAACATATTAGGATGTCTGATTCCACTTTAATCTTGTCACGAATCACACCAATCCAACATTTTTCATAATACATGCACCCACAATAGCCTCCTATAGGACACTGGTCTATGTATCTGATCCATCAGGAGTGTGATTGTGAGTGGGCAGGATCTCAGCTGCTTCTTATGTCGTGAATATTCGAACAGTCAATTGACTGTCTTCACCAGACACCCGGCTGACTTTGAGTTTGCCTTCTTCTGTTGGGATGTAACAGAGGTATTCTTGAGTACCAGGTACCTTTTTGGCTGTGGAGAACCGTATTCTCTGTTTAGCAACATGAGACAGGACATTGTCATGTAATATGGAAAAAAAGTTTGACGTTTTTTGATAACTTACTACTTGAAAGCTCAGTGATTACCATTATTGATACATGGCATGTTCAGCCAGTCTTTAGAATGGAAAATTAACATGAAAGATTTGCATAAGAAAAGTAAGGTTTGTATTTTGAGAAAGAAGGGACAATGTAGAATAAATGAAAAATATTTTTAAAATTATCTGTACATTTTCACATACCATTAGGGTGCTCTGAAATTGAAATCGAAAATTATTTTTTTGGGATTGTGAGGTCTGCTGTTCAAACCCTGATGCGGTTTCTTTTCTGTTTATTACTTTTTCAGAAAGCCTATATAGTTATCTGAATAAGGAAAACAGAAATGAAAAGTTTGTTACAAATATGTGTTACTGAGGCCTAAATATAGCTAAGCCAAAAACTCAAATTACATTTGGGTCAATTTCAAAAGGATGCTTTGATCAAGCATGGTCATCTGGACCAAATGTTTTAATTTCGTCACATAATGTACCAGCAAGCAAAGTCTGAAATCGGTGGTTTAGTTCTTAAGCTGTGGACTTGAAATTTGATGAAAAAAGACCACATAAAATTGGCAATCCCCTTGGTAAACTAGCTGTATCTTGGAAACTGTTGATCTTATGTCAAAAAAAATTCACAGGGTTTCTCCTGACTAACATACTACACTTGATAATTTTTCCAGAATTTTCTGAGGTCGAAATGCGTAGGCCATTGGTTGATTTTATGTGGAATGAATCCTAAGGGAATGTGTGTTATTTAGCCTGGGAAACTTTCTGAGCTTCTATAATATTGTTTGTTCCCTTGGTACATTTAGACTTCTGCTTCAGTTTTTGGGTTTTGGTTGTCCCAGGACTTTCTCTAAGTCTATAATGACATGCAGCACTTTTACCAGGCATTCATGTGATGGATGGGGCAAAGGAAAATAACTTGACAAACAGTTGGGGTGGAGCTTTAGTCCATTCCAGACAGTTGGGGAGGGATACAATTGGAAGAAAACACAGTGGGATCAGAAAGTATTCGGACTCCTTGGCTTTTTTCACATTTTGCTATGTTGCAGCTGTTTGAAATATCATTTTGATACAGACCTTTTGGTTGACACTTGAAATTTGCCTAAGGTGCATCCCATCCTTTTGATCATCATTGAGATGTTTCTATATGTTGTTTGTAGTCCAACTGTTGTCAATTCAATTGATTGGACACGCTTAAGAAAGGCACAAAAATGTCTGTATAATGTCCGATTGCTGACAATGTGTATCAGAGTAAAACCCAAGCCATGATGTTGAAGGAATTGCCTGCAGAGCTTAGAGACAGAATTGTGTCGAGACAAAGATCTGGTGAAGGAAAAAAAAAAAATCCTGCAGCATTGAAGGCTCCCAATTGCACAGTTGGTGAAAGATCCAGAATGACAGTCATCACTGCAGCACCTCACCTTATCTGGGCTTTATGACAGAGTGGCCAGAAGTCAGATGTTTCTCTTACATGGAAGCCCAATTGGTGATTGCAAAAAGGCACCTAAATGACTTTCAGACCATTGCAACATTGAACTATGTTTGTGGCAGCATCATTCTGTGGGGCTGCTTTAAGAGGCAGGGACTAAGAGAATAGACAGGGCTGAAGGAAAGCTAAATAGAGCAAAGTACAGAGATTTTCTTAAATCTTTGAAAACCTGCTTTAGAGCACTCTGGACATTAGACTAAGGCAAATATTCAAGTTCCAACAGGAAAATGACCTTAAGCACCGAGCAAAGGCAGCACAACAGTGACTTAGGGATAAATGAAAGAATAAAGTGAAAACCAACTCTGAAAAAAGCAGCTCTCAAAAGGTACTATATAAAATATATTATTGTAATTTGTTTGAACACATCTGATGTATTCTCATTAGAGGGTGATAGCTTTGCTGATGGATGGAAGTGTAGTACAAAGTGTGCTGCAATGTAGTGGCATCTGCCTTGCTCCCTGCTGAATGTTTATTTCTGTCTGTAGTGTTTGCCTCTAAGGGGTTGTGCCCACCTTTTGTATATTTTTCACTTTAGAGAGTTTCCTGATGTTTTTACAATTGTGCAGAAGTAACATTGAATGTGAAAGAGAAAGTAGCTGAACACACTCAGGACTACTGAACAGATGATGGCAGTCAGTGAGATATAAGTAATCCATCTTTGATTAAACTAAAGAAGTGATGGCATATGAAATCAGAAGGCTAGAAAGAAGCAAAAGATAGTAATAAAGAATATCATATAAATCAGCTGAAGCTGGTGTGAATTCATGCATGAACTGACAGTTTAGTGCATAAGCAAAAAGGGGAGTAAAAAAGTTCCTCAGAGTATTGCATCAGATAGGTATGATGGAGGCTAGTCATCATTTAAGTCTTTAATTAATTTGCAATATAAGAGTCAGACTAATAAAAAGAGATTAAATTCACCACAAAACATCTTGGATAGGGCCTCAAGATATTAAAAACAAAATTAGACAAAGTCACACAGGGAAGCAAGTGTCAAAAAAAAAAAGTTATGAAGGTTTAAAGGCATCTAAAAGATACTTTACTGCAAGTAAAGTCATACAGTAGGTCAAAAATTATATTACTAAGTAACATGAAATGAAGTTCAAGTATTGTGAAAGCACCATTAACAAGGGGTACATACACTTAGAGAGGATTAGCAGATTAAAAAAAGTGCTTTAAATTGTCTTAAAATTAACATTTACATTTTTGATTGATAAATTTCACGCTAAAATTGTTCTTTACATTGTGACCTATTAATGTTTGCTTTCAAAAGACTACACTAGTAGGATATGTAACCCAATCCAGTGCCTCAACTTCACAAGATGGTATCTAGTGCAAATTGTATAGGGAATGGAAGGAATTAGAGAGTGAAGGAGAAAGATGTAGTGGGCCACTGTGTACACTATTCAGTGGTATGAAAAGTGCTATATAAATGTAAGAATCATTATTATTATTATTATTATTATTAGTAGTAGTAGTAGTAGTAGTAGTAGTAGTAGGTTAGACAGAAATGTGTTGGTGGGTAGGCATATATGAGACTAGGTGGTCAAATACAATTTCACCCAGGTAAGATGGTTTAGAGAACTTGTCCATCAGCAGCCGAATGATGGGGATCCTCAGTAAATCCTGCTCAGTAAAGCACACAATGTTGGATGATGCACACACACAAATTCAAAGAAATAGCCATTAAAATAAAAAAGCATTGGGTTATGGTGCAAGAATTTGTTTTGCCAAATTAGGTGATATTAAAAGTTGTGTTCCTCTAAGATCTGTGCTGATGACAGTTTTTCTTTTGCCATATATACTGTAAATGATCTTGATAAAAATTGTAACTGAGAGTGAATGACATTGGTGATGATAGTAATTCAAATGGATTTGCAGATCTGCTAGAGTCATCAAAGATGACAGACTTGGATAGATTAGTAGCAGATAAAGATTAATATAAATAAATACAAAGTTTTACATATAGGAAAGCTAAAATATATATAATTACACCTTGAGGAGTCTTAAATTTGAAGGCTGTGGGAATCCTAGTAGTTTAATCCACATAAGGTATAGAATTGATAAAGCAGGCTTGATAGGATGTTGGATTGCATATCTCACTGTATCATGTGTAATTCATGAGAGGTTTTGTTTAACCTAGATGGTGCACTTGTAAGGCCTGACTCGGAATATTGCATGAAGTTTTGCTTTGCATTTTATAAAAACATTGTACAAACAATAGAAAAAGCCCAGAGGCAATTAGACTTATTCTAGGACTGTAAGGTATTAGCAATGAAGTGGGACTGAAGGAGTTGATTCTTTTTAGTTTAAGAAAAGAGAGATTAGAAGGTGTTAAATTATGAAGGGAATTAATGTGGTGGAAGACATCTAGAACACGGAGTCACAAATGAAAGGAGGGTAAATGTTGCATAAATGTTTGGAAATATTACTTTATTCAGAAAGACATTGTTATGTGGAGTAAGTTACCCAAATATCTTAGCAGACAACTATATTGTGGGACCTTCAAATCTCATTCTGATATTATTGTTTTTGTAAGATTTCCATGAATAAAGGTCAATGAATATGTTGGACTGAAATCTTCTTATATTATTACCTTTCCATGCTTCCTGTGATACTGACATTTCTCTTCATACTTCCCTGTGTTGACACTTAAAATTTCTGGTTCTTTGATTGCTTTAGTGCTTAGTTTAAATCAAACCTTCTTGTCCACTTACCAAGTGCTTATTTTTAGAACGCATCTCATCTACATTTGGCTATTCCTAATGTTTATCTGCCCATTTGTTTCATAAATGTTTTATCATCATTATTCTCACAAGCTTTTTCTCATCTTTAACTCCAGCTTTAGCCTTTAAAATAGTGATTTTGTTATTGCTTCACTTTGTCTTGATGTTTAAATGTTGCCTGAAGTAGAGCCAATGTAAGACCTCCAGCTCTTCTTTTTTCCTTTTTCCGACTTTACCTGTGTGCTTTCTGTCAGTCGTATAAGCCAACACACAGAGGAGGAAATCCCTTTTATTAAACTCTCTGTTGTAGCTTGTAGCCTGCTGGGCATAATTAATTTTTTACAGTCCAGAAATATGGTGAAAAAAGAAAGTAGACAGTGGTATGGTTTTGTCATGACTTTCATTTGAAGATGAACAGAACAACATCTAGTGTATTGCTGGAAGTTTGCTATGGAGCTTTAACATTATGACAAATGAAGGGAAAAGGGCCTCAACAGCTGTAAAATCCTGGGTTCAGATCTCAGCCCAGTCAGTGTCAATCTCGTACCTGTGTTTGCATAGGTTTTCACAGTTTTCCTTCCACATTGTAAAGATGTGCAGGTTAGATTGATTTGCAGCGTTCAATTGGCCCTCCGTGTTTTTATATATTCTTCAGTGGGCTGGTGGCCCATCCACAGATCCACCTGTTGCCAATTTAGACCCTGTAGTAGATAAAAGAATAAGAAGACAGAGGGACTGATGGATAGACAGATTAAAGGGTTGGTTAGTGCTGTGAGCGTAATGCTGTCAAAATAAGCCATAACTCCCCACTATCCTAAAGTTAAATTGTGTAGTTGCTGAAAATGGATCAATAAAAAGAAGCAGAAAAGTCTTAAACATGGGAAAGTCGGCCTGTTTGACTGTACTCTACACAAAACCACCAAATCTAAGAGGAGAGAGTTAGCATAAAACAAGGAAACCAGTCAAAGGATCAGAGTATGATGGTCAGATACACCATCTTTGGTCATTCCTCCTGATCTTTTGTCACTTCACAGCATTTCTCCATACTGCTTAGTGAGATTATTTTAACTGTTAATTGTGTGTTATCTGAGCACAGAATTAAAAGTCTGGGATCTTTTCAGGTAGAAATTCACCTGTCCCTGTTTTAAAGGTCTAATTCTAGGAAGTCAGATTTTGAACCTTAATTTTCAAACATAGTGAAAAAGGCCAAGAGGGAAAAAGAGTAGTTTAAAGGTTTATAGGCCCCTCCTGGTATGGAGTATGTTAACTAGTCCCGAGACATTGTGCTTCCAAGTATTGCTTGCCAGTAGCGTTTGCTTTGTTCCATCTCTGAGCATGGATTGTTAGTCTATTCATTCCTTTTGAATCCATTACAGGTTCTCAAAGAGCTGAACTCATGAAGTCAGAAAGATGATGGAGTTGTAAACCTGTAGTGCCGAACAAATGTACCAACATGCCATAGAAGGTGCCTTGTACACTATAAATAGTAGCCTTACTATGTGACAAGACAGGAGCTCTCTGGTACCATCCCCATACCCAAAAAAAATATGCTTAGTCCAGTAACAGGTTGGTAAAACAGAAATAAGATTAACAAAGGGGGAGAACAAATGGAAGGAACAACATAATAAAGTTTATGCCTTGCCCAAGTCCTTCTAAACACATTTGGGCTAACCATTCACTTCTTGAAGATAACATGTTCTGTCCTACCACCCAGTGTCCCCTTCCTTTGCTCTTCTCCTAACTCCAAGATACCTAACTGAGAAAGTGGATGCCTTTATAAAGCTACTTAGTGAGGAATTTTTGGTGCCCATATAGTCTTACAGGAAGCACTTCTGGGTCAGTCACCATCCCACAGTGGCTCTTAAAAAAACTGAATACTGCAGGCAGATATTGCTGCTGACCACTGGCTGTTTGGGAGATTCCTACTCAGTTATAGTAGGGCATTCTGGGCAGATAATGATGTCCCATTTGAGATGTGTCTTCTCTGGCACTTACCACCGCAACTACCTGAAACCATGCTAGCTGTCTCTTAATACAGAATTGTTCCTTGCAGTGGTTGATAATTCATGTTTTTGGGATGACAGATCTATAGTTTTCTGTACAAGTACTGTTATTTTTTAACATAGTGATTCATTGTTATTTGGCTTCTTAATAATTCAAAATGGTCAAAAAAGTTCTAAAATGTCTGGTAAGTTTGTATATTGCTTGTGAGCAATTGGTGTTTACTGCACAAACCTTTTTTGATTGTTCTTTGTAGCATCTTTTTGGATGAAACCCATTCAAACACACATTACAAGAATACATAATAAAACTGTCTTTATTGTCTGAGTGAAAGCTTTGGATCAGCCAGCGAGTATTATCCAAGATTTGTGCCTTCAGTTTTGTGGTTTCTAAAGGCAGACTTTCTTTATATGTCTGTCAATTTTTTTTAAATATCGCTCTGATTATGTATTACACTCAAGGATTACAGACTTTTAAAGGATAACACAGTGAGTGTTTTTTGTCTTTATCATATCTTTCAGCAAAAAAATGTGAAAGGTGGTGTTCAACTGACCTGTAATGCTTGACTGATTCTCTGCTAAATCACTGGTGTGTTCCACTGCAAAAAATCAAACCAAACCTTGATTTGTCAGAAATGATGGGGCAGACCTGCAAGACATTGTTGTTATTCTAGGCCAGAATAAAATTATTGAAAACTGAGCTACAGTGGTAAAAACATAAACAAATCAAGGAATACTTTTTAATATGAGATAAAACTGTAGAATTGGGTTAGGTGATGTGGTTCATATGGCCATCCATTTTATGACCTATTTTATCCAATTTAGGACAGCAGAGGACTGCAGCTTCCAATGTACTTATTAGTTTGAATGTTTTCTAGCAATCTAAGTTTAATAAACCAGATGTAAATTAATTTTCTGAAAATACTGTTTTAGATATAAACCAGTCAAATGTTTTAGAACAAGTCAGCTTTTCCAGTTTTTCTTCAAATGTAATCAGTTGAAATGCAGTTAATGACCTAAAATGGTGAAAAGGTAAGAAGTAAACTGCCAGAGGTTTACATTTAAAGTTTAAGTTAGCAAAAACTCAAAAAAGGAAATTTCAGAATATTACAGATGGGTCTTCTTCAGGGAACAATTAATAGGTTACAACCCACAGAAGTTCTGCAGCAATATAAGTAAATTAAGCCTTGTAAGTTCAAGCAAACAATTTGCACAGGCATCCCAACTTCTGTGGATTACTTAAAACCCCTCTGGCTGTCATAAAGCAGAGCTGGAACAGACTGTGTTACTACATCCTCTGAAGTACTACTTTACAAAATATTGCACTGTAGAAAGTTGTAAATTCCAGTGATAATGGCAAAAAAACATCAATTAACAAATGAAATGAGACAGAGTATTGTTACCTTTAGAAGTGTAGGCTTTTCATTTACAAATATTGCAAAAGAAATCATAGTGTCACTGAATACAGTTTCCTACACAATCTGAAGGCAATTGGAACCTGGAAGAAACTCTGACAGGCCCAAAGTCACAAGCCAATCAGAAGACAAGTTTCTGAGGGTCACCAGCTTGCATGATCACAGGCGCCTCACAGCAGAACAGCTTTAAGCACAGCTTAACAATGGGCAAAAAAAGGAAGTCTCTGTTTCTACTATGAAATGACTTTGTGAGATAGATTTGACAGGGCGAGCGGCAGTAAGACAGTCATTCTTTAAAGGACAAAATAGGACCTTGAAATACCAGCTGTGGACTACTGCAGACTGGAAGAAAGTCTTATAGACCTATGGATCAAACTTTGAAAACTTTGTATATCACACTAGGTGTTTGTATGCCATCAAGTTGGTGAAAGGATGGTTCCTCAGAGTGTGACACTAACTGTCAAACACTGAGTGTGATGGTCTGTTGTTCTTTTGCTGGAAGCAGAGGAGCCGATTTTAAAAGAGTGTCTGGCATTCTGAATCAAAAGGGTTACCACAGTTCAGCTGTTATATCAGCAAAAGGTTTCTACTTTGTGTGATGGTGCTGGTCCTGCTTCATGCTTCCTCTTTCAGTTTTGGGAGCCTTTTGAACCCGACACCATCAATAAAGTAACTGAATGAGCTGACAGATGAGGACAGATCAAGAGGATGGTGTAAAAGTGTCCCATACTTTTATTATTAACAAAAAGAAAACAGAACAGTGTTCAAATAAATAGTGCAGTGTTTCCAAAACATCCATAAATAAATAATCCATAAAAACAAGGTGAAAAGTGGAGGTTAAAAGCCAAAAAATACAACTAATTAAAACAAGGTTAAAAATCAACAGGCTGGAAGCAGTCACTTTTTAAAAACCTGGTTCCCTTTCCTTTTAACTGGCAGCTTTCCTACTTCTCCCATAACAGGCCTTGCAACAAGGGAGTCATCCTATCCACAGGCGCAGCTGACATTCAACTGCTATGGCAGTCTTCAGGTCCCCAGTAACCAGGGCACTCACACTGGGGCTCCCCCTCCCAAGTCTCCTCCACCTCCGCTGCCTTCCACGGAGAACCGTCCATAGTCATGGTCACTCCTGCTCCTCTAAAATGCTCAGCTGGAGCGACCCAATCCATCTGCCCCGAGTGTCAGCCAAACACTCTTCTTAGGCTCTCCTCTCAGCTACCTGCCTTTTCTCAGCAGCGCTCTGTGCTCTCTCTCTCTCTCTCTCTCGTGCTCACTTGCTCACTCCTACACCAACTTTTACAGCCTCCTGCCACCTTCTCTGCTTAACCTCTGTCCTTTTTCCTCTTTATTTCTCTCCTTCTGCACTCATGCTTCTCCTTTCTATATGGGGACATGGCACAGATGTGGTAATTAGCAGCTCCCGGCACCAGTTAAGGCCACAGGTGCCTCTGCGCTTACAGGTGCATCCCAATAAATTAGAATAACATTGAAAAATTAATTTATTTCAGTAATTCAGTTCAAAAGTGAAACCCATATATTATTTAGACTCATTGCACACAGAGTGAGATATTTCACATATTTATGTAATATTCTAATTTTCTGAGATACTGAATTTTGAATTTTTATTACCTGTATGCCATAATTGGCAAAATGAAAAGAAATAAACAGTTGAAATATATCACTTTGTGTGTAATGAATCTATATAATATATGAGTTTCACTTTTTGAATTGAATAACTGAAATAAATTAACTTTTCAATAATATTATAATTTATTGAGATGCACCTGTAAGTGTGGAAGTGCCCGCGCTGCATCATTCCCGGGAACTGCTCCCACCACACTACCACGCCCCACCCCCTAAACCCCCTTAAGCCATTATTTATTTAAAAACTGTCCATTTGTTCAGAGCCATGGACCTGCTATATCATACTCCTCCCCCTTAACCCACCAGTTGCATGGGGAGGCTCCATACTTCTACCAACCCAGTGCAACTGGCAGCCCAGGTCCATGGCTTGGCCCTGACATTGCACTAAAAACAATAAATGCACTAAAACAAACCCACACTAAAACAAACCCAAGCCCCGCTTGTTAAAACAGGACATTAAAAGATTAAGAACTTTAAAAACAGATACTAAAACAAGCAATAAATAATCAGTCCATTTTAATGCTCAGTTCTTTAAAATGTCCTCCTTCGGCTTGGGTCTGTGGGTTCTTTAAAAAGTCTGGCACCTATCCCACTTGCTGTTCTGTCTCCTTTCTTCGGTCCCCATTACCAGTTCATCCCATTACTGCCACCATTTGCGACGGTGTCAGGTTCAAGAGACTCCCAAATGGGAAGAGGGAGCTAGGAGCCAGACCCGTACTGTCACACTTTGATGAATCAAAAATTTGAATACAATTTTATGCACTTAATGATTCCTTGATGTATTTATTTTCCATTGTTTATTTTTTGTACCCCTTCATTTCATGAAACATTAAGATTGTAAACTGTGCGAGTTTCCATTAAAACTCTGGTGTTCTAAAACTTTTGCCTGGCAGTGTAGATAGATTGATAGACAATAGTATATTTCATTGATTTTCATTGAAAACTATATTGTTCCAGCAGGCTGCTTACAAATACACGTATTACAAGCAGTAATACACATAGCAGATCTAAGGTTCTATTTTCTGGCTGAACTTCTAAAATTCTGGGTAAATATGGACAGAGTACAGGGAGGGCCATCATTAAATTTGCCAGACATAGCCACAAACACCGGGTATAAGGAAGCAGTAGTTTATCCTGGCAACTTTAGCTCCAAGTTCAATATCAAAAACCAGTCTGTGGTTGGTCATACTCATGCACATACTCAGTATGGGATCATAGTGTTATCAAATAAACTATCATATGTTTATCTTCTTCACCAAAGAATAAGCCTGAATCCCTTTAGAAATCCTTATGTGCATACTGTACAGTACGGGTAAGGACAATGTTTAGCCTCCCCACCCAGACTGTGACCAGATCAGAAAGCAGACTTAGTGAGCTCTGAACACTAAGTTGACTACAAATTGCTACATCTTTGATTGAAATCACTTTCACAAACCAATTACAGAAAAATTCAGATTCTGATGATCAGAATGACAGGAGACTAGCTGGCAAGTCTCTGGACATCTGATCCTGGTGCAGCATATTCTTCAGTGTTCTCTTGCCAAATTCGGAACAGGGACAGCTTTACTCAGGAGTTGGCTCTCTGTTATCAGATATTTCATCTTATTGAATTGAAGGATCAATCCAGCAACGCCAGTTGCTTCAAGGGTTTCTCTCAGGGCCTCAATAAAGCCTGAGAGAGTTTCATTTTGCAAGGCTTCCAATATGTAATGCTTGGAGAAGATGGGTCGATTGTTCACTTTATTGGAGGGGACAGAGAATCAAGTTCAGATCAATGCTGTTGTGTCTTCACCGTTGCTTGCTGTATCACAATTTTATTGCCACTGGAAAGCTTAACTTTCTTGTTAAGTTTTTACTTAGAACCCTTTCTTCAATATTTTCATACAAATAGTCTTCAGCAATTAAATTCATTTATAAGGGTCTCTGTCACCTTTATTATGCAAATCTGGAAAGAATTAATAAGTAAACCTAATTAATTAAAATAATTATTTATAGCATATAAAACTTTAAGTAAATAGAATTGTATATAATTGCACTGCTGTACTGTTGTTGGCTTCTGTCTTGCATCTATTTCTGTCAAGATAGGCTCTAGCTCCTCAAACCCCAGAATTAGATTAAGTAGGTTTGAAAGTCTATGCAGGTATATTAATAAAATGTCTTGGGAAGAATGGTGGTCCACTGGTTAGCACCATGTCCTCATTGAATCTTGATCCAGATCATTGCTTGTATGGAGTTCTCTGCATGCTTTTTTCTGCCATATTCCCAAGGACTTGCAATCTAGGGGCCTCACTGGGCCACATGCTTTGGATGTACACCAAATTAACATCATTCTGGACAAAAATCTTGCAATGCCTCTCAGACGGCCTTGGTGTTACAATTACTCCTAACCCATTACCGCTTGTGTTTGGTGTACTCCCAGATGGTCTTTAAATGGAGAAACAAACAAACTGTAATTGTCTATACCACACTTCTGTTATGTAGACTTATATTGCTCACTTGGAAGAATCCCAGCCCATCTGTTAAAAGTCAATGGCTAACTGATGTTCTATACTATTTGAAATTGGAAAAAATAAAATTCTCGCTTAGAGAATTAGTTCAAAACCTTTTAAAAAATATGGCAAGATTGAATTAATATCAGTTTAGAATAAGCATTTACTGTATATCTGGAAAAAGGACATTCTCCATTCTTTGTTGTTTTTAAGGATTTACTCTTATTGTTGGCTCTCTTTTCTTTCTCTCTAGTTGGGGTTGAATTCTGTATTGTTAAGTTTGACTTGATTTTATGTAATGTTATCGTCTTTGTTGTATAAGTTGGACTTGATTGTATGGAATGTTATTTTCTTTGAATAAAATAAAAAAACTGAAAATGGATGGATATAAGGTTTGCGTGAAGGTAGAAAACACCCAGTAGCTCATCTTTTTTTTTGCCTTTGCCTTTCTGCAGGATATTGAAATCATCAACACGGCAGTGCTGACAGGAAAGACTGTTGCCATTCCTGTGAGGGTCGTTGCCATTGAGATGAATGGTGTCATCACAGACGTCTCCTCTTTTGTCCAGTGCAAGTCCACCAATGATGACATCATTAAGGTACTGCTACTCAGGCTCCTTGTGCATTGGTGCTGTGGTTAATAACAAGGTTCCTCAATGTATTTTATGAAACAGAAAATTACTCACATTCAAATCCAATTTATCCATCAGTGCAGCCCTTTATCAATCCATTGTAAAACCTGCTTAATCCAGATAAGGGTTGTGGGGGTTATGGCTTATCAAGCATCATTGGCAGCAAGGCAGGAATCAACTGCAAATGGAGCCTAATTTCATAATTATTATAAACAATTTTTCTAATTGCACAAAATGTGTTCCTTCTTCAAAAGCACCTCATCAACCATGGGCTTTAAGAGATCAACTTCAATTTTGACTTTAGATCTTTTAGGTCTCTCAATAGATTAGTATCATGTAGCATCAGTGAATAGGGTTTGAGAATGTCAATGCTATATTACAGTGACATCTACTGACAAGAAGTGGAATTGCTGACTACCCCACAGATAATACATTAAACATCAAGGAAGAAAAAAAACTTGTAACAGTGTAAAAAATTAAAAGATTGTACATGCAACAGACAGACAGTGAACAGTGACTTAAATTATCTTCCTAAAATCATTCCTAGAATGCTTTGTTAATGGTAGAGTTTAAAGAGAGCTGAAAAATCCAAATTAAAAAAAAGAAAAAATGCTCACAAAGTAGACCAGTTTCTGCAGTGCGTGGTTTCCTAACAAAACCAGGGTATACTGTATATCTGCCAGAAAAGAAAGTCTAACATGATCTGACTACAAAAAAGTAAACCAGTGTAATTAGCATCCAAAGACAGCTTGTACAAAACCCTGAAAATTAACAATGTCAGCTTTAAAGTTGCAAATGGTGTAAAATGTGAACTTTGACTAGGAAGTTATAATGCAGCTCACTGCATCTTATAATGTCATCAGTTAAAAAAATTAATATTTTCTGCAACACTGCTATGTTTAATATTTATATTCTATTTTTACAGTAAAGAATATTTAATTCATTGTTAGAGGAACATAAGCATATGCTTGCTAACATCAAATAAATAAACATCAACTAATTCCAAGATGGAAGTGTAGCCAGATTGTTAGAGCAGAAGAACCGTGAAGTGTCCATGAAATTTAGTTTGAGAAAATGTGCATTTGAATACAAGCTGCTAAACTGAAAGCACCATTATCTCTGTTTATTTTAAGAATTCTGCCTATCTCTGTTCAGGAAAAACTAAAACTGAATTTATATAAACAGTAGCAGTATACAGGCCTTCTCAGTTGCAGGGTTCACTTTTTTGAGGGACCCTTATTGAAAATTGGGGATTTACACTAAGAGAAGCCTTAGGGAGTCACAGATTCAATAAAAAACATATATATATTCTTAGGTCTGAGTCACAATCTGATTATTTGAGTGGTTAACTACTAGGTAACGCTTGTGGTTGGTTGGTTGGCCAGTTGGCCAACATCCGCCATGTCCTCTCAGTTGTGAGAAGCAGATCAGAGATATGTGATACAGTATCTGCCAGATAATACAAACGGTTACTCAATAAGGATGAAACACATGTCGTGCACTTTTCCTGAATGTTCTGTTTGCCCTTTACTAACCAATTTTAATCCTTAATCTTACCGTTCATCTGTCTTCTGTCACTGTAAATTCTATTTAAATTTTCTTGTACCTTATACTTCTTGCTATTCTCATTAAATGATTTAAAATTTTGCAAAACAAAAAATAATTTGATATTAGTCTGATTTTAAAATTGTGTGAAATAAAAACTACTTTTATATGAGGCTGAATTACAGTAGTTAGATGATATTTCTAGGCAATGATGCCTGGTAGTAGTGCCAGTCCAGTAATGATGCAGTACCATCTGCATTGAGCTGGCACATTTGAAGAGTAAAAAAAGATACAGAGAAATCAAATCAAGTGCTGCAGTACGAGAGTAATATGAAAACGGAGAGCTGTGAGACTAACATATCCATTTTAAATGCCTCCAGACTTCTTGCTTTGCTGAGATTTTCCATTTCAGCAATGACTCACAAATGTTTTCCTCTCAACCAAAATATGACAAGAAGCTGCTGAATACTGAATGTAAAATGATCACATTAGCTCATGAATGATGTTGTGATACTCATTCTGTAAGGACGTGAGGCCCAAGAAAATCATAATGTAATTAAGTGACATGAGTCAAATGAACTTACTGTAGAATGGGATATAAGAACATAAGTATTTTGATAAATAAGAGGAGACCATTCAGTCCATCAAGACTGTTTGTTTAGCTAATAACTAAACTGTCCCAGTATCTCATCCAGATACTTCTTAAAGGTTGTCAAGGTTTCTGCTTCAACTACATGTCTTGGTAATTTGTTCTAGAGTGCCACAGCTCTATGAATAAAGGAAGTGTTTCCTGGTTTCAGTTTTAAATACACTTTATCTTAATTTCTACTGATGTCATCGAGTACATCACTTACCCTTAAGCCAAAAGATTGTTGCTGGATCTACTTTATGAATCCCTTTGAAGATGTTAAGCACCTGGATTAGGTGCCCACGCTGTCTCCTGTGCTCGAGACTAAACAGGTTTAATTCTCTGAATCTGTCACAGTAGGACATGTCCTTAAGTCCTGGGATGCACAGCTTGAAGTGGTGCTATGTCTTTCTTGTACTGAGGTGAAGAGAACTGCACACATTGCACCAGATGCAGTTTTACTAGTGCATTATATTGTTTTGAGTGTAACCTCCCTTGACTTAAATTTAATGGTTTTTATGATATAACCTAACATTTTATTTGCCTTTTTAATTGCTTCAGTACTTTGCTTAGTTGATGAAAATGAGGTTCAAAAATTGCTTTGCCAGTTCTGCATGAGTGCTTAATTTTCAGATGAAATTGGAAAGATGTTTATTGCTGTCATCGTCTTCTGTACCTTGGAGTCTTATTTGTTCTCTTTATTCAATTTTCTGTATCATTTAATTGACCTGCTTGTTATGGTTTGGCTGCCTTACCTAAAGCTGATTTGTTTCTTAAAGTCAATGGTTAAAAATGTAAATGCTCCTGTGCAAGTCTCAAGTTGCAGGGAAGGAATTTTCCGAAGAACTGATGTGTATTAAACAAACTGAAAAAGAACATAAAGATTTTGAACAAAAGCCAATTGATCATTCACTTCAACTTGATGGCTTGGTTTACTAATTGGCTTATTTACCATGCACTGCATTTTTTGCTACATTGCACAAAACACATTGTTGGGGATTAAAGAACAGTTAGACTTAATAGATCTATAGCCAATGAAAATAGGCCTAATTAAGCAAGGATTTTTGTTACAGGCAAATAACTTGGATAGAAAACCACAATATACCTCCAAAGTAGCTAGGAGAAGCCATGATGTTTGGCTTGTTCTTATCCATCCAGCTATCCATCCATTTCTTTTTCTGTAAAATCTAATTTAGGGTCATAGAGAGCCATAGTCTATTCTCAGGGTACAAAGCAAGAACCTATCCTGGACAGTGTAGTGCCAGTTAGTCAACTCTGCACTTCTTAAGGGCTGACTGTAGGAAAACCAACACAAACAAAGGAACATGTGGACTCCAGAGAGTGACCAGACTGAGAATCAAGCCCATGTCTTTAGAGTCATAAATCCCCTGCAATAACGTCACTCACCATGCCCCTCCTAAGAATATTTATCATAAAGTATGGCAGTAGCACTATCAGGATATCATGTTGTGGTTGATCAATTAGTGTACAGTAGAGACATGCTGAAACATAAAAATTAAGATTTCTTAGCAGCAAGTCTGCAGAATAACAAAACAAAGAGCTTCTGCTTTGAAACTGAGCGGCTTGATTAATACAACAGACAAAGGGAAGCGGCAAATAAATCTTCAATATTACCTCTGCTGAATTGGCTATCACTTACTCTTGCATAATTTACTATTAAAAGGCACAAGATTTATGAGAATTTTCCAGATGGCCAATTGGAGCGTTATTTGTTTCTGTATTGTATTAAACAACTATGTGACACTACAGGCATTTTCCCTATTTTTATTTATGGATTGCCCTGGATGGCATGTTGTCACAGTGGTTAGTGCTTCTTCCTCATACTGTGACTCTGGTAAATTGGGTTTTATTCCTGGCCTACTGTGTGAGGTTTCTCTCAAGATTCAGGTTTCCTCTATATATTTGTTAATTTAGCTGTCAGCTCTTAATTATTTCTGTGTGGGGGAGTTAGTTCAAGAACCCACACTAGTAAATCGACCTGTACTTCGTAGGACAGTGACTGGAGAAAAAAACCTGACACAGACAGCGAAATAGCATGCAGTCTCCAGAATCTTGGACTAGGTTTCTATTTAAGGCTATTTTTTAACTTGTGCCAATGGTGTTAGCAAAGACACAGGCAACCTGAAAATCAGCAAAGGATAAAGTGTATCCAGATGGATGTATTGTAGACAGGTATTCACTAGGCAACTCAAGTGGATAAATACCACATTAATGTATCTTCTGTACTTCCCATCCTCTACTCTTAAAAGCACCCTAACTAAAGCTGACTGACCCGTGTTTCCTGCTAGTGTTTTCCTGTGAAGTAGAGAACCTTTGCAGCTGATTTAGTGAAGTTCATAAGCAGGGCTGGTACCACCATTAAGGCGAATTAGGCATTCACCTAGGGTGAAGATCATAAGGGATGGGGGGAGTCCAGCCACACGGGTTAGCTACCGAACAGTCGGTTGGAGCACTAATAGGCTTAGCCTATGGTGCAAAATAACCTAGCACTGGCACTGTTCATAGGGAGCCACCAGACAATTTGCACCAGACAATTTGCCCTATCAGTACATCTACATGTATTACAATCATCTGTGCCATTCAGTGCATGGCCTTACTACTACTGGAATTTCCATGAACCTTACCTTACTATCCTCCAATAACCCAAACTAGAATGCTTTTGCTTGATGCTAGATTGTGTTCTTCTTTTTCTTCCCAGGTCTCCACAGGCTGTGATTACGTTTTCGTGAATGGCAAGGAATCCCGAGGCTCTATGAGTGCAAGAGTCGTGTTCGTCTATGAGCATCTGAGTGCCCCACTTGAGCTCACCGTGTGGTTCCCCAAGTTGCCTCTTCAAATTGAACTTTCTGATTCTAGGCTCAGTCTAATCAAGGGATGGCGTGTTCCAATTCTCCCAGAACGTCGGTAAGGACAGCCTCATTGTGGTCATAAGCTTGTTCCTGATGCAGCATGTATATTTATTTCTCTCTATTATGAAAAAAATCTTGGTAGGGAGACGAGGGAGACGAGACATGATCTTCTCGCAAGACAATTTGACGTCCCGCGAGAGACACTTTAAGGCGAGACAAGGCAGTGTGACAAAAGGACAGCTGCTGTACAGGCTTTTAAATGATCGATGTGCAGTTTGACAAGCAGAACACACACCTCAGAAGCAACAGCACAAAGCCAGTAGCTGATCCGTCCGCTTCTCCTTAGTGTGTGTTCAGCTCCACCCCTACACAACGCGAGCGGGAGAGACGCAAAGTGGCAGGAGCGTAGCGCACCTCTGGGGGGCTTGAGCAAAGCAATCGAGACCTGATCATCTCGGAGAGACACTTTGATGACATGCGAGAAAAGACATTACAACCTTAGGAAGCAAAACCCGTGAGACGGTGACTTTTGCACGTGACATCCTACTTACAAACAATTTAAAACAAGTTCACGGACACCTAACCTAGCAGTTGTTGGAATGCTTTTGGCAGACACACTGCATGTGTTCCCAGCTCTTAAAACAACGACAAGCAGAACACGCAGCTCGCCAGCAGCAGCTGCAGCAAGCCAGCAGATGATCCGAGTGCATCTCCTTAGCATGCCTTTAGCAGCGTGTCTATTGGATTGCTGCTGATGGACGGCCTTATATGGGCAGGTACTCAATTACGTGGGAGGCAAGATGATGGGGGGCGCAACTCTGCCTCACACAGCAACCGAGCTGCAGGCTATGGTCGTATATATGTATGTAAGTAGGTTCCAGTTATGATAGTTACACGTAGAATTTCGAAATGAAACGTGCTTAACTTTTGTAAGTAAGCTGTAGGGAATGAGCCTGCCAAATTTCAGCCTTCTACCTACACAGGAAGTTGGAGAATTAGTGATGAGTGAATGAGTGAGTGAGTGAGTCAGTCAGTCAGTCAGTGAGGGCTTTGCCTTTTATTAGTATAGATTATGTACTTCTTTTCTTATAAGAGGACATATACATCTCTAAATAGCACCTTATGCACCAAAGCACACACTGCTTTGTAGATTCCTTAATTCACTGTTAGTAGTCTAATGGTAGTCTAAGTAAACTGTTACTATCATGGGTGCAACCATCAGAAACAGTGTTCCATATACAATTATTAAAATGTTTTTTTGCTGTGCTGTTTTCAACATATGCTATTGATATAGTGGCATCTTGTTTTTTCACATTATTAGATAACTTAACTAGTCTTTATCTTCCAGTATTACTTTAGGGATTGTTTCTTTCATTGTGTATGCTCTAGACATTAATAAAACCATCACAAACATAAATACAAAGCATCCTTTAATTCGTCCATAAATTTTCAAACACAATATGCCATTTGAGGTCAAAGGGTAGCCAAAAACCACTATCAATGTCTAAAAGACAGGATTACAAATGGGAGTGAATACAGCTGCTATGAGGGGGAGCCCACAGACTCACCTACACTTACACAGTTCACTGTCATCAATTCATCTGAAAGCATGTTACTAACAGTGGATGCCCTTGCAGGATTGTTTTTCACATTACATTCAGTTGTGCTGGATAGGCTCTGGCTTCCACATGCCTTAAATTGATTAAACATGTTCAGCAGAGCCGGTCAATCCATTAGGTGACATAGGCAGCTGCCTAGGGTATCATCATTTGAGGGCGCCATTTATGAAAGTGCTCCGGGCACCAATGGGGTAGAAGCATGATAATAATGTCCATTGAATACCAAGGAGAACCTCAGTATGCAAGGTTGTCAAGCTATGAAGATAATGAAAATAAACTCAAGGGGAAATACCCCAAAGGGCTATCAAACTCTGATGATGCTGAGTGGGCAGCGTTACCCGCTGGATACCATTTATGAAAGTAAAATTGCACACACTCTGTACACCAACGGGCATGCACTCCTTAAGGTCCGAACAAAAGTATACACAAAGAGGCACTGTTTGCGCTATTGAAGGGGCTTTTGCTCCTGACACCGAAGGTGACCCTCCATGTTATTGAAGTCTAATTATACCAACTACCCATGAAATACAATAAGTGGTGACATCCATCAACCCCATCTAGGGCTCCAAATGGGTTTCGGCCACCACTGGTGTTCAGTAGGTTTAGTAATGAAGAAACAGAATGTTGCTGAATTATGGCCAAAGATCAAAATCACTGGGAAAAGGTATACACAGTATATACACAAGGTGGTTTCAGGTATACTGTACCGCCTCATTCCACAGATTAATGATGATAATTTCATTTGTGCAGAAGACATTTTGTAGCAAACCACTTACTATGTGCAACGTTTCCCACAGGACTATTGTCTGTTTCAGTCTTAAGGGCAGACTATTAGCTAAGGGATCCAGGCCAACTGCAAATAACACTGAGTATAATGTATGTGCAAAATCAGTGAAGGAAAAAAACTAAACCTGACTGAAATCTATAATAAACAGAATAAGAAAAAAATGTAATAAAAGCAACTACAGAGATGCCTTAAACATGCAAGCTTTATACAAATATACACAGAATAAGAATCCCAATCATATTTATAACAAAATGCCAAGTCCCAAAAATGTATTGATTTTACAGCGAAATGTAGCACTGAGGATCAGCTTCCAAAAATCAGAGTTATATAGACTTTCTTATGAGATCCTGAAGTGAAAGTGTTGCAGTGCATGTTCAGTTCAGAATTGTCAAAATGTCCTGAGAATCTTCCAGTAGTCCTCAGAAATGTGCTTCTGTTTGATTCCAGTCTATGCAGTGTTATTTACAGTCTTGAGTACTGGATGAATCCTAGATCCAAAAACTGGCAATTCTCTGGCTAAAAAACATCTTTCTTTTCTATTTCTTTCTCCCTTTGCGGTTTGTGTTTAAAATTAATTGTGTCATTGAGATGGGACTTCCTGGGTCAGCAATCAAGACCATTGGGTAAGTTCACATTTGCCCTTCCAGGAATCCTTGCCCTAGAGCCTCATGGCAAATTAACTGGCAAGTTATTTGCCAGTGCACATATGTTTTGTGACACTTTAAGACACTTTAATACAAGAGATCCACCTTGTCCGGAGTAAGCAGGTTCCAGTTATGACCGTTACGCATAGAATTTCGAAATGAAACCTGCCTAACTTTTGTAAGTAAGCTGTAAGGAATGAGCCTGCCAAATTTCAGCCTTCTATCTACATGGGAATTTGGAGAATTAGTGATGAGTCAGTCAGTGAGTGAGTAAGTCAGTCAGTGAGTGAGGGCTTTGCCTTTTATTAGTATAGATATGTTTATTACAGCATCTGCAAAAATGTGGCTTCACAGCAGCTAAGAAGTGCAGGTTATGGTTTGAGCCATTTGATTACAGAACAGGATTGATGGCAAATTGGCACAAGATTCATACTGGGAATAGCTAGTTCTATCATTGAGAAAATGATCATGTCTGGAAAGCTGCTGGTTCACATTAAAACAATGCTAGAGCCAGTGACAGCTTAGTGAGAGACAGTTTAACTGGCACAGGTGACAATAAAGTACCAGAGAGAAGTCAACTGACATTCCAATATGACCTTCTGCATACATGAATGCTGGAAAAGAACATTGTAATTTATGGGCTTTATTGTTATTTTTTGTTTTCTTCACTTTATTAAAGTTGAAGAATGTAATTTTTTGTTTTTGTGCTTCAATGTGAGGTAGAGCTTCTTTTCATTAACTGAATCTGCCATCTGTGGCATTTTTATTGAATTGCCACTTGATAAATATTGCAGCACATTTATTCTGTTTATGGCACCCGCTCTGTTTTCTCCATTAATTAAATTTTGTCCTCTTGCTTTTTTTGCAAGGGACTTGCTAGCTAACATACATTACACTGCTCAGTCTTGAGCAGGTCTGGTCACAGTTGTACTTGTTATAGGCAACTTTTGAATGAGGAGTCTCCAAAAAGAGTAAGAATTCTAGAATAAGATGGAATAAGGTCAGCAAGTACCTAAACATACTAGGATTAATCAGTTTACCCTAGTGTTCGTTTAGTCATCCATTTCAGGTAAGCATGACAAAGGAGTCTAGGTGAACAGCATTATTAAAGACCTCTGACATCCTGCACAGACACTTTTCTAACCTCAATCTGGAAAATTATACTAGATTTGGCAACAGGTGTTTAACCATAGGACTTCTAAATAGTTGCTGTGGCTGACAACTTCATGAATGTACCTGTTTCTGAAATATCATGTGACGTCGTACTTAATGTATAGTGTTCCATTCCTTGTTTCTTGTTGGTATTGTCCTATTGTCATTAGCCTGTATGAGACCAAATAAAATGTTACTGTACTACTCACACATGACAACTTGAACTTGATCTTTACGTGACTGTCATAGTATCCTCCAGATCTGTTACACAACCTGTAACAACATGGCAGACCTGATCACCTTGAAGACTGATTCATGGTGTCAAGTGATTTCAATAATTTAATGTGAGTAAATCCTGTGCAGCAAGTTGTCAATCAGCTATTTTGATAGTCTGCTTCCCTAACCCAGTGGTCTTACATCCCCTTTTCCTTCCTTGTCTATCATTTTGTTAACTGATCTACTTGGGGTTTTTCTCAGTCAAATGCAAATTCTCTTATCCTTTATGTCAAACACATAACCATTAACAGTAATTATGAAATGAATCCGGTCTCATTTCTTTGCACTATTAAAGTCCCGGAAGGTATTACTGAGTGAACCTTATCTTAACTGACAGTAATGACAGACAAATAGAGAAAGACACAGATAATTGGCTTATTAATTACTCTTGAAATTCTCACTCATCTTTGCCTGCTTTGTTCAATGCCCTCTCCTTATCTGCAGTTTTGCGACTGTCAACAAAAAGCTGAGGTAGTTCATTAAATTAAATTGAGGAAATATAAACAATTTGCCATATGGAACAGACACCACCAGCACACCCAGCTAGACAGTGGCGCAAAATTATTCTTTAATGTCAGCAGACTGCAGCTTAACTTTGCCACAACTGCTGCACGCTCATTCCCACAGTGACATCAGTGCGCACTTGCCTGCTGGTCTGTTCTTCCCAAAGGCATATTACTTATGTTTCTCATTGAATTTAACATAATGGATTCTTATTGTTTGCTATTGCATTCCTTTGCTTTTGTGCTCTGTTTTTCATGGCAGGCAGTGCAGCATTCATTCAACTAGGCCGATGTTATGTAGGTCAGTAAAGCATCTGTAATTTTGAGAGTTTGATGCTCATTTGTAATAGCATCTCACTGCATGAACAATTGGAAGAAGGAAAAAATGTATTTATTATTTATCCTGTTTGAATTTTTGCATGTGCAGGAACACTCATGTTTTCATTGATGTGATAATAAAAATGTTGTACATATTTACACAGTTGCCGTTTTGACTTAGAAATAAGGTTAAATCAATCCAGTATTACACTGAATACATTACAACATTAGCATTATACATTTGTGATTTATGTTGACAGTTTGCTGCCTGTACATATTGAAAATTTAATTTCATTAGCAGTCGCAACGTACAGTGGCATGGCTGCCATAGATTTCTAATGCCCTGGGTCTGATTGCCATACCCAGTTGCCACATTCATGCAGTGTGAAAGTTCTACCCATTTATGTGTATTATCTGTTTCAGGTAATTCAGTTTTCCTTAAACATCTCAAACATGCCAAATTACATTCATTGGTTAGTTTAAATTTGCCTTGTTCATAATTGGTTTGTTTTTGCCTTATGGCCAGTGTTGCGAGGATAATCTCTGGCTCCTCATGTTCCTGAATTAAATTAAACAAATTTGAGAATGTTAGGTTAATTTATATTGCAAAAGTAACTTTTGCAAGTAATATATGTACCTCCATTCATTGGATATGAATTTATAGCCACGGGGAGCTGGAGCCTAACTCAGATATACACATTCAAAGGTCCAGCCTAATTTACTTGTACTCTTTGGGAAGTAGGTGCCTGGGAGCACCTAAACCAAATTAAGCACACACAGAACAGCAAAACAGGACTATGAAGGTAGGAGCCAGTAACACAGGCAATCATATCTGGTCTTTAGTAAATGCCTCTAACATTTGTATGTACATCACTACATTACCATAAAAAATATTCAGTGAAGGCACCGTAAGCATCTTGTCGATAGATAAATGTCAAAAAGGAATATTCAACAGCTCAAGGACTTCTCTTCTAAATTGCATCTGTCGGTGCAAAAAGTTCACCAATCATAAATGATGAAGAGCAAGGAAACATTCTGCTATGTCTAAGATTGAAATCCTCTTTATGGGGAACTAACCAGAAGCATTACAATATGCAAGCTTTCGAGGCAACTCAGGCAAGATGTAAGATTACATCTTGCCTGAAGAAGTGTCCTGAGTTGCCTCGAAAGCTTGCATATTGTAATCCTTTTAGTTAGCCAATAAAAGGTGTCATTTTGCTTGGCTTTTCTCTACATTCATAATGGCTAACATGGTACAACACCCTAGTACTACTGGGGAACTAACAAAAAAGAAAGGTGTTTTACTACAGATAGCAGTAGAACGTAAACATTGGCTTGGCAATACGAATGACTCCTAACGTTAGCAGAGCTGGAACTGAAAGTAAACTAAATGTACACTTGAAAAATGGTTTTATAGGTGGTCTGTGGAGAAACAATACATTATCTGTTAAACATTAGTAAGCATCAAGAATCAAGGAGGGTAGATTTGAATTTGTACACACATCCAGGCACTAGCTATTTTGAAACTAAAGGAGGCACTCTGTTCATTTGTCTGCTACTCACTGCCCCCCAAAATCTTCATTGGTTGCTCACTCCCAAAAAGGCAGAGACAAAGGTGATGTTCGATGTCTTGGACTGAGGCAACACTGTGGTAGTGTTGTTAGCACTGATGCCTCACAGCTTTAGGAACAAGGGTTTGACCTCTTATGTATAGTGCAGTGTGCACATTTTCTCATCTCTGGGGTCCTCCCAACTTCCAACCACAGACATGTTTGGTTAATATACATCTGCACATTGAATAAGTGAGGACTGGTGTGTAAATGAAGAGCTGATTATTTTATCAGGTTATTAAATCACCTAACATGAAAAGTACCAACTAACTTTGTAGATTCTCTTCTTAATAATGAATGGGAAAATATGTCAAAACAAGCTATATAACTGGTACTGTAATCTGATCCTTTATGTCAAACACATAACCATTAACAGTAATTATGAAATGAATCTGGTCTCATTTCTTTGCACTATTAAAGTGTCCATATTGTACCCCACATATTCATTTTTAGGGACTTGTATGATGAGCTACTTGCTGACTGATAGTGTGTTTAATTAAAAAAATTTATTTCAACCAAGTTTACCACTAATACAGGGCTTCACAAAACTGATATCTTGTGCCCTTAAGGGACAGCAGTTAGACAAGGAGTGACAATCTGGCATCTCTGCCTTGCAAGACATTACTTGAAAATTATATTTGTTTGCATCACAACCATTAACAGAAAGATATAGTGATACCAAGAGTCATATATCCTGGGTGTCTTTGTTTAGTTCATGTAGAAGTAATAAGATGCTAATGGCCATTCCATTCCCAAATGACTTCTTTTCTTTCAGATTATGTGTTCTCAAGCAAAATGAAAATATGCCAAGAGAGATGAAAAATGGGTGGCACAGTGGGTAGTGCTGCTGCCTCGCAGTTAGGAGACCTGGGTTCACTTCCTGGGCCCTCCCTGCATGGAGTTTGCATGTTCTCCCCGTGTCTGTGTGGGTATCCTCCCACAGTCCAAAGACATGCAGGTTAGGTGCATTGGCGATTCTAAATTGTTCTTGGTGTGTGAGTGTGTGTTAGCACCCTGCGGTGGGCTGGTTCCCTGCCCCGGGATTTGTTTCCTGCCTTGCACCCTGTGTTGGCTGGGATTGGCTCCAGCAGACCCCCGTGACCCTGTAGTTAGGATGTAGCGGGTTGGATAATAAATGGATGGAGATGAAAAACTCTTGGGCAGTTTTTAAAAGTTGGATGGTGGTGGAATGTCTTCTTTTGCTACAACATCATCTCCAACCCTCCTCTTTTGCAGGGCTATCTTCCATCCTGAGATGGTTTCTACTTCCAGCTCAATACTGTCAGGAATATAATCTTGCTCCTTGTGATCCTGAATTTGTGGGTTTGAGCAGTTAGACAATGTTATGTTTACACCTGAAGTTGTTGGACAGTGTGGACATTTTTTCCTTGTTAATCTAATATGCCAACAAAATCTCAAATAACACTATAAATAGAAAAAATGTAGCCAAGCCATTGAAGAAACAAAACATTATGCATGTTTTTAATATCCAGAGCAGTAATCAGTCTTTCAGATCCATTTGTTGCTGAATGGCATATCATTTATTAAGAACTGAATAAAACCCTAAAGATACCCTAGCCACTTGTTTGATGCCAGTTAACTCAACTCAGATACTGACAACCAGTAATGTCATTCTAAAGTGTACCTACACCAGAGCTTATGAAATCTCATAGGTCATTCCCAAATACATTTCTGCAGTCTTTCTTGGCTAGGTTATACAGAAAATCTTGTATCCTTGAGTTTTTATATGGAAAGATATATAATATTGTTAAGTTAAATACATCAAAAATAGCATGAGCTGAAAAACATGGCAAGACATTTGAAGGAAATAAAAATTGGCAGAATGGGTGCTGGTTTAACTACCTTTAGTCAAATGCATGCTTTTTTGCCACACAGAAAGGAAAAGTGTCGTCTATGCCATAAACCATTTCTGTCATTAAGAAATATAATGTGAAAAGCTGCTATGAGATTTAAAAACCTGCTTTTCTAAATATGCAATCAAATGCAGATTGAAAAAAAAAACATGAATAGTTCAGAAAATACATCAAGAGCAGGGCAATGAAATCACTTCAGGAGATAATCTGAAAAAAGGCAGACATGTAGAGTACCTCATCTTTAACAGAAGTGGGCAAACCCCATTAGAGACATTGGGCTTATTAAATAATGTGTGCAAGGATTTGGGTAGGAATTGCTGTCTTTAAAAATAAGATCTGTTCCAGTTTATTATAGTAAACATATAGACAATTTGGATACCAGCAAAGTCTAAAAAAATTCATTTTATGCATTTGTTTTAGATGAAAGTACTAAAATTATAGATACAGTTCAGTTGCTTAAGTTTATTACAGATACTGAGGATTTTTAACATAATTGAGGGATTATAGTTATGTAGATGTACAGAAAGATCTTTTCAAACTATCACAACTGTTTTATTAAAATAAAATAATGATTAATATTTTAAATAAAATAAAACAGCATTAAAAAGTTGGATGCATATAACTGAAATAATTACAACACTGGTTCCAAAACTTTTTTTTTTGTCTCATGTACTCCCACAACTTTTTCAATATAAACCAGCTACTCCCATACCCACACCACACCAGTTTGATCCTAAAGTTGTTCATTTAAACTGATGCTAGACTTGTTATTATTAAACTTCACAGATATTACTGTAGCACCGCTGTGTTTGTTTGTATAGCCCTTTTAGGTAGCTCACTTTTCTTATAGAAGGACCTAAGCTGTTGTGAATTGGAATTGTTTTGTGACACGCATATTGAAATGTCAGCTCATCCTGTTGGTGATCCATCCCCAGGATGATGCAACTTATCGGTGCAGATGCATAGCCCTCCTGTTGAAGTCATTGTCACCAGTGACCACTTCAAACTCCTTCAACAGAGCAGCTTGGTTTTACTTTCTGCTGCGATCATGCAGCCGGTGAGAAAGAAACATCAGCAGGTGTCATGAGCTCTTTGTTGTCGGGTGGTGCAGTGGAATTGTTTAGTGCTCACTGTTCTTGCACTACTTGGAATTTATTTTGAGACTTTGGCAGGCTTGCTGTTTCCCCTCAAAAATTTGATCTTCCTTAACAATGCATTCACCTTGTCATACATATGGAGGAGGTGACTGTTCTTTACCATGCAGTGGTAAACAGTGTTTGTTCAGTTAGGTGAACACACAGCCAGATAGTTCTGATGCACAGCACATTCTGGGTTCTCCAACAGTGTAGTAAGAGGTTGCAGGTGCTTCTTTAGAAACTGTACCTGAGTTCAAACTTCAAATAGTCTCATTACAGTTTTTCATATCGAAGTCACCAGACAATCACGTTAAGCAGTGAATGCCCTACTCTGATTTAAAGTCTTGACAGTCTAGATAGAATAAGGTTTATCAACGTAACTACATCATTCAAGACAGCACTTAACTCAGGGCTCATTTTCCTACTGGCCAGGGCTTCCTGGTAAATATGGCAGCACTTCCGTTCTTTGTCAATGTTTACTTGCTTATATCCTTGACAATCCCAAGTAGCCCATATACTCTTCCTGCTCTTGCTGCTTGCTCATCAGTATTTAAAACAATCAGTCTCAACATTAAACCCACCAACAGTTAAAGTGAAGAACATTGATTATCTCGTTAAAAAGACACCTGTCAAAGGGTGGGATATGTTAGGCAGCAAGTCAACAGTCAGTTCTTGAAGATGATATGTTGAAAGCAGGAAAAATGGGCAAGCACAAGGATCTGAGTAACTCTGGCAAGGTCTAAATTGTGATGGCTATCAACATATATCCACTAGCAGTACTTCTAATATTTTTATTATGGTCAGTTGATGTATTCCTCTAATGAAATACTGTAAGATTGTATTTAAACGCATGCAGGGTGGAAATCTGGCTGAAGTACTGATAAAGATGTGATATGTGCAAAAGCAGGTCAGAAGTGATCTTTACAGTACATATGTGTGAAAGTCCTGCTTATGGCTGCTGTAGTTTTGTGATGTTACACTGCAGTCGCAAAGCACTTTGCGTTGCTGGGAAACAATGTTTGTCTAAGCTGGCTGCACGTGAAAATATTTGTCGGACAAAGTCACCAGCAAACACCGCGACAAACACTTTGGTGAATTTTGCCGATCAACACTACATCAGACAATTTTCATTGTAAAGGTGTACAAAACAAACTAATCATAGAACTGTTGATGCTTGGGCATTGTCTTTTTTTAATTTTTTTGTCAGGTTCACTTAAGTACCTCACAATGTTGCTGTCCCTTAGAGTTGCAGCAGCTGTATATTCCTACCACTAATCCATTAACACTCTACCTATACTTGCTAGCTGTCATGTTTCTTTCATTAAACTACTGGTGTTAAAACTGACCCAGGCAGGTGCAAAAATGTGTAGGGATGATTAATTTGATAAATAGGCTATACTAGACATCAGTTTATTGATTCCATCTATTTCTATTATAATTTTTACTAATCACAATTATGCTGCTTGTGGTTGATAAATAATATGATATATTTTGAAAGAGCAAAGGACAGGATAACTGACATATGGATTGTGAGACTACAGTAACACAAGTTTTTTTTTTTTTTTTCCATTGCTGTTTTACACATTGGTTTGCCATATACAACATTTGGTCTTTATTATACTATAAATGTTTTTCTGCACTAAAACATGAAATTACAATATTTTCTCATGAACCAATCTAAAGTAAATGAGGTAAGTAACACAGAAATTTAATCAGTCACTGCCACTTACTCATCTCGTCTTACTTATTACAGGTTTACTCGGGACAGTGAAGACGATGACGAGGATGAGAGGCGGACCAGCAGAGGCTGCACCCTGCAGTACCAGCACGCTTTAGTGCGTGTGTTAACTCAGTTCCACACAACATCAACAGAAGGCACTGATCAAGTGATCACCATGCTAGGCCAGGACTGGAAAGTGGACGTGACAGATCTGGTTCGTAACTCCCTTAAAGTGCTGGATGGGAGGTTCGTGGAACTTGTTGATCGGAGTGTATTAGTAGGCCTTGAACCTGGAGCAACCATTCTAAAGGTGAGAGATGTGGATTGCAAAATCCAGCAAGGGAGGATGTCTAAAAACTGGTTCTTACTCTTCTTCTTCTTCTTTCGGCTGCTCCTGTTAGGGGTTGCCACAGCAGATCATCTTCTTCCATATCTTTCTGTCCTCTGCATCTTGTTCTGTTACACCCATCACCTGCATGTCCTCTCTCACCACATCTATAAACCTTCTCTTAGGCCTTCCTCTTTTCTTCTTCCCTGGCAGCTCTATCCTTAGCATCCTTCTCCCAATATACCCAGCACCTCTCCTCTGCACATGTCCAAACCAACACAATCTAACCTCTCTGACTTCGTCTCCCACCCATCCAACTTGAGCTGACCCTCTAATGTACTCATTTCTAATCCTATCCATCCTTGTCACATCCATTGCAAATATTAGCATCTTTTAACTCTGCTGCCTCCAGCTCTGTCTCCTGCTTTCTGGTCAGTGCCACCGTCTCCAACCCACATAACATGGCTGGTCTCACTACTGTCCTGCAGACCTTCCCTTTCACTCTTGCTGATACCCGTCTGTCACAAATCACTCCTGACAGTCTTCTCCACCCATTCCACCGTGCCAGCACTCTTTTTTTCACCTGTCTTCCACAATCCCCATTACTCTGTAAATAAAAAAAAACTGAAAAAAAATTGAAAACTGGTTCTTACTAACAGTCCTAAATTTGTCCTTGACAAGGACCTAATGTATTTGACAGATGAAAGTGGCTAGCATTTTATTTGACATAACCAAGCTATATTGTGTTGTACATTATCATATTAGCTAGCTATTTGGTTGTCTTGCACAGACAACATTAGGTGGCAGTGTTTTAGTATGGAAAGGGAATCGGGAGGAGTTACAAAATTAAAGTAAGAAATCAAAATGAGTTAGAAAACATTACAGGGAATCGTAGCTAGACAGGGAGAATGTAACCAAAGACAAATTGACAAGACACTAATCTCAATGAATGTACAGAAGGATATTCGTATCCAGAATGAGGTAAAAAGAATTAGCACTGAAGTTATTGCAGGAAGAATCCACAATCTCAGACAACAGTAAGTGTATGATACTGTCCTTTATACAGTTGTAGTAATGTCCTCACGAATCACATACTGCTAGTGGACATGACTAGTAACAGCATGCCCATTAAAAAACAGTATGGTACCTCGGAAAACCGTAGTTTGTTTTCAGTACCGTTAAAAAATTGTTAAAAAAATAAATGTAACCAAATTCTTTAAATACACTGAAAATGATTTTCAAAAACAATTAAGAGACCAAGATCATGGCAGCTCCTGTTACTATTGGTGTTTTTCTTTAATTTTTGGTGGTTTTTTAGTATTTTACTAAAATAGACAACTGTTTATTTTTGACCCTGAGGAATCTGACGTTTATATTCCTCTAAAAAAAGTTTTTGAAAGTTAAACTTTCTTTCGTATCATTTTCTTATATAAGCATAATCTGTTGCTATGGTGATTGTACCCAGAATGCTCCAGGGTGGTGTGTGTGACATCATCAGAACAACCACATTTTATACAGGTATATTCCTGAATCTTCCAAGCATTTGATAAAACTACTTAACTTGTGTGTGCTGTGGTCTTTGTTATTTTTGATTTGGTCCCTGACTTCTCAATATTAATTCTTGATTACTTTTTATGATTTCTGATTTTGGCTTTGGTAAAAATATAGGATGATAGGATAGTTATGAACTCTGCTTGTTTGCTGACTTATATACTATCTTCCAATCCCCAAACTTAAAAAAAAATCTTGCCTTTTTTCCTGAAGGCATAACAATACTGTGTTGTGACCATTTAGGTTTCCAAAAAGTAACGATTTATGCAGTTTTTTTTAGAGTGATTGAGGTCAAGTGAATTCCTTATAATCAAAGGTGGGCAATAGTCAGAGCCAGGACTGGATCGTTCTCAATATGGCTGTTTTAAATCACTAATTCAAAAAGCATAAATTTATATCAAAATCAGGAAAAAACATAAAAATCAAAAACTTCAAAAAGAAATTGCTTAAGAGCCCAAACTTTCTTCTGCTGGAGAAGGGGTGTCAAACTTATATTCTAGAGGGTCGCAGTGGCTGTAGATTTTCATTCTAGACACTTTAATTACTAGTCAGATGATATTCATAATAAAACACACTTCTTTTACCTTAATTTTAAATTATTTTCTATTTAAGATTTAGAATCCTTGTTTTTTTTTTCTTTTTCTTAATTAGTTATCAAACAATAATAAAATGCAAAACGAGCCAACACAACAAGCTACCCTGATCTGACATGTAGTCTGAGAAATATTGATCTGTTTTGGTCTGCAAAGCATTTTCAGAGTGCTCTTGGGGAAAAAAATCAACACTTTTAAAAATGTCTGATAAGGTGGAATTTGAGCACCAGCAAGCCATGGAATTAAAACACTGGGTTCACCAACAATAAGAACTGGTTTCTAATTACATAGGTGGTTAGAGTTAGAGAACCCCATCTTAGCTAGTAATCTGTTGGCTCACTTTGCATCTCATTTCGGTTAAGTTAATAAAACAGAAACTATTAGGAGGTCTGGGTTTTAACAAACAAGTCGAAGTTAACCAAAAGAAGTCTGTTCAGTTAGCAATAGTAACTGGTTACTAAAGGAGAAAGTGACTGGAACAAAAACCTGCACCCACTGTGGCACTTCCTGTGCTGGAGTCTTTCCTTCTTCTGAAACACAGTTAAGACTCTGAGCACATGGCTTCCACTTTTGTAGGCCACCTCTAATTATGCTAGAGGTAATAACAACCTCCAAAATGTTGGAGTGCAGTGTTAGTACTGCATTTTATTTCCCTTTTTTTGGGCTGCTGTTGGTAGATTACAGTACTTACCACGGTTTTCTGCCTTGCTATAGTAAAGGTTGTGATTGTTAGAAAGCCCCGTTAATATCCTGTACGTGGTCATTAAATTTTGTAACTGGTACAGAAGGTGAGCTTTTGCTTCTCCCAGTGAGATTTCACATTTAGCATCCATACATTCAGTGGAATGAAAGGTGTAATATTAAATTTGCCAGGTGATACTGAACACTTTGACTAGCGAAGAATAAAACGAAATTTAACTGGACAATTTCATGATCAATGACTGGTGGAGTGGACTAAATACAGGTGTGTCATGCTGTTCTATCTGTTCACAGGATGGATAAGAGGCTTCATGTGCAGATTAAAAACAGATAAGCAAAATCCATTTGTAATTCTGTTCAGGGAATTACAAGATTATTTCACATCAGTGTGTATCATGTTCTCACACTAAGTTAGTGATAAGGAGCCACTACAAGGGATGGGAAAATTTCTGCAACTTTTGAAGACTGATTTGTGTTAAATACATAAAAAATGGTCATGGTGCCAGGGCCTTTTTTACTTAGGGGCACATATACATTACATTACATTAACTTATTTGGCTGATGCCATTATTCAAGGTGACTTACATTTTCAATACAATTGGTTACATTTCTTTTTGGTTTTCCAATTGATGCACAGGCAGTTCAAGTGACTTGCTCAGAGACACATAGTGTCACTAGTGGGATGTGAACTGACAACCTCAGGGTTTGAGGTCCAAAGCCTTAATCACTACACCCCACTGGCTATTTGGCACCACTAGGCAAAGGACTGAGATCTTGACAGAGAAGAAAGGCCACAGTTGTATTTATTCTGCCATATTTTTGTAGTATTGTGCTTTTCTTTAATAGATGCACAAAGAACCAAAGAAATTCCACTAACAACATTTGATTTGGGTCAGGACTTTTAAATATGGACGCAAATGATTCACCTTAAATGCTTATCATGAACAAAGATTTAGAAATAAACCCATTTTGGCTAATTTTAACACTCCAGAAGAGTCTCTTATTTTGATTGCAATTATTGCTGGGAAGTAATGAGTGAAGTGGTTTCATGTGAAAGTCATGTGTGGTTTCACAAAAAAATTAACAAAATAGATGACTTTCCCTCCAAGTGTAAAGTGTTTAGTTCCTCTTTGGAAGCATTTTCAAGCATTAATTCTGCATGCATCTGCTTCCTTTTAGTACAAAATTAAACTAAAAATCTCTTTTAAGTAAAAAATGATCCCTTTACTCTGTGACAAAGTGAATACATACTCGTCAAACATTGCTTACAAGTTGATAAATACTATTTTAACATTGTTTTTAAAACACAAGAGCACATTTTTTAGAACTATTCTTATTGTCCTGATGTTTTTGCTTTTAGTACACTCCTCCTAGTACAGTAATGTAGGTTTTGCCAATATAATCATGGTGTAAAAAATGTTTGTTCATCCATTTCCAGCAAAACATGCAAATGCTAAGCTGATTCAAACCTATTTTTCTACATTTTAAAACCATAAGCTTAGTTTTTCTTCAAAGGTTTGCTAATGGATGAACATACCTGTATTGTTTCAGCAGAAAGTAGTTCTACACTTGTAGGCCAAGGGGGAAAAAAGGTAGGGGTGAAGTAGGAAGCCAGCCTAAGAAACTGAGCAGACACTTGTAGGTTTTTATATCTACCTAGCCATGTTACCTGTCAAAGACAAATAAAATGAATATAAAAAAATTGGACAATGTTTTATAAGTGTTATGAAGACCAAAAGAAGTGTTTGTTAAGGTCTTCTTGCATAAAAGTAAATGAGTAATAGATGCATTTTTGCAATACCTAAACTAAATTGTTAGAGTGAATTTTCTTTTAAGATACAGTAGCAAGAAACAAATGTAATTAGAGGATGAAACCTTAAAGTACCATAATTCAGAATATCGGCAAAAACACCAATTCAATGCATTAATTAATGACTTTTAAGATATGGGAGTATCCCCAGAGGTAGGATGTACGCCCTGGTAGAATGTGAAATGTGAAAGATCACAGCAACATGCCATTAGTGCTGACACTGGATGATCAGTCTGATGTTCAAGGACAGCTTCACTAAGCTGGTAGTATTTGATCTGGATCAAAGAATACTGGATACATATCTTAGGTGTGAAAAATCTGATCTTCATATTTCTAATCATCATAGCCCCTTGGAACCATTTCTATTCAATCTGATGTTCATCAGGTCATTGCCAGTGACAAAAAAGATAGCTTCACAAGTGCATGTACCTCCAAAAACAGCATTACTTTCATTGATGAAAGAAAAGGCATGACAGATGAGTTTTTGACTGTTCCAGTATTTTCACACTCCTAGGAGTAACCCTTCTTAATAACAAATTAATGTACAAAGTTTTAACTCTTTAGATGTGTTTCTGATTACAATGGTTATTTTATTACAATTATGAACAAACTGGCAAAATTTTATTATTATTATTGCTACTATCTATTCTACACTTTTTTCAGAATAACTGAATACATTTCAGTAAATGCTGGTGGTGGTAATGTGGCAATACATTTATAACAAGACAGATAACGCCTACTGTACTTAAATGCACTCTTCTCAAACATTGCTAAGCTGTGTGAACGACCTGGGTATCTGGATATATATGAACAATCCAAACTGAAAATTCATCTCTTTCTCTCACCATTAATCATCTTCATGTATTGATCACTTCTTAGTCATCAATGCAGTGTAGTCAGGAATATTAAACACTAAAAGGCACCCAATATTTCATCATTCATCAGTAGCCTTACTATCCTTCACTGTCTTAACTGTCAGTCTTCCATTTTGTAATTCCTTCAATCTAATGAGTCACCAGACAAATTCTGAATTATACGGAATTATACAGAGAAAAAAATATATAAAAATGGTTTAAGAGGAATCATCATAACGTATTCGCTTTAGAAAAGAACACTATTTGTAGTGAAAAATTTTATCTGCAAAGATGGATTGAGCCAAAGTAAAAAGTAGTCAGTTATTTTCTATGACAGAAATTCACCAAGACTCCTATTAGTTTTCAACACAAAACCATACATACATTTTATTAAAAGCAAAGAATAAAAATATATTCACATAGTGAAAGCCATAGCTATCATAAATTATAGGTTTTTGGAGACACAATAATAGTATACAGTATATAAACCTATAGATCTATGATTTAAGGACCTACCATTTCTGTGAGACCATTTTTAAAGACCACAGGGCTTTCAACAGCCACATCATTTAAAAATGACAGAAATGCAACTCACTCTAAACCCCATTTCAAGTAGTTCACTCCAGATTTTTCGAAACCTGTTTTTAGTATTGATGATAAATTATTTCCCTTCCCAAATGTGAAACAAAATATTCACCATCAATATTTTAAAGGGGTGCAGGACTGTTTTGATCATTTTTCTCATCAATAAATGTTTTATTTCCTACAATGAAATACACTCACCGGCCACTTTATTAGGTTCACCTGTTCTCTTTTTACTCTTCAGTATTCATGTCTCCTTTGATATTTACTTACTTCAAGTCTTGTTTATAGCCACGCAGGATGGAATTCCTCTTAACAAATGCTTAGACAAATGCAGAGACCCTAACCAATTTATGGTTAGCTTGTTATGATACTTGACTTAAAGAATCTGTCATCTTGTCTTCCTCATCGACGTATTAATGTGCTATATTAGCGGAAATTGGAAAAAATAATGTTTACTAAATGAGAAAAAACAACTTTTTAAATGATGTGATTTTTTTTTTTTAATAAAGCCCTTTGCATTACATTATCTGTCTCTCATTTTGTTACTTTTGTAGGGAAATGTCAAAAGGAGAAAAAATTTTGGATTTTAAAACATTTTCATATGCTACATCATTCTCTGAACAAATATTAAATATAGTAGAAATTAGAATTGCGTAGTCATTAACTACAGTATAACAGCATTTTGACTATGTATTCAGTGTGGTATATCACACATGAGGTGTGAAATAAGGATGAAGACTATGTACTTATCCATATCACTGATTACATAAACAGTACACAATAATAATGTTACACGGTAGGTAAGCAGGAAATTACTGAGTAATTATAGTTTATTTACACTGTATTAAGAGAAACGACCCAAATAGTTACTCAAAAATTCCATTTTACCAACATCATTGAACAATTAGAATATTTTTTTTTTAAACTATAGTTGATGTTTCAGCCATATGCAAAGAGAAATATGAAGTTTAGTTTCATACATGTTCATTTTTTAGAAATCACTTAAGAGTGTTGTTTAAAAATATTACACCCTAATTTTCAGCAGGGTCCTACAAATCATGCTCTTCAACATATATTTGTTGCACAAACTGATTTAAATTCTGGTTTGTCTTCTCTTTCCTAAATACTTAAATCTTATCACAAATGGATAACTTAGTATCAAGTGTTCTTACAAGTGGTAGTATAAGTAATGTGATACCCAAACAGGGTTTGATATTAGCCTCGGATTTCTTTGCCTTATTCACAGCTACTTAAATAAAACAGAACCTACTCCAGGCATTTTGGTTATCATAGTAAAAACAAGTGAGTTTTTACTGGAGTCAGTTGCTTGAGTCTGAAATGCAGCAACATTTGTGCTGTCCTTCTGAGAAGGGCAGGGTTTGGGCAGGTGTGTGTAGCATTTCAAATCCATGACTCTCTTCAGAGCCATTTTGTAGATGATCTTAAATTTAATCGACAAAGACAAACACTTACAAAGTTAGGTAAATACTGTGAAGTTGTGAAGATGCAAAAGTGTGCAGTCCCAGAATCCTTAGGGCAGGTGTTACTTACTAGAGTAGGTTTTTCATTTCAGTACATATAATCAAGTGGCTTTTGTCCTTCTCTACAGGATGATTTTGTAAATACAAAACCCAAAGCTTTCCAACAGTCTATAAATATTATCTTTAATATATTATTCCTTTGCAGGTGGAATCTCCACTGATGGATGCTGTTCTTGGCGAAATTCCAGTTTCTGTTGCTGACGATAAAGTGTCCATCACTGATCTGCGTGTCCATGCAGTTTCCGGCCTGTCCCTTAACATCCAATCCAGTCCAGGAAGCAGTCACACCATTGTTGCTAATGCCACGGGCCTACAAACTCTTACAACTGTCAAACAGGTAACTTTTCTGATGATGACTAACACAGGCTAAAATAATGCAGGCAGGAAATACAAGCAATGTTAACTTCTTTATTTGTAGATGACAGTCGTTGAATATGCAATTGAGAGTCATGCAATCATCTTTCTTGGTCTGTTTTCTTTGGACAATGATATGGTGCCTTTGTCTGTCAAAACAATCCATTTAGATCACTTGATCATTGGGACAGACAAGCCCTGCGTCACTCAGCATTACCACAACTACAGATAACCTGCCTCAACTCATGACCCAGTTCAGGCAAAGAGAGTACACAATAGGTTTATCCCCCACTGATATACAGCCTTGCAGGCGTCATAGCAGAACCAGTTAATTTGATAGAATTGACAGCAGTTTTGGGGGGTTTTTTTGGTGCAAAGCTCTGTCAGGGAACCATGATGGATCAATGGAGATATATACAGAGAGACTATGGGAACTATTTTAATATGTATATGTAGGACTTATCTTTGTAAAACTTAATAAAAAAAATCCTATTTTGATACTTCATATTAAGTTCAAATTTTCATTTTGCTCACTTTTTTCTAATGTTTAGCTTAATGCTTTGTTCTTGAAAATTTTCTAAATTTAATGAACCCTGCATACAAATTGCAAAAGAAAATTATCATAAACTTGTTTAAAATTAATAAATAATATTGTGTCTAACAAGGATTCTCCACCGTACAGTTCTAATATAAGCCAAAGTGCACGGTTACACAAAATAATGTATAGTTAAAGGATGTTGTTATACCACCAAGCTCCTCAACTTAGCATTTGATGCCATCCTCTGCAACTGGATTTTGGACTTCCTAACTAACAGACCTCAGCGGGATCAGTTTGGCAACAACACATCCTTAACGCTGATCCTCAACTCAGTCAATCTACCAGGTAGTGTGCTAAACTCTTTACTTACTTCTGACTCTGTGCTCTGACACAACTCTAACTCCATCATTAAATTAGCTGATTACATCATAAACCTGATAACCTAAACAATGATGAGATGGCTTATCTCAAGAGGTCTGTTTGCTGACTGAGTGGTGCCAGAATAGCAATCTTGCCCTTATTCACAACAAAACCAAGGAGTTGTTCATAAACTTCAGAAAGCATTGGGCAGACCACACTTCAGTCTATATTGGAGGGGATGCTTTAAAAAGAGTGAGCATTTTTAAATTACTTGACATAACCATGAGTGAAGTGGGCACAACACATGTCATGTCTTGTCAAAAAGGCCTGTCAGCACACCTACTTTCTCATATGTCTGTGGGCAGCTTGCATTTCTCCCTCTGTTGTCAGCACTGAATATAGGTGCACAGTTGTGTCCACTCCTACTGAGTTCATCACATCATGACACGGCACCTATTTGGCTTATTAATGAAGGTGACACAGAATATTACTGGCGCTATGTTGGATTCTACATAGGTCCTATATAATACTCATTGCCTTAGTAAGTAAGGCAAACTGTATTATTAAAGACGTCAGTCATCCTCCACAATCGCTTCTCTTACTCCTCCCTTTTGACAAAAAGTGCAAGGCCATTGACATTCACAGCAGTAGTTTCAGGGACAGTTTCTACTCACAAGTAGTATGTTGCTGAACAGTCAAGCACAATGATATTTATGTTATATGCCATTTATGTTTTCTATGTACTTATGTATTCTATTCTATTTTTATCATCTATTCTGAGGAGACATGCAAGTATAAATTTAATTATACTATGTACACAAATGACATAGTATAACTTTACTTGAACTTTACTTGACGTGACAAGAAAACACTGTGTGTCATTGCTTTTAAACTGCTGTCTAACATGTAATCAGATGGTGCATGATGCTGCCATAGGAAAACATACCGTGAAACATGCAAAACACTAGTAATGGATAATTTTGTCTAAGACACGACAAAAATAACATGAGAAAACTGTCAGTAAAGTAAACAAGGAAAATAAGCTTAAAAAAACTCCACAGTAGTCTTAAATGGCACCGGATCTCCTGGCAATAGTAACATATATTTACTGCACCTCATGTAAAGGGGATATAAAGAGAAAGATAAAACTTCCTGGCTAGAAATGAGTCATCCCTTCCCGTTGCCATAGAATGATTTTTTATTCAGTTGGTAACTTATGTGCACATTCTTTTATAATTTCTGTTTGATCAATTTTTGTTATGAATCAAGGATACCATGAGTACAAACATACGTTTATGTTTCTTATCAGTTTCAAACTCTAGCCCATAATCAGCTCAGAGAACCTAATAGGCGGGTTTATTTGCTCAGAAACAGTTCTAGTGTTCCTCATAGAGAAAATTTGATTTTTTTCCCATTTTTAAGTAAAAGACGATAATCTGTTGCCACTCTAATAGATTAGATGAAGAGTGGCAGTGCACAATATTTAATGTGAGCATGTAGTCTCTTCACATGTTACTCCAAAAATGCTGAGGAAGATTTGAAATAATTGTAAATCTCAAACTTACTGACAGAATACAAACATAACTTGAGTGTAGAGTGTATTTCCAAAACATATGACCTAGCAAGGCAGGTATTTGATGAATTAGTTCACAGTTTACATCATGTCTCAACTATATTTTGCATAATCCAAGTTAAGATAAGTGCAATGTGAAATATTCACTGATACACACTGTGCTGTGCAAACATCGAACAGTATATATTGTTAGTGACTGAGTTCTATTGATTATTTAAGTTTCTAAGTAGAAAATAATTTTATTACATTTTTAGATCATCTATAGCTGCACTTTTTCAAATAAATTGGCAACATTTAAAAATGTTTCCGTTATCTTCATTGTTACTAAACAATATGAATTCAACCTTGACGAAAAGATTGACGAAAGATTAATAAAGTTGGGCAGGTTTCTTGTAAGAAGGCTTCTAACTTGCACGTATTGCAGTAAAAGAAGCTTTTTACAGGAAGATTGTGTTTGAGGTGTAATTGTTTGCAATGAACTCTCAATATTGAGAGCTCTAAAATTGCTGGGTGAAGCATACTAAGTGTCTTTCATTAAAGACTGTAGAGGTTTAGGATAGCTATAATAAATGGTTATTGTGCATGAGGCCAATTGGCAGTAATTTCTTGGCCTTAAAGTGTCTCCTACTTTGATTCCAAATTTTAGTCAGTGCTGAACCTCCTGATTACTGTTTATTTGATGCCAATGGCAGGTGCATGGAGTAAAGCACACAGAGAAGTGTTTGAGCAGGATTTTCTTTCCATGGCTAACCAAACAGGTGCAGCTTCATTACTTTCTGCTTCATTCCTTTTGTCTCAAGGTATGTAGTAATATTGTAAATTAGGTAGCACCATCCTCTCTTCTGCTTTAGATCTATACTAAAAGTGTTCTTTTTATACACAACCTTATTATATTCCATAGAACAAAGTTAGAATTGTATGTAATGTTTTAAAGAGATTTGTTAATATATTAACCTTTTAATATAATATACATTTATTTATATATCTGTTACCTGTCTTTTTCTTCAGACTGCAATGTTAATACGAAAGAGGTTATAAATCGCTATATTTTTCACCCTCTGTTCCCATGTCTTCACAGCAACTCCTGTAGAACACCCACCATGCTCGTGTGCATGACACAATGTTGAAGCTCTCAGCTGCTTGGGCATAAAGAGACAACCATAACATTTTCTTTGATACTTCTCTAGTTCCATCCATCCATCCATTTTCCAACCCGCTGAATCCAAACATAGGGTCACGGGGGTCTGCTGGAGCCAATCCCAGCCAACACAGGGCACAGAATTGCTCATTTGTTATTAAACATTTTTACATGCAGTGCTGCATTTTAGTAGGCAGCATTTGCATGTATAGTATGTAACACAACCAAGATGCTGTTTCATATTGAAATTCAAGAAAAAATACCTTCCTCTTGACTGTACATCGCAGTTGCTTAAGAACTATTTCTTCATTGATGATAATTTCTTGCCTAATATCAAATATTGTAAGTATGATGCTATTTTCATCTACGACCATGCTCCCGTTATTTTGGAGCTTACGTCACTATGCCCTACATACTCATCTTGTAACTGAGGTCTTAACCCCTTGTCATAAGCAGACAAAATCTTCATAAAATTCACCTCCAATTACATTGATTATTACTTTGAGATAAATGTATCCTCAGTGCTGTAGTGATAAATCACCAACACTTTTAGAAATACAGGATGCCATAAACTCATTCCAAATGGTAAAGCTGCAGGCCTAGATGGCTACTCATTTGAAATTTATAAAAACAAAGTTGGATCTGTTATTATTAACAACATTTACAGAAGCTAAACAAAGTAAAATTCTAGCCCAAATGTTCCAACAAGCATTAATACATATTTTTTTAAAGAAAATTAAAGACCACACTGAGCATATAAACCAATTTAACTCCTGAATAATGATTTTAAGATACTTGTCTCTGCTACAAAGATTAAGAAAGTGTTAGCCTCTGTAATATCACAAGACCAAACTAGATTTATTTAAGGCAGGCTCTCAGTTTCAAACCTTTGGTGCCCGTTTAATGTAATATTTTTTGACAAAATCCGATTTATCAGAAGTCTTACTATTTTTGGATGGAAAAGAAAAAAGCCTTTGATATGGTTGAATGGGATCAATGGGATCATCTCTTTGCTTGACTGCACAGATTGAGGATTGGCCAATATATATTTAGATAGGAATTTAGATAGGAATACAAGTAACAAGCTGGTTAAGTTTGCAGATGATACCAAGATAGGTGGATTAGCAGATAATTTGGAATCTGTTATATCATTACAGAAGGACTTGGATAGCATACAGGCTTGGGCAGATTTGTGGCAGATGAAATTTAATGTCAGTAAATGTAAAGTATTACACATAGGAAGTAAAAATATTGGGTTTGAATACACAATGGGCGGTCGGAAAATCGATAGTACACCTTATGAGAAGGATTTAGGAGTCATAGTGGATTCTAAGCTATCAACTTCCCGACAGTGTTCAGAAGCCATTAAGAAGGCTAACAGAATGTTAGGATATATAGCATGATGTGTGGAGTACAAGTCCAAGGAGGTTATGCTCAACCTTTATAATGCACTGGTTAGGCCTCATCCTGAGTACTGTGTGCAGTTTTGGTCTCCAGGCTACAAAAAGGACATAGCAGCACTAGAAAAGGTCTAGAGAAGAGCGACTAGGCTGATTCCAGGACTACAGGGGTTGAATTATGAGGAAAGATTAAAAGAGCTGAGCCTTTACAGTTTAAGCAAAAGAAGATTAAGAGGTGACATGATTGAAGTGTTTAAAATTATGAAGGGAATTAGTACAGTGGATCGAGACTTGTATTTTAAAATGAGTTCATCAAGAACACGGGGACACAGTTGGAAACTTGTTAAGGGTAAATTTCGCACAAACATTAGGAAGTTTTTCTTTACACAAAGAACGATAGACACTTGGAATAAGCTACCAAGTAGTGTGGTAGACAGTAAGACGTTAGGGACTTTCAAAACTCGACTTGATGTTTTCTTGGAGGAAACAAGTGGATAGGACTGGCGAGCTTTGTTGGGCTGAATGGCCTGTTCTCGTCTGGAATGTTCTAATGTTCTATATATCACATAGTGAGCTCCTTTTACTTCTGAGACATGTTTGTTTGAAGTATTTGAATAAAGTTCCTGTCTCTACAGTCTCCTGTGTTACTGTGCAATTCTTTGACCTAAGCGTGACACCCTGCAAGCCTCACTGTCCCTGGGATTGAGCCGCTGCACTAGACAAGTCTGAGAGCGTCAGCGCTTACCTCTGTGTGCTTGCGTGCAGCCTGTTCAAGCGCAGTTGACTCAGTGATTTTTTTTTTCATCCATGGCATCAGTTGCACTTTGTACATATTGTTCCTGAGCTGATTATGGGCTATTTTTTACAATTCATTAGCAGTATGTAAATGATCAGTGCTGCAGTAATTGTGATGCTCTTTGCATGAAAAAAAGTGTTCCACAAAAATTTAGTTTTTTCTTTGTTAATTGTGACGTTTACTTAAAGTGCAGCAAAAAAGTATTTGGTGTCCAGGGGTGCATTAACCCCCAAGTATGTGGCAGTTTAAAGGTTAAAGCCCCAAGATGCCGCTGAAATGAGCTGCACCATCTAAGGCTTCTGGCAATGAAATGAACACGTGCTTGCATGAATTACAGAACATAGAGTGGTAACATCGGTATTTTACATTCTAGCACTGTGGGAGACATAGCAGTATAGTATACAGGTTTACCTTTACATTCTTTATTTTTAGGTAATGTATTAAGCTGATTTTGAAATTAAACTAAAGTGTTTTGGGGGCATATTTAGAGTTTAAACTATCAAAATAAGCATTTTTTAACCACATCCAAAATTCGCGGTTTTTCACAATTCGCTGGGATTACGTTCCTTGAGCATAGGGTGTACTGTATATATATATATATATATATATATATATATATATATACATACACAGAATGAAAAAAAAACTGCTGTACTCTTGTCCAGAAGCCTCAGTACATATTAATAACACAAATTCAGATTACTTCAGACATTGACAAAGTACTCGACAATGGTGCCCACTATCATCAATTCATTTTGCATTAGCTATTGAGCCACTGGCTATTCATCTCCTGAAGCAACCAGAGATACAAGGGATTATAAGAGAATGGCTTGAACAGTAAATATTGCTATATGCAGACAATATGGTGCTTTATATATCAGACCCGCAATTATCTCTGCCTTTTATTCTTAAACATGTTAAGAGATTTTGATAAGATCTCTGGATTCAAAATTAATTTGAATAGAAGTGTGCTTTTCCCAGTGAATTCTCTAGCATATCAAAACAGTTTAAATATCTGGTGATAACCATCACAAGCAAATAGAAAGATGTTTTTCATTACAATTTTGGAAATACTATGGATAAAATGAGATGGTTCACTCTCCATCTTACCTTAACAGGGAAAATTAATACTGTCATAATGAACAACCACCCTATGCTGCTATATCCTTTCAAGAGTGTCCCTATTTATATAAACAGATCATTCATTAAGAAATTCGACTCAATTAAAACATCATTCATCATGAATTCTAAATGGCCGCACATTCACAAGGCAACTCTACAAAGATCTAAAGCAGAATGTGGTGTAGCACTACCTAACTTTCAGTTTTACTACTGGGTAGCAAATCTGTCTATTATATAAAAAAATCTTGGGACGAAATGAGACCTATTCAGAGAGACGAGACATGACCTTCTCAGAAAGACACTGAAAGACACTTTCACGTCCAGTGAGACTAGACATTGTACCAAGAGATTTATCCATGTCCGGGGCCAGAAAAAGAAAAAAGCAGATGACAAAATAGAATGTCGTAAACAATTCAAAAACATTGGCGCAATACACATGCAGAGCAGATTAGAGATAATGAAAGTAGGAAAATTCGAAAGTCTCAGAAAATGATAGTAAAGATAGCATTAGCGCAAACAAATGGAAATTATTACTCGGTGAAATAATAAGTGTTTGGGGATGTCTGGGGGAGAAAAGAAACAAGGCAGTGAGACAAAAGGACAGCTTCTGTACAGGCTTTTAAACATTCAAAGCACCGCACTAGATGCAGATCATGTGGCACAGCAGCTGATCGAGCAAAAAGCAGGTAAAAAAAAAAAACTATTTGTTTCCCATTGTATCACCATTTAAGAGGGGTTTCGGAGGAGCGACCGAGTCTCCATGGAGTGTGTTCAGCACCCCTCTTCAAAACGGCACGTAGCGTAAGCTTGGGGGTTGGCGAGCAAAGCCCCCTAGTATATGTACAATTAAATCTTGTAAATCTGCAGAAATTTATGATTTCACACTGGTCAACAAATCATGTTCTAAATCTTCTTTATATGCCCTGCTTTGTACCTCATTCAATATTAACTCTCTTCAATTTACCTGCACTCCAGTTGTCCAATGATTACTTAAAATATGGAACCGATGAATAATGCATTTCAACTTAGAGGAGGTCTATACATGGGAATCACCATTTTCTAATTTATCAGGTGGAAAAAATTAAATTAAAATTAGTCCAAAATTAAAAACAAAACATGGCAAGAATTCATCAATATTAGAATAAGCATGCTGGGCCTGTGACTGTCTTATCTCCTCCCAAACAATTTTTATTGTAAGGCTTTCAGGGTATCCAAAGGGACTTGACCATATTTCACACCTTGCTTCCAGCTACTGAGAAATGATTTGAATTCAGTCTTCAATAATAGTGAGTTAACATCAGTCTAGAAGCCTATATATGTGCATACACAAAAGTGCAGATGCTCATTCTTTTAATGGTAGCCACTATAACCACATGGTCGCAAATCTATGATGTCATACATAAGCATGAATGTAGGCCATGCTCGGTTAGTAGATAATAATAATAATAATTCTTTGCATATATATATATATATAGATGACATCATAAACAAATAACTAAACAAATGATGAAAAAAGAAAACAAACAAAAAGATACAAGAAAAACAAAAGAAGAAAATATTTCTATTTTTTATTAAATTGTGAAACAGTTTTCATGTACTCATCACTCCATTTTCAGCCCTGCTTAATGTTTAACTTTGTCTATTTAATTATTATGACATCTTTTTTCCTTACTTTCCCTAGTAGTTTAGGTGTAAGAGTAGATATTGTCTTATCCCTCAACAAACAGTGCAATCATTTCAAAGCAAATACACATTTTAATGTGGACCATCTTCAAGAATGAAATTGAACTGAGTAGTGTTTAAACAAATTTGGTCTCAAGCATTAAGAATTGACACCTGCAAATGTTTCATTGGGTACCTGCTGCCTCACTGCCCAATGCTGTGAGCTGAAATCCTGGCCCAGTCACTTTCTGTATGGAGTCTGCTCTGGATACTGTAGTGTTTTTTTTTTCAACAAATCCTAAGGGTAATTCCAAAATGACCCTGTGTACAGATGAGTGGAGGTGTATTGGTGAGTTGGCCATGCAGTGGGCTAGCAACTGTTTTAGAACTGGGTCCTGCATTGTGTCTCATGCCCAAGTCTGCCTTAGATTAAGTATGCTACGTCATTGTTGATTGTTGCTTTGATGTTAAAACCAAACTGCCTTATATTTGATTATTTTATGTGTATGTTATTAATTACTGTAAGTTATTATTATTTTTTTATTTGCAATTGGAGCACCAATGACTTGACAAGGTCACTGCATTCACGCTGCAGCTAAAAATGACTCAATTGTAATTGTTGACTCGCATCAATTTTTTTTTTGTTCGATTGTTTAAATTAATATTGCAAGTGATCCAAAATCCTATATGAGTGTGTACAAATATCTGAGTGTGCCCTTCAAGCTGAAAATTAATAAAAGAAAAAAATTGTCAGGTACCAATAGCATGCTGGCTGCTGTACTACATAATATCATTTTCAGGGCTGGATATTTGCAAATTTGTCAGCTCAAGATCGAAAAGGAAGAAGAACAGAAATGAAAACTCATAGCTGTTGCCTTATCCGAACTGTGAACACAAGAGAGGAGCAAAGTGGGAGCAAGATGTGATGTGCTTTGAGGCAAAACAGGGATCTGACAATTTCAGAATTCTAAGAGAGGATGTTTGATTACTTATGGCAACATCTATCTGTAAGAGTCTTCGAAATAAATATTCACAAGGAGCATCATTTCCATCAGAAAACACACAGCAAATTCACTGCTGGTAGTCACTCCAAATGCTTATTAATTCTGCCACCTCACTTTCTTACCATCTGCATGGTAACCTGTTCTATAATCTATCTTGATTTTCATCACATATGTATGTACAAGGTCTTATAACCACTGAAGTAAAATTATTTTGGGAGTGTAAATTTCTATATTTCTGGATTGAGCGTCACGTATACCAGAAGAGTTATTCTGGTATGAAAAGCTTCTAGTCCATGTGTATTGAGTGTTTATAATGACTACTTAATAATGTCTTGAAATCACTTCCAATTTTTTGGTCAGGTGCCTCCTGACTCACTAAATGTACTCATCTTGATGTCTAGGTATTCAAGACATCAAGCCTTTTGGTGTTACCACCAAAGAAGAATCCTCATTCTAGACCATTTTTTGTAAAGGAAATTACACCTTTATTGTAGAGAGTAAACACATTGGTATCTTCAGCAAGAATGATCATAAGGACTTAAAGTTGTGCATGCCACAATGGGATACAAAGGGGCAAAGTTACTCCTTTTCACAAAGCATCCAAAAAATGAGCATTGGTAATACAGGCATTTGGAGTGTCGTTTTATGCTATTTCATGGTTGCTTATCATGAATATATTTTTGATATTTGATTCTTTAATGGATATCATAACTCTCGAAGTGCCATTCCCAGAAGGTTAAAATGACAATTTTCAAACATAAGCATGTGGGGTACATGCTTACATTGAAACACACCTTTTATTATTTTAAATATGTGACACAACTATTCTTTATTATTTTCATCTACCTCATAAAGTAAATCATTACATTTATGAATACCCCATATTAAGGTGGTTTACACTAATTCTAACTATTTTGCTGTTCAGACTGTGTCGCATAGGAGTCAAAAAAGTTATATTTGAGCTGCAGTGTGAATGTAGCCATAGTGAGTCAAGAAAAGGATTGATGCCTTGATGGTAACATCTCTGAATTTTAATCATTAGTTCATATTCCTAGTAAAATCAAGAAATGTGTCTAAATCTCTTTCGTTTCCAATTTGTATGTTTTATAATGTTTGCAGTCACAGCATTTTTTATTTTATCCGTGTCTTGAAGAAGCTGTTTCAATAGATCTACCTTTGTATTATTTCACACTGTAAAAATTCTTTAGGTTTTAATTAAGGTATCTATAATGAAAATGGTGACTTCTGAGAAATGAAGAGTAAAATGTTTGCATTGATTGCCAAATTGTTCTTGAGGTAGTTGAGTCTCTCAGTTTAGTATTGTTTGGACAAACCAATGTAGTTGACAACAAGGTGCTATTCAGTCACACCAACAAATCCTCACTAATATGACAGTCATTGTTTGCTAATCAGTGCAGCTTTCTTGACATTTGTCCATTCTGTCTTTTTCACAGGAGGCAACACTGTCCATCTGGATTTACTACAGTGATGGTACTGCAGCCCCCCTGAATCTGTATGACTACAAAGACTATAATTTACAAGTCACCACACTGGATGACAAAATAGTGTCTGTGTCCTCAGATCCTCAGCTGCGTTGGCCCAGTATTATCGCAGAAGGAGAAGGCTCAGGTGAAATCATTCGAACAGAGATGATCATCTGTGAGGCTTGCCAGAAAACCAAGCGCAAGAGTGTGCTCTACTCTACTCACGTCTATGTTCGAGTTCACTTTGGACCGGAGGATTCTGCAGAGGAATCTGAAGACTATACGATTGGTAGACCAAGTCAAGGGACACGACAAGACATAGATGTCGAAGAAACAGTTTCCACGACAAGTCGAGTAAATGTGGGCAGGGGGATCAGCAATACTAATGAGCAACCTGCCAGTGTTTCCATTGATTACACAACTATTAGTAACCTGGATGGGGGTGAAGATAGTTTACATCAGACTCCTCGCAACTTGACGGACCTTGAAATTGGGATGTATGCACTTTTGGGAGTTTTTTGTTTGGCCATATTAGTTTTTCTGATCAACTGCATTGTCTTTGTCCTCAAATACCGCCACAAACGCATACCCCCTGAGGGACAAGCCAACGTTGATCACTCTCACCATTGGGTGTTTCTTGGGAATGGTCAGCCCCTGCGTACACAGAGTGAACTGTCACCTCAGCAGCCAGAGAGTCCTGGAAACCCCTTGGAAGGAATGCAGACTTGTTGCCATGGTGATCATCACAGCAGTGGCAGCTCCCAGACAAGCGTCCAAAGTCAGGTACATGGGAGAGGTGACGGCAGTTCTGGAGGGTCTACTAAAGAGCATAGTGAAGACCCCCTTAATTCACCCACCTCTAAACGTAAACGGGTCAAATTTACCACTTTTGCCACACTGCCTTCAGAGGACTTGCCATACAACTCCATTCCCATGGCAGACGAAGAGGACATTCAGTGGGTCTGCCAGGACATGGGCTTTCAGGATCCTGAAGAACTGCATGATTATATGAGAAGAATAAAAGAGATAGCTTAGGAAAAAAAAAGAAACTTCTGTCACAAGCTTTCTTAATTCTTTTTTTCTCACTTAGTGGAGATATCTTTTCACAACGAAACAGAAATGGGGAAAATAAAGCTGAAAAACAATGGGGTGAAGGAAGTTTGCACAGTGTCATTCACATCTTCTCCCCTTTCCACAGACACTTGTTAAAAGCTTGACGCCACAGACACTAAATCTGTAAGACAAATTATCTGAAATATTCCTTTCTCAGTGGCTGTGGCAGTATTATCGTTTGGCAAAAATGAAAAAAACTAAGCTTTGAATCTGGAGTGAAAACCGGGGCACTGATATTTGACCAATGACACCCAGTGTGTGACCCACCAAGAAAACAAGGATACCGCAAGACTGTTTAGTGGAGTGGGGGTTGTTGGGTGAGGAGGAAGATTCTTGCTTTATTTTAGCTTCATCATAAATAAACAGAGGCCTTCAATAAGCAGTTTAGAGAATGCCGGATTGGGTGGTTTACGCCTGTGAACGTCTTAAAATCTCACATTTCAATGAAGCACAGACACTGTTGGTACCTGCCCCTCCAATGGTTGACACAGCAAGCCCTGGGTATCTTCAGGCAGAGTCCTAGTCCAGCTGGCCTGGTGGCAGCCTCTTACCTACATTAATCCTGCTGTGAAATGTCCTTGTGTATTCCTAAAAGTAGATTTTAGCCTTACTGCACCCCTGCGGCATCCTAGGAGGCTGGATCTTTGCAAGAACCGTGGGGATAATTTTTCTTGGCTAAAACTGATGTGGTTGGATTGGGTTTGACTGCGAATTCCACAATGGTGGATACCTCAACCTCCTGAAGTATCTGGAGCTCTCAAGCTTGTGGTTTTCAGGAGCATTTTGATGCATATGATGTACAAGCTGAACACTTCATTATTGAGGTTAACTAGGAAAGATGAAAGTGATAATTGGTTGTAGGAGGATCAACATAATAGAGACCCATGACTATTGTCCTCAGAGGAGAGAAAGGCATGTGGGCATGAGGCTTAGCATGAGAGGAGAGGTCAGAGGTACAATCAGTAAGTTTTCATATTTGTAAATGTTTGTATTGTAATAGCTATCTAATCATACATACAAGATAATAGTAAAGGACCTATGTTATCAAGCATTTAAAGCACGAGACTGCAGTCATGTCATCCCGCTGCCTTGCCATTTATTTTTAAAGCTTCATCTCTTGAATGTCGTCAGGCTGCTCTGCATAGGTGAATGATGTGAACAGGGCTTCCTGTTGTCCCTGTAAATGCCAGGGACCTGCTGCTCTTGAGACAAAGCCTTCTGTGTGGCTTCTTGCATCACGCCACAAAGGTTTTGCTCAGAATCATCTACCAGAGCAGAATTTACCCAAGAACAATTTCAGAACAACTTCACAATGGAGGCATTTAAATAAAAGCATACTGATGACAAGGAACTTAAATACATTATTCCCACTGGAGTGGAGATGGTCTATTCAGTTTTAGTAAATGGTTTTGCTTGTCAACCACATTGACATGCTTCACTGTATGATGAGCAGAAGTGCTGTATGTGCAATACAGATCTTGCTAGAAGTTCATCACTGGGCACACTCATACATATATCTAGAAGTACTCATGGAGCTGACAGTTGACAAAGGAAATAATAAAAGTCCTGCTGATTGCAACCATCAAGAAAAAAATAAATGTGTAACAGAGCTCAAGTAAATGAGTGAGCCTTTACCAAACTATTTGAATGTACGAATGAAATCAAAAGCCCAAACAGTCACGTCAGACTGGAGGAGTTCTCCTTTAGGTCAAGTGGCTAAGAAGACTTTTCCTGCTTTGCTGAGAGAGCAATGCAATTGAGAGACCCAAGAGAAAGACCATGCTTGTGAAGGTAAAGGGCATGCTATCTAGAGAAGGCACTTACGTCTGGAATAGAGCAAGATCTAAGCAATGCCATCCTTCTCAGCAGAAAAGCACTGGACAAAGAATAAAACCACAGCTACTTCACTGCATCACACCCTCACTTTCATGAACACTGGTGCAATTTGACCTCTCCACTCAAGCTACATTGACAGTTCTTTGTACAGTAGAAGAAACTGAGATTGACTCAAACATAAGAAAACATACAAAGCCCACACCGTGGACAATGTATTTGTAAATCACAGGGACCACACAAGATGTGTGTAGCACACACAGATGCACTGATAGCGCTGTTTCATAGTCTACATTAATCATGATAGCCGCTTATCTATGTTTTAGATAATTTATAAAGACTAGAAGACTTTTTCCCAGATGACTGCCATTCCCAAAGTGATTGGTCCAAGCCTTATTTCATTTATTTAGGTCAAGCTGAACCTTCTAAAGGAGTCTCAGGGAATACATAACTGTTGTCAGTTGTGTATACATGCATGAGACAAGCCTGATTGGGTCTTTCAGTCAATAATCAGTGTCACTGAAGGCTTGGTCTAGACATTGCAACCAAGTCAATGTCAAACATTTCTGTATGATGCACATATCCTCATCCTAAAGTGTCCTACTCGCACCCTGGTGGGTGCCATTGTGGAGCCAGCAAAGTTACTTGTTCCACCTCATCTTGCCTTGGAAATGTGCCATGATGGCAGGTAGTGATAATCTCTTAAGAAAATCTTAGATATAGTAAGATATAGGATAGGTACAGAAAGAGAATGCCATACCCTTTAGGAACCTTTCTCACTTGCCACAGCTTTAGTGGTGCCAAATCCTTCACGTGTTAGTGTAAAAGACAATGAAGCAACTTTTCTAAACAGGCCACTGTTGTATGAATTAACTGCTATTCATTTCTCCTGGAAGATGTTTGAACTTCTCTGGCTGTAAATGAATGTCTCTTATTTTCCACACCTGTTTTACACTGGATTTTAAATGGAAGCCATAACCATCATCATTCAAATCCTTTTGGAACCGTCAAGTTTTGATTCGGACTGTGTTTCTGTTTGGTCGTTTCAAAGTAGCAAAAATGTCATAAAAGTGAAATTTCACTACCATTTGTTAAATCAGTTGCATTAAATATTGTTGATTTACAACATACATTCACTACAAAAATACAAATTATTTTTAAAAACAATTACACATTTTAAATACTAAGATTTAAAAAAAACATCTCAGATTCTTAGCACCATATTTTCATATCCTACATCAGAGGACTGTTTTGTCAAGCCACACCATTACCTATAGTATAAAGAAAGAACAGAAGCAGGTAGAGCGTAGGGCACATTTGAACTGGGAGATGTACTGTAGGTCCTGGCTTCGCACACTGGGGTGAGACCAGCACTTAGAGTAATGAAGCGGCAGGAAAACTCTTGGGTGTAACAGTTAATCATCAGCCAAAGGAAGCGCCAAAACAGGCTCCACCGCTCCCACCCCTTCCAAGTTCTCTCACTGCTTCTGAGCAAAAACTTTTTAGTGAGGCATCTCTCGATGTTTACAACATGGAGATGCAAGGCAACCTTACGGTACTGCTTTTAGGTAAAGTGCCTGTTCTGAAGAGCCTGCAGCAGCAGTTGAGTTGGTAGCAAAGAGTTTTTGTTGGTGGTGGTGGTGGTGGTGGTGGGAAGTTGTGGGGGTGGGCGGGGGGAGGTTTGGGGGCGTATTACATGCTGTACAGCATTCAGAAAGCTGAGCATCATGCTTTGTAGAAATACGCGAGGACTACAAAGAAGCCATGTACAGAACACTGTTGTCAACTTCTTCTATTATCCAGAAATTCTGTATTTTTTTTCTTTTCCTATATGTAAGAACAATGGAAATACAATCAATATAACACCTGCCTCCCTTCTCTTTGCATCTTTGAGCAGCGAAAAAATATTAAAGGTCATCCATGTTTAAATAAAACACTGTAATATGAGAAGGACTATTTAAAATGGTGCTATATAATCTCATATATGAAATACATTGACCCCTTGGATGTCTTCACATTTTATTGCTATATCACATTGAAGCAAAATGGATTTAATTTGCCATTTTTAAAATTGATCGAAAGAAAATGTCAAATGTGAAAGTGATCTTTACAAAGTAGCCTAAACTAATTACAAATATAAAACACAAAGTAATTGATGACATTAAGTATTCTCCCCCTTTAATGTGGCACACCTAAATCATCAGAGGGCAGCCAATTGGTTTTAGAAGTCATCTCATTAGTTCAATGGAGATCACCTATCTGCCATTTTCCTTGATTGTAGTCTAAATGCACCTTATCTGGAAGGTCCTACTTTTGGTTAGTCAGTATCGTGGATTGACCTACACAATGAGGAGAAAGGAACACACCAAGAAACTGTAAAGCATGTGTCAGAGGATAGAGACAAGAAAAAATCCATGTCATTGAATATCCCTTGGAGTCCAGTTTAATCAATCATTAAGAAACAGGAAGATTGTGGTAGAGCTATAAATCAGTCTCGAACAGGCCATTCACAAAAATTGAGTAATCATGCAAGAAGAAGACTAGTGAAGAAGAATCGAGAGACCTCTGGTAACTCTGAAAGAGTTGCAAGATACAGTGGTTCAGACAGGCAAAACTGTACATACAGCAGCTGTTGCCTGGGTGCATCAGCGGTCACAGCTTTATGTGAGATTGACAAAAAAAAAGCCACATGGGACATCTCACCTAGAGTTTGCCAGAAGACACATGGAGATTCTGAAATTAGCCACAAGAAGGTTTGATTGTCTGATGAGATCAAAATTGGTCTCTTTGACTATCAGATTAACTGCCATGTTTGGCATGAACCAAACACTGCACATTATCAAAAACACACCATCTCCATCATGAATACACATGGTGCATGGTGGTGGTGGCAGCAGCATCATGCTGTGGGGATGCTTCTCCTCAGTAGGCACCAGAAGGCTTGTAAAGGTAGAGGGTAAAATGAATGTGTTTTCCAGCAAGACAACAATGTGAATGCCGTGGAGAGTGCAGATCTCAATGCAATGGAGTCTTTGTGGCTGGACATGAAAAAGGCTGATGATGGCTGTGCAACCTGACAGGGCTTAAGCAGTTTGGCAAAGAAGAATTGGAAAAAACGTACAGTACCCAGATTTGCAAAGCTGACAGGCACCTGACCCCACAGGCTTAAGGCTGTCATGTCTGCCAAAGGTACATCAGCGAAATACTTTTGCAGTCAATTATTTTGTCTTTTATATTTGTAATTAATTTAGACCACTTTGCAGAGATCAGTTTTCACTTTGACATTAAAGCATCTTTTTCAATTGTTCAATGTCAAAAAAGCCAAATTGAACACACTGATGTTGTACAACAATAAAATGTGAAAACATCCAAGTGATGAGTAGTTTTAGAAGTACTGTAGATCCTAACTTAAGTCACCATCATTGGTCCAAAACCTCCGGCAGTCTGTAGACACACTGTGGATTTTTGGCTATTCCTTATTTTGGAAGAAATATGGTTTAATGGTTTTTTCCTGGGTTTACCCTGTTTGGCAGGTTGCTGGTCAAATTATGGGGATGTTAGGAGGGCATAGTTTTATGGCCAGTTGCCTTTCCGGATTCCAATCATCTTTAGTCACGTTTGTAAAATGCAAGAGGGACAGTGACTTTATTCTAACCCCAGAACATGGGCTAAAATGAAAAGGTTAAATATATGGTTTAAATCTTGATTCAGAAATGAGGGGTTGATTTATGAATTCCCACCTACAGTACATCTGAGAGCTAGGCCTATAAGATTAATCAGGTAAATGTTATTGTAAACTGTCATTTGAGCTAACAACAGTGTGCTTCTAAGTGCACTCCACAAAGGACGGCCATGGCTGGCTTCTGCCTGGGGCCCGGGGAAGCTTTGGCTTCTTATGACCTTGTAATTGACTGAGCAGGTCCACAACATGGATGGACAGGTGAGTAATACTGTCATTGGTACCACTGCAGAAACCTGTTGGTGAATGAATAACGCAAACTGATCTACTGTATAGTGTAAAAAGAGCAATGTAGTTAGTTGTGGTTTAAATCAAGCAGACGTAATCTTTAATACCACCATCAAAGAATGCTCTTTAAGCAATACATATTCATTTACTTGATTACATTTAAAAATATATGCTTTAAGAGTTACAACAGCAAATTTATTTCTATAGCACATTTTCACACAAGTGTAGGTCAAAGTGCTTTATAAATGGTGAAAAAAAAATGAGTTATAAAACAAACGAATCCTTCACTTGTAAGTCTGAAATGCTTAAAATGGCAAAAGTCATAACATATGCTATAGGCAGAGAGGACAAGAAGACAAAAAATCCAGATGGTGAGGATGCTGGGTAAAATAATCCATCTAGACCAGCGGGTTTGGAGGTCTGCAGTGGCTGCAGGTTTTTGCATTAACCAAATTTTTAATTAGAACCCATTTATTTACTGCTAAAGTATTATGTTTTTTGGGTTTATTTTTAGTTCCAGCCATAAATTCATAATGAGGGGCAAATGACAAAGGAACCTCCAGCTCTCCAGCTAATGTGCTTCCTTTGAAACCTGTGTATATGGATCATGAAGTATGTGCATTAATAGAATGTACAGAAGTAAATGAGAGAGAAGGGAAGGACCAAGTGGTACAAATCTGTTCCAGAACAAAAAACATAATGGAAAATATTATTGGAAAATGAAAAATCTACAATGTGAAAATTTGTCTTGGAAGAATGAAAGCTTTAACAAGTCACATAACTAAATACAGTACCAAATTTCATTATCTGCTAGGCCTGGAAATTTTCAGAATGAAAACCTGCACCCACTGTGGACCTCCAGGACCAGAGGTGAGTACCCCAGCTCTAGGGGTTCTAAGGCCAAAGACCACCGAACACCATCTGAGCATTATAAAGTAATACGTTGTGATAAAGATATTTATCACAGGCTACATATAATGGAAAGTTCTAGAACATATAATGCTGCAGGTAACCTCAAAACAGGAATATCATTCAGCTTTTCCAGCATCAAAAAAGACTGCAAAGTGCATCGGGCAGATGGCAGTGGCATAGAGATAACAAATATGAAATGTTTTAGTAAGTGGACAAAATGTAAATATTTAGGACTGTCTCATAGTTGTACTCTGCAAAAATGGCTAGATTTGCCACTGTGAACAAATCCACAGCTTAAGATGTATGATTATGCAATATTAGTTTTAACCTAATTATAAAAAAGGCCAAAATAAAAAGCATGTTTTCAGCAGTTGGTCAAAATGTCTCTATTGATAAATGACTGAATATTTTAGGTGCAGGAAAGGAAAAGGCCGACTCCCCAGTTCTTCAGCTCTTGAGCAAGCAAGTGCTCAAACCTCTGAGTTTAAGGATGTGTGCGGACAGGCATTCTGAAAACATAGGAAGGCACACGCTTGTTGAGTGCCTTTTGTACAATTGTGGTTTACGTCAGAATCAAAAGACACCCACAGCCACAGTCGAGAAGCAGATATCAGTGACTTACATTGTCGTCAGCAAAAAGAATATACCGGGGGAGTGGTCTTTCATATTGTGATTCCATAAACAGATCAAAGAGGTAAAGACTTAACATCTCCAGTGCAGATCAACTCTATCTTGGATTCTAATGTTTAGTGACTTTTTAAATTTGGTTTCAGTTTCCTGGGGCCTCATGCATAACGCCGTGCGTAGAATTCGCACTATTACATGACGTAAGCACAAAAGCGGAAATGTACTTACACACAAAAAAATCCAGATGCATAAATATGTGCGTTCACCAACTTCCACATTCTTCCGTTACATAAATCCTGGTCAGCATGGAAATTAACGCATGTGCATGCAGCAGCTGCCCCACCCCAACTCCTCCTAGAATTCCACCTCTTTGAATATGCAAATAAATATAAATAGCTCAGTGTTCTGTGAAAAGACAATGGCAAAAGTATGAGGGAAAATAGAAGAATTTCAGCGAATACTAAGTGGAGGCAAAGAAAAACATACTATTTGTTGGTTTAAACAGTGATATAAACAACAAAAGGAAGTTGATCGAGTGACATAGCGTGTCGGAGAAACTCGAAAGCTCAAGTTCACAAAGTCACACAGTGCCCGAAATAAAAAGAAGTTGTCACATATCAAAGTTGCCGTGAAAAGGCGAGTCATAGCCCACCGTTTGAGTGTCCAATGAAAGCTTATTAGGGTACAGAGAAAAAAAAGGCACACAGTGTGAAAAAAGCACGAAATGGCAACTTTAATCTAGAAATTTCCACTTAAATCATGTAGTTTATTTTCTCATTAAAGTAGAACATCATAAACTTCATCTTAAAATCATTTAATTTGCTAGTTTCTCAAATCCCATCGTAACTAAAGTAGCACGTTAAATGCTTTGTTTTGTATTTGATCTTCTATGTGCTCTATGTGCGTGAATCACTACGTGCTTCCGGGCTTTCTCTTCCTCTGACAGGACATAGAATCCATTACATTCGTAATATTACAGCTCTCTGAATTATTTAAAATACTGAGAAGTATACATGATATCATTTTCATGATGATAGGAGTTAAAGCATGTTATTAAACATGGGGACACGGTGGCGCAGTGGTTGTTCATGTCTTACGCAAGATGCTTGCTGCGCCATGCGCAACCTTCAATGAAATACTTTATTGTAGCAGCACTGTCTTTTTCAAATGTACTAACCCCCAGTTCCTGTCCTTACTTTTCTTTCTCCAAATACAGAATCGTCACACAATCAGCTCTGTAATATACGTTAAGCCATCTGAAAGATTAGAAAGCCGATTATTCACAACTTTTAAGGAACATTGAAATATCTTCGTAATGTTTAATTATTCTATCCATCTATCCTTCCAGTGTTGCGCCAGCCACAGCAAGAATACAGCGCGAGGCAGGAACAAACCGTGAACGAAGCTCAAGCTCCTTGCTAGCGCTGTGGCACCGTGTAGTTAAAGTTAAAGTTTTATCTGTATAATATTATAAATATTGTTTTATCTTGGTAGAGTAATATATATATTGCTCTACTTTCCCCTATTGTATTATTAATACGTAGCCTTAGAATGCCTAATCTCAGACTTAGCACTGTATATAACTTATCCCCACCTTCCCTTCTATATCTATAACCTCAGGCAATTAGATGTAGTAAAAAGACAAGCAGGAGTTAAGTTACACAAAAAATAATGTATTACTGATAATATTCATAAATAATAACAAAAAGCAAATGGTGATGTGTAATTCAGGTGGCACAAAGACTTGTAGTAACTTAATGTCTCTAGTTAAGGCATCATTGGTGCTCAGCTTTCAGCCACATGTCTGTTCAAAATGGCTGAAGCTGTGCTCTTGATTGTGTTGTCTTCAGTTCATGGTGTGATGGTCTTCTTCAGTTGTTAGCAAGAGAAAGATATGTTGGTTAGAGAGAGAGAATGTGGTTGAGCAAGCAAATTTATAGGTTTTCTGTCCAACCCCTCCAGCCAATCCAGACAGCCATATCTCAGACCAATGGGTGAAATAGAACATCTTAACACCTGCAACCCCCCAAGCTATATGTTAAACATCCTGGCTTCCTTGCAGGGGGTTGAAAAACTTTAGCAAATAAATACTCATCAAACTGGTTTAAGACACATCCCCCCAAATCCTGTCATAAAATTACAAAGAGACAGTCGTAAAGGGGGGGTGGGGGGGGGGTGGCAAACACGAATACCTCTCACCAAAGTAACACTAAATTACATTGGTTTGCCTAAATTATAAATAAAGACATACAAAACATTTATCAAGTTATATGCAAAATCTCACATCACAACAATATATTTTGCTGCATTTCATCTTAAAAATGATATTGTCATCATATGTAAATACACGCTTTATAAAGTGGCTCAGGTTGTGCAATATAACTGTAGTGCAAGTTTAGAGTGAGGTGATTGTACTAATAAGTACAAACAGTTCTACAAGGAGTACTTGATGGACTGATTGAGTGTGTTTATAGTTCTTGGGATGAAACTGTTTGTGAACCATGAGGTCCGAACAGGAAAGGTTCTGAAGCGTTTGTCAGATGAGACCAGTTCAAATAGCGAATGGCTGAGGCAGCGTGTGCTTGATGCTGTATACTGATAATTCTGTTTCCGATCAGCTGCTGTACTGCTGTGATTCACACTAAGATTCAGTGAGATAAATACTCCAAGTGGTGCATTGAGAGTAATGTGGAAAAAGATGATCCAATGTGGCAACCCCTAATGGGAGCAGCTGAAAGAAGAAGAAGGAGGTGCAGGGAGATTAACAACGCTAAAGCAGCTATTAAATTTAGAATAGTTTGACCATTCTGTGGACCATTATATTGTTACAGGTTAATTACAATCAGATGCATTAAACTAATAAACAATATGCGGTTAATTTCAGTGTATTTATAAAGCAGCGTCAGGGATGTGGATCTGAAAAAGAATGGGAAACCACACAGGAACAGTAGCACTGCTTTGACGCTGGGTGCCACCAGTCTGCAAAACCAAGAGCAGAACTTGCGTACGACAGGGTATGAGCTAACGTGGAAATGTGTGTGGATTTGCGGCAAGTTTAGGTTTTATACATCACGATTTGAACGTGGAAATTTTCTTACGCAATATTTCTGTGTTTATGCACCGTTTATACATGAGGCCCCTGGTCTTTATCCCGTTTTAATCTTGTTGACTATCATTCTCCTTAGCCATAATAACCATAGTCTGTTTTGCTCCCTGTAACAATGCGGGTTCGCTGCATGCTCCCATCATCCGTCCGGGAGCCCTTGAACCCTGCACCGTTGGTAACGTTACCGATAAACCCGGCAGTGAGGCACAACAATGGAGCAAGGGGATGGTGGAAAAAGTGTCAAGTGCTTTTATTTAAAACCAACAACAAAAAGAAACAGTGTTCAAATAAATAGTGCAGTGTTTCAAAAAGTCTTCATTAAATAAATAATCCATAAAAACAGAAGTGAAGTGGAGGTTAAAATCCAATAGAAAAAAGCCTTTTAAAAACAACTAGGTTAAAACAATGCTGGAAACAGTCTCTTTCAAAAACAAAGCCCGGTGTCTTTTTACCTGGCGGCTCCCCTGCTTCTCCCATCGGACTTTGCAACAGGAGAGTCGCCATACCTGCAGCTGACCTTCTTTCCACATAACTGATCTGGTGGCCTTCCGATCCCTGGCTCCGGTTCAGCTCACCTAGATTAAGACTTGGCTTCCCTGGTGACCAGCACGCTCACGTTAGGGAATTCACCCCCCAAGCCTCCCGACTCCCGCTGCCTTCTCGGCCTTATGCGGCCAGCTGTCCTTCTGCCGGTCACTCCTGTTCCTTCATAAAATGCTCAGCAGGAGCGACCACATCCAAATGCCCTTGGTGTTGGCCAAACACCCCTGCTAGAGCTCACTGTCCTGCTGCCTTTGAGTGCTCACTTGTTCGCTCTGGCTCTCTCTCCTCGCTGCTTCCTGTAACCTCCGTTCTTCCTTTTGTTTCTCTTTCTTCTCCTCCCCAGCCACCTTGTGCTACTCTTTATAACGGGGACATGATTCACCTGTGGCAATCAGTGGCTTCCGGGAACAATTACGGATGTGGACTGCTTCTCACCTGTGCACTTAGGTGAGAAAAACCCACATCACAAATTCCCCAGGACCCACTTCAGCCACACAACCACGCCCCCCCACTAAGCCGCAAGTGCAGCGATTATTTATTTAAAACTGGCCTTTTTGACAGGAGCTGTGGACCCGCTATACCACACTCCCCTGCCATGAAAGTTCATACTTAAGTGAACACTTCTTATATCGAAAAGTGGTGCTCGCTGTGCCAGGAATATTTGTCAGTATGGGAAGATCATAGGAGAACTTTACATTTTGCACAATATTTTCAACCCAGGGACTTAGCCTGTGATAAGTGCAAGATCTGTACTTCCGTCAGTGTTGAAACAAGGAGATGAAAACCTTAGTGCGGCATCATCTATACACATCGAGTCGCTCTTTGATAATGCTAGTCTTGTCATCAGTCCTACTTAGCTTACGATTACGGTACCCATTTCAAACATCAGGTTATACTTAACATAAAGGAAAAAAAACAATGTGAGCATCAAAAGATCTGTCTATCCCATTAGAACAAAACTGATCCTCTTACACCAGGCACCTCAGAGCAGCGGCTCCTGTAAGTTTTTTTTTTCCGTTGCTCTCTTACTGAATTGTCAGTTACTGCTGCTAAAGGAAAACAATTTGTTTGCATTGTCAAGACAAATTACTAAATAAAGTGTCACATATCACTAACACCAAGAGTGGGCCTCTAATTACCAAAATGGTTGCCACTGCAGCCCTCCAGGAAATGTGTTAGAAACATTAGAGTTTGTCAAGGGAGCACATCAGACATTTCTAACGTTGTTTTCTTCATCTGACATTATTATCCAAATGTTTTGTGACTTAAACGGCTCTGTATGTGTTGTTCACTGGCAGCTAAATAAGAGAAAAAGTTTTTGGAAAGTGAGTGAATTCAAGTCCAGGGACCAAAACCTGTTCCATTAGCAGCCATAATGGCCTACTAATTAAGAAAGTGGCTGGAATGAAAACCTTCCGGAAATGGATTTGAGACCCCTGTGTCTTTCAATACCCTAAACCCGTCCTACAGTGGCCTCCATTTCCCTTGTTCCTCACTTTCTGCTGACACAGACTGCAGATTGCATTCTGAATGGGGCTGCGAGTGTTTAAACACCGACAGAAGAGATAACATTAAAATCTTTTTAATGAGGTCATGTTTAGAGCTCTGCTTCCTTGAGTACCTGCAACAGTTCTCATTAAAATGCAACACTTGACCTTCTCGTTTTTGATTGAACGCTCTTCCTGCAACTTCAAAAGCTTCCAATGAATACAGTGTCTGACAACAAGCAGTGAATTAGCAGTTTCCTTATTTGTAAGCTCGCTGTTCCCCTGGACTGTGGCACATATTTCTATATTGTGATGGGTGAATACATACCATTGTCAGCAGGGCACTTCTACAAGCCCTAGCATAAGGTACATGCTGCCGTCAGGTGAATTTCAGCATCACCCCACATGCCCACTTTGTCTCTTGGGCCTCTTCTTTTTCTCTTTTATTCTTTCCTATGCATGAATACCATGGTGAGGGACAGGTCTGTGCAAGGTGGTAGTCACAGGCAGCCAGCTAGACATGGTTGCCCCTGACAGGACAGATGATTTTCCCTTGATTTGTAGCCCTCCTCACCTCTACATGAAGAGTTTTCAGGCTTGCACGCCTTTATCTTTAATCTGCAGCATTCGACTGCAAACTACGCTCAGGTCTCATTATTTTGGCTGAAAAATAGAATAGCTCTAGGATATTCGAGAGTTTTCATTTCAGAGCAGACCTTTGAATAATTGCTGAACATTACAATTAAAAGAGAGATTTCTGGCTCATTTAGTCTGATGCACTAATGAAGTTGACTAATTGATTTAAGGTTGGGCCTAAAGCTGCAGTGGTGGCATTTAGGAAAAGAAAATGGTGGTTTAATGTCTTCGTCGATCTCCTCACGCCGACCACTTTGTATAACCAGATTAGCCGCTATTAATAAACTTATTAATAAACTTCGCACTGACAAGCCATTAATCAAAGTTTGCTTCTGGCATGTAATACTGTATAAAGTCATAATGTAGTCTATTACTGCTTTTGAAAAAGAAATATGATGCTGTTCAAGCCTGAAACACCAAACGTGGAGATCAAGGCCAATAAAACTGTCTTGTATTGAATTAAAGAGATGGGCCCCCAAAAGGCTCTGTTTAGAGTTGTGGAATATCAAAGATGAAGCATACAGATTCTTTGACATCCAATATGGTCAGGATATTGAAGCAGAGAGGATTACGGGCAAAAAACGAAAGTGTGCCAAGTCTTCCCATGTAAGATAGAAATGGAATAGCTTGGTTCCAAAGCCTACACTTTCCTTTTTGAATTATTGTGGTGGGTTGAAATAACTTTAGGCAGGATACTCAGTTGTTAGGTCAACCTAGCTAGCATGAAATTGGTCCCATTTTTGCCAACAGAACAGCTTGAATTCTTTGAAACATGGATTCAAGAAGCAGTGGAAAAATTCCCTGATGATTTTTTTTTTTTTTTTGCATTTTCTACATCCACACATTCATGGTGCAAATCCATTGCTGCGTTGGTGCTGCGTTTGATTATGATCTGAGAACTGTGCAGACCAATGGAGTAAAATATTTAATATTTAATTGTTTAATTATTTATTATTGAAGTCGCTGCAATGTTCATAGAGCCAGCTTGAGATGACACATGCATATCTTGCTGGAGTCACCTATTTGATAGGGAATAGATTGTGACCATAAAGGCGTGTTCATGGTTAATGGTCAGCATTCACATATAGATCTGCTGTGGCACTCTCTTGATAATCACTTTGTATTAAGACGCCTATGAAAACATCCATCCATTGATCCATTATCCAACCCACTATATCCTAACTACAGGGTCACGGGGGTCTGCTGGAGCCAATCCCAGCCAACACAGGGCGCAAGGCAGGAAACAAACCCTGGGTAGGGCGCCAGCCCACCGCAGCTATGAAAACATGTCCCACATCATTACACTACCATCTTGAGCTGATACTGTTGGCACAAGGAAGGCTGGTTCCAAGGATTTATTTTTTTAGTTTACTCACTTATCTACTGAGGGCAGCACGGTGGCACAGTGGCACAGTGGGTAGCGCTGCTGCCTCGCAGTAAGGAGACCTGGGTTTGCTTCCTGGGTCCTCCCTGCGTGGAGTTTGCATGTTCTCCCCGTGTCTGCGTGGGTTTCCTCCGGGTGCTCCGGTTTCCTAAATTGTCCCTAGTGTGTGCTTGGTGTTTGGGTGTGTGTGTGTGTGTGTGCCCTGCCCGGGATTTGTTCTTGCCTTGTGCCCAGTGTTGGCTGGGATTGGCTCCAGCAGACCCACATGACTCTGTGTTCGAATATAGCAGGTTGGACAATGACTGACTGACTGACTCATCAACTGTCACACACGTGCTCTTAGGAGGCAGTCAACAAGCCCAAAAGTGAGTGAAACATCGCGAGACAAGGGGTTGATTTGTGGTACTAACTCCTCTCTCTCGTCAGACAAAAAGAAGGCAAATAAAAACATACCTTACTTCCACGTTCAAAGATGGCCGCCGAGACGTCACTTCCGGCACCTACCGATGACGATACTTCCAGCTCCATCTGATGACATCACTTCCTTCATTACCTCACTTTTGGTTCCCCTTTGATGACGTATCTGTCCAACAGTTTCGAGGTCATCTCCTGCCAACTCATTTCCATCCTCCATTTTGTCCATATAAACACCATCTTTTTCTGTTACTGTTGTCAATTTCTGCATAAGCTTTTTTTTTATCAGATTCAAATTCTCTTACATTTTTCTTTTGTCCAATGGACATTATACAGAGACAGTGCCCAACCCTTTTTTTGTAGAAGTGCTTTATTTGAAAGCTTATTACACTACCTAGTTATGTATTTATTTATTTAAAAAGATTCTGTAAAAAGCTAAATTTCTCCCAGGGAACAAATGCAGTTCTATCTATCTATGGTCTTAACCCCTTTTTCCCCTTATATGAAAACAGAATATTACAAAACAATCCAACTTGATCAAACAAACAAGATGAAGATAGCAAATTCAACAGTGTGCTTCAAAATCAATAAAAAACACCCCTCAGCATTCAGCTCCCATTCTGACCCTACCTTGTGCAAGTATCAATAGAGTGGAGCCGCAGACCTCCAGTGGTAGACCCTCTACCATAAGAACTCTGTGATGTGATTCAAGGGCCTGTGGATGGAGGTGTGAGGTGCAGTGTCTTGGCACAGACCAATGTGTGCTTGTAATATGGCTGCATTTCACTAAACAAAAGTCTAATAACCTTAATTGATAGAGTGTATGACTTCAATATTAAACTATAGTTTACAATTTTTTTTTTCATTAAATTGTTTGATTTTCGATAAGCAGAGCATTACAATAACACCCTTTTCAATCAAACAAATAATAACAGAACAAATTGGCCATTTGACAATAAAGTACAAGTATTTAGGGCTTACCTGGAAGAAGAAAAGTACATATTCACAAAGCGTATCAAGGCAGAAAAACAAATGACAGCTGCCACCAATAAGAATAACCACCATGGAATCCAAATGCAATGTGCTTTGGAACAAACCTGTGGTGTAGGACAGTAGATATAGAAGGATGGTCTTGATCTCCTTAAAACTAGTTACATTGCTTAAGTGTTGTGGATGCGTGAATGAATACAGGGTGAGTCCAAAAAGTATTGGGGTGCCAGCTAGGTCACCCCTTTTAATTCCAAATAGATGTAAATCAAAATATGTGCACAGCGGCACAAAACAGAAATAAGAATAATAGAGCTGAGAGCAGGTCATTCTCTATCCTCAATCTCTAGACGTCGGATTTTTATAGCCCTTCAGCCTGGAAGGGCGGGGTCACCTTCCTTTAAGGTGCGTCTTTTCACTGCTGCAGAGGAGAGAAAAGGCGAGACTGTTAGCAGCAGCTCTCCTCTCACCCCAGCAGGATATTGTGTTCCTGTGATAAGCTGGGAAGATATTTCCCCAATGCATGACAGCATTTACCCAGCTAATATTTAAATAATATCTCCAACACACAGGGCTACAGTTTTCAACTTGCTTTGTTAAATTTAACCACTTAATATTTTTATAACACACACTTAAGAAATGATCAGCAAATGCTGCTACAAAAGTTAATTAAAAAAAATATATATATATTTAACATGTAATGTCCAGCTGATGTTATGAAAATAGCAATGAAAATGGATGAAAAACCAAAGCATTTGACAAAATACAGTTGTAAGATGGAGATATTTATACAGAAAATGGTGGTCAGATGTGATGTGGTAGGAAATGATGTCAAAACTGTTGAACAGAAGTGACATCATTGTGAAGGAACCAGAAGTGATGTCATCATTAGGGAGCCGGAAGTGATGTCATTATTGGGAGCCCAGACATGACATCATCATTAGGAGCTGGAAGCGGAAAATGATGTTGGGCTGCTCTTTTGTGAATCTGGAAGTGGTGAATGTGAGTGAATTAAATCGTTATTTTTCTTCTTTGGTTCTGATGAAAGAGAGAACGAGGCATTAGTACCATAAATCAACCCTTCATCTTGCGATATTTCACTCACCTCATGGCTTGTTGACTGCCTTCTAAGTGCACGTGCATGACAGTGACCTTGCCTCATGGCAATGTTATAGCAACCATTTATACTCCTACAAAACAACAGGACTAGAGACACAACATGCTTCCACTTGTGCGTGGGAAAATCTGTACAGCCAACCCCAACAAAATGTTCGTAAAAGTGAAAGAAATTATAGACTTACCCTTGCATTTATGATATATACATTTTTATTTCAATTCAGACCCCAGACTGATGTTTACTCAGTTATGTTGACCCAAATTTTAAGTTGCTTTGGATAAAAATATCTGCTAAATGAATAATTGTAAGTGGGAAAATGTAAACACATAAGCTATACAAAATAATAAATATACTGACAAGATTTCTCTCCTGTTAAATAAAAAAGACATTCAGAAGAAACAGAAAAGAAACACCAGGTAAGGACTTAATAAACAGAGTCTGAAGAGAACAGAGCACTGTATGTAAGAACCAATAGGGGCTAACGGTTAGTGAAAAAAATCATGAATGGGCTTCCAGATGAAGAAGAATTTGTTTATATTGCCCAGAGCAGAGTATCCAATTTTTCCAAACTTAGGGTTCACATAACATGCCTAACCCAGAATATACAGTGGGTACAGAAAGTATTCAGACCCCCTTCAATTTTTCACTCTTTGTTATATTGCAGCCATTTGCTAAAATCATTTAAATTAATTTTTTTCCTCATTAATGTACACACAGCACCCCATATTGACAGACAAAAAAAAGAATTTTTGAAATTGTTGCAGATTTATTAAAAAAGAAAAACTGAAATATCACATGGTCCTAAGTATTCAGACCCTTTGCTGTGACACTCATATATTTATATTTGTGTGGAGTTTACATGTTCATCTTTGAGATCACCTTCATTTGAGTCCAGCTGTGTTTGATTATACTGATTGGACTTGATTAGGAAAACCACACACCTGTCTATATAAGAGCTTACAGCTCACAATGCATGTCAGAGCAAATGAGAATCATGAGGTCAAAGGAACTGCCTGAAGAGCTCAGAGACAGAATTGTGGCAAGGCACAGATCTGGCCAAGGTTACAAAAAAATTTCTGCTGCACTTAAGGTTCCCAAGAGCACAGTGGTCTCCATAATCCTTAAATGTAAGACGTTTGGGACGACCAGAACCCTTCCTAGAGCTGGCCGTCCGGCCAAGCTGAGCTACCGGGGGAGAAGAGCCTTGGTGAGAGAGGTAAGGAAGAACCCAAAGATCACTTTGGCTGAGCTCCAGAGATGCGGTCAGGAGATGGGAGAAAGTTGTAGAAAGTCAACCATCACTGCAGCCCTCCACCAGTCAGGGCTTTATGGCAGAGTGGCCTGTCGGAAGCCTCTCCTCAGTGCAAGACACATGACAGCCCGCATGGAGTTTGCTAAAAGACACTTGAAGATTCTCTGGTCTGATGAGACCAAGATAGAACTTTTTGGCCTTAATTCTAAGCGGTATGTGTGGAGACAACCAGGCACTGCTCATCACTTGTCCAATACAGTCCTCACAGTGAAGCATGGCGGTGGCAGCATCATGCTGTGGGGGTGTTTTTCAGCTTCAGGGACAGGACGATTGGTTGCAATCGAGGGAAAGATGAATGCGGCCAAGTACAGGGATATCCTGGACAAAAACCTTCTCCAGAGTGCTAAGGACCTCAGACTGGGCTAAAGGTTTACCTTCCAACAAGACAATGACCCTAAGCACACAGCTAAAATAACGAAGGAGTGGCTTCACAACAACTCTGTGACTGTTCTTGAATGGCCCAGCCAGAGCCCTGACTTAAACCCAATTGAGCATCTCTGGAGAGACCTAAAAATGGCTGTCCACCAACGTTTACCTTCCAACCTAACAGAACTGGAGAGGATCTGCAAGGAGGAATGGCAGAGGATCCCCAAATCCAGGTGTGAAAAACTTGTTGCATCTTTCCCAAGAAGACTCATGGCTGTATTAGCTCAAAAGGGTGCTTCTACTAAATACTGAGCAAAGGGTCTGAATACTTAGGACCATGTGATATTTCAGTTTTTCTTTTTTAATAAATCTGCAACAATTTAAAAAATTCTTTTTTTTTTGTCTGTCAATATGGGGTGCTGTATGTACATTAATGAGGAAAAAAATTAATTTAAATGATTTTAGCAAATGGCTGCAATATAACAAAGAGTGAAAAATTGAAGGGGGTCTGAATACTTTCCGTACCCACTGTATAGCAGGGTGGAGCAGCTTGTTTTCAGGACAGGGAAATGGACTGCCATTTATTTTAACAGGATATGATCTGGAAATGTAACAAATAGCCCTAAAGTGGGGTTGCAATTGTATTACACGCATGATGGCAGATTCTCTGTGGCATCGCTACTTAAATGGACTACAATTCCCAGCAGCTTTGGGAGTACCAACAACAACAACAACATTTATTTATATAGCACATTTTCACACAAAAAAATGTAGCTCCAAGTGCTTTACATGATGAAGAAAGAGAAAAAACACAAAGTAAGAATTACAATAAGATGAAACTCATCAACATAGAATAAAAGTAAGGCCGATGGCCAGGGAGGACAGAAAAACCAAAAAAAAAAACCTCCAGATTGGCTGGAGAAGAAACAAAATCTGCAGGGGTTCCAGACCATGAGACCGCCCAGCCCCCTCTACCGCAACATTGGGCAGCCTTGAATACTTGCCAACAGGAGCTGCTGGGTGTAACAAGACAGAGTATTACTTTTTAAAAAACAGCTGTAAGAGGCCATCAAGGGGATTTTGGTTGTCTTTTTGTTACAATGTTTGTAACCACTGGGTTACACTTTTCTCTGTAATTATGTTCTTGACCTGTTCTTGCCTGCTTGTACATGTGATTTCGTCTGGGTTTGAAAATATCTTTATGTGGAAGCACTCCTAATCACTAAAACGTATCACTTACATCAGCATCGTGGTAGGACAAAGCTTTGCATTTCATTCAGGAGGCTCTTCACATGGTTTTCTTTCCATCTATCACCATTGTCTTCATCTGCGTCTTGTGAGCTTTGTCCTTAATATTATATCGTTTAGGCTTTGTGTTTTTTCTGTTTTTGTGGATGGATAAAGTAAAATAAGATCTGAAGGAAAAGGTCTTCACTGGTGAGGAGGTGCAATATCAAGTATATCAACCCCATATAGAAGTGTGAAATGATGAAGAGCATCATTTTGATTAAACTGCCATTTGCATGTCTCTGTTTGTGAGGGTGCAACCCAAACCAGGGCAGGGTACGTTCCTGGCGTTCTCGAATTAAAATAAATAAATTGTACTTTCAAAGACAGGGAGAATCTGAGCACTTGCGGCTGCTACAAATGTGTTGAATATACTGTAAATGGGATGAGTGCAATAATCTATGTCCCAGTGTTTCAGAGGCATGCGTAGTTACAGTAACAGTCGCATTACTATCTGGGAATATGGAGGGAAACAGGCAAGTTTTAATTTGCACACAGTTTCATGAAAATAACGCCAAAATTTGATTTTGCAATTCCAAAATGCAATAAAATGTTTCTTTGGGATTTGGATTTTTTTTTTTGTTTTTTTTTTTGAAGCAAAACGAAGAACACTGCTTCCTAAAGCCTCTTTTCCGTAGCTACGTAAACCGTGTAATCCATACCACAATGGTAAAATCAATTCTATTTCAAATCACTGCGGAGAAGTGACATATTGCATACTATCAACACAAACACACACCAGAACACATCACTAGGCATATTACTTTGTCTTCTCAACAGTCAAACAAAATACACAGAAAATCACATCTGTCGAGACTCACATCTCTACCTTTGCATTATCCTAGTTGAGGATATGCACACTTTCAGTGATTTTGTTTTCATATGAATTACTTTAGAATGCTTTGAAATGACAAATCCCCCACATATGATATACTGTTTAACTTATCTTCATGTGTAGTTACGCAACACATTGAGCTTGTTCGGGTTCGGTCCTATTTTTGGCCCTCTAGTCCTGAAAAACCCTCTCTTTAGGCCATTTTTGGACCATATTTTGTGCAAGAAATGACACCCTTGTGAAAAAGAGCAAACCAATAGTTGCCTTCAGCAAAAATGATCAGCCAGACTTGAAGCTGTGCAGGCCATATCAACTGACTCCAGGGGTTCACACCCTAATGGGATACAATGGGTCAAATTTTCTCCTGTTCACAAAATGTTGAAAAAATGGGCATTAGTAACGTGCACATCTGAAATGTTTTAACCTCAATCTGAGAACACTTGTCTTTAATGGATTATTTATTTATTTCTGAAAGATGCACTGCACTGTTTTTGTTGAAACATGAAAGCATTAGCACCTTTGAGCATTAATCTTGTCTGTTAAGTGTCCTCGTTGCATAGCTCACCCCGGTCTTGTTATTGAAGGTCCCAGGTTCAAGGACACTGTGGTAGCTGGAGCCAGCCAGGACCATCCCAGGGGTGAACTGTTTTTATAGGCACCGTATATGAACTTATTAGAAGCAACAGAAAGGTAGAAATGCAAGGGGAAATCTTGTGTTAAAATTCAGCTTATATCCAGAAGTCTTTCCATCTTCCTATAAACTTAAAAAAGCATGTCGCACTGTGACTCACAAATAATAGAACAACATCAGCATTTGTTCTTACCCAGCTCTGGCAATTCTGTACATGTCCAGATTACTTTGCAAATACTGTATATGGTGAGGAGCTTGGTAGTGAAAGAAAAAAAAGCCAAGTCAGAAAGTGAACACCCTGGCCCAATTCATGTCTTGCTGCAGTGATAAATATGCAGAGAAGGCATTGTTAGTGCAAACATAAGCCTAAAGAACAGAGTGAATACACCCAGGGATCAAAAATCTCTGAAAAACAAATATGTGAAGGATGTAAAAAGAAAATCAAATTCAGTAAAATCTATGATTTTTCTAAGTCAAGGGCGCTCTAGAGAACAACCATTATGTATTTGTTGGTGTGTCAAATAATTTAGCAGTGTGCTGAAACATCCATTATGTGAACAATTTAGAAGAGATATACTGATTCAAATTTTATTTACAAAAAACACATGCATGATTTGGGATGATACAGTATTTAAACAAAAAAAATTAAAATAAATGTAATTCAACTCCCACCCATGAGAAAGACAGAAAGGCCAACAGCAAGATTAAAAATTATTTTAAAATGTTATGGATTAGATCCTGCCAGGTTTTAAAAATGTCTGGAACAGTTCCTGTAAGTGAGAATTAAATTTTTTCCAATTTCAAATAGTATATAACATCAGTTACCCACTGACTTAAAAGAGGTGGGCTAGGATTCTTCCATTGAGCAAGACAAGTCTACATGTTAATAGTGAAATAAAGTCAGTTACAGTTTGTTTGTCCTTCTCCACTTTAAGCCCGTCTGGAAGTACCTCAAACACAGCTGTTAATGGTTTATGAGGGATTGTGACATCAAGGCTGTCTGGAAGGCATTTAAAGATTTTGGTCCATAATGATGTTAATTTGGTGCAGGCCCAAAACATGTGACCCAGTGAGGCTGGAACTTGATTGCAACGTTCGCAGGTTGGATCTTGCCCTGGAAACATTTTGGACAATTTTAAATAAGAGAGATGTGCTCGATATATAATTTTAAGTTGAATAATTTATGCTTTGCGCATATGGAGCTCGAATGAATTCTGTGCATGGCTGCCTTCAACTGGTTTTCTGAAATGTTGAGTGAGAGATCCTTTTCCCACTATACTCTGGGATCTTTAAAAGGAAGGGACTTTAAAATGTTTTTATATATTATAGAAATGCTGTCTGAGTCCTCAAGACTTATCAATATTTCTTCCAGAATAAAAGTAATTGGGAGGTAAGGAAAATTGGGCAGATTTTCTTTAGCAAAGTTTCTAATTTGGAAAAAGTGGGAAAAACTGTGTTGATGGTAAGTTAAATTTGGAGTGTAATTGGTCGTAGGATTCAAAGACGTTAACTTTGCAAAAATCTCTAAGTGATTTAATCCTGTACATTTTCCAAACATTAAAAACTAAGTAAGTTTGAGAGGGTGGAAAAAGGTGGTTATCGTGCAGAGGTGCCACAGATAAAAGCTTCTATGTCTTAAAATGCTTCCTACATTGGTTCCATATTCTGAGTGAATGAAGCACAATTGCGTTGTTAGCATATTGGCGATAACTTGTATTTACTGGGGTACAAAGCAAGGAATATAAAGAAAAACTGAAGCATTTTATTTCTATTTTGAACTAAGCCTGTGTATGTTCATCTATTTGTGTCCATGTCCAGGTTTTAATAGCTTGTATATTTGCTTCCCAGTAATAAAACTGAAAGTTAGGTAGAGCCATGCCACCATCCGCCTTAGGTCTTTGTAGGGTCGCTCTTTGGATACATGGATGTTTTGAATTCCAAATAAATGAGGTTATGATTGAATTTAATTTCTTAAAAAATGATTTGTTAATGTATATGGAGATGCTTTGAAATAGAAAAAGAAGCTTAGGAAGGATATTCATCTTAACAATGTTTATTTTTCCAGCTAAAGTGAGGTGAAGGGTGGACCATCTATGTGAGTCTTTCTTACGTTTTCCATGCAGACATCAAAATTTTGTTGATTAAGAGCTTTATGATTACTTGTGATGTTTAGCCCTAGTTATTTAAACTGTGCTTTGATGATAAAAGGGAAGGTGTCCAATCTAATATTGTGTGCAAGAGAGTTCACTGGAAAGAGCACACTTTCATTCAAATTAATTCTGAGTCCAAATACAGGACTGCAGGCACAGTATTTTGTGGGTCTGAGATATACAGTACTATATCATCTGCATATAGTGATATTTTCTGTTCAAGTCCTACTCTGATAATTCCCTTTATCTCAGAAGCATTACGAAAATGAATTCTCAATGGCTCAATGGAGATTGCAAATAGCAGTGGTGACAGAGGGCATCCTTGTTCAGTACCACTTTCAAATTGAAGTAGTCTGAAACAATGTTGTTAATACAAACTGAAGCTTCTGAACTGGTACAGTATACAGCAGTTTCATCCATTAGCATATGTTTGTTGCAAACGTTTCATCATGAACAGGGGTTCAACACAAAAAACTTTTTCCTAGCTTACATGCCTTATCAATGGTTCAATTATAGAATATTTATTAAAGGGATACTCCATCCAAAAATAATATTTTGCTTAATTGTTAATTACTTCATGTGCATTATAGTGGCAGCTGAGAAAAATTTCTAATTTCTAATCTCATGCTTTCACGCAGAAAGTCGGAAAGAAATATATGATTCAATGGTTATAGCAGGTGACCAATGTAGGACAGCAGCAAAAAAGTATGAAAAAAAAATCTCACTTTGCTTGAGTCACATAATCCATGTACAAACTCATCTATTAATTTACTCTCCACATCCTAAACATGTATTTTTTGCTGAGCTAGGCACGCACACTCACATGTGAATTGAAGACCAATCTCTTCCCTTCATTCATTGGTCAATAGCCCTGTCTGCAACTCAACAGCTCTGAATTGCGAGAATGTGTTAAACTGTTTACAAAGCATGCTGCTTTTTCCAAAAGTAAATGTTTATAATAGTTCAGCAAAAATATACATTTTTGCACATTTTTAGCATATATCTGGATAACAGACATATGGATTATGCAACACAAGTAACGTAAGAATTTTTTTTATTTTTCCATGGATGTTTTCATGTTGTTTGCTGTTGTCCAGTATTGGTGACTGTTAGTTCCATTATAAGGACTATTCCCTTAATTTGAGATTCAACTCTATTCACGAAACCACAGAAAGTCAGGAAATACAAAGAAGCAGAATTCATGGTTCCAAACTAGCAATTATGGAACCCAATCATACACAAAAAGAACTAATTCTTGATTTATGAAAGCAAATGAAATTAAGAAATTAATATTTATCAAAAAGGTGGTGTAGATGATGGATGGACACTTGCATATCAGCTAGCAATGACAAATATGTCTTCATTAAAAAACATTATGAATATTTGCTCTCTTACCTTAACATGTTATACAAATGAACCTGGAAAATGCTGGACACTTTAACCCATTCAAGTTAATAACATTAACGTATCTAAAAACACAAAATATGTGAAAGCCCATCAAGATTATTTTACTATATTTGGTTACAAGCCGAACATGTAGTGTGTCTGTGAAACTTGGTCAGTCCAAAAAATCTGGTTGATCCTATAGGAACATTTTACTGCTCAAAGGTTGTTCTTTGATGGCTCATGAAACTTAAAGGAGATTCTCATTTATGTTTCATTTAAGAATTGACTTTGTCACAGATGTTTCTCCTAAAAATTCCTTAGAAGAAATAGCTTTAAACAAAAGGAGAAATGATATTCAACTGAGGTAAAAGGAGTCAAAATAGAGAATTTGTTTTGAAAAGCATATTATATTTGGTGAGGTCTCTTTCAAGACTTCATTATTATTGGATTGATGCCTTTATCCAAGGTGACTTACAATATCTGAAATACAATTGGTTCATTTTCTTTTATTTTTCCAATTGGAGCACAGGCAGATGAAGTGACTTTCTTGTGGTCACACAGGTGTCAGTAGTGGGATTTGAGCCTTCAATTTCAGGGTTTGAAGTCCAAAGTCTTAACCACTATGCCACACTGCCTGTGTTTTCTTCCAGAATGAGTATGATCGAATCAAAGCATGAAAATATAAATTAGAACAACTAATAGTATTATTCAGAAGTAAAGACTATAGTTTTATAATCATAGTAAAGTGATACTGCCACAAACAACCAAGCACATAATACACATCCTTTCAAATTGCAAAAAAGAAAAAAAAATGTCAAGGAACTACTTGGAAAATCAGAATCCATTGTGTGACTTTACTGAGATCTGTGCTGAAGCTCAAGAGGAGACCCTTGTGAGAATACTGGGGTGTTTTGTCTCAGAATTAAAATCTGAGAAGCACAAGACCAAAGAACATGTCACCATTTTATTTATTTCTGATCTCATAGCTGTCTAGGAGAAGCCAAAAAATATTAAGGAGCTCTCTTTTTGATTTTTTTCAATCCTATGGGATGAACCATTTGAAAAATGCATCACTTTATTGAAGGATCACTTCAATCCCAAATCTGTAATTCCAGGTGGAAAACCAGAAGGAACATTTTTTAAATATGCCTCAAAGTGACCGGATTACCACAAAGTCACCACTGAATAGAGATTAATACTCAAAACCGCACACATTTTTGATAGAGCAATAAAACTGCAACCAAAAACTCGGGAAACTTTTATGAAAAGGGCACAGAGACCCCATTCAGAGCATCAGTTACAGAAAATTCAAAACAAGGAAGGAGAGCAATGTCAATTTTTAAAGCATACAGCAAACTATGCTCTTGATGTGCCATTCAAAGTCCAAAAGTTTCAAAGAAAGAAAAATACATATTTGGATCAAGGAAAGTCAGACAGCAAAAGATGTTAAGAAAGTGAGAACTGAAACTGAAGCAAAGAAAAATACACAGAGTATGCCTTATGAAAAAAAAAAAGATAAGGAGAATGATAATGAAGAGCTTTTAAATTCACACAATTTGAAAGAAAGGAAGATTCCCAAAGTAATATCTGTCACTGAAAGCTTGAGAGTGAATGAGAAAAAAAATGTGCAGCTTGAAACAGATACGGGTAGTGGGCTGAAGGTAAAGAACAAAACAGAATAATCGAAACTGTGGGAAAATGCAAAAGTGCCTAAAGTGCAGATGGGTAATATTAAAACACTGACATATATAGGTCAGAGCGAGGGTAACTTTAGCTATACCGGAGCAAAGGTACAGCCTAGGGAGCTGGTGGAAAACATCCTGTAGTTGTTGTAGGAGGAACAGACATAATAAGATGATAGCTAAGGGGGTTCACAAAGAGCTTATAATGGACTGCAAGACTTAAAATGCACTGAATAAAAGTAGGGAAGGAATGTTAAAGTAAGTGCTCAGCAAACATGAAGATCTTTCTAAAGAAGTCAGAAAAGAGATAGATAGATCAGCAGGATTTCCTGCTTAAACCTGTGTTGCCAAGGAGGCATTGTTGAGATTCTTTGTGGCAGGAGAGCTACCGTGGGAGAACTGAAGTGGAAGCAGACTTTGAGTTTTTAGCAGCAAAATGATACCACCTGTGAAAAATGCCAGTAGCATAGGTGTTAAATATGGAAATTCTGTGAGATTATGCGGAGAATATAAAATGATTGTGACTACAGTTTCCAAATAAGAGCAAGAAGGTAGGCAGCAGGTCATAAATTTAGATGATAGGCACACATATCATTTGATTGCTTTACATGAGATACCAAGAAATATGAGATCGTACATACTCATAAAAAAGCATTTTGGTACAATATTTTATGCTTTGGAGATAATGCTAGGCATTCGATAGTCAGGTAACCATTGAATGCAGGGCCTGTATCATGTGTCAGTTTTTCCTTATGGCACAGAGAGGTGAGAATAATCACAAGCATCTTCACATCTAAATTAGAGTAGTAGTGTGAGACTAAGTGTAAAGTCATGCATATTTAGTCAGTTTACATATTCATAGGTTAAAATCCACAGACTACAGGATGAATGAGGTGAGAGCAGCAGCAAATGCACTTCCGAATATAACTTCTGCCAAGAGCTGAAACAAATGTCTAATAAAAAGATGCCATTCAGCCCAGACACTGCTTGACAGTCTCCTAATATTAGCACATTATCACTATGTTAAGGGTCCCCAAAGTGTACCTCAGCGTATCAACTTCTGCATAGCTACTGTTTTTTTCCATGAATAAAATACCCTGGATTTCTTGTGAATTGTATCCTAAAAAAAGGTCCATTCATTTTTGAAAGAGCTTGAAAGCCAGTATGCTGACCACCTTGATATTATTTGTTCCCATGGGGAAATGTGGCATTTTAACAGGCGCATTTTAAATAAATAAATACATAAATAGACAGGTAAGTAAATATATACTGTATATCCACCCACATTATGGTCTGAACACACACCAGAATGGTAAACAAGGAGGAAAACTTAGAAAGAAAGTGTCTGCCTTGGCAGTCACAGTCACTGTAAGGTGTATTGCCGTTGGTATAACTGAGCCTCAGTAGCGTCTGCTGAATAATTTGTTAGCTGAAAGTCCTCAGAGTCAGTGTGTCAGAGAGAGGATGTGCTGAATTGTTCATAATGGCACTCAGTTTTGTTTTAATTATCTTCTTCGCTACAACCTCTGGGGGTCCACAGTGTGTCCTATAACTGAGCCTGTCCTTTTAATTAGCTTGTTAAATAGGTGGACCTCTCTTGATGCTACCAGCATACCACAGCATAAAGAATCTCACTCACCATCACAGAGATATAGAAGATGTGAAAGATGTCAACTCCCACATTAAAGGAACACAGTCTCCTAAAGAAGATGAGCCTGCTCTGCCCTTTCTTATATAGTTCCTCTGTTTTCCATTGATGTGTACCCCTAAGAACTTGTAGGAGTAGACCTCCTCTATAATCACTCCCTGAATAGTAACTGGGCATAACAGTTCTTGGTGTACCCGTTTCTTGGCTTTGCTGATGTTACATTGCAGACAATTCTTTGTGCACCATGAAACAAAGTTCTCCACCTGACTCCTACACTCTGTCTCATCACTCTAATCGATAACCCCCATAAGTGCAGAATCATCAGAGGATTTCTGCAAATGACACGACTTGGTGTATATGTATAGTCGGAGGTGTACAAGGCTGTTCCTTGTGGTGCTCTGGTGTTGCTCACATCCATATCAGAAACACAGGCCCTTAAGTCTGAAACTGTGGTCTGCCAGACAGATAGTCCATTATCCAAGACACTACAGGCTCATCCACCTGCATATCTCCGAGTTTACCACTTAACAGGGATGGCTGGATGGTATTGATGGCACTGGAGAAATCAAAGCCCATGTCCAAGTGAGAATAAGCCATGTGGAACAGACAGTTAATTACATTCTCTGCTCCAATGTTCATCCGATAAGCAAACTGCAGTGGGTCCAAGTGGTGTACAACAAGAGGACTCATATGGTCTCTCCAGGACCAGTCTCTTAAAGGTCTTCATGATGTGAGACATAAGTGGTCTTTAGTCATTAGATGAAGAGGAGCCTGCACTCTTTGGAAACAGGAACAATGCAGGATGTATCATGACTGTAAGAACTGCAATTGGGTTATCTCTTAATGTTTAATTGATTATTCCATTTTTTCTCGAGTAGCTCATTGGTAACTGTCCTGTTATTGGCCTTGTTACTCTTCTCTGTAATTTCTCCACCTTGTAAAACTAAGACAAGAACTGCATATGCTATTCGAGAAATGGTCATTGTCTATAGTGTTGAAACTACCTGCACGTGCAATGGAAGAGCGTAGCATAAAACAAAATTTAAAAATAAACTTATACTGTACATTTAAACTCAATAATGACCCATTTGGCTACTACAATAATGCCTTTTAAACAGGGGTCGCCAGCTCCGGTCCTGGAGGACCACCGTGGCTGCAGGTTTTCATTCTAACTCTTTCTTAATGAGTGACCTGTTTTTGCTGCTAATTAACCTCTACTTTCATTTGACTTGTTCTTGAAGATTCAAACCCCTTTATTGTTTATTTTTCCTTAATTAGCAGCCAAATGAGATACAAAACAAGCCGAAACAACTGGTGTCCATCATACAATATCTGAAAATAAAGAAAGATGAAGGTCTCAGGAATGCTGATCTGCTCAGGTCCACAAAACATTTTAACAGAAAAGAGAAAACGAACAATTACAGAAATGTTTGCTATTGCACCACAAGAGCAGCAACAAGCCATGGAATTAAAGAAGGGATTTAATTAACGAGAATCAGAGCCTAATTAAGCAACGTTTGGAGTGAAATGTTTTGGAGTTTGAGGCCCTTACTTAGTTGGTCTTCTGTTGGTTCCCTCACTTCACATTTCATTTCTATTTGGGTGCCATTTGAGGAAAGAAATGAAGCAACTCAGAGGAACGATGAAGAAATTCAGGGGAACAAATCTTAAAAAAGCAATTCAATTAAAATGAATTCACAAGAAGTTAATTAGAAGCACAATCAGGGCACTCATTAAAAAAGGGTAAGAATGAAAACCTGCAGCCACAGTGGTCCTCCAGGACTGGAGTTGGCGACCCCTGCTTTAAAGCACTGCCAGCTTTATTTCCATGTTCTATGAAGTAAACTGTACCAAGGCTGATGTGTGGCATTGCAAAGTTAAAACACACATACTGTATTTAAAGTCAAATGTTAAAACACTGAGTTCACAATTCAAAGAGTTACTTTTGACGAGTCTTAGAACTGAATCTCTGCAGCTACCATACAGTTAAAACCATAGTGCAATGCAAGATCTTTTTAAGAACAATTTTGACAGAATGACAGAAAGCACTAAACGTGGTGTCAATAGATGGTCAACTCTTCAACCCTCTCTAGCGGGCAGAGTTAATATGATTGATGAATATCCTACACAGAGTTTTATTCCTGTTTCAGTGTATTCCTATAAATATTAATAAATCAGTTTCATGTGTATTAAAAGGTCAGTATTCCAAAACCAAAAGCGGGTTGTGAACATTTATAATTTGAGATAACAGAAAGGAGAAGAAAATGCTGAATATGCACCTGTCTGGAAAGAAAATCTTGTAAGAAGTTCTTCTTGTACTCTCTGCTCAGTTGATAGTTTGCTAGTAATCAGGTTGTTCTTGACTCACTCCAAATATGGAACCAATGTAGGAAATACATTAAGGAAAAGACATTACTGTCTGCTGCTCCATTACAGGATCACTTAGTATTTGAACTCAACCTCAGCTATGCATTGTTTAAGTCCTGGAAGACTGTAGGAATCTCAGCCTTCACACATATTTATATGAATGATGCATTTGTGCCTTCTGATTAACATTGATGTAAATATGGAATTCCTTCAGCATGCACAATTTTTTTACAAGTTAGGAACTCTACTAATGCTCACACTAAAAATGTTTTAACTAGTGTAGATGCCACATGGGTTGGACAGGCATCTCGGCCAGGAGAGGAGATGGTTCCTTGCCCGGACGGGAGACTCCTAACGGACATATAAGCATCCCAGCTGGGGAGAAGAAAAGGAGCAGACCCGGAAGGAAGAGTGTGAAGGGATGAACAGACAGCCCATGGAAAGAAAAGAATATCGCTGGGGATTTTTTACTCCCCCAGCATGCTAGATAGCAGCAGCCCAAGATATCGGTGCCCAGTGGAAAGCCAGCAAGGCAGGCAGGGAGATGTAGTCCAGCAGAGCAGCCCTGCTAGGGTCACTGGGTGCCGCAAGAGTGCGCGTATGACCCAGAAGTGCTTCCATTGGGCAATGGCCCTGGCACCGAAAGTACCCCCAGGTCCTTATTAAAAGGGACTGCACTCCCTTAGCCAGGCGATTCAGAGCTGGGAGGTAAAGATGCAACACTTGACTAGAGGAGGGCAGTGCGTTGGTGAGAGAAATTATAGTGAGGAGAGAAAACCTGTGTTTTTGTGCTTTTGGTAACTTGTAAAGGAGTGTGGTGTAATAAACACACCTGTATTTGCACCTGGGACTCTGTGTGTGTTTGTGTTTGGGGGTTGCTAACGCCCAAGGTTCTGTCACACTAGTAATTAGAAGAATGTTGACAGCACTGCCGGACTTTATCAGTTATTGTCATAGAGCTCACCACTGGACTGTCTTCAGCAATGCTGTGAAAGAGATATCTCTACCAGTAAGTATCTCAGGAAAGGAGTGGAATTTGGTCATTCATATTCATTCTTCATCAATTTCTGCAAAACACTCCGTAATTCAAGTGAAACCTGCACCTTGAATCTTATGTTTGATTGACATGTTATAACACTTCTTTTGTGATGTATATGTTTAAAAAAAAATGAAAAAAGGAGTAGTGCATTGCTGCTCAGGAAAACTAGTCAGGCTTAAACATTTTGTACCAAATACAAATTTTTATTTAGTTGATTTTTATTATGCAATTATTTATTTAAACATAAATACTCGTACATGTTTAAAAATGTTTCTTTTAAGTATTTGTGTTGGGAAAAATCTTATCGGGATTGTGGAGTTGGACTGCCCATCGCTCCTCTCCAATTACAGAAAAAACACTAACAATAAAAAATTTAAATAGTCACTTGGGTGAAAGATTTCTCCTTTGGCTACTCTGGCTAAAAGTTTGTGGAGTTTGAAACTTGTTGCTTCCCTTGGTGGTCCAATCCTTTCACACTGTATTAGCCATGTCCCAAAGTGGAACTCCGGTTTGATTAAGAGCTTTACACAAAATAATGTTAACAAATAAGCAAACACCTTGAGCACATTCGGGCAGTAGGGCTATTTTTTCTAAAAGGTACTTTACGTCTAATTTATCTGTTTATGTACTGTATATAAATGTTGTATAGTCTAGTAATTTACTGTTAATCTTATATATAAACGTCTACAGATGGAAGTGTGTATGTCTGTCTATCTGGCCAGGAAGTGTAAGGCTACAACATGAAGCTCAAAGAAAGCAACTCTTTCACCAAAGTGAAACCACCGAGAAAACAGAAACTCACTTAGCCGCTAATACAAAGTGACGCAAGCACATCAGCAAAACGAAACCTCCAAGAAGAGAAAAACTCGCTTAGCCGCTGATAGACAAAACAGAGGTGAGCACGTTGTCAAAATGAAACCATTGAGGAAAGAGAACCTCGCTTAGCCGCTAATGCACAACCGAAGCAAGTGAATGATTGAAGTGCCATAATCCATGGTTTCTAGGAGCCCAGGATTTTTATAGCACTGGCTTACACAGCTAGGCTAGTCTCTATATATAATCTTCATTTGGATCTTGATCTTTGTTTGTCCGCGAATGAATTAGAAGAAGAAGCACTAGATGGCAGTAGAGAGACAGCTAAAACATAGGCATTGTATTAAGAATCTCCTCCAGGCTTATACTACTGAAGACTGTAGTACTCCAATCACACCTCAAAACACAGACATTCAAACTAAACAAATTGTGCTTTAAATTAACTAAAGAGATCTTCATTTAGATCTTGATCTTTGTTTGTCCGCGAATTCCACACATACGTAGACCACCCTCCAGTTTAGTACGCTGTTGTTACTCACAGATGTCAACAATGTGCCGGAATAATGAAAGGGATGGTGGACAGTGTTATGCTGGTTAGCTCCTGAGGCCTGGTTAGAGAATGAGATTGCTGAAGATAAAAGGTACGTGCCTACGTAACATATGAATGAAAGAAAGACAGTGGGTAAAATGAATGACAACATAACAGCATGTTCCGGAAATTATTATTGTTACGTTGTAGCCGGCGAGTGTTGTGCGTCTCACAGTTGTACCGTGGCTTGCTCACATATCAGTGAAGTGATCCCTATTTATGCTTTAAAGAGCCTGGATACCTATGTGTCCCCCTTTTATAACCATTGCTCCGTGTATATTGCCTTACTCTTTGGATTGCCACAAAGCAACCTGCGAGATTGGAGAAAGGTTGAGAAGACATCGTGAGAGGAAATGATAGCGTCGTGAGAACGAGACGGACTGTGAACGGACAGAAGCAGAAATGCTCCTACACCAACACATAATTACTATTCGGACAGTGATTCCGAGTAGGCCGTTCCTATCGAATTAATGTCCAAGGGTTTTCTTTTGTAATTTTGTTTCCCTTATAAAAAATCATAATGCTGTGCGACAAAGGGCCCAGTTCACGACTGGCAGCCGCGTTTAAACAGGGAGCCCTTCACAGACAACTTTAACATGTGCAACGTAGAAATATGCAGAAGCACTCTGAACTTTTATTCAAAGATGAACATCATACAAAAATAAACAGAACAGAATTCAGTGGTTTATGAAAAGAAAAGGAAAAATATCCCATAGAATTCACCAGATAGATAGTAATTTCTTTGTCCCAAAGGGAAACTGAGTCTATGTCAGTAAGAATGTGCCCTCTGTTGCTGTATTTTGACAGAAAAAAGACTCAAAATTAATGATATCTAATATTAAAACTAATATTAATATTTAATACTAATGTTAAATACATTTTCTAAAATGTTGATTACTTCATATACATATATATATGCTTACATGGGCCCTCTGCAGGCTTTACCCTCATCCACTATAGACTGAATTTAAAATAAAGAAAAACAATTTAAAAGCACTTCAAAAGTAGTTGATAAAAGCAGAACCGTGCCTTGGGATAATAAAAAGCTTACGCCAGGCCTGAACAGTGGTGTCCACAGAGAAGGACCCCTAGAATAAAGTGCCCTAAAGCTTGTAATAAACTTACCACTAGCCCTGAACAAATAGAAATGGAACCTAGAAATGATAATGTGATAAGAGATGTCTAAAAGAGAACAGTGTAAATACCAGAGGTGGAAAAGAAAATAAAACAGCTCACAATGAACTTGAACCAAAAAGACAATGCCACATTTCCTAATCATTTTGCTTTAAATGAAACGTAAGTGAGTTCTATGACAATGTTTAGTGCTATAATATGTTTAACCAGTAACGGCAAGTGAATACACTTGACTTGAACATTCCTAGTTTTCATACGTAGGATTTGTTTGCTCAGAGGCTGAAGTGCTTGCTGCTTCCTGAGCAGCTCTTCTTTTCTCCTCCCTAACGGCCCTCTGCTTCTCTTCTTTTGTTGGCATGTTTTCGCATTAAAACTGATTAAGTCAGTGTTTGTGTTGCAATTGCTTAGTATGTTTTCCTTAATTTTTCACTTAAGCTGGCACTTAAGTCTTCAATCTGCCTTAAGAATGATTTAAGATTTGAAAAAGTAGGGGAAGTGATGGCGAAGGTGGTAGGGAATGAGAACGGTGCCCGTATGTATGCACTGCACGGCCGCCCTGCTAGCTGCTGCTGAGAGTTGATTCTACGATAAAATAAAATAAAAATAAAAAGAGGAATAACCTTGGAGGTCAATCATCACCATGCAAGCGGACAGTAGACGTCATGTAATATATGTGTACCAAATTTCAGGTCAACAGGTCAAGCTACAGGTGATTTAAAATCCTGGACAGACAAATGGGCAGCCACGTTAGGGTATTATATAAGAAGATAATGTGAGTAAAGGTATTGCACTCTGTGGATGCATACTTGTTACACTGTTAGACAAAGAAAAAGGTATAATTAAAGCTAAAATAAATTTGTTGTTCATTTAGTTATTACATAAGAAGTTTGGGGGGGGGCATCAGAAGTAAACTAATGGAAGCAATCATTAAGGATAAAGGATCGAGCAGAACATGTCTAGAACAGAAGTATTAGCAAAAAGTCAGCATAAGTTCAAACGGTGAAGGTTGTGTTTTACAAATATGGTGGAATTCTAAGAGAAACCAACAAATGCATACAACAAGAGACATACATTTGATATTATTTACTTAATTTACAGAAAACTTTGGATGGTCAGTGATTAAACTAAAAGAAATTAAAATAAATGTAAGGCATTACACATAGGAAATAGAAATGTTAGATTTGAATACACAATGGGAGGTCTGACACTTGAAAAGGACCCAAAATAAAAAATGATCATGGTGGACTCATCATTATCTAGAACTTTATATATCTAGACAGTGTACAGAAGCGATCAAGAAGGCTTAATAGGATGTTAGTTTATATACAGTATCACATATATGTGTGGAGTACAAGTCAGGGGAGGTTATGCCTAAGTTATATAACTCACTAGTGAGGTCTCACCTGGAATAATGCATGCTGTTTTGGTCTCCATATTACAAAAAAGGCAGCAGCGCTAGAGAAAGTCCAGAGGAGAGTGACTAGACTGATTCTAGGAATAAAAGTATGAGGAGAGGCTGAAGGAGTTGAACAGTTTAATCAGCCTAAGATCATGATGTGACATGTCTTAAATGTTTAAAATTATGAACAGAATTGGCCCAGTAGATCAAGACTGTTACTTTGAAATGATTTGTGCAGAGTTTATCTTATACAAAGTATACAAAATCTTCACCAAACGGTCACAGACACATGTGTTTAGGGTAGTATATTAATGTCAAAGCCAAACAGAATGAAAACATATAATGCAACGAATACCTCTAATACAACAAGAAACATAGTTTTCTGTCAACTATGATTTACTATTTTTTGCTATGGTTAATTACTCGCTGTAATGTAAAATAGTTAGGTCTATTATGCATATGTAAAAATTCCCATGAAAATAACAATCTGTTTAAATTGTACATCCGATCTTTTGTACAGATCTGAGAAGTGGCTAGCGCATAGTGCCTGCATGGGGGTTGGTGAGCGAAGAGAGCAGGGGGCAGAATATGTTTTAGAATATCTAGTAGAGCCCCTAACTTTTATCTAAATGTTATTTTGACAAGATTAAAGCCTGTAGGGTTGACTTGTCTGGAAAATTTATATATTGCAAGAGAGAGAACGTTTGTTCAATGTGCGATATAAGTAAATTCCCTACATCCACTGCATGTTCAAATGGGCCTAAATTGGGCAGCTTTGAAGAAAAAGCAGGATCCAACTTTGGATTATACCCCAGTGACCACACACACTCAGGGGTCAAGTCTCAGGGGTTTAATTTCCTGTTTTATGTCAGTCAGTCAGTCATTATCCAACTCTCTATATCCTAACTACAGGGTCATGGGGGTCTGCTGGAGCCAGTCCCAGCCAACACAGGGCGCAAGGCAGGAACAAACCCAGGGCAGGGCACCAGCCCACTGCAGGGCACACACACACACACACACCAAGCACACACTAAGGACAATTTAGGAACTCCAATGCACCTAACCTGCATGTCTTTGGACTGTGGGAGGAAACCGGAGTACCCGGAGGAAACCCATGCTTGACCTCTCACTATTTTGTTATAGTCGAAAGACATGTTAACATATATATAGTACATTTTCTAATTTACATGGTGTTTTATTTGTAATACCTTTGTTATTAATAACCGAAAGAAGCAGAGATTGGGCCACAATAAAAATAATAATTAAATATCTAAAATGTTTAGTTTTCTCGAAAGAAACATACAGGTAATAATGTGACACTTTTTCATCTTACAGCACAGGGAGATCTAATAATAATAATACAAAGCAAACGACAGGTCACGAAATAAATACATACATTAAATCAACATTGTTTGAAATAAAATTCCGATTCCCCCATGTGGAAAATAATTTTAATTCAATCACAACAACACTCAGTAAAATACAATGGAAAGTCTCTGCTTTGCAGATGTCTGGTGCTGTTCTGTTTTAAGTAACTTTTATTTTTTGTCCATTTGTTCATTCATTGCTAACTTCCATCCATCCATTATCCAACCCGCTATATCCTAATTACAGGGTCAAGGGGGTCTGCTGGAGCCAATCCCAGCCAACAGAGAGCGCATGGCAGAAAAACAAACCCTGGGCAGGGCGCCAGCCCACTGCACGGTGCACACACACACACACCAAGGACAAATTAGAATCGCCAATACACCTAACCTGCATGTCTTTGGACTGTGGGAGGAAACCCATGCAGACACGGGGAGAACATGCAAACTCCACATAGGGAGGACCCGGGAAGCAAACCCAGGCCTCCTTAATGCGAGGCAGCAGCGCTACCACTGCGCCACTGTGCCTCTTTTGTTAATTTTTGATTCTTTTATTTATGTTTGTTATTTACATCATTGTTTATTTTTGGTTTTGTGTATGTATATCAGTGGTCTTTGCTATGTTCCATGTGTTTTATGGGTGGTCCCCCAAGAGGCAGAGCCACGTGCCACTCACCACCAGGGGCTGCCCTCTGGCCCCTTAAAACTGGAGGGTATTCCACAGTTCCTGGCAGTTCACTGTGAATGTACTTCGGAGTGGTAAGTTTTTGTGTTTTGTTTGTGCTTAATGATTTACTGGAATATTTGACCTATTGCTCTGTTTTTCAAACATGCTTGGGATTTTCTATTGGGACCCTGTTTGATTTTGTGCTCTTTAGAGCTTATCAGTGTTGCAGAGCATTTTTCTCGTGAAGAATAAATATTTTTATATACAGAGATTCTTGTTTACCCTTGTTACTAGCTGGATTTGATGGTTTTCTCTTCCTCTAGTTGGTATTGCTGGGACTATGTGCTTTGAAACTCTTTAATGCCTTACACTTCTAGATTATAAAATATCTCCATTCTCAATCAATGGGTCGACTTGGAGTTTTATGTATGTCTTTGTGATGTGAAAAGAAATGAGTGGAGACAAAGAGGGAATGTGCAAACTTCATGTGGAGAGGGCCTATGTTGTGAACCAAAACTGGGTCTGTGGATCTGTGAGACAGATGCATTAAACTCTGCAATAGAGTGCCACAGAGTTTTAATATCATATCAAATCATACTGATTCATAAGGGGAACTGAAGCTCATACTGCCATCATGAGTCTAACAGAGAATGGGGTGTGTCACACATGTGCGCTTGGGAGTCTACCAAAGGGACCAGCAAATGCCATTTCCACGCCAGGCCAGGGGGGTAGCGGGTTGCATTGAGCTCTCTTTTCTCTCTGCAGACCAAACATGAGAAATCCTGCCTGTATCTGAGTACGCTCTGAAGACATCACTTCCTGTCCTAGCCCTGAGGATGTCACTTCCTGTGAACCACCTATAAAAACCCCTCATCCTCCATTCTTGATGAGTTCTCTTTTGGACTCTAACCTGTACACATCATGTGTAAATTTAACCTTTTTGCAGCCAGGGAAACTATACGGGTGGCTGCCCCAAACCTTTGTTGTGTGTCCAGCTATTTTTTTCACAGGTGACAGTTTCTCAAAGGACAAACTCATGGACACACTGCACTCACCTACAGCAGACTAGAGCTCTGAACGTAACCACATCGATCATTCTAACCTGCATGTCTTTGTAGTGTGTGGGGAAAACTGGGCCCTGGTAAAACATGTACATGAGCACAGGAAGAACACACAAATCCCACCCAGATGGTGGTCTCAATGGGAATCAAACACAATTTAATCTTATGTGCAGGTTGATGGTTTTGCGATTAATTCTCATTTTATCAAACTGGCAGTGCCCTTATCCAAGTGCTCTGCTCTGCTAGCTGCTGCAAATTAATTTGATGAAATCTGAACATAAAAAGGAGACAAAGGCAGGAAGATGGCCTTGTTTACATGACTGCCTTCATGCCTTATTAGCACTACTGCAGTAATGCAAGTAGAGAACTGTGAGGTTTAATTAGCGACCAGTGTTATACCTGAGGGGAAATTAACTAGCTCAAGCATTCATATTCATAAAGTCTAAATAATTAACAAAGGGCTGATGAGAAGCCTAGTGATTGGCATCAACCTGGGAAGGAAGAAAACATTTACCTTGAACATTGCATAATGCAGTAGGAGGGCTTTTGTTACTCTCTGGGACTTTGTGATTTCTGCAATCAGAAACTTTCATTACTTAACAAAAGTTCCAATCTCTCAGGTAAGACGGAAAAGAAAGTAGAACATTTTTTTTCTGTTTTCAGTTTCGTGAGGCATTTCATCTGAACATGAAGATAGCAGTTATCCACTAATCTGGCCATATTCTGAAAAATGCTTCTTCCAATTCAAGGTTGTACAGAGGGAGCAAGTATCCTGACAAGACTGGAAACAAAGCAGGACCCAACATAGATGATGTGCTGGTCCATCATAGGAGACGCTCTCCACAACACTTTAGAGTTGTCAGCCAAACTAACAGATACATACAGGATATGAGTGTAAACTCGAACCCACTGAGAAAGACCCCATTTACATACAGTACATAGACATTACAGAGCAGGACTCTAGAGATGTGTATAAATGGTGTTACGCGCTTTGTCACTGTGATGTGCAAATCTGAGTTAGCCTTCTATTTCTAAACCAAATTAACGGTTCAGAGTTGTTAGGGGTTACCCAGGTAGTGGTCTGCTTACCAACACCAACAAGATTTCGGTGCCATTTTACAGTCTGTTTGCATTCAGCCTATTCATTTTGTTTTAAATGTGTTGCTTAAAATATAAAGAAAATAAATCAACATATGCATTTCTTTTCATTAAACACATTTTTTTTTGTTTTTTTTAGAAAACAGAAAATGTATTGAATACCAGCAAATCATGAAATAAATATTCACATATAAAAGTACAGTGATATGTATAAATAAGTTAATAAGTTGTGAAAAAATGCATAATTAAATAAGAGTCATCTAATTATTATGAAAAGTCATCTAACTATTGTGAAATATAATATCATTATTGTAAGGGCCATTTGTTAATTAGTTAGGTTATGTTAAATTGATAGATGTACAGTGATCCCTCCTTGATCGCGGGGGTTGCGTTCCAGAAGCCCCCGCGAAAGGTGAAAATCTGCGAAGTAAAAAACATATGTTTATATGGTTATTTTTATATATTTTAAACCTTTATAAATTTTCCCACACTCTTATAAACATTTCCCATGCAGTTATACAGCATACACCCTTTATATTGTGTTAGATATTAGGTAAGATTCATTGAAATTATGTATGTAAACACATACATATATATACATACATACACATACATATACTACGCACAAACATACGTATTGTATATTATTGAGGAGTTTTATTTAATAAGTAATACCGTGGACTCATTGATGACGTAATGGCATCCTGCAGCAGCGTAGCTGTTCCCTTCCTTCAACATATCTAAAACTTTCTGCAATCGTTAGCAGTAGCAGGAGCAGATCGTTTTGGAGACATAACGAAGAGCTTGACTATGCACAAAAATAAACACAAAAGAGCCCAAAAGTTAACTCTTTACACAGCAAAACATGTTGATGTTGAATGAGCGAGACAAGATGCTGGCTAACGCAAAGCGGAATCGATTGTATGAAAAATTGTATGAAATCAACTGGGCAAACCAACTGAGGAAGCATGTACCAGAAATAAAAAACTGCTATCCGTCGCTGAACCAATCAGCACCCAGGAACTTAACCGTGTGCTCTGATTGGGTAGCTTCTCAGCCATCCGCCAATAGCGTCCATTGTATGAAATCAACTGGGCAAACCAACTGAGGAAGCATGTACCAGAAATAAAAAACCCATTGTCCGCAGAAATCCGCGAACCAACGAAAAATCCGGGATATATATTTAGATATGCTTACATATAAAATCCGCGATAGAGTGAAGCCGCGAAAGTCGAAGCACAATATAGCGAGGGATTACTGTATTTTCTTAGTTATGTTAAAATGTTTGCCTGTATATTATTCCATAAGATTCCATTATAAAACTAAATTGAAATGGAGTTTTCTAACTATTTCTTGTCCCTCTGACTACAGAGTAGTCCCAGTTTATAATTGTGCCTTGCAGGTGGTAAGGCATGAAGTGCAAACAGTTTTCAATGTTATCGTATTGAACGTACTGACCATATTGAATATGCCGTGCCGTAAGTACAGAACGTACTGAATGTTTTAAGCAAAGCATATGTAAGTTTGCAATAGAGAAATAAAGCAAACTTTAAGTATAGAAAGTAACTGAAGTTTAACAAGAACAAGCTAAATTTGTAGAACACATTTTTTTTCCTTTTTTGTCTTTTATCATGCGTGTGTAATAACTTTTTTTCTCTATTTTTGTGTGAACTAATTTGCTTTGAATTTTCACTAAACTTTTTCTAAAACAAACTTTATTGGACTAAGAAATGTCTTTTGTGACACGTTTGACAAATGCTGGATTCCACCTTGCCAACTCAGTAGCTGCTTCGGTTTGAGAACCTGTTACAATTATTTTATTATTATTACAGGTTTTATTTCACAGTGGCCTTATTTTTAAAGACTGTTTTTATTTCACGGTGGCCAATGGGCTGAATGTTTTCCTATGGGCTAATCCTTTGCTCTCGATTACTTTTGCCTGGTATAGGTGGTAGGCTACCAAAGACCTTTCAGTGCTACTTGTTCTTTTCTCACATTCAAACTGGAAAAATATTGAGGCAGTAAGACTTACAACAGTTACTTTTGCAGACGAAATTTATAATGACAGTTTAACATACTGTAATAGAGCCAAGCAAAGCATGCATTTGTTAAACGACAATAAATTGAACATTAAAAGCCTAACAGCCTCATGTTCTCCTTGTTGCATTTCACAGGACACGCCTGTCAAAAGATGACCTGCTGCAAGTCACACTCTGTTTCCCTGTTATTCTGGTATCTGTAAGATGTCACCTGCTCCTTAATGGAACACTGCTGGTGTAGCTGAGATCACCATTTTGCAGTCATTCTGTCTCTCCCTCTCTTTTATTCTCTTTAATTCAGCAAGAACAACCCATCCTCTATCTAAAATTCGCTACCTATCGTGTTGAATGTTCTCGGGGGTGTGGAATGCAGGAGATCCCTTCCTGTTTTCTTCCAAGAGGGTTAATGTCAGTCAAGCATTTAGCCCCGTGGCGGGCTGCCACTAATCTGAAGAGCAGACTGTCGGCCACAGCTTGATCGATGATACATTGTGAATGCTCTGACAGAGAAATGATCTTCAAAAAATTCACGCTGATGAAGAGATACTGTGTGTCTGTACTGAAAGTCATGTGGAATTTCCAGCCTTGGATGTTTAGCATTAATGTGCGCCTATGTGATTGCTTCATGGGCATTTTTTGTGTGAACACACCACTTATTCACTCTTGGAATACCAAGTTCTTTATCAACATCAACATTTTGAAGGGCTCTTTTATGCCCAAGCATTTCCAAAATGGCGCCAATTTGTCTCAGATAATAGCGACCTTTGGTAGCTTACTGTCTACAATAAGGGAAAAGTAATTGACAGTAAAGAATTAACCAATAGGAACAGGTTAAGCCAGATGGTATTTGTCTTGACTGACAAGTGTTGAAACCATCAGCGCAACAGAATTTGGGAAATGTGCCTTGCGGAAAAGTCATGTTGTGAAATAAAAGCAGTCTTTAAAAATAAGGCCATTGTGAAGTAATAATAAAATAGTGATTTTGTATTTCATAAGTCAGTCAGTCATTTTCCAACCCACTACATCCTAACATAGGGTCACAGGGGTCTGCTGGAGCCAATCCCAGCCAACACAGGGTGCAAGACAGGAACAAATCCCGGGCAGGGCGCCAGCCCACCGTAGGGCACACACACACACAACAGGGACAATTTAGGATCGCCACTGCACCGAACCTGCATGTCTTTGGACTGTGACGGGAACACCCGGAGGAAACCCACGCAGACACGGGGAGAACATGCAAACTCCACGCAGGGAGGACCCGGGAAGCAATCCCAGGCCTCCTTACTGCGAGATTAGATTAGATTAAGTTAGATTACTTTTATTTAATTGCATTTTTTTTAACAATTTATTTACTCATTTATGTATATATCACTATACTTTTGCATGCAAATAATTATTTCATAATTTCCATTTCGTTTATTTCAAGTTGGTACAAATTGTATTCCATAAAAAATGGGCTCTGAATATCAATATATGTTCAAAGAACTGGGGCAGGGCAATTACCTTTTGAAATTCACAAATCATTGAACTCCATGTCTAATCCTGAAAACGTTTCTTGGGTCATCAGGTTTACGACAAGGCCTTCTCATTTATGGTTTGGCTAGAATTTAGCGCAGAAGGGTCATCAGTGGCCATTAAGCACAGCATGCAACATCTGCTGGCAATGTCAATAGCTGCACAATTTGTGTCTCCTTATATTCACACTAATAAAAGATAATAAACAGCACTGAATGTAAGCGCATCCCGCTGTCACTCTTGCAGCTCAAAACACACACACACACACACACACACTCACAGCATTTCCTTCAACACAGACTGACGCGGCATGTAACCTCCAAGGATGTGCAGCCAGAAGCTTTAAAGAAAGCTGGCACACTTTAATTTGAAAATACCCCCATCTCAGTCTCCAGTGATGGCAGCGGCAGGGAAGAAGAAAAAGCCTCCAGCCTCTTGAAAGGCAGCATGATGCCAAAGTAGGGTGGAACTGGGATATTCTGCTATAGTGATATTCAGTGCTTCTTTCATTTCTTTTTGTGTCATTACTGAGTGTACCTTTGTGGAGAGTAAAAAAAATGAATAGTAAACACAAGCCTAATGTGAAATCAACCACAAGTAACTGAAATGCTATAAGTACTCTCATTTTGAAAATGCTCTTCTTGAAGAGATTGATGCTGCCATCTGTTCATAAGAAAAAATAATTATTCGTTATTGATACAAATAAGCTTGTGTGTGTGGGATGTGTGTGTGTGTGTGTGTGTGTGTGTGTGTGTGTGTGTGT
>JANRMT010062814.1:97342893-97394368 GCA_026402145.1 Polypterus bichir lapradei
TGTGTGTGTGTGTGTGTGTGTGTGTGTGTGTGTGTGTGTGTATGTGCGCGCGTGTGTGTGTGTGTGTGTATGTGTGTGGTTGTGCATACTGGGGCACAGCTGTATGAACTTCGAGAATTGGCAGATTCACCTTGGTCCTGTCCTGTGAGTGTGAGGGTGTGCATGACAGGCACGAGCTCCATTAAGGGTTAGGGTCTACCTTGCACCTGATGCCGCCCAGATAGGCACTGACCCTGAAATGGACTGAATGGGGCTTATAAAGGACGGAGTCACCTTTTACAGTAGGTGGGCTGTTCAAAGGGAAGTTATTAGATGCATTTGATCATTTTAGGTAAACAAATCACACTTCTGCATAAAGCAGACAATATAATGAAATACAAAAATTAACAAATGTCAAATTAATAAGTTAAATAAAGCCACTGTAAGTGTCACCAAGGATTGTTCGGTGTTCCATCCAGAGGAAAAGGAATCCCCTTCCCAGGAGGGGAGGCCAAAGTGGAAGGTCAACAGTGGATTGGAGTCCCAACCTGATCCCTTGCCAGAAAAAGAAGCCAGAAGAATGAAAGGATCGGGGGTGCTTGCCTTCCACTAGAGGGTAGCATTCTTGTGTCGCCTACCCCTTTATTCAGCCCACAGGCATGTAAGGAATTGTAGTTCTTTTGCATGCCATAGAATGCAATGAACCATCCCTGCCTTCTAGAAACTCCATTAGACTTTGGGAAACACCAGAAGGGATTTGGTTTAAAGGGAGCTAAGCTGCCTTGCCTCAGGTCATCGGTGTCGGGAGGCAGAGAACAATACTTGAGAGAGGAACAGGAGTAGGAAGAAGAGAAGAGATACAGAAGGATTCACCATCAATTTAAGTTCTCTATTGCATAGGAAGTTCTTGGAGGTATAAATCCATTATAATTGAACCTGTGACCATGTGTGTGACAGTTGTGTGTGGAGTTTGGTGTGTAAAATCACTCACGTTCATTTCACTTTCACTCTTGATGACTGTCACAATGGCTGAGCTGGACAGACCAGGCCACCCTATCCTTGGCAAATTCTTGCAACTCCTCTTAAGGAATTTCCAGATGCTTCCAGGCTTGTTGAAGATATACTTCCTCCAGTGTATTCTTGGATCTTCTTCAGTGGACTGTACCTTATCCACCACCAAGAGGAGGTCACCTCAGGAAATCCTAACCACATGTAAAAAACCTGTAACTGGCTCCAGAAGAACAGCAGTCCTATTCAAGGCCCTCATCTTATCTTCTGTGGTCAAGTCCCATTTAATTGGTGAGCTTAAAAAAATAAGTACAAAGATTTTATGGTCAGAAACTCAACTTTCTTATACCAAAATAAGTGCTCCCAAGAATGTACATTTGTCTTCTTCATATGCAGGTTTGTAACTGAATGTTGACTGTGGTGGTCTGTTGTTTTCTTATATAGCAGATGGAATGGAAGGGGCAGGAATTCTGGCACAGGTGACCCTCTGCACATAGTCTCCTCTGATGATCACGGGGTCCATGAGGGGCCTGGGCCTCCTAAAATCCACCACCAGTTCCTTGGTCTTGCTGGTGTTCAGGTGTAAGTGGTTTGAGTCGCACCATTTAACAAAGTCTTTGATTAGCTTCCTGTACTCCTCCTCCTGCCCACTTTTGATGCAGCCCACAATAGCAGTGTCGTCAGCGAACTTTTGCATGTGGCAGGAATCCGAATCGTATTGGAAGTCTGATGTATATAGGCTGAACAGGACTGTAGAAAGTACAGTCTCCTGCGGCGCTCCTGTGTTGCTGACCACAATGTCAGACCTGCAGTTCCCAAGACGCACATACTGAGGTCTGTCTGTAAGATAATCCACGATCCATGCCACCAGATGTGAATCTACTCCCATCTCAGTCAGCTTGTCCCTAAGGAGAAGAGGTTGGATGGTGTTGAAGGTGCTAGAGAAGTCCAAAAACATAACTCTTACAGCACCACTGCCTCTGTCCAAGTGGGAGAGGGACTGGTGTAGCATATAGATGATGGCATCCTCTGCTCCCACCTTCTCCTGGTATGCGAACTGCAGAGGGTCGAGGGTGTGGCGGACCTGTGGCCTCAGGTGGTGAAGCAGCAGCCGCTCCATGGTCTTCATCACATGTGATGTCAGAGCAACAGGCCGGAAATCATTCAGCTCACTAGGACATGATACCTTTGGGACAGGGGTGATACAAAATGTTTTCCAAAGCCTCGGGGCTCTCCCCTGTTCCAGGCTCAGGTTGAAGATGCGCGTTATAGGACTCACCAGTTCCAGCGCACAGGCCTTCAGCAGTCGAGGCCTCCATCTGGACCGGCTGCTTTGCTGGCACGAAGTCTCCTCAACTCTCTGCTCACCTAAGCTGCTATAATTGTGGGTGGGGATGTCTCTCCTATGCTGGTATCAGCAGAAGGATGGGTGGAGGTTGCAGTACTCCAAGGAGAGAGTGGGTTAGTGTGGTCAAACCTGTTAAAGAAGTTGTTCATTTGGTTTGCTCTCTCCACGTCTCTCTTGATGGTGGCACCCCACTTCGAGCTGCAGCCAGTGATGATCTTCATCCCATCCCACACTTCCTTCATGCTGTTATTCTGCAACTTCTGCTCCAGCTTTCTCCTGTACTGCTCCTTTGCTGCCCTGTGCTGGATTCAGAGTTCCTTCTGGATGCGCTTGAGTTCATGCTGATCACCGCCTTTAAAAGCCCTTTTCTTCTGGTTCAAAAGGTCCTTGATGTCACTTGTAATCCATGGCTTGTTGTTAGCATAGCAGCGTACTGTTCTTACTGGAACTACAATGTCCATACACACATTGATGTAATCAGTAGTGCAGTCAACAACCTCTTCGATGTTCTCACTATGTGATCCCTGCAGGATATTCCAGTCCGTAGTTCCAAAGCAGTCTCTCAGAGCTTGCTCTGCCTCAGGGGACCACTTCCTGAATGAGCTTGTGCTTGTAGATAGCTCTTGGTTTGTACTGAGGCTGAAGCAGAACCAGGTTATGATTTGCTTTCCCAAGCGCAGGCAGCGGGGTGGCTCTGTATGCGTCTTTAACGTTTGCATACAGTAGGAGAATAGACCTATTTCCCCGGGTGCTACAGTCCACATAATGGGAGAAGGCAGGTAATGTTTTGTCCAGTGTTACATAGTTAAAGTCTCCAGCAATTAGCACAAGAGCCTCAGGGTGCTTCATTTGTAATTTAGCAACTGCGGAATGGATGACGTCACTCACTATCTCCGCGTTCGCTCGAGGGGGGATGTAAACAATAACAAAAATGACGTGTCCAAACTCTCTGGGCAAGTAATAGGGACGCAAAGTTCCGGCCAACAGTTCGATATCCTTGCAACAAGTGGAAATTTTAACGTTTACATGTCCAGAGTTGCACCATCTTGTATTGACATAGAGAGTGACACCCCCTCCTTTCTGCTTCCCACTGGTACTTGCGTCTCTGTCCGCTCTAACTGTGCTAAACCCGGGTAGCTCCACGTTAGCATCTGGGATGTTAGTTTATAGCCACGTTTCGCTAAAACACAGCAAACTGCATTCTCTGTAGATCCTGACATTTTTCACCAGTGCAGCCAGTTCATCAATCTTATTTGGTAGTGAGTTCACATTTCCCAGGATCACAGAAGGCACCAAAGGTTTGTAGCGCCACTTTCTTGCTAGACGCGTGGCGTGGCTTTTATCTTAGCACCGGCTCTGCTGCCCAGATACCGCCTTCTTACCTCGTCAGGTAAATAGGGAACCACACCGGCGTGCGCATTTGTTCTCAGTGCTTGAAGCTGACTACTTGAATAGATGAGTCTCGCTGTATAAAAATCCATCTCCAAGTAGTAAAAAGTGTCCCTGGAACGAGTCCACATAAAAGAAGGTGGTAGGAGTTAATAATGAAATAAAAAAATAGAGAAAAAGGTAGAAAGATAAAGATAAAGACTTTAAAGATAAAGTCATACACAGAGCTGCTGGAAAGGCTGCCACTCGCGTCGGCACCTGAGTCAATTGATGTTGGTTCGAGCAGATAATAGTAAGTTCGGTTGGCTTTTGGAACATTGGTTTGGTGGGGTGTACTTTCCAGGACTAACATCATTGACTGACTTAAACCCTTTTACAGCTCCGGAACTGTAAGTAATTTAGAACGTATCGCCATTTGCTTGGTACGTCTATCTTTGGGCAGTTCGGTTTTGGCATCCATCCTTCTGACATCTATTGGCAAACTGAGTAATGACGGCTGGGTATTAACAACAGTCATTGTTTAAATTTTAGCCAGTCTCAGATCTAAAATGACCACACCAACATAATTATTACTCCGACTCTGATTAGAGTCGTAAAATACGGTTTGTTTTGAAAATTTGTTTGCCGGAAAAAATCAAATGAGGTGCGTCGAAGAGCTGAGTTGATGTCTCGCACACAGCCCTGCTTAAATAGGAAGCTCTTCATTACATCGGCCGAAAACATCTATCTTAAGCACAAATCAGTGCCATGATAAAAAAATCATTCAAGGACTTAAAAAAGAAATAATTCTTTGCAGGGAAAGTATGGATTTCACAAACATAGAATTTGTAGCCCGATTCGATCAGGCTCCCAGTCGCTATATATATATATATATATATATATATAGACTATTTATATATATATATATATATATATATATTTTTTTTTTATATTTCTGGGTGCCTGGCTTATAAAATGTGTTCTTATCTATCTGTGTCATAATAATACATGGTTTAAAGGCAGTCTGAATAAACACAGCATTTAATATCTTTCACCTTGAATAATTTTATACTATGTCATACAGTTGATAATTAAATTGTATAATTATTCAAGGTGAAGGATATTACATGCTGTGTTTATTCAGACTGCCTTTATCACTTGTATTATTATGACACAGATAAAGATAAGAACACATTTTATAAGCCAGGCACCCAGAAATGCAGAAGATTAACAAACATCTTCCCCACCCGGGCAGGTTTCTATAGAAAACCCAACATTAAATGGGGACCATGCTGGCCGATCAACTGGTTCTGTTGCATGGACCATTGGATTCTTTTACACTCGCTGAAGACCTGATGATGGGGATAATCAGGGAAAATCCATGTAGTTAACCTATTATCCTTTGATTTCTAAATTAAACACTGATTATTACAAATTCACCTGAGGTTGTCCCCCCATGTCTATGAATCCATTTCCAAAGGCAGTTGCCTTCAATAATATGTAGTAATGAGCCAAATGGCCGCCGTTATTGCAAATTAGCTGTGCCACTTGTTGGCATCTCTGATTTCCTACAACATCCTTAATTAGCAAGAAGATTCTAACTCTGGCGGCACGGTGGCACAGTGGGTAGCGCTGCTGCCACACAGTTAGGAGACCAGAATTCGCTTCCCGGGTCCTCCTTGCTTGGAGTTTGCATGTTCTCCTCGTGTCTGTGTGGGTTTCCTCCGGGTGCGCCGGTCTCCTCCCACAGTCCAAAGACATGCAGGTTAGTTGCATTGGTGATTCTAAATTGTCCCTAGTGTGTGCTTGGTGTGTGTGTGTGCTCTGCGGTGGGCTGGTGCCCTGCCTGGGGCTTGTTTCCTGCCTTGTGCTCTGTGTTGGCTGGGATTGGCTCCAGCAGACCCCCGTGACCCTGTAGTTAGGATATAGTGGGTTGGATAATGGATGGATGGATGGATTTTAATCCTTCTCAGCAGATAGTATAAGAATTTAACTTAATTTAATTCCAAATTTGAAAGCCAATTGATTTCTTATAAAGTCATTAATATGCCTTGTACACACAGATATATTAAATATTGTAGGTATATATAGATTTTGATTCTGCTTTATTTTTGGCCCACTCTTTCCTCGTAGGCTGCAATCTAATTGTCTCTCTGTGTCCTGTAGAATCCCTCTTCTAAAGTCTCCACATTCTTATCAAAATTTATTTAAAAGATGAGATAAAAAGAAAAGCTGGCAAGTCTGACTTGCTTTAAACAGCATAGAGGATCAATTATACATTCTCTTGCGGAATGTGTCTCACAATTGGTGCTGACAATTATTAAATATTCATTCAGCCTTTACAAAGTAGCCATATTTTACACAAACCGGTTTTCTCGGCTGATGTGAGTGGCTGGAATTTTTAGAAGGTGGCATATGCTGCTGTCACTGCTTCTTTCACTTCATGAGCTGATGTGGTGTGAATGCCTACCAGATGATGGTGGCAATTCTGTTTCAGACTCTCAGATAGCTGATGTAAAAAAACAGATCAGGGCATGATGACAGGATGGAGAAGAAAGAGCTGTTAAAGGAGCAATAAGTTGTTTTTAAAAGAGAAAAAGACATTTTGAAGTGGGATTAGGGGGTCATTAACCCTTAAGTTTATTATAGGGAAGATGGGTACCTTCTGCATGAAGAAGTGATTTGGAACCTTCAGTCTTTTCACTTTCATATTTCTTTTAGCTTTAATTAAGTATGAATATTTAAGACCACAAAAAATTACAACTGGTATTTTAGCTGGAGGGAATACGACGGTAACAGATGAAAAGAATCCTGTTGATGGTCACTGAAAAAAAGGAAAAAATGGAGCTCTAAGGTGGGACCAGTCCACCAAGGGCAGCTTGTGGAAGCAGAAGAGACAAGCAAATATGCTTAACCTCACCTCTCCAGGATGACTACAACAAAAAAGCCTTCCAGCTAAAGAGGTACAAACAAGTCATTTAAGTGATTGAGGTTTATTGAAATGAATACGTGTGAGAAATGTCTAAGACATTCAAGTTCTTTTTTACTGTTAGGCCTGGATAAATGGCCAAGGGTTCTTAACTTGACCATAGGTGAGACCGACAAATCTTTTTACGTTGTCAGAGCTTTTTGTCAGGTTCAGTAGCTAATTGACTATATTTTCTCACTATTTTTAGAAATTTTTGTTGGACTGGCAAATTCCAATTCTGTTGAGATTGTTGCATTGTAATCACACATGTTCTAAGACACAGGCGGGCTAGTTGTTTGTTTGTGCAGCCAGCTGACGTTTTTCCTTACCAAAGGAGCTCAAAAATACAGGAGAAAATGGCTGTTTTATTTTAACATGAGCCATATTCCTATCATAATTAACAAATATACATCTACAATAACTGTAAAAATGAGCGAGGGTGTGAATTTGAAGAAACTAATGTCTACAGTGACTGCAACACTGTTCTCTACAAGATGGCAGAATAAAACTGTTAAAGTGACAAGTTGCTTACTGAAGCCCTGCAAGCTGCTGCATTTACAGATGAGCCACTTCAGGCTCTGCTTGAATTTCAGTTGCGCTCTGTCCTTGAGAATTTCTAAATTAGACTGCAAGTTCTATGTCTGGCAATTTATTTTTTAATTTTAAGAAATCAGAAATACATTACAAAACTGAAAAGAAGTCTTAATTTTCTTATTCCTTAGTCATGTGCACCACCACTCTCTTAATCATCTAGGGCCTCATGCATAAAACTTGCTTAGGCTTGAAAATGTGCGTAATTTCTTATGCAAAATTCGTGAATTTTAAAACATGAACATTATCGTGGGAATTGGCTTAAAGTTATTAGAAGCTTTGACCACTTGTAACTCCACTACAGGCTTTTATGGTGTTTGCATTTTAATGACTCCAAGCAGCAGGACAATGAAGTAAATAGAAAATCTTGTGTCATTGCGTCAGTAACTCGTCGGTCACATTCTGATGTTCGTCTAGCTAACCGTCCATCCATTTTTTAAACCCAGATGTTAAAACCCGTAACAGAACAGGATTCTCATTGTTTCCACACGCTGGTCTCTGTAATGTCAGCACCCAACTCCAAGAGGATGGCACTTTGATGTCTAAATGTGCTTATAAGTCAGTCATCAAAGGACACAGATACCATTAATAATATTTAAATGACATAAAACGTGTTTAAGTTTGCTGGTCTACATATTTCAAATGTGGCAAAACAAGCACCGTTTCAAGAAGTTAGAAAATGTTTACATAGCCCAACATTTGGTTGCGACTGAGTTAACTGATTTGAATGTTGGAACAGTTCCTGTTATTTATTTGTTTCATCAAAGTTACAAGATACCACCTTTTTGTTTTTTTAAATACTTGGTCTCAGAACTACATATGATAGAGATTTGCTCAGACCATCATGCCGCTGTTTGTACAGGAAGTTATAAGCTGGAGCCACACACACACTACTATTTTCATTGCAATAGTGCTGACCGCGCTGATGATCCGTTTTGCCAATAAGAACATCATTTGAGTGTGTAAGGCAATCTGAAATACACTCTCTCAAGTTAAATATGACACAGTGAACTAACCTATAATTGAAATTGTACAACCCATTTCTCTGTCTGCTTTAAGGATTGGTGATCTGCAAGTGAGAGATGCTTTAGGCAGGACAGATTATAGCATTTTTTGATCCATCAATCCTGTGGGGACAATTCTAGGAAGTAATGGATGCAGGCAAACAAAACTCCTGGACAGGGAGCCAGCACATCAGAGGGTGAACACACACACACACGCACACACACACACACATCACAGGATGATTTAACATTGCTGTTTCACCTAGCCTTCACATTATTGGACTCTGGGAGGAAAGCAGAGCAAGATAATGTGCATCAAAACTCCGTGCAGGGAGCACACAGGGTACGACCCCTAGTTGTCTTACTATGAGACATCAGCGGTATCAGTGTGTCACTAATTTGTTGATTAACATATTTACATTAACTTAAAATTGAGGGTAAAATACCCTTTATTTATGACTTATTTTAGAGACATAGTGCGTCCATGTGGGGGGAGGCCCCTCTGGCTACTCCTTAAACTCCAGCAGATGTCAGTAATACCTAAAGTTCACATTCACTGAAGATTCATTTTCTGTGTTCTCCAATAGTTTGAAATTAAAGGTATGACTCAGGAGCATGGCCAAATTTATATAAATATTTAAAACAGGAGTTTTTTTAAGCCATATATGGTTACAGGTTGGAGGTGATGAGGATTAGTTAAAAGAGTAGATTTGAGATTTATAAAAGAACTTAGCATGGGATCTGGCAAACATACAATTTTATAAATCTAATTTTCATTTTCTATATACCATTGATGCCTTTCTAGCATACGTAAACTTTTAGTATGGAATCTAAGCAAGGTTTTATACTTGAGAATCCTACACCAATACAGCCCTGGTGATTAAAGGATTCATTTTTTTAGGGTTTGATTACTGTTAGTCAACTGAATTTATATTACTTGATTTAGTTATGTGGAATTGTTTACCTATAAATGAATTAAGTTCTTCAACAAATCGTTTTTACATGCGTTCGCGCATAATGCACATGCATCTACTGTCATTGTCATCTCTGTCTCTCCACATGAAAGAAGTTGTCCCAGTGGATGGAGTTTATTGAAATTTGGCCCACTTATTCTTAATGGAAATTAGTGAGGAACATTCAGTTTTTTTATTAAGATAACTTGAATAGAGCACGCTGTACAAATCTTTGAAATTTCGAAATCTCTCATTGAAAAGCACTGGTGAATTTTCAAACTCATCTGTCTTCAAGACAGATAGAGAAAATAGAGAAATCTTTCCGTCCAACATCAATTATGGGTTAGCTTACTGTTACAAATTTACCTTAAGGGAGGTCACTCAAACTTGTATATTTTGTGTATTTTACTCCTTCAACAGCCAGTCTTGAATCCCCAATATAAGTTTGTCAAATGCCAGCTACACCCCTGATCCATCAGCTCACTTCTCTTGCTGCTTGAGATAAGTTAACCATAAAAGTAAAAAAGTCACTTCTCTAGAAATTAATATAAGAGTAAAGAAAGTAAGTACAGAGTAAACAAATACATCCCATTAAAACTAAAAACAATCTCATGGCTGTATTATTTACACAAGACACTGGAATTTATCTGCAAAAAACAAACCTCATCATGGTCCGAAGTAGCTAACACTTTTACCATGAAACTTCAGAGATTTTAACTTCTTTCTAAAGTGTTTGGTACGAAATATGAACTGCAATTATACACAGGCCCTCCACAACCAATGGCTAGCAATAGCACATTACTGAGTGCCATGTTTACATCACTTCGATTGGAATCTGTTGTCTGTTAAAGCCATCTGTAAAAGCCAAATCCTTTAAGTTAATTTTAATGGTAAAATTTCTAGTGTTCTTTGCTTGAACTTGAAAATAATATAGCTTAACACAGATAATGGAAAATTCTGTTTAACCCCCTATAGGTTATTGAAAATGGAATGTTCATAATCGTAACTATGTGTGACAATAGAATAGCCCATGGATTGAAGTTAGACAGCTAGAAAGAAACATGAATGGTCAGATAGATATTAAAGGCTTGTAGTTTTTTGACTGTCTGCTGCATAGAACAATGTATGGAAACCTTAAGAAATGTAAGCTAGATATTTCAGCAGAATATCATTGTTCATCTTTTTTCCTTTTATTTTTTGTATGTAATATAAACTTTTTCCCTATTTTTAGTGTGAACCGTTTGCTTTGAATTTCACTAAAATCTTTAAAAACAAAGACAATTGGACTGTGGAGTGTTTTTTTTCACATGACAAGCCATATCTATCTGATAGCAGCATTTGAACTATTTTGAACCATTTGAAAACCTTTGTCAAATGCAGCTACACTATTTGAGCCACAATTAACCTATTTAGGCTATGTTAACTACCCTTAAAAAGACGTGTATTTCATGTAGTCTACTAATGCGTGTGACGGCTGCTATCTTTGAATATGATACTGTTACAGGAATATTTCATGAACAAAAAATGTAATAATTGACTCTTGAAAGTGCAGTAATTAAAAATGTATGATGCTTCCAGTTTTCAAATCAGTTAGCTAAGTCTCCAAAATCACCAAAATGTTACACCATACGTTCCCTTTCTAACCAGTTTTGGGAAATATTGTGTGTTCCTTATTATGTCTCGATGCATGCTCAATAATCCAGGTAAGGAAATTCTAGAAAGTTGATTCTGTTCATCTGGACATAGTTTTTTTTCCAATAAGTTTCATCACTCATCCAAGTGACTTCCTCAGTCTCAGTTGACTGCAGCTTTCTCCAACCTAGTAGATAGATAGATAGATAGATAGATAGATACTTTATTAATCCCAAGGGGAAATTCACATACTCCAGCAGCAGCATACAGATAAAGAACAATATTAAATTAAAGAGTGATAACAATGAAGGTATAACAGATAGACAATAACTTTGTACAATGTTAACGTTTACCCCACCCGGGTGGAATTGAAGAGTCGCATAGTGTGGGGGAGGAACGATCTCCTCGGTCTGTCAGTGGAGCAGGACAGTGACAGCAGTCTGTCGCTGAAGCTGCTCCTCTGTCTGGAGATGATAGTGTTCAGTGGATGCAGTGGATTCTCCATGATTGACAGGAGCCTGTCACAGATGTCAAACTGTCCAGCTCCATGCCTACAATTGTGCCTGCCTTCCTCACCAGTTTGTCCAGGCGTGGGGCATCCCTCTTCTTTTCGCTGCCTCCCCAGCACACCTCTGCGTAGAAGAGGGCGCTCGCCACAGCCACCTGATAGAACATTGGCAGTATCTTATTATTATTATAATAAACAGTACCTTGGCCTAATGACTGAACTAGCACCATTGACTAACAATGGGCCGTGTGATCAATGATATGCAAATTGTCCATTGATCAATGGCCATGAGTATCATTCACAGAAAGTTGGAGAGGCCAGGACTCCACAGTCTATTTACATCTACAGGACTCTTTCAGTGATGAAAATGTGCACATCCTGGACAGGGAGGAACGCTGGTTTGAGCGAGTAGTCAAAGAGGCCATTTACGTGAAAAATGAACAACCATCTCTGAACTGTGGAGGGGGCCTAAGGGTACATCTTTCACCATCTTACAATGCGGTGATTGCAGCCAGGACTCCGCAGTCTATTTACATCTACAGGACTCTTTCAGTGATGAAGATGTGCACATCCTGGACAGGGAGGATCGCTGGTTTGAGTGAGGAGTTAAAGAGGCCATTTACGTGAAAAAGGAATGACCATCTCTGAACTGAGGAGGGGGCCTAAGGGTACATCTTTCACCATCTTACAATGCGGTGATTGCAGCCATTCCCCAACTCTCTGTGAATGGTATTCATGACCATTGATCAATGGACAATTTGCATATCATTGATCACACAGCCCATTGTTAGTCAATGGTGCTAGTACGGTCATTAGGCCAAGGTACAGTTTATAAGGTTGGAGAAAGCTGCAGTCAACTGAGACAGAGGAAGTCACTTGGATGAGTGATGAAACGTATCAGAAAAAAAACTATGTCCAGATGAACAGAATCAACTTTCTAGAAGTTCCTTACTATGGTGAATGTTTCCTGCTATCAGACGACTGTAGTTCTGCCTTATACAGGTGATCTCTCTGTCTTTTTCTCAGCTAATTATTATTTCTTGGCAAAAAGTCAACATTCTGAAATCCTCTGCTGTCACATTGCAGCTTACTTACTTTATTCTCAAACATATCCCTACTGTTCCTTTTATACTGTCACCTATCAGGTTCCACTAACAGATACTACAGAAGTTCTCCTGGAGGATTATTGAAGGATGGGAGACTGGGAATGGTAGGCTTCCACAGCTTTGCCTTGGAAGTATGTGAGGTGTAGGTTGATTTGCTCTTTTACTTCTAGGTACTGCAGTTTAGTTAACGTTTCTATTTTTTGATTCTATATTCTATATACATTCTATATTCTATAGCTGACTAAATGTCATATGCAAAAATCTAATGTATTAATGGCACAACTAAATAAATGAAGCTAGCCTCCTTAATTGCACGGAAAACAGATTCTTCACCAAATATTGACTGGACTCCATATCAAAAGCCTTCCAGAAGAGCTAAGAGACATGACAAGCCGGCAGCCTTTGCTGTTATTGTGCTTGAGCTCTCGCTGAAGTGGTATGCCAAGTGCACTCCCATGGGTCCCCAACACAAAAAGACACCCAAGAGCACAGCGTACGCAAAACAGAGAGGAGACATCTTTGAGTCAATGTATTCGGTGCAAAAAAACTCCCTAATTAATCCCAGTGCTCCACAGTGAAATGTGCTCCCTTTTGGAAACCCCAGCATGATGTGCTTCTTAACACAAGTTAACTTTAATTGGGGAAGAAAATAAGAGATAAAAAAATGACAGTGGTTTCTGACACTTGAATAGTTACTGATCAGAATGGCTTTCTTCATTCTGCATTGTGACTTTGGTCCTTCATTGACGTTAACATCAGGACAGTGACACTGGCTCTTGAAAAACTGACAAGGGAACTGGGAAATCTGTTCAGTTCTAAGTGTGAGTGCTGTAGCAGCTGCTGTTTGTGTCCTGGAGTGGGCTTTTTTTTTGAAGAAAGCTCGATGTATAAGCAAAATCAGCGTTAAAACTGCAGTGTGTGACATCCAGCTCAGGAGATGTGCTGTGTGGCTGTTATGAGAGTTTTACAGAAAGTACTAAGCATGTTGGAATTGCCAAACAATGCAATACTAGGCTGAAATATGTGACATCTGTAGAGGTAGTTCCATCTATTGTCCCACACTTGAAAGAAAATTGGCAGCACCTGCTTCATCACTTGAGTATCAAGTTGTGAAAAAAAGGCTGACGAGGACACATCATTTAAACAGTGTGAAGTGACTGCATTTCCTGTGAAGGTAACATTCTACTGCATATGGTGTGCAAGGTCACAGGATGGCGGCACATGCATTAAAGATCAACCCCACAGTGGGGGCCTGCAAACTGTTTCTTTATGGTGCAGCAAAGGAAAAAATTGACATGTGACAATCAGAGAAAGGACAGTGGAGATTAGATATTAAGGCACCATATGTTCTCAAGAAATTGAATCTCCATACATTGACATGAACTTTACCTTAACTTTAACTTTGTTCTACCAGTCCATAGAAGCCAGTGTGGTGTTTAATGCTGCAATCTCCTGGGTAAGCAACATGAGCTCAGAAGATCTACAATGCCTGAACAAATTTATCAGGAAAGCCTGCCCCATCACAGCGTGAACTCTAGACACACTGGAAGCTGTTGTGGAAAAGAGGAGGATGGCACCACGAAAAATCCCCTACATCTCCTCCAGGAGGCACTGGCTTGGAGCACTTTTAGCCACAGGCTCATTCCACCACAGTGTGCTGAGAAGTTCCTCTGGGTGACTTTTCTGTCCACTGTTATCAGGCAAATCAATGCTTCCACCTGATGTACTCATTAAGTTCATTTTGAAATATCTGCACAATATACATTTATTCAATTGTATTTATTTATTGATTGATTGGTTGTATTTTCTGTACTGTGAGCTTGTATTCTTGTTTGTTATGTTTCTACTACTGTATGCATCTGAATTTCCCAATTTGATTAATAACGTTTATCTATTCTAATCTAATCTAACCTAATCTAACAGGATTGTGAATAGTCAGTGATAAAGGAGTAAGAACACTCAAATTTGAACTGCAGCTCAGGCCATATCATATAGGTGCTTCAAGTGGATGATGGGAGAGAGGAGTCAATGGGTAGAAAGAATATTAGTTTAAAAAATACAGTTTTACTTATCCTAAGGCAAAGAATACAAGTAACAAATTGCATTGTCTCTTGAGAGGCTGGATATAGGAATGACTTTATTTGTCCCCTTTTGTGAAATTTGGCTTCTTACAGAAACTCTTTAGATGCCATAGATATATGGATATGAAGAGCACTATATAATAGATAGATAGATAGATAGATAGATAGATAGATAGATAGATAGAATGACTAACAAGATGAAAAATAAAAAAAAATAAAAACATCTGCATTGGCTGTCACAGTCACAGTGAGGCATTACGCAAACATGTTACTGTTGGTATAAAGGATCCCCTGTAGCATTTCTTGACATACTTCTGCTGAATTATTTATTGAATTAAAGTACTTGGCATGTCAGAGAAAGGATGTGCAGCATTGTTCATTATGGCCCTCAGTTTTGGTTTTAGTTATCTCCTTTACTACAACCTCTAGTGGCTCCACAGTGAGTCCTATAACTGAGATTGTCCTTTTAATTAGCTTGTTGATTCGGTGGGCCTCTCTTGATGTTACCAGCACAGCACATATGATCACACAGGCCATCACAGAGTTATAGAAGATGTGAAGGATGTCACTTCCCTCATTAAAGGAACAGTGTCTCCTAAGGAAAAAGAGCGTGCACTGCCCTTTCTTATATAGTCCCTTTGTGTTACAAGACCAGTCCAATCCGTCATTCATGTGGATCCCCAAGTGACTTGTAGGAGTAAATCCCCTTTGCATTTATTCCCTGAAATCAATAACAAGCTCCTTGCTTCTGCTGATATTAAGTTGCAGATAATTTTCTTTGCACCAAGAAACAAAGTTATCCACTTGATCCGTATACTCTGTCTCATCCCCCTTATCAACACACTCCATAAGTGCAGAATCATCTGAGAATTTCCGCAAGTGACACAACCTGGCATTATATTTATAGTCTGAGGCGTGAAGGGAAAAGGAGACAGGACTGTTCCTTGTGGTATTCAAATCCATAACTGAAACACAGCATTGGAATCTCACAAACTGCAGTTGGCCTGACAGATAGTCCATTATCCAGGACACCATAAGCTCATCCACCTGAATGTCTCTGAATTGTGAAATATGAAAGCCAAGTCAGTGTAGATAAGATCACCTGAGTTTGCTTTCCTTTATATTAGCTTTAAATGATTTTAAAACATGTGCAGTAGGTTCAAATCACTTTATTGAATATAGATTACTGGACTTGTCATGTTCTGTTGACTAGGGGACTTGTGAAGGCTTATCATTTACAACAAAGACATTATGCTGTACACAGTATAAGTGCATTTTTATTTGTGACTTAATTATGGAATTTGTCATATAGTCATATATTTTTGCATGAAAAAGAGTTGTGACTTTGAATACAAATATAGATGCTGTATGTATTTTCTAATGTAGTGTATGATTTATGAATGTATATACTGTATTGAGAGTCTATTTGTGTGTTTATAGAGACTTTATGTAGGGTCATTTACAGAAATTAGTGTCAGAGTCATTGGTGTAGCCAAGGGGTCATACTATATGTTTTATGATTTTGTTGTAAAAACAAGATCCTGTAATTCTCAGTTTAGCATAGGCTGCTAGTCACACTATGCAGCCTAAATAGGCAACTGCGAAAGAGTAATTTAATATTTTCAGTCCAAATGTACTGTGAAAAAATGCAGCAAACTCATGCAGACTCTCATTAAACCAATCCAGACTTCTCATAGCAGTGTCATAAAGTCTTGGCATTGTGGAAAGTTTATCTCTGCAGGGCTTTGTCAGGCAGTGAAGAGTCGGGCGGCATGGTGGTGGGTTGCTTTGGACCATGCAAGATTTTTTGTGAAGTGCCATCGCTGTGAGGGGCCTACATTTTTCAAACATCTTGGTGAAGGAAGCGTTGGTTTCCTATAATCGTGCACAGTACATCGACAGCCTGCCTGGTGGGTATTCATATGCCAAGGGTTAACCGGTTTGCTTCTCTGCTTACACCTGCCCTCTGTGAGGAGAATTGGTTTCATAGACTAAATGATGGATAGATGGATACATTTAATATACTCCATGAGCATAGAAAAATAAATTATGGATGAGATCAAATTCCTATTCAGTTGCAAAACCCAATATTTTAAATTTTTCACAGCCCAAATGAAATGGTCAAGAAGGCAGAAGAATTGTTTAGTTAGTCAGGTTCTCATTTCAGCCACTCACACGTTACTTCACATACACTTTTAATAACCGGTTACTTTTTATTTATTTATTTATTTATTTGTTGCCGCTTTGTGAAAAAATGAACTCATCCATTATTTAAAAACTGTTAGCACATTTCATTTCCATTTTGCAGCAGTTTGACAGCAGATTTGTATTTGTGATGCTTGTTACGCAGACTGACACGCACAATGGGCTCCATGGGATTCTTTTTTTTATTTTAATTTTTTTACACAGCTATGAATAAAGCAATATATAAACAGGATCGGATTGTGTAGGCTTAAAGTCAGACACATTGTCTTAAGATTTTATACAATTAAAAACCAATGTGCTGAGGTTAATGTAGCACATGTTACAGCAGCCACCCATGTTTTTAAATGTGTGATATGGTCTTTCATGGTTTATAGAATATCTGGTGCAGAAGAAAAGGTCCTCACTTATTGTTTTAGGAGAACTTTACAAAAGGCTTGTTTCTGTTAAATAAGAAATAAATTCGAGGTGCCCAAGTTGTTTCTACGCTGACAGTCACAGTCACTCCTTATGTCCTGGTCCTTATAATGGATGATTTTGTCTTAGATTATGTCATTTGCTTATTGTCTTTTTGAATTTTGGATTCTATTTCTGGTTATTTATACCTGTTCTAACCAAGAAATTTCTGTTTCTTATATTTATTTATCTTTTATTTAATGTCTGATGCTTTGACACAAGTTTTATATCCGATGCTATTTGATTGAGATTTTTCTGTGCTTCTAATCCTATTGAAGTGTTTTGAATATTTGTGAAACACCTTGAGTAGATGCTATATAAATTGTCACACATGTACACATTGGGGGAAGCTTAAAGGCTCAGATAATGGTGATTTACCGCTGGAGCACAAATTTTTGCACTGGTGCCTAATAACTTGTCTCTCCCTCCCTCTGCAGACCGGAATACGGACGGCTTTAACACCCTTGCCACTTCCAATGTCCGTCTGTCTGGACCCGCCTCTTCCTTTTCAACAAGAGCTCTGCCATCTTGAGTATCTATTTTGGAAACTCACGTCCACAATGACGCTTTACTTTCATTCAACTCATTTATAAACCTGCATTTTGTTTATATTATATGGGGTTTGACTTCAGGTGTCCCAACACTTCACAGTTGACTATGTTTTTTCTTACAGTGGTGAAGTCATCAGGATTTTTGAACCTTGCTAAACAATGGAGCAACAGGACACCATGGCTAGTATACACGCATTGATGGCAGAAATCCAGGCATTAAATGTCCAGGTAGGGGAGCAATGGGCTCGACTCACTGAGGTGGAGGTACATATTGAGACATGTGCTGTATTCCAACAGGAACAATCATTGGGACTGTCCCAAGCATTACTTCCATCACACCCCAATGAGGATGACAATTTTCCTAGTGTTTGAACATACTACTACATGTCATCACAGGTAGCGTGTGGAGTGGGCACACATACTGGTGCTGTTCATGAGGCTGCTGGTGAGTCAGCCCAGATCAGCAGGCGAGAGAGAGTGTCGGGAGTGAAGATATGACCCTGAGCGGCAACCCGGCTCCCAAGCATATTAATTATGAAACAGAGTTGGGCACTGGTTCGGACCTGAGGACAACAGTCTTAAAAAGATCATTGAGAAGGTAGCCTGTGACTTCTTGATGAATGTCCTCCTCGATTTTCTTGCCAGGCAGGTCTGTAGGAAAGAAATTAAAACTATGGACGACCTTATTGCAACTCTCAAGTGATATTCCACAGTCACATAGCCCAAGTGTTCAGAAAAGCCTGCTGTTCACCAAAAATCTCTGATAGAGTGAAACACCACCCCTGAGCCTACCCGATGCAAGATGGAACCACTGGTCAGACCACAGAAGAGGCACGTTACCCCTCCCCTACAAGTGCAGGGAGGTGGGACACAACATCCCGTACTACCCCTGCTTTCATGAGCTGATGAACTACAGTTAGGTATGAGGAGAAAGGTACTATTTTATGACCAATCCTCTTTGCCTTCCATTCACCAAGGTGGTGGAACAACCAGTCTGACCTGTATTCATGGAGACACTCAATGGTATAGGTTTGGCTGTTGTATCATAACAAGCCAGGGGAAAACTCTCATGCTCAGCCCACCTTACCTGATGCTACTGGGGTGAGACTGGTCATACATTAAAAGCAGAAAGACACAAACCACCTTGAGTAAATCACTGTGCCTTATTACAGACACTGAATCACTGTCTCTAGCTGTTCCCACATGATCAGCTGGCCGTAGAGCATGATCACGTGGAGACCCAGTATGATGTGGGCAATGTAATGCCGTTTCACCCAGACATCCCTATGGAGTCTGATGAATTAGACATTAGAGTAGATTAGCTCCTCTTGTACCTATAGTGCTGCCTATCTGGATAAGGCTGTCTGGGAAGAACACATGCAGCACATTTGAGGTGTGCTCTTGACACTAAGTGAAGCAGACCTACACATCAATCTGAAGAAATGTTTCTGATATATATTTAGAATACTTGGTGGGCAGGGATACTGTTTATCCACAGTGTGCGAAAAAATGAATATCATCATGACTTGGCCCCATCCGAAAACCTGTACCTTTGACTAACCTAACAAAGAAAAGGACCCCTAACACGGTGTTAAGGGATGTTAGAACTGAGGCCACAATCTGTGACTTAAAGCAGGGCCTTACGGCAGCACTGGTATTGATAATGCCTGACTTTTTTCTTCTCCTTTTATTTTACAGACCAATGCTTCACACACAGTTCTTGGTGCTGTGCTGAGTCAAAGCATTGACAGTGTTGAACACCACATCATGTTCCTGAGCTGGAAACTACTGGTTTCTAGGTTATCAAATGGGCTATTAACTAATTGCCTTACTACATCCTGGGTCAAGAGTTCACTCTAGAGTCTAACAATGCCCCATTACAATAGATGGCTCTTCACAAGGAGTCAAATCCTTACATTACCAGGTGGTTCTTGGGTCTGCAACCTTTTTGGTTCAAAATCCTTCATTACTGGGGCTCTCTCCATGCCAACACTGATACTCTCTCAGTCTAGGCTAAGGGGGTGGTCCTGTCATAAGCATGCGCATTGGGGACAGCTTAAAGGCTTAGATAATGCTAATTTACCATCGGAACAGTAAATCCTCCCTATCTCTTCCTAACTGCAGACCGGAAGATTTCCGGTTTTAACACCTTTCACATCAAATCCTTGCTGGAAGTACTTTTCAACAAGAGTGCTGCCATCTTGTGCAGTCTGTTTTGGAGAATCGAGTGTACATCATATATTATTTGTCTTATAAATGCATTTATAAACCTGCATTTTGTTTAGATTACATAGGGTTTGCCTTTGGGTGCCCTAGTTCACAGTTTTCTGCTTTATTTTACAAAATATAATGTGACATTATTATTAGTATGGACTGTAAACAAAACAAACAGACAAAAATTTCTTGTTGGATTTACTGCTCATTTTGGGGTCATTGACATCTTGAAAGTCCACATTCAGTTGAGTTTCAGTCTGCTAACAGATGGCCTAATATTATCCATAAGTACCTCTTATCCCAAGAAGAATTCATAGTGGGTTCAATGATGGTGAGCTCCCCAGGCCATGATGGAAAAAAGCAGCTTCAAACCATAACATTTCCACTACAATGCTTTACAGTTGGTATCAGGTTCTTCTAATCAAATGCCATCTTTGGTTTTTCATAAAACATGTCTTCAAGTACTGTGACCAAATAAATTTATCTTTGCCTAATCCATCCAGAGCACATTGCTCCAGATGTCCTGGTTGCCTAGATGTAAACTTTAGTCTTGCCTTGATGTTCTTTCTGGACAGCAAAGATTTCCTCTTGGCTCACCTCTCATATAGATATACATTTTTCAGATGGTAGATTCATGCACTTTGACATCAACAGTGGTGAGAAATACCTGTAGGCCTCGTGATGAAATTCTGGGTTACCTATTGACTTCTTTCAGCATCTTGCTTTCTGCTTTTGGGATGAATTTGCTATGCTGGCCTGACCTGAAAAAATTGGCAGTTCTTTCAAATCTTCTCCACTTGTTAACATTCTATAGTAGAATGGTCAATTTCCAAATGCTTGGAAATCATTTTAAACTCGTTCCCATACTCACAGGTATCTATAACATTCTTTCTGAAGGATTAACGGAGCTCTTTGAATCTAGGATTGGTGGTAACACTTCTGCAAAAAAGAGCAAACCAAGCCAAACTAAATGTCTGAAATTTAAACAAGGCAGGTTCAGACAAGGTCTTCTCAATGATGCTATCATCATTTGCACCTACTTGGGTGCACCTGATCTAATTTTAAGTTACTAAGGGAGTGATGAATATAGAGGTATGCTTAGTTTTTCCACATGCAAAATTTGCCCCTTTGCCCCTTGCTCACTTCGCTTATCCACCCCCTCCCATTCCCCCCAGGGCATGCTGCGCTCCAGCCACTTCGCGTCTCTGCCGCTAGCGTTGTCACGGGGGCTAGGGGCTGAACGCATGCTGAGGAGATGCAGTCTGATCAGCTGCTGTCTTTCTGCTGCTGCTGCCGAGCTGCGTGTTCTGCTTGTCCCGCTGCACATCGATCATTTAAAAGCCTGTACAGCAGCTGTCCTTTTGTTTCACTGCCTTGTCTCACGGGATGTTAAAGTGTCTCTCATGGGACGTCAAATTGTCTTCCGAGAAGATCACATATCGTCTCCTTCCAAGATTTTTTTTTTTATAATAGAGAGAAATTTATTTTAATGATACAATGGACTACAAAATGTAAATGTGTCAGGATATTTGTTATATTTTTTCAGACCTAAATATGTCCACATGTTAAAAAACAAAAAAAAAACCATTTCATTAGAGGCAGTCACTTTTTCATATGATTGTAGCTAAGTTAGGAAAAGGACACCAGACCGGTCAAGACCGGTTATCATGACTGTAACTTTGGACTGATATTTTGTACTTTTGGTTTTGGTCTTTGTCCTCCCATTTGTGATTTCAGTTTTGCAAAGTGTTGGCTCTCATTTCATAGACCATTTACTCAGATTTCTACATCAGACCAAGTTATTCTCCTCAGCTTGCAGCAATGGATATATAAAATGGCCAAAAAATAGTCAGAAACAGTGTAATGTTATCAGATGTGCATGAATGATAATCCCTTTGCAAAGATTACAGGACTTTGTTGCACCCGTGGCTCCAAGAACTGAGGCCATTCTGGAGGTAAAAGTGTTGGAGGGTCTCCTGCGTGGTTTTGGATACTGGCCACTAAGTGGACATTATAATGAGCTAAAAACACAAAGAAGGTGAGCAGACAAAATAAAAACAAAGGAAAACAAATTAAGGCAGAAGACTCAATAAACAAAATGGTTGCTTAAAAAAATAAACAAAGTAAAATAGTTGTAAACTAAACACAACAGAAGTTTTTATGGACTTTTACACTTTTACACAGCAGAAATATGAACGATCTTCACAGAGATTAGGAGTCCTTCAGACTTAAAAGCTGCTAGTAGCTTAATGGGCACTGCCATGTTATACAGCGTTAATATGACCTGTAGCAGTGTGTGTTGTAAAGTGGCAATGCAACATGTCAGGGATTACAAAATGGTGGTAACAAGAGTCGAAACTGAATTCACAGTCAAATTCTGTCTCGATTCGCAAAATAAATATGAAAATGCTTTTCATTTTCAAAGAAAGTTGCGCCATTGACATAAGGAAAACTTCTTGTCACATGTAGACATTTTGTTGAAGTGTCAGCCATGCGTTTTGGTTGATCTACTGGTACCAACCTTGGCAGTCACATTTCTAAAGATGCATAGGAGAAGCTTAAAGCTCCACAGTGCATGGAAGGTGCACACCCTCAATGTCATGGGCATGAATGAAGAAACCGGAAAGAGCAGTTGCAAGGTAATGGCTGGTCGACCAGCTGGATGAGGCAAATGGCTTTCCATGTAGTTAGTTTTCCTGTAAAAAGAACACCTTTATGTGCATGATGATGCATTTTGGAGTGTATTCTAGGGGAGAATATGCAGCATGTCACATTTTTCAAAAAATGTGTTGCACTCTTCTGTGGTGACTGAACAAGACCGAGAGAGAGAGAGAGGTTGGGAGCACACACTGAATGCGCATTACCACCTGGATTGGGAACTGAGTGAAGCTGGTGATGCCTCAGTACCACATTAGAACAGTGTGAGGTATTTTTTTTTCTTATGGTGGCTGGAGTGCCAGTCTTGCCACCAACCCCTGAGTTTTCCCCGCAAGTAGAGGTGTAAATAGAAATGACTTTACTGGTACACAGACAAATATCTGCATCACACAGCTGCAGAAATGAACAGACATAGAGAACGATATTCCTTACAGTAGTTCCCATCCCACACAGAACTTTAAAACTCCCAAAATACTGATTAGTGAGTTTCTTGTTTCACACTTGTGAAATTAACTGCAAAGTGAATTTTAGTGTCAGTTTCGTGACTGCATGCAGATCAAAACTCATCACGGCCGGCGGCCATGTGAATAAACAAAACAATGGTTAAAAAAAAAAAAATCAATAAAAATAAAATCACAATAATAGGTGCTCATAGCATGGAGGAATTACAATTTTTGTTTTTAAACTTGACTAATGAACAAAAAAAACAACAACGGGAAAGCAGAAGCTCAATTTGAGTGAAATTATTAGATAAGGAAAAAATGAAGCTGTTGCAACAAATGAGGACAATAAAGGACCATTTCAAATGAATGTTTTCTGTAGTGACACTTCTGTACTTTGACCCCTCAGTTAAAACTTAGGAGGCAAACAGGAAATCTCTGCTCATGACTTTGTTATATTGATTCATTTGATAGTTTTAAGTATGTTTTTTTTTAGGTTACTTGTGGTGGCTTGTGATATTGTGTAAGTCGTGTACTGCACATCTATTTGTTTTTCAAGACACTCAGTGGGAATCCATATTACTTCAAAAGTTAGGAATGAGTTTGAAAAAGCTAAACTGTTTTAACAGATCGGTATCTGGTACAGACTATGATGCACAGAATAAAATAAATATAAATCAAATACATCTGATGTTCTCTGGTCAGAAGGTTTCCAGAGAGATTGCTAAGGCTCCACAGTCAATTTATGGCAAAGCTGTAGTCTGATAAAAAGCTCTGATTATTAACTTGGAGGCTAAACACATCATAGGATTAATAAAGAGTTACCTTTATGGGTGGTACATGTTCATTTGATAATTTTTTTCTTTCTGTTATGTTTAAATTTAAGCATTCAATGCTGCTATCTTAAGCAGGTGACACACTACACGACTTTTAGCCAGAGGGGACGTCAGACGTGACGAGTGCAGCTACTGATCTCATTACTGTGAATATCAGGGGGAAATTGCAGGGGGTGAGAAACTATAAAGCTGTGTGACAACATTTCAGCACTGTTTCATATTTCCGGAGTACTGTAAGCTCACTTCTTGTTCCTGACAGCCAATAACTTGCTGCTAGACAGAGCCGGTCCTGCATGAATTCAGACATAATCTTTGTCTTTTACTTACTTTTTTCCATTGTGTTGTAGTATGTAAAACTTAAGACATCACACAGACGAGTCTATCTTCTGTTTGCGAGGTCCAAAATGTTCATATTCCTTATACCTTGTAGCTGCATTATATGAATTGTGCTTCCTGCTGAACACTCTTTGGTTCTCAACTGTCCTACACACAGAGCCGCCCCAACGACTTATGACAAAATCCCACCTGTCTTTTCACTGGGGAAGTCAGACTATATCACTGCCTCTGACTTGCTTAGATCATGTAAGGCTGCAAGTGAAGATTACTGGAAAAGTCATGTTAATGAGACACAGTCTTTAGAGTCCTGGGTTCAAATCAGACAATTAACTTTGTCCATTTTTTTAAAATTGTAATCAAAAGTACACTCTTAAAAATAAAGGTGTTGGATTGGTTCTTTAGAGTGATGTCATACAATATAATATAATACAATTTATTTTTGTATAGCCCAAAATCACACAAGATGTGCCGAAGACAAGAAAAAACTCTCAAAAAAACCCTTGCAGGGAAAAAATGGAAGAAACCTTGGGAAAGAAAATTCAAAAAGAGACCCTTTTCCCGGAAGGTTGGGCGTGCAGTGGGTGTCAAAAAGAAGGGGGTCAATACAATACAATACACAGAACAGAACAAATCTTCAATACAGTATAAAAATAAAAATTTTACAAGTACGAAGTAGAATGTAACAGTAGATGATATCACATAATATGATTTTGATTAGTTTAGAGTTCTGGAGACCTCACCCGTCAAGCTGTCTCCCCCATTTGGCCATTCCACAGCTGAAACAGCGCTGGGCCAGCCAATCCAAAGAAATTACCCCTCTATCCCACAATTCCTGTGATCCTCCATCAGGGATGACTTTACCTTAGGCAGGCAAAACAACTTGGCAGGTAGGTTGTGGCATCAAGTGCCACATTTGAGTACAGAGAAGAGAAACAGAATAGGTGAGGGTTAGTAACAAATTATAACTATCATGTTACTTATGGTTTAGTGCTAATGACTAACAACAGAGATGTAGTCTGTACAGTTAATCAGCAGCTCTAGTCAGGATATTTTAAACTGAAGTAGTGAGTCTTCAGGCGGGATTTAAAAGCTGAGACCAAAGGGGCATCTCTTATAGTAGCAGACAGACTATGTCATAAGGAAACCGTTTTTGATTCCCAAAAGATCCATTCACGTGAAGGTTCCAGAAGGAGCCTTAATTTATTTAGATCTGTAACAGGCACCATACAATAAATATCCTTGAATAGATGGTAAGAGATTTGTGAAATTTCAATGGGTCATGATTTTTAAAAGGATTCTAGCTGCATGTAATAACACAAAGTTCAAGTTTTCTTAATCTTTTATGTCCTACCATACATTGAAAAGTTCAGCTTTTTTTCTACATACTAGGAAGTTTTTTAAAGCACAGAGAGCCAACTTCATATGCAAAGAACCCCTCTCAGAATGAAACGTTGCTTTATCAAAAACAATTCAATAAAGAACCATAAAACACCATTAAGAAACCATTATTTTTAAGAGTGTAGAAACATCTGGCTTTGCTGGTTATGCTAGTCAGCCTAAAAGACCTAAGCTGTACTCCTTCTGATTGCTAGCCAGCAGGACTTTTACAAACTGCATGAATGGCTGCTTTTGCTCTGCCTGCCTTCGTTGTAAGACGAGAGGTCACCATAAGTAACATCTGAGAGCTTTTAATCAAATTGCACCCCAGATAAAAGCAGTCATTTGAGGACAGAAATGACCAGGTTATGATTAAAGCTCCGAAACTTGTTTGACAGAGAATTCATTAAATATTGCTTAATAGTAGAACTAATTGGATTTTTTTTAAAAAAAGAGGCCGCTCTAAAAAACTAATTTAAAGATTGAGGTGATAACAATCAAGATGAATAGATTCGATTCCCATTTTATGTTTCACATATTTTAATTTATCACTTCACTCTGTCTAAATAAGCTAATTTGAGGAAATGTGGAATTTATAGATAACTATGGGTGCAATTGTAAGCCAAAAGCAGCAAATGTGTGGAAATGGAAATAAGCATTAAAAGAGATCCATCCATTGCTATCTTTTTGCTTCCCACTTTTATCGTTCTCTGTTTCTGATGATAGTCAGCACAAACACAACGTGAACAGCTTAGCAAATGATAAGAATATAAGAAACTGATTAGCTTTGTGCCAAGAGATTTAACCACTTATAATCAGCCCAGACCAAGTGGAATTGAAAACCTAACAGGTACAAGTGGTGGCAGAAGTAAAAGACAAAGAGTAGAAGACAAAGTAGAACATCGTAAAGAGGTTAAAAAAAATTGGTGCGATACACATGCAGAGCAGGATAGAGATTATGAAAGTACCAAAATTTGAAAGTCTCAGAAAACTGATAGTTAAAGATCGCATTAGCGCTAACAAACAGATACTGTATTATTACTCGGTGAAATAACGGAACAGTGAAAAGAGATCGAATATATGGACATAGGTGATATGACAGAAGTGTATAGATATTATTCGGTTTTAAACTTTAAGTCGGAGACTTGTAGATTGTTTAATTCATGTTGCCATCAGTGAAAAGCAGTGCTTCTTCCCAATGAAGAGTTGTATCAACGAAAAATAAAAGATTTGTTATTTGGTGAAAGTGAAATCCACAAACATCCATCCATCCATCCATCCAATCATTATCCAACCACCTATATCCTAACACAGGGTTACGGGGGTCTGCTGGAGCCAATCCTAGCCAGTACCGGCCGCAAAGCAGGAACAAATCCCGGGCAGGGCACCAGCCCACAGCAGAATCCACAAGCACTACAGGCAAAATATCCAAATCTACAATAATCTGTTCGCATTAAAATCATTCCATGCTCAAAATTTAGATTTACATGATTCAGGACCATACGCTATGAGAATCTGTGGTCCCGCAACAATTAAAGCTACTACAAGTTTAATTTCAAAGAAATCACAATTCAGTCAGGTTTATATTTATGATCGCGGAGAAGTGATGCAACAAAGAATCGAAAGAGTTAAACAATCAGATGTATTAGAAATTCTACAGCCAATAATGGATATAAATCCATACATCCAAAAGTATCGCACTTTTCACGAAATTTATCTGAAAAACAAAGACAAAGAAGTTTTATTGGATTTCTATATGAATCCGAAAGATCACGCTCACATATATAATAAACCAACATGTGACGAATTGTCAGTGATAATAGTTTTAAAAGACAGAGATATCAAGGACAGAGTTGATATTCGTGTTTATCCAAAAGCATAGTACGATTTGTTGCAAGTGGCAGATCCAGGAAATGACTAGCATGTAGGGCCCGCACAGTGGTTGGCAAGCGAAGCGAGCAGGGGGCAGAACCCCCTAGTGTTATTAATGAAAGAAAACAGACAACATGGAAACTTAAGATTTAATTAAAAGAAGACATCCTAGGGTAAGCAAAACACCATTAGTGCTTTTGATTGAGTTGTGGGATTGTTGCAAAGTAACAAACAACTTTAAAAATAAGGTGGTGTCCCACACCTCATGCATAAGTGCCTATGAAGACTTTTTTGCACAGACAAGACTGCATTTTTGTCTAGCATTTATTCCATTTCCAGGCTGGCTTAATCCAATTTGGTTGTGAAGACAGCACCTATTCTATATACACAGGACAAATGGTAGGAAGCAAAACTTAATAGGGTGCCAGATCATTACGGGGCACACTCACACACGCTGAGCCACTTTAGAGTTCCAAATCAACATAACATGCATGTCTTGGGCTGTGGGCAGAACACAAGTACACTTGAAAATGAAAGATGATTTATGCTGTTTAATGACCTATAGCTCCTGTTCCTTAAGCACATGCACGTGAGCACACACACGCACACACAAGGCTCCATGTAATTAATTTCCCACTAGGCCCAGGCTGCCATCCGGCTGACAAATATGTTTCTGGCTGAAGATTCACGAAAGGCCTTCTGCATATCACTCCATCTCTTCTCAGGGGAAGCCTGACAGACATGGTGTGTCCGATTTAATTGTTTTGGGATTCACAAGCTCTCTTACCCTGACAGTCATTAAGCAACCTGGCAAGAAGACCCTGTGGAGCTGCTGTGAAAGTTTCATTAAAGTGGAAGATAAGGAAGTGAAAAAAATAAAGGCTATCAGTTATTGGAGGTGCCAAATCTCCTTCACTGGGAGCAGACTTGTGCTTTTCACTCCTCTGTTTTGTGGGCCGCAGAGAGTTAAAAGATCTAATGCTCAGGAGCTTCTTCAGCTGATTTGATAAGTGAATTCCACAGAACACAGAATTTCCATGTAAAATAAGCAGCTGCTTTGTTTTCATTTCAATGGAAACTGTGATAATATGAAGATGTCTGAGGTTTACCAAAGTGAAGCTTATTCACATTGAATCCAAACGTATATAAAATTAATGCTTTATTTTTGTTAATAGCAATTTTTTAGCAGAACAATGCAGTTCACCACCACCTCACTTAAATGTTTAACACCACACAATGCTATTTTTTTTTATTACATTTACATAATGAAGGCAGAAGCTGTAATTCAACCTTGTATTGTGTGTGACCCTCTCAAACATGCGTTTTCTAATTCAGGTTCACAGGGTGACTATAGCCTGTCATGGTAGCAAGACAGGGGTCGACCATGGAGAGGGCAGCAGTCCATTGCAGGGCACACATAAGCACATACACATATCCACAGTCACACTGGAGCCAGTCAGGAATCAATGAGTAATCTAAAGTACACATCTTTGGGAATATGGGGGTGAACAGGAGTGTCTGGAGGAAAGCCCACTGAAACCTGGAAAAAATGTGAAACCTCCACACAGATAATGAGCAGGTGTGGGATTTACTTCTAGGAGGTAGCAGTGCTAACCTCTGTGCCACTCTGTTACCCATTGTAATATAGCATTCTCAAACATGCTTAATCCAATTGAGTGTGAATGGGGAATCAGCCTATCCTATCCATAATGAGGCACACTCATATGCGTAGCCACACTTACACTCACTCATATATAGTTTGGAAATTCCAATTAACCTAACTGGTATGCCTGTGGAAATTTGGAACGAAACTGGAATACCTGGAGAAAAACCCTCACAGACATGAGGAGAACATGCAGAATCATGACAGACAATGTGTGGGGGTAGGATACCAACCTTGGACAAGAGGTTGAGAGGACAGAGTAAAAATGTTATGATAAAAATATGTACTTGAACTAAAATATGTACTGGTTAAAACTAGTATGATAAAATCTCAGAAAATGATTGGTCATAGCCTTAAATGGAAGAGAAAGTAAAATTTAAGTCCCTTCCCTCTCTAGGAGCAAAGCCTTAACTAGAATAAGGGTTGGTCTGGGGGTCTAAAATGTGGCTCAATAGATATGAAGAAGGGAGTCAGCATATCCTATTAATCTAGGAGGTACACCAAGGAAGCTGGACTATCAAAAAGACAGAGGTAGCAAAGGAGCTCAGTCTCTCTGCCATTTTTCGATCCACAGAGGAGGAGAACAGCATCTCTTGTTTGGGAGGCCATTTTCAACCTGGCCCTATGTAGATGGCCTTTTGGATCAAGGACCAGGCTGGAGCAGAACATAAGACAGAACGACCTGGTAGTCTAAGCAAGATAGAGTGATTAATCCCCAGTTGTATTGTTATTATTTGCCTACACTCAAGTCTGCTTATATTTTGGCCATATTGTCTACTAGCTGTCCCCTGTGGTTCTGTCCACATAGTAGTGAAACAGGACAAACTTTAAAAAATCAATAATAAAAATAATGTGATTCAGGCAAAGTGGAAGGTAGGTACACTCCAATGTCAAATGTTGGCACTGTATCTGATCTAGTTCAGGTCTGACAGGAGAGCGTTCCCTTGCGTGGGGAAAAAAGCACATGGCTGTGATATGTCTGGCAATTAGTAGCTACCCTCTAAAACACACATAGCTGTGATCTCTCACTCAAAAACATCAAATGTTACTCCTTAACAATCTGTAGATGATAATATCTGTTGAACAAACAGGTGTCGCTAGCTAAGTGGAGGCAAGGTACGCCCCAACATGTGGCGAGAGGTAGACCGACTCAAATGAAGGCTGGTGTGTGAGTGAGGAGATCCCCACTGCTTCTTTCTCGGATTCATGCAAATAAATCGGTACCGCAAGACAACTATAATACTTAGCGTGATGAGTTATAGAAGGACATGCTGAACTACCTGACAAAGCGTTAAGATAACGGAATTTTGAAGTCATTTTGTTAAAGTCTACATCATGAAGAGTATTAAGTAGAACAGAGTCACACTAGGAGTCTACCATGATAAAACAATGCTTAAAAATATGCTGTGACTCTCACTGACAAGTTGAAGAAATAAAAGAAAATCTAATTTCTGCACACATGAGTCATCTATTTGGTAAATTGCTTGGAAAAGTCAAATAACCCCAGTTGGACATTTTTGGATTGGCACGGAAAGTATACAAATTTTACAGTTTTACTTTTCCTATGTAAGGGGTATGTTTTTCAAGGAAAAGGGCCCTCCTCCATTTTTTCAAATTTAAAATTCCTTTACATTAATTAATCAACACAATTGGAGGTTTTTATTAACATTGATGTGATTCAAACTCAGAGGTTTTGAAAGCCCCACCTATGCTCCGTTTACCATATTCAAATATCCATATCCATCTCCCCTTACATCATACCTGACTGCAGGAAATAAGATACAGATGTCAGTTCCTGATGAACCCTCAATTATTGGTATATTTTCTAATTAGATGAATGAATGTGAACTAGTATAAGAAAAGATGTAGATTTAAGTGATAGCAGTAAGCAGACATACATTTACAAGCGGCAAATCCTGTTCGATTTCCGAAGAAACTGCGCTGAAATATCCAGTAAGGTGACAGAGACGCTCCACAGCCTTTGCTTACTTCAGCAGCCTGAGAAGCTGAGCTGGCGATGCAAGCGCAGTGAAAGGAAGCATAAATGAGGGAAATGCGGCGGTGTTAGCACAAGGCTAAAAACTAACCCTACCAGACCTGCGATACCGTCCATTTTGCTAGTGAACGTCCGATCGCTGGACAACAAGCTGAATAAAGCTGCAGCGGGCCAAGCAGTGGCAAATGAGAGACTGTTACATCTTTATTTTCACTGAGACATGGCTCCAGGAAAACATTGCAGACTTGGCCATCCAGCTAGACAGACCGACCATCTTCCGATCGGACAGAGACGCCTCTTTGTCCAGTAAGACCCGCGGGTACTGTGTGTTTATTTGAACAGAGAGTGGTGTACAAATGCTGCATCAGTTGCGTGACACTGCTCCCCACTGATAGAGTTTTTATCAGTAAGGTGTCTCCTTTTTACCTGCCGAGGGAATACAGTTGCATGCTGGTGGTTGCCGTCTACCTCCCACCTAACGAAAATGCAAACCAGGTGCTAGCGGAACTCTACGAGATCATCAGCAAACTGCAAACGACGCACCCCGAGGCTTTTTTCATTATTGCGGGAGACTTCAATCATGCCAACTTGAAGTCAGTTCTCCCAAAATTCTTCCAGAATGTGAACTTTGCTACTAGAGGGGTAAGCTGTCTGGACAATGTTTACACAAGAGCTCCTGATGCCTTCAAGGCCCTACCCCGCCCCCACCTCGGCTGCTCAGACCATATTAGCATTTTTATGGTTCCTGCTGAAGCGCACTAAACCAGCCTGCAAAAACATTAGAGTGTGGCAGGTTGGTGCTGTTTCAGCTCTCCAAGTCTGCCTCGAATTGACAGACTGGGACATTTTCAGGAAGGCTGCTATGGATGGTGACTCCATCAATCTGGAGGAGTACACAGACTCTGTGACTGGCTCCATTTCCAAATGCATAGAGGACATTACTGTTACCAAGGATGTTACCACAAGAGCCAACCAAAAGCCCTGGATGACAAGAGAAGTGCACAAGCTGCTCAAGATCAGAAATGCAGCCTTCAGATCTGGAGAAAAGGCCGCCCTCAGGGTGACCAGAGCCAACCTCTCTCGCGCTATAAGGGGAGCTAAGTTGGCATATGCGCAGAGGATCAACAAACAATTCAGCAGCACCAGAGACACACGTCGTATGTGGCAGGGCATTGAGACAATTACAAACTATAAGCCCAACCCACACAGCAGCGATTGTGATGCCTCCCTTCAGGAAGAGCTGAACAACTTCTTCGCACGGTTTGAGGCACAGAACAAAGAGCCTGCGAGAAAAGCAACCTCCCTCCACTGACCAGGTACTCTGTCTCTCCATAACTGACGTGAAGAGGAATCTATCCAGAGTCAATCCACGCAAGGCTGCAGGACCTGACAACATACCTGGTCGTGTGCTCAAAGAATGTGCCAGTCAACTGGCTGGTATCTTCACAGACATCTTCAACACATCTCTGAGCCAGTCATCAATCCCAGCATGCTTCAAGTTGACCACCATCAAACCAGTGATGAAGAAGTCATCAGTGACATGCTTGAATGACTACCGACTAGTTGCACTCACGCTGATCATAATGAAGTGCTTCGAAAGGTTAGTTATGTCACACATAAAGACTAATCTCTCTGCCTCCCTTGACCCTCTTCAGTTTGCATACTGCTCAAACAGGTCAACTGAGGATGCCATATGTTCTGCCCTTCACCTCTCCCTGACACATCTGGATAAAAAAGACACATATGTCAGGATGCTATTCATAGACTTTAGCTCTGCCTTCAACACAATCATCCCTCAAAAGCTGGTTGTAAAACTGAGCAGGTTGGGCCTGAACATCACCCTCTGCAATTGGATCCTGGACTTCTTGACAGAGAGGCCCCAGTCATTTCGGATGGGCTGCAACACTTCCAGCATCATCACACTGAGCACTGGAGCGCTGCAGGGCTGTTTGCTTAGTTCATTGCTCTTCACCCTGCTGACTCACAACTGCACAGCCACGCACAACACCAACCACATCATCAAGTTTGCAGATGATACGACAGTGCTGGGTCTGATAAGCAGGGATGATGAAACAGCATACAGAGATGAGGTGGAACAGATGTCTGTATAGTGTGAAGACAACAATCTATCTCTCAATGTTGACAAGACAGAAGAGATAATTGTGGACTTCAGAGAATCACATCCTGCCCACATCCCACTCAGCATCAACGGTTTAGATGTGGAGACTGTTAGGAATACCAAGTACCTAAGTGTGCACTGTGGACACATAACACCTCATCACTAATCAAGAAAGCCCAGCAGAGACTAGACTTCCTGAGGCGGCTGAAGTGAGCAAGTCTTCCCCATTCCATCCTCACTATGTTCTACAGAGGCACCATTGAGAGTGTTCTGACCAGGTGCATCACTGCCTGGTATGGCAACTGCAACATATCTGACCACAAGCGCCTGCAAAGGATAGTGAAGGCAGCAGAGAACATTATTGTGGTGCCTCTCCCTCGGGCACCTACAGGACATATTTTACAAACGCAGTGTCTGCAAGGCCTGCAGCATTGTGCAGGACTCCTTACACCCCTCACATGGACTTTTCACACTTCTACCATCCAAGAGAAGATACTACAGCATCAATGCCAGATCTGCCAGGCTGCAGGAGAGTTTTTACCTCCCAAGCTATCAGACTCCTTAACACCATGCTGCCCCCTGGGATCTTCCACATTGCTTCAACCACCTCTAAAAACAGAACTTTTATACATGCAAGCCACTTTCCTGCAAAGACGAGTGGGCATGTAGAAAAGAACTGAAAATCTCATACTGAACTTTAAGTATTTGGACACTCTTGATATCTTTCTGCTGTGAAACATTCTGGCCTGTCATTGTTTACACATGTCTTAAACAACTATTATCATACACTGATAATTTCTGTATTATCTATATCTATTATTTATTTATTATATTACATATCTATTGACTATATTTATGTATCTAGATTGCAAATACCATACATTGCATCAATGTTCATATTACTAACTACACGTCAATATTGCTGCTACTTCTTTGTCTTCTCTTTGCACAATGTCTTGTTTGTGTTTTAATTTTAAATTTTAATTTTAATTCTATTTTTAATTTATTATTTGCACGTCATGTTGTTACTCTGTGGACCCTGAGCTTCGCAATTTTGTCTATCTGTATACTTGTATATGGTTGAGATGACAATAAAGTTCACTTTGACTTTGACTTTGATTCTGGCTGCAGTCCTTGAGACAAAGAATGAAATAACAAAAACAAAGAGGAAATTATAGTTATTAATCTTATGAATTACTTACCTATTTAGGAAAAAAAGTGCTACCTTTAAAAAAATTAATATATGATATTTTGCATTAACTTTTAACCTCTAAGATGCATTGTTATACATAATAGCAGATTTTAGACCATCCTGTCCTCTAAACTCCCAAACAATGTGCTTTGCTTTGCAGTAGAATCTAAAAGGTAGCCAATATTTCATAAATAAAATATAGTCAGCATATTCCAATGACCGCTTGTGGCAGAAAGTCCAGAATGATTATGCATAAAGATTTAGATTTGTTTAAAACAGACAGGAAAAAAAAAATAATGTGAAAGATACAAAGCCCAGCAACACCTAATCATTAATTAATGGTAAGACCACGGGCAATTGACAAAAAAGGTTATTTTGCCTGAGTTAGGACTTAAAGGTAACAGAAAAAAACTTGAAACTGAGACAAACTGAATATCCATACAGATGATCATAACCCACAGGAAAATGTTACTGCTCAAAGGTTGAGCTCTGATGGATTATGGGACTTAAAAGGGATTCTCATTTATGTTTCATTTAAGAACCATTTAAGAAATAGCTTCAGACAAAAGGAGGCATGAAATACAAGTTAGGTAAAGGAGTCAAAAATGAGAATTTTTTTTTGAAAATCATGTTAAATTTCGTGAAATCTTTTTTTAATGTTGTCGTAATCTCTTTTAAGACTTAAGACCTATTGTTTACTTATTATTGCCTTTATCCAAGGTGATTTACAACATCTGAGATATGGTTGGTTACATTTCTTTTGGTTTTCCAACTGGAACACAGGCAGGTGAAGTGATTTGCTCATAGTTACATGGTGTCAGCAGTGGGATATAAACACATAACCTCGGGGCTTGAAGTCCATAGGTTTATCCACTATGTCATATTGCCTGCCTTATCTTTCAGAATGAGTGTGATGTAATTGGTGCACAGCCAAATAAATTAGAGTAACTAATAGTATTATTCAGAAGGATGCAATCATATTTAAGAGTTTGATTACCGCAAACAACTGTCCATGCATTTCACCATATATTACTAAGCACACACAGCAAACGCGTTCAAATGACAAAATAAAATGTCAAGACACATATTTGGAAAATATGAGCCCAGTGTGTGACTTTGCTGACACCTCTGCTGAAAATCAAGAAGAGACATTTGTGAAGCTACCGGATTTATTTCTCAGGATAAAAATCTGAGAAGCATGAGACAAAAGAACGTCTCCTTTTTATTTCTTTCTGATCTCATTGCTACATGAGAGAAACCAAAAAGTTATTAAGGAGATCTCTTTCTTGATTTTTCATTCCTATGGGAATTTCTTTCACATGTGTAGGAGGATTGCCACTTTGTTTTGTTGGAAAGCAGACAGAATCTCTTTCACATGAAAGAGACAGGTTAAGTAGTTGAAGAGTCTGCCATCTCAGTAGGGGAGCTACGTGCCACAGCGGGTGAAAGAAAGTATAAATTCACACGAAAGGGTAACTTACCAGAGTTACCAGATTGGCCAGTTTTCATGTTCACTTTTAAATCCGTCAAGTGTGAAAAAATTGCTTCATCTTGGGCTATTTTTCTTGAAATTGTGCACAATTTTTTAAATACAAAAAAAGAGTCTACGTATTTGCATTTCTGCACTAATTTAGCCTATGAAACCGACTCTTTTATTTTCCAACTTATGACATTGAAATATCACACAGTCTCCTTCATTTAAAGTTTTAAAGCCTGTCAATTTCACAGATAGCCACAGTTCATTCAACCAAAACAAAAGCACACCTGGGTGTCCAATACAGGAGTGCAGAGATGGGAAAACTGCAATGCAGAAAGTATTTTCATAGTAATTCTATTACTGTTGGGGCATGTTTTATATACATGTGGGGAAAATATTAAAGTATTTTAAAAAGAAAAAAATGCACTGGAAAGTATTTATTGAAAGCAACTTAAAATTTTTAAACTAACAGGTCACCTCTGCTTTTTGAGACATATATGAAGGTTAAGCCCTACAAAACAGTTTTTAATCATTTCTTGCCCATGGGAGTTGTAGTTCGGCTGACAGGGGGAGCTGCAGAGTCCTACTTTGGGTTTCCACCACACCTGGGAGTACTTCCAGATAAAGCTGATGAGCCACCTGAAGTGCTCCCAGGTGCAGCATAAAAGGAGCTGCCTCACTTCACTTGGAGAGACAGGGACAGATGAGGAGTGGAGGAAGAGAAAAAAAAGGAAAGAAGGACCGTGTTTACTGGTGCATTTGTGCTGTGTACTGGTACTGTGCTACTGCAGGAAGCAAGGGAGAAGCACTTCCCCACTTGGAGGTAAAATGTGTGGGTTGTAGAGACTTATGTCTAGAGTCTGTCTGTGTCAGGGTTGGGTGGCTGGTGTTCCCACTTGTGGCCACAACAGATTAGTTAATTCATTAATTTATTCTTTTAAAATTAATTTACTTTTTCCAATAACAGAAATGTGTATATTATATATATATATATATATATATATATATATATATATAACAACACAGAATCATGTCAGACACACTAACAGGGCTCCCCGGAATATGACACTGTAATTTATTGCAACACAACATTCTAAGAACTACTTAATACAATTCAGGGTCACAAGGGAGCTAGAGTTTGTCCCAGCAGCAATCATATTGTGCCCTGTGATAGACTTGCACCATCCAGGATTTTCTCCTTCAATGCACAGTGCTGCCAGGATATGCATGGCTCCCCATAATTCTGAACTAGATAGCCGAGTTCAAAAATGAATGAATATATTACATTAAGCTGGAACAGCTCAGCTTCCAATTTACGTGATGCGATGATTATTGCCACAACTCTAGCATGAGGATTTCAACAACGCACCTTATCATTGGCTCATTCTCCCCCATTATCTGTGAGAGGTTTTATTGTTTTTTTTTCCTCTCACATCTCAAAGATGTTAAGTTAGGTTTACTGGCGACTCTAAATTGGCCATTTATTCAGCAACGATGAACTGGGAGTTCATTCAGGGCTGTTATCTTATTTTTGCTGCTGCAACAGGCTCACCTCAAGTGATCCTGAATTGGAGTAGACATTGCACTGGTGAAGTAGTTAATGCTTCTGTTTAAAATGTTCAGGACACTAAAATAAAATCCTGGCTCGGACAGTCTGTGTGGTATGCAGAACATAGGAAAACGATTGTATCTTTATCCAGAATAACAGCATAGAAACAAAAAATATACAAAACTGGATGCATTAAATAAGGCACGAGGCATGAATGAACACGTGCAGTAGTAGTACAACACACTAGCAGACATGTAGCCTCTCTGGGCCTATATATAAAGTTGTTAAAGCCAGTTTATCAGGTGGGGCGACGATTCTGCTCCTCTGCATTGAGAGGAGTCAGATGAGGTGGTGCAGGCATCTGATCAGGATGCCTCCTGGACGCCTCCCTGGTGAGGTGATCTGGGCACGTCTAACCGGGAGGAGGCCCCAGGGAAGACCCATGACACGCTGGAGGGACTATGTCTCTCGGCTGGCCTGGGAATGCCTCAGGATTCCCCCGGAAGAGCTAGTAGAAGTGGCCAGGGAGAGGGAAGTCTGGGAATCTCTGCTCAAGCTGCAGCCCCTGTGACCTGATCTTGAATAAGCAGAAGAGGATGGACGGCGATGATTCTGCTTGCCCATCACAGTAGCACTAAGTATTCTCTCACAAAGCCCCAGTCCCTGGCCTCCCCGCTTCCTGTCTGCTCAGTCTTTGCCTTCAGTTCATCTGTTTACTTTACACTTCATGAGCTCACTTGTCTGTTTGAGAAAACTTTAAACAATAATGCCTCCGCATTTTTTTCAGGATAATACTTTACTTTAGCAATAGGGACATCAGACTAGAGCACCTTCTGGCTGCTTCTCATATCAGTGCACCCCAGAGTCTTCACTTCCTCTGAAAGTATCATGTTTACAGTTTAAACTGTTAAAGGGTTAACCCAGGAGAAGCGTGGCCCTCTGTGCCATTTACCCTGAGCCATGCCCTCACTTTGTCTCTCTATAAGGAGAGTTAGGCACTCCTGTTACCTTCAGTCCAGGCTACCCTCCTCTGTGTTTTTCCCCTGGTAGGCTCTACTTGTAGCTCTCCCAGGGCATGCATTCAATATGGTATGCGATCAGGTGCAGGAGTGACAGGTTGCTGAAGAAAACTTGGGGTGCCAGCCAGGACATCCTGTTTAATTAACAGGAAGTACAAAATTAAAAGTGAACACTCCTGAGGTATTATAATTCTTGCCCTTGAGCTTCAAACAACAAAGAAAAAGGTTTGGCTCTAGCTATGGATTAGGGTTATTTTTCTCTGGAGCTCCTTTCAGCAGGTCACTCTTGCCAAAGGACACCTCCTTCTGGGAAGCCACGGTTCTTATGGCTGGGAAACTGGAAGAGGTGTAGAGTCAGGTGCCCTTATTGGGTGGTTTCCCAGTATTGTGGGGAGAGGGGAAGACACAGTTAGGCCTTAGCGTTCCTTTTTGTCCCGGAGTGGTGGACGGTGTGGCCTATCCTTGCAGAAATGAGAGTGAGTTAGGGACTACCACCTGGATGAAATGCCATCACAAGGTGCACTCACTCATTTTAACCATTTTGAGTCAAACAGGGCCAATGAACTTTAAATTCCTGTACTTGAGATATGGGAGCAAATAGGAACCCCATGTGGGCTCTTGAAAAACATCCACACAGGGATCTGAGGAAAGAGCAGATTCTTCTTTTAAATTTAATTACAAACTATGACACACTCTTAATAGTTGGCGACTTTAACTTTAATATCGATAATCAGTGTTATCATAAAGTAAAAAAAATCATGAACCTCCTGGACTTGATTTGAGACAGCTCGTTAATCAGCCTACACATAAAGCAGGTCATACGTTAGACTTAGTAATTATCAAAGGACTAAAAGCTGATGTAAAGCAGATCATTGATATTGGTCTATCAGACCATTTTCTTTTACTATTTAATATAGAAATAATGATAGAAAACATTCATGAGAAGCATATTGCTAAAAAAAGCTTTGATTCATCAAAAAAATTCTAAGCAATCAGTCCATTTATAGTGCTAACTATAATAGCGAAGATAATATAAATAGTAAGGAGGAAAAATTTAATACTAAGGTGAGAGCTGCTGTTGACATAGTTGCACCTGAAAAGACAGTTAAAAAATCTTCTAGCATTGTTATAACATGGAAGACCCAAAGAGTGTCTGATTTAAAGAGAACATGCTGGAGAGCTGAGCGTAAATGGAGGAAAACTAAACTAACTATCCACTATGAAATACTGAAGGCTAAAATAACAGAATACAGTAACACAGTCTGCCTTGAGAGGCGCTGCTATTTCTCTAAGATTATAAATAACAATGCGAGTAATCCCAGAATCTTATTCTCTACAATTGATCGTCTGCTAAACCCTGGTAACACAAAGGAATGCCTCCAAAATACTTCCAGTGAAACCTGAAAGGCTATTGCTGTATTCTTCAATCAAAAATATTAATGATATCAGAAATAATATAGTATATCTCCCCAACACTGCGGATCTTCCTAAGCCCCAGTACTCCGTTATAAACAAATTAAATTCTTTCACCAGGATAGATTTACCTGATCTACATAAAATAATTTCTCAACTGAGACCCTCCACTTGCGTCCTTGACCCAATACCAACAAGTTTTTTTAAAGAAGTATCAGGCGTGCTAATTGATAATATTCTTGACATTGTAAACTCGTCATTAGATACAGGGGTCTTCCCAGACTGTCTTAAGACTGCTGTAGTTAAACCCCTACTCAAGAAAAATAATCTTGACCCCTCTGCTTTTGAAAATTTTAGACCCATTTCTAACCTGCCTTTCTTAAGTAAAATTTTAGAGAAGGCAATCATTATGCAGTTAAATAACCACCTCAATAAACATGCTATTCTTGATAAATTTCAGTCAAATCACAGCACAGAAACTGCACTCATTAAAGTAGTAAATGACTTGCGGGTAAATGCAGACAGAGGCCATTTATCTGTTCTCATCCTCTTAGACCTGAGTGCCGCCTTTGATACCATTGATCACAACATTCTTAGAAATTGCCTTAGTCAATGGGTGGGCCTCTCTGGTAGTGTCTTAAATTGGTTTGAATCCTACCTGGCAGGTAGAAAATTCTTTGTTAGTTGTGGTAATTACAACTCAAAGACACATGATATTCTATATGGTGTTCCACACAGGCTACATCCACACTACTGCAATTACATTTAAAAACATTATTATTAAATTGAAACAATCTCTGTCCACTTAATATTTTCCCATCATTTACAGGAACATCTCTAAAATGACTGAAAATGCATAAGACATAGACATTTGTCTACACTGGATATACGCACAACAGCAGAAAAATCCTTGAAGAAACAGTAACACCACCAGCCACTGCGTTTATTGCAAAACTGTGCTGTAAATGTAGTAAATTATTTGTCTTTTGTGTATGAACATGGCATTCATACCATACAAAATGCAATTTAGATGCATACAGGTAAGCAACACAACAAGCATCATGGAAAGCAGCTCTTTTGCATCCATTATGTTTTAATATAGTTTTCTTATGTGAAGGGTGACCAATTTAGGAAACAAGATGTTTTAATAAGCAGGAACCAATCAGAACAAATCAGAGTTTGCATTTTTGAAAATCTATGTTTTCATCCATCTACATTGCAACTCAGAGCTGGCATTTTGAGAGGAATGTGGCTCTGGAGAGCAAGTTTCGGTTTTCAGGGGGCAGTGTGGATGAAAGGCAAAGACTAAGATTAACGTCTACATATTTATACAAAAACGTAGTATTGTGGATGTAGCCTTAGATGTGCTGAGAGCATGATATTGTCTGCATTAAGCTATGATTCTGAAACTTTGTCACAAGGCTTTCCCTGTGCATATCTGTAGCGTGCGTGTAGCTACCTCTACAGAACAAGATCTGACACTTAGCTAAGTTTTGCTCAGACTTAGTGACTGATGTATGTTATCGTATTCACAGGATCACATGCCGACATACAGACATCACAGTTAAAGCAGTCAGCTTGATGCCTAAAACATGCAGATCTGTTTACAAGCAAAAGTGCACATTTTACCCTCTTTCCTTATATATCAAATATGGCCTTTGTAGGGAATTGTGCTATTCTTCCGTACGCATAGTGTGTCTCAAGATATAGAATAAAGTGTGTCAGTTTCTTGCTTACATCCCAATTCTATTTTATATGATGCCATCAATGCATTTACCAGTGACCACCTATTGCCAATCAGTGTAACATTAATCAGCCCATCCAATGGAAGTGGGATTTGAAATAGAACAGAGTATTGAGGGTGGTCCATTCAGCAACAGGTGAATGAAGGCAAAATAACTAACGATGGACGGAAAATGAGGAAGACAGGAAGGTAGGATGAGAAAAGAGTGTAAGGAAAGGTGACATCCAAAAAGAAAAGAAGTATGGTGTTAATCATTCAAGAGGGTCAAAAGAGGTGAGAATTCTAGAGAGCTTAGACCCAAAACTAGAAATCAAAAATTAGAAATTGTGGGATGAGTACTCTGCACAGAGACAGGCATAGGTAAATAAAGCACTATGAAAAGAAGACAGAATAAAAGGTAGACTTTAGAGCATGGGAGATATTTGGCTTTACGTTTTGACTTTCTCTTCTGGTATATTCAACACTGGGTGAAGCTGTGAATATAACTGTGCTCTGCTCCCAGGGGCTTCATCACTGCCTTGTACTGTCTTTACTTTATTACTCCATTTTTTTGGGGGGGTTACATATTCTTATTATTGCATGTCCAAAGCAGCTGCTTAAGCAGCTGGCTAGTACAAAGTCCAAATAAAGCAAATCACTTCTCCTTCATCAATGTTAGTGGCTTGCCCCAAGGACAGCATGAGAATAAATACAAAATCTTCAAACAGCTTAAAATAATATATGTAAACATAATTTCATTTCAAGAAAACAAGCAACCTAAATTGAGAAAGTACAAGTGTGTTTTTTTTTTGTAATTCAACTGTAATTACAACACTGTTTTCTCCTCCTTACAATTCAATTAGGAGTAGAAGCCAGCGGTTCACTGCACATTTCTCCTTAATATTTAGAAGAAACCAGCCTATTCAGGAAGCTGACAAATTAATTAAACAATCTAACAAAATATGACAAATGTGCCCTGACAATATTAGTAAAGGCATTAGCATTTCAGCCCCCCCCACCCCTTCTAATTAAATGCACCTTAATAAAACGGTTGGTTTCTGCTTATTACCCCGTTCATCGTTTCACATTGGATGCATGCTTCTTTTTTTTTCTCTAAATTTTGCTTAAAAATTGCAAAAGAGCAAAGTCTCATTCGGGTGTTTGTCTTTCAGCTCCAGCTAATTAAAGATGACTTCCCCACTCCAAGCTGCTTGTCTTCTGGCAACAAGCAAATTAAGGCCTCCGGCAGCGGAAGTGTGGAGATGATTAGCAGCAGCTGTTAAAAGCGATGTGCACCTGCCGCCTTGTCATTAATGATTCGCTATTCGCCATCGCTCTGCAGGGGGGCGACAGGTGATCTGGTGGGCTGCTTATAAACGATGGCTCTGAATTACATTATTGAGTTAATTAATCTGACTGTTGCCTCCTGACCCATGGTGCTCCGCCATCTGAGAGACGCCAGGCTGGAACTTGGCATGGTGCAAACGAGCACTGGGTGGTCAAAGTTGTCTAGTTTGGGAGATCCACTTGCACTTAGGTAATTTAACACACAATGGATGCTTTCCCACTTGTAGCAAGTAAGATGAAGGGCTTTGTTTGGAATGGCATAGGAGGTCTGATGTCACACATTTAGTCCACAATCTTGCATTATGAAACATGATTTTCTTTAAAACTCCTCCCTCTCTGACTGCCTTTAGGCTGTTCAAAGCTCACATTTATATTAAAATTTTAAATCCCTCGGCTTTAGAAGTTTAATAATTGCCTGAAAGAAATTTCTCATTGACTTTCAAATTCGCATTAGTAGTAGGGTGATTTTTTTTTTTAAGCCAGGTGATGAATTTTGTAGGATGCTGATGAAAAATGAATTCCCTTCAACTGACCCTTGTACCTGAGGCCTTGATAAAAGATGCTGAGAAACTGGTACATTCAAATTTTTTTTTAAAGGGTGCTGGCATCTGAATTTTAAATTGACCTTCCATGGTTTAAAGGATTAGTAAAGTAGTTTTTGAAACCTGTTCAATTATCTATATTTCTGCATTAATTTAACCCAAAAGTAGTTTCATGTTCCTCTAAATCCCTGTACTAGAACTGGGAAATTTGATTAAACAGATAACACATAAAATAAGAAACCCTAACCCTAATTGAGCTATTTGTTTGTTGGGCATGCTGAGTTGACTTTCCCTACATGTGAACATCAAGGAAAGTGTTTCTTAAACTAAGGGTTGTATATTGACACATTCTGAGTGGTGCAGGCTTGGGAATCACCTTTGTATACAGCGAGAAAGGGTTGCAAAGTGTCTCGCGATGGGTCACCATGGGCAGTTTAAGGAATTGAAATTGCTCTGCCATGACTGTTAGTGAACTGGGGGAGAGTCACAAAGACACTAAGAAGAACAAGACTGAGTCGTGAAAAAAAAGTTTAAGAAACATTGATCAACTGCTTAGGAGATGCAATTTTAGTAGCCTGCATGTTCAACTCTGAAAAAATGACAAAAACATATTGAGTTTTTTTCAACAAGAAAAAATGTTATTATGTGAAACATGTACTGTAGATACTAACTTGTCAACATACAGTAGGAAAAGTATATCTAATCTCCACTGCTATACTAATGCAGACTTACTACACATCCTTCACGTGAAATGTTAAAAGTCACCAGCACACAGCTCAATATTGCAACTGGCACAGTAGACACATTTCTTTGGGCAATTTTATTACAATATTTTTTTGTTGCTTGTGAATGCCCCTTGTGTTATTTACTTGTATGTACCAAATTGCAAATCTTAGTGACTTTAATATTTCTCCTGAAAAGAAATTTGACAGTTGCTGCATTGTGAACAGTGCTCAGGGGGCTAATGTCCTTCTTGTCCTTCTACTTGGTCACAGTCATTGTGCCATACAACTACTGGCACCATGTTGAACCTTCAGGTGTCTGAATTCATCAGGCATATCATGAAGGTTTGGTCGTACAGTGCCATATTGCATCAGTTTTATTATCTGTGTCAAAATCTGATGGCCAACTCACATTGTCATCACTATCGCTTGAAGTCAACTAATGGTTGATTTTCAGTTTGCTCTAAAATTGGCTTTACTGCTTCTCATTTACACACCAATGTGTTCTGGTTGAAGGCTCCCCACTCAGGAATATCGATGCATTGCTTTAGAGTGACAAAACACATAGAAGTATTCATGAGTCAGGATTTTTTTTTAGCATAATTTTATTTCAACCACTTGATGGAAGCAGAAAACTGTCCCAAGCATTATTTGCGCTTAATGCTGTACATTGGACAGCTAACAGCTATACCCTAAGAGACATTTGGGGTTAACTGTGTTCACATAGAATTCTGAGCTCAAGGGAGGATCGGGAGTAATGCCAAAAAGGTTAATTGTTCTGTGTGAGACTCAATAATAACCATTATATGGGAATTGGGGAGGCCTTCCTCTATTAAAAACCAGCAAAACACCTTTTAGAGTGTACCCTTCACTACATAGGTTTTATTCATTGAGCACCAAACAAAACTTCTAATGACTTCATAAAAATAGTTGTGGACACTTAAGAGTTCAATAATTTTTGAAAAGACTTTACCCTCCATCAATCCATAGTCAGGCAGTGAGTTCAACATCAAACATTCAACATCATATTCTACACTATTGCCAAGTAAAATCCTTCTATATAAAAGCGGTCGGGATTGTCCTTCCGTCCCGTGAGTGCTACGCAGGCACGGAGTTTCCATTTTGCAATGCACGATAGGATTTGTAGTTTCGTTTTTCCAGGCAAAAGATGAATTTCTACTCCAGACTGTGCAAGTAGCACAGAGTTTCACACACGCCCCGTCCATTTTGCAATGCACGATGGGATTTGTAGTTTTGTTTTTCCAGGTAAAAGATAATTTTCTACTCCAGACTGTGCGATGTCTTCTTCTTCTTTCTTACTATATAAAAGCGGTCAGAATTGTCCTTCCGTCCTGTGAGTGGAAAGCGTAGCAGTATTCCGCTTATCACAGACTTACTACTTGCAGCTTGTGATACGAAGCGACATGATGTGAGCAGAGTTCTGGTGCTCCCATCGTTCCCTTGCTTTTGTGCGCGATGCGCTGGAAAAATAGACAAAATTATGTCTCTGGAAATAATTAATGCTGATGGAGTACAAATGCCTCACCGCGTAGTAAATATCAGGGGGGTTCAAAAGGGCGACCTCAATATAGAAAAAAAGTTTAAATTTCATCACCAAAATAACAGAAACTACGAGTATTAAAGTAATACCACTCAAATGCAATATAACCAAATTAATGAGTTTGTATAAAATATCAAATTGATCTACATATTGAATTGCCTTAAGAAGTGGTCAGCTTAAAAGTCGGTCGCCTTAAAAGGCGGGTCAGCCTAGTTCTCTAATAAAACTCACACCAAAAATAATACAAAATGGTGCCATCTTCTTTGTAAATCTTCCTGTGTTCCTTTTGTCATATCCCAATGAACTACCAATCTGCAAGGCGTTTTTATTGTCCAATTAATGTGTTTATGAGTCAGCCATAAGGAAAATATGGGAAAAAAGGTGTTTCAGGGAAGATATCAAGGATGAAAAAATTGCTCTCCACTAAGAACATTGCCAAACATATCTAAGATGGATGATCCAAATAGTTACTTGTGTTGTGTCAGGTTCTTGAGGTATATAAAAAAGTCAAATCCACACCAGCTGATCCTAAACATAAAACATGGAGGACAGAGCTTAAGAGTTTGGAGTTGCATTGTACCATCATAACTTTGAGACATTTTTTGAACAATGAATTCCAGATTGTCCCAGCAAAGTGTCCTTTAGTTGAATAGTAAAAGAATTTGGGTTATGAAGTAGCCTATGTGTTTTATTTTTTGGGTTTTAGTTGTTTGCTTAGTGTTATGTGTCACCTGACCATGAAGGTTTTCAACTGTGGCCGAACTATTAAATGATTATTTTCTTTGTATTAATTTTAATGACACTTTAGAGCACTGTGTGTTCTGATTGGTCATGATCCACAGCTCTGCAGGTCAAATTGGTGGTCAGCAGAGGTGGGTAGAGTAGCCAAAAATTGTACTCAAGTAAGAGTAGCATTAATTCAAAATAATATTACTTAAGTAGAACTAAAAAGTAGTCATCCAAAAAATTTTTCATGTAAGAGTAAAAAAGTATTTGGTGAAAAGACTACTTAAGTACTGAGTAACTGTTTGATCATAATAAATGATTTATTTTTTGGAAATGTTGTAATAAGACAGACAATAATATAAAATAATGTGCAAATTCTGCTATTTCCAAATAATAGAATATAAAATGAGTAAAAATAAATAACATTTTTACAAAATAAAGATGCACAAATAGCACAAAGTTCCAAATCTCAGTTCTTCACAACAAAGCTTTTGAAGCCAATACCTACATAGATAATATGTATGTTTGAACAGTGCAGACTACTTACAGTGACAAGATATACTGTACACTGACAGTATAATACTGTATATTCACTTGCCCTCCAAATAGCACAGTTGATATAAAATAACAGAACAAGGCAGCTTGTGCACTTACAAGAAGTCTCACTTTACCTTGACTGTCTGTGTCTGTGCATGTTTGGTTAAAACGTGCTTGTTCTTCACTCAGTAAAGTGATGGTTAAGCTTAAGCAGGAGTTGGCTTTCATGTTTCATGTATTCTTTCTTTCCCTGTCCGCTGTCTGTGAGGAGTTTGTGTCGCTATATTGCCACAGTTTGCGTGTGGTCATGTGACTGCATGGCTACATCTGATTTGTGAAACGGTGCCATGTGATTATTGTTGCTACAGTCATGCAGTAGATCCACTGGTGGCTTCTCTATGGCAAAAATATAGCATATCTAATGGAAAAAAAGTAACAATTCGAGTGTTGCCCAATGTAGCGGAGTAAGAGTAGCGTTTCTTCTTCACAAATGTACTCAAGTAAAAGTAAAAGGTATGGTGCAGTAAAACTACTCATAGGAGTACAATTTTTTAGAAAAGTTACTCAAGTAAATGTAACGGAGTAAATGTAACTCGTTACTACCCACCTCTGGTGGTCAGTCAGATTACCTCTAGGTTAAGCATGGCTGTGCCGGTGATATCCAGTATCCCTCAGTGGATAATTCCAAGCAAAAGAAATGTATCTTTGAGTTATAGTTAGTGGCTAAAATCAGGTAAAAAACTGAGCATTTAGGTTAAACTTCAGGTGTTTGATTTTTGTTCTTTTCATTACTGTTCTTTGTGCTGTCATCACATTAACATCTCCTGGTGTTTTAGTGCTCAAAGTAACCCTTAGGACTTTGTCCTTATCAGTACAACTGTGGTTGTAAATACTGAAGAAGACATCTCACATTACTGCATGACTGTATCCATGTTCCAGTCTTAACCCAACTGAAAAGTTGTAGTGTGACTTGAAATGAGTAGTCAAAGTAAGACAACTGAAAGAAAAAAAAAATCACAAAATATGCAGAAACAGTTTTGGAGAGAGGAATGTTTTGAAGTATGATAAAACTGATATCCAGGAATGACAAAGCTTGCACAGGAAATCTTGGGTGGACATTATTGACACACCGCCACTTCCTATATTTGAAGACTAACTGATTAATGTTTGAATTAAATCAACAAAGATAGGTTCCTACAAGTCTGAACTGGACTATTAGATATTTGGGTGGATAGATTATGGGAACTTGCTTATGTGAAATAATGACTGTGGGGTTGATGTGTCTCAACAAAGACATAAAGAGTACACATTTTACTACTTAATCTAATAAAAGGACTTAAGTAAAGATTAGATCTCCATTGAGGTCAATTTAATGTTTTGAGCCAGCAGAGAACTACAGTATGTTGAAACTGTGGCCTGACTACTGCCTCTGGTGAGTTTGCATGCTCTGTAGGCTTTCTCAAGGAACTCTAAATTTCTTCTCTTATCTCAAAGGTATCCATATTGACTGATGACTTTAAATTAGGCTGATGGATATGTGTATGAGTGTGACCTACAATGCAGGGATTGGTGTTCTGTCCTACCTTTTTTCTAGTGCTGCCGGCCTTCTCATGAAAAAAGAAGGTTCAGGTAAAGGGATGAATGAATAAAGCAGACTTTTAGACAATTAGAAAGTGTTCACAAATGAAAATGATGGCTAGTGCTGGCAAGAGAAAAATATAACAGATTAGTAAAATTTGAAGTGGAGATGGAGGCAAGATGCTTAATCTAATTATAGCGTCAGGGTTTGTGGGAGTTTTTGCTGACAGCAATCGGCATGAGGCTGAAACAGTAAAGCCCAAAGTAAACTTGTTTCATAAGAAAGAAAAAAAGAGACTTTCTTTTGACAATTTTTTTCCACTGCATGGAGACCTTTCTTCTCCTTCGTAAAGCAGTTTCAAATTGAAAAAAATGCAGTTATGCCCACAAATTCCTGGGGCACTTAGCACATGGGCACACAGTCTACTGAGGTGAGGTGACATGCTGTTAAGATGCTGCTCACTGTCAAGGTGAAGAGAACAAATGGTTTTAATAAACCAACTAAATGACTCCCTGTGGCACTTTCATCTATTGCAATTACAACATAACAAAACACAGTTAATTACTGTGTGTCAAAATATCATGTCAGTGAACTTAACATATGTTGTTTATCTAAACTCATGGAGAAAAGAAACACAATACTCATTGTTTTACTGAAATTTCAATCCTTGCTACTAAAACTGCGATAAACAAATGATAAAATGAAATAAAAGTGCAACAACGAAATCCACAAGAGAACATCAACATCATTGAACATTAACAACAGTTGTCTTCATCCCTTCAGTATCTCATGTGATCATCACTTGCAGCTATCACTGCTTAATGCGTTTGGCTCATAGTGCCAATAAGCCTCTGAATCCACTTTCTGCGGAAAGGCCTACTGAAGTTGGTGACCACTGGCAGGCATATGGTCACATCTCCAGATGTTAGAATATCATCTCAAAGCTGCTCTGTGGCATTAATGTCAAGAGAAAATGAAGACCACAACACCACAATTGCATGCACATTCATTCATCAAGGGAGTTGTGACTACTACAGCTATGTGTGGCCTGGTTTGCCATTGTCCTGCGGTAGACACATACATCTGGTATGTATGAGCAGAGGACTTCAGACAGTTCAGCATCATGGACATCATGAACCTCTCCCTCACTTTTTTCTCACTGATATGGGCATTGTGCCTTCTGCCAGTTTCGGTAGCAGTGAGGGAGGCAGATATGAAGTGATCTGTCAGATGGAGCAATCTGATGTGTCGGTCCTACTATGGTATGGTTACTCAAAGGCAAGCAAATCTTGGATAGTCAGGCTACTGAAAGCCTGTCTGCATTTGGGACACAGTGGAGTGGCTTAATCCATAGCATCTGGCAATGTTAGAATATGACAGGCCTGCCTATAGCATGTCAAGGGTTTATATATGTACTCACCAACCTCCTTAAGAACACGAGGATAAATATTATCTTGTCCTGGTGATTTGTTTGATTTCAGCTTATTTAATCTGAGCAGCACTTCTCCCTCTACAAATTCCAAATCCCTCAGTGCCTCATTAGTAGTCGCGTTTACTTCTGGGAGGTTATCCACTTGCTCACTTGTAAACACCTCAGAAAAATGTAAGTTTAGGGCATCTGCTATTTCACTGTCTGTATCTTTTAATGCCTCTTTACTATTTCTGATGCACTTGACCTCCTCCTTGACTGTTCTTTTACTACTAAAATACTGAAACAATCTCTTAGGGTATTCTTTCGCCTTATCTACTATATTCCTCTCCAACTGTCTTTTAGCCTCCCTGATATCCTTCTTAATGGTTGCCCTCATGTTCTCATATGCTCTACGATTCACTTTTTTAGTCATTAGTATTATATGCCTTATAAAGCAGTTTTTTCCTTTGCAACTTCTTTTTCAAATCTTTATTAATCCAGTGTTTTTTTTTAGTTTCCTATTGATTTCCAAATTTAGGTATGTATCTATCCTGCATTACATGTAAAACATTTTTAAACCTGTTCCACTGCTCCACGACTGTCTCCACACTTAAAAGCTTGTCCCAGTGTATCCTACTTAGACATTGTTGCATCTGCTCAAAATTAGCCCTACCAAAGTTCAACTTGACAATTTTAGTCTTTGCATCTGCACTCTTACAAAATACTGAGAATTCTATTACATTATGGTCACTTGACCCTAGTGGTTCAATCACCACTACACCCTCAATTCTATCCTGATTATTACAAAATACTAAATCCAGACAGGCTTCACCCCGTGTTGGTGCTTTAACATGCTGTGTTAAAAAACAGTCACTGATTACTTCTAAAAACTCCTGCTCTTGTGCTCCTCCATCTGCAAGGTTATCCCAGTTAATATTTGGATAATTAAAGTCCCCCATGACTATAATATTTCCCTGTAAACTTGACTTTTTGATATTACTAAAAAGATGTGTGTTGAAATTGCTGTCTGAATTGGGTGGTCTATAGCACACTCCTAAAATAAGACCTCTTTTTCTAATATTTTCCAGGCAAAGCCACATGTCCTCACTAAGATGGGGCTCATCATCCAACTGAAGAGGACTTACATGTCAACAATTCTCTTTTTTGTTTCCAATGACATACAATTCATTATGGAAATACAAGTGTGGTATTTGCCTAAACTTTGAATTAAGGCCTCTTTAATTGCATACATTATATAAAGTTATTGTCTGTTTTACCTGCATTTTTATCACTCTTTAATTTAATATTGTTTTTATCAGTATGCTGCTGCTGGAATATGGGAATTTCCCCTTGGGATTAATAAACTATCTATCTATCTATCTATCTATCTATCTATCTATCTATCTATCTA
>JANRMT010062814.1:97394378-97424214 GCA_026402145.1 Polypterus bichir lapradei
CTATCTATCTATCTATCTATCTATCTATCTATCTATCTATCTATCTATCTACCTGCCTGCCTAAAAAATGACACAGAATGACACAGGTTAAGATGAGGAAACACCCTGCCAAGAACAGCTCCAGCAGACACTGAGTTAGTTAAGGAAAAAAGCAAAGTGAAATCAACTGCAGGCCCCAAAGGAGTCATCTCCTAATCATGCAGGATACGTCTGTATTTTTAATCAAAAAGCAACAAGGGTGCCCCAGTGTGAGTGCTTTTTAGTTCACCAATGAAGCTTTCAAGCTGAATATTTGCTTGTTTTGTTTTAAGCTGCATTTTTTAAAATGATACATGTTTGGTGAAAGTGAACAATAAAATTAAAGATGACCTGATCAGGTACTGTTCCACTTGGACCTCATTGGGCAAAAGTGCACCAAACCAGCTTTTGTGTTTTTGTCAAGTTGCTACATATCACTGCACAAGTTGGATTGCCAGTCAGCTGCCTTAAAACCAAATTGTCAAACATTTTGTGAAATTCAAAAGCTATAACTATAGTTGTTCTTATTATAGAATATGTGTTTAATACTAGTGAAACCCGTGGACCAATGGTCCTGAAATAAAGGAGGTTCTTATTGAGCAAGCTGAACTTTTCCATTTTTGCCAAATATCCTATTGTTTTCATCATGAAATGATACAGCTTCAGAGTGATGACACTGGTGATGTAACTTTCCTGAATAGTGCTCATTTGTCGGCATGCATTTCACTTTCGTCCTCTTTCATTCTGGATTTTGTCTTGCATGCCTATGAGCCTTTGTGTCTTCCCTGGTACTCCATTGCTCATAAACATCTTCAGTGATGTATTTGACGCTCAACAGATGTCACCAGTCTTTTTTCTTCTTCCTATTAGTGAGTTCTGAACACATATGTATCATGTCCTGGGAGACTGTCATATAATGTGCTCTTATTACAATAAACTTTTCTGCTCACCAGAAAAGTGGCCACCAGGTTGTGACGACCTAAAATGTTTTGAATTTTCAGAACATGTCTGGCTATATTCAAGATTACGTCTTGCTTGCCTGTGTGTGCCAGCATCTTGTCTACTTATTTTTTCTCTGTTTTTGCCACTTAATCGCCTTCTGCGATATGCTTGATGCTCACCAGGTGACGCTGATCTTATTCTTCTTCTATCTATTATAGTGTTCTTCATTACATAACAGTCTTCTGTGATTTTCTTGACACAGCAGATTTTGCTGCTCTTCATTTTCTTTCTCCCCTGTCACTTTCGTAATCACTTTGCATTAAGAAACACATGAGCACAGGTTGGTTGGCCAATGTTGCTGCTACTATTCAAATTTTGTAATTTTCAGAATGTATCAGGTCATAAGCTTTCAATTAAAACCAAGGTCAAGGTTCTATCTCGAGTATTTTGTGAATAACCATGTAAGAGATGGATAAACCTTTCATTTTGTGTATATATAGATGACTCCTCAATCATAATAATTCTTTGCTTATTTCATAAACATCATTTTTCCACCATTGACAAGTACTTATCCCAGCTGGAACTTCAACATTTTGTATCTCATCTCATCCTTTCAACCACTTTAAGGTTCACAGCAGCAGCAGGCCCAGCAGGTCAGTCCAGATGTCCCTGTGCCTGGCCACAGATTCCAGCACTTCTGGGTGTATCCTCAGCCATTCCTAAGACAGCTGAGAGATATAACAGTTCCAGCCTGTCTAGGGTTTGCTGCAGTATATCTTGCAGTTTGACATGCTGGGAGTAGCTCCAGGCAGGGTTACCTGGGGTAGCATTCTTACAAAATGCCCAAACAACCTCAACTGGCTCCTCTCAATCCAGATGAGCAGAGATTCTACTCTGAGATGCTCCTAAGTCACTGTCCTTCTCACCCTATCACAGAATGTCAGCCCAATCACTCTGCTGCTTGTATTCACAATCTCATTCTTTCGGTTACTTCATTACTCACAGCTTATGACTGTAGCTGAGGATAGGGATGTAGATCGCCTGTTAAACTGAGAGTTTTGCCTTTAGACTCAGCTTCCACTTCACTACCACAAACCGGTATGATGCCCACAGACTTGTAGGTGCTGATCTTCGTTCCAGCTGCTTCACACTTTGCAGCAAAACACTTGCGTGCATACCCGAGGTCATAGTCAGATGAGGGAAAGAAGACAACATCATCTGCATGAAGCCTACTCAAAATGACACCGAACTCCTTTTGCCTCTAGTGCTCATTGAAGCTTTATTTTGTTGCAGAGCAATAAAAAATAATAAAAAAAAAGAAAAAATAAATCGTTTTCATTTATAAAGATTCAATAACCTTTTTGTTACTAGCCAGGGTTTGATGGTTTTCCCCTTCTAGTGGGCATTTTGAGCATTTTTAGAAGTCTGTGTGCTTTGGCCCTCCCTAGTTCATTACAATCAATGCTTCCAGGATAGGCACCTGACCCAATGACACCCAACTGGAAAGAGGAAGTCTGCATAATCCGTCCAAACAGCATCAGGTATAATGCAGGTGGAACCATTGCTCCAAAGGTCACCAGTAAGTTTTTATAATGACTGAATGTTTTTTTCATTATTTAAAGTTATACATTTCCAAACATAAGCCCCTTGAGCAATTATAAATTGACATATATTCATACCGAATCTTTACTGTTATATATTTGGCAGACATCATTACTGAAATTGGCCTATAAAATGGGGACATGTTACACTTATTAAGACAGATAGTTTTTGGAGCAAAAGCAGTGGCTGGTTAACAGACTTATTCAGGGTCACACAATCATATGGAGGTGCAAACTGAACCTACCACCTTGTACTTTGGAAGACTTATATGCAGTTTCCTAACCAATCCAGCACGCTGAATTGCCCAATGCTGTCTTCTTTTTCTTGTGTTTTCTTGTTACTTTATTGCATACACTGCATTTTTCAGCTTTCCTTATCAGACAGAATGTCCCAGTGACAGTTCTTCCTAATTGAGTATAGTGACATAGCAGATGGGTGCTTTTAGAAATAAGTCAACTAGTACCAAAATCCTGTTAGGGATATTAAAAATGCATTTATTTCTTGCTTGGTTGGTATCTCTTATTAAGAGGTGTGCTAATCCCTTCCCCTAGCTAGACTCTGCTTTCTGACTACGTCATTTCTTCAGCCATCACATAGAGGTAAACCAAGGTCTCATTTATCCAAGGTGAAGTGCATTCTTTTAGCTCTCTTTACATGCTATCACACATGTCTTTTTGGGGTGTAATGAAATATGGTCATTTCTCTAACCTTACTTATAGTAAATGTTAACTTAGATCTGAATTTCTAGATTGTCTAGATTGTTATTCCTTCCATTCTTTATTTATCATAAAATATTTTATTATAAAGTGGCTATATGCATTTATTAATTCTTAAGCCTTTCTACAGTAAAGGTACATGAGCTTAAGATTTTTTTAAAATGTTCTTTACAAAAATGTGCTTTCCTCAGGATGTCGATGTACTTTTGGAAGAAGCTAATTCACATGTTCATTTGTGATGGAAGCCTATCTGTTGATTATACTGAGAAAGGACACTGGAAAAGATCCAGACCAGTGCTGGGTCCCCTTCTCTGAATGTCATTTAACACATTTGGGAAATTTCCCTTGGAATGAGCTCAGTCCAACTTGTAACTTGACACAAGAAGATTTTGTATTCTCACTTTGTCTCATGCGATGAATTTAATCAAGACTGTCACTCAAATACTGACCTGTGGAGGGCTCTTAGTTGCTTCTTATTTAACACAAAGTCTTCAGTGTAAACTCCTAAAATAAAATAATGCATTTCCATTTTTTCTGACAAAGTATGCAGTTGTGCATGAAAAGCAGGTCACCATTTGACTTTTTTTTCTGCCTCAGTCACAACAGAGTCATATGTTGCTGCTGCGCTGTTGTGACCAAAACTCTCAAGTGACTGGCATTGTAAAGGGGAGATGTGGAGTCCAGCAGCTCTTCTCATCAATCAAGTCAGGCAGACTCAGATGCAGTGCCTGTTGATTGTTGTTGTTGACGGTGTACAATTAGGGTCTTTGAAGAGAGGGTGTTAGGAGCCTCCTGACAAACAGATAATAACATGCAGATAGCAAGCTAGGGGCATTGAAGGTGAAAACACACATTGTACACAATGCCACAAACATGCCCACACAGAAACACACATGCAAGCTTATACCGATACAGTCACACAGTATACACATGAAGGGTCATGAGGATAAAACCTGTCCTGACTGCACTGAGGCACACCCACAAATGCACAGATTCAAATTAGAGTCACCCAATTTGAACATCTTTAGATAAACCAGAGTAGTCTATGAAAAAAAAACCAATCCACAAACGGTGGGATGAACAATGCAAACTACACACAAACACTTGAGGGTCACAGCCGAGACTCAAACCCAGGACTGTGCTGTCGCATCAGCTCAATTGTCAACTGTCCATGTGAATGAGTGAATGAGTGAGTAAGAGTGTGAGCCTGAATGAGCCACATAATGGACTGGCTGACCAAATGGACAACCCCAGGAAAAGCAGGTTTACAAAATGAATAGAACTACTGCTGTGTGTTGGCATTAGTGGCATAATTTGAATATGGGGGTGATGGGCAAGGGGAGCAACTAAATGCCAAAATTTGGTAAAAATGTATTTGTACAAGTTTTTTTGTCAGGATGGTAGGAAGGGACATCTACTCCCCGCCCTTTCATATCCCTACTCCAGCTCAGCATTACACCTTAATTGCATGTATTTCTAGTTTGAACGATAGGCAAGTTCTAGTTGATTCGCACTGCTCTTTTCTGATCTGTTTATTTACAAGTTAGGGCTGATTGTAGTAGCAACAATTCTAATCTCATTGCAAAGGACAGCAGTCATTTTGAACAGAGATGAAGTCAGAAGATGTATCATAAAAAATAACTAGCAAGATCAAAACCGGAAAGACTAGATTTAGTAAACACAGCACAGGATATGAGACAAGAATTGTAAGTAGAGAATTACAACGAGGATGTCACAAACCAGAATCGATTAGGAGACAGCTAAAGGGCTTGACTAAGTGTAATGCTACATCAGACCAGGGGGTGGCAGAGTGTACTGACTGTCTCTCTCAGTTCCTTACAGGTCATTCCTGGGAAATCCCGCCAGGTCCCAGCACCTCTGATGACGTTACTTCCGGCTCCGGCACCTCTGGTGACATCATTTTCTCTACCGTCCCTTAAAACTGCCATCTTACCTAAAAGTATTCAGCTCTGTTTTAGACTTGTAAACCTTTTGCGGGCAGGTTCATAATATACGGGTGGCTGCCGCAAACCTTTCTGACTGTCTGGAGTCTTTTTGTGACAGATGATAAAAAGTCAAAACATTAGATGTAAGTCTTAGTTGATGGGCCGTAAAGAATTCATAAACTAGAGACTCTTTGAAATATTCAAATAATTACATTAAGTATTAGCGTTATGATAGAGTACATTTTATTTTTTTTCTCTTGTTAATTCCATCCTTCTTTGGCATATTGTGATTTCTTGTGGCTTTGTGAAGATGCAGATTGCTTTGAATTTGGTTTTAATTAATTTATACTAGGAGCCTATGCCCCCTGCCTGCTTCGCTTGCCAACCCCCAGGCCTGCAATACATGCCAGCCATTTTGCGTCTCTGCCGCTCGTGTATGTGGATTTCACTTTCACCAAACAACAAATCTTTTAATTCTCGCGGATACGCGTCTTCATTGGGAAGAAACACTACCTTTCCCTGACGGCAACATGAATTAGACGATCTACAAATCTCCGACTTAAAGTTTAAATCCGAATGATATATTCGATCTCTTTTCGCTGTTCCGTTATTTCTCCAAGTAATAATTTCCATTTGTTTTTGCTAATGTGATCTTTACTATCATTTTTTGAGACTTTCGAATTTTAGTACTTTCATTATCTCTAACCTGCTCTGCATGTGTATCACATCAACGTTTTTGAACCTCTTTACAACGTTTTATTTTGTCATCTACTCTTTGGCTTTTATTTCTGGCCCCGGGCGTGGTTAAATCTCTTGGCCCAAAGTCTCGTCTCGCGGGACTTGAAAGTATCTCTCTGAAAAGGTCACATTTTTTCACAGGCTAAAAAGTCTCGTCTTGTCCCAGGATTTTTTTATATAATAAAGAAAAATATCTTAGTGGCCTTTTGCAATGCCGTCTTGGCTCTCATGGGCATTTGTTGTGTGTTAACAGGTTATGATTAGAAGGTCTTGATGTGTGACTCCGTGGGTCAAACATTTAAATTATGTCAAAGATTTTTTCCTTTTTTGTCCAAGTTTTGATGGATTCAAATCAATGTATGTGTCTTTATAGTTGGTTTACAGTTTGTTCCTGAGTTCTTTATGACTCTAAACCAGAATGGTTTTATAGGTTTTGACACTTGGTATATTTTTCTGGGTTTGACTCAGTTTTCTGACTATTTCTTTCTACCAGTCCCTTTTAAAATATTATTTGATCTACCAATGAGAAACTGTAAAAATAAATACATAAAAAATAAATAAATACCAGATCATGACAGTTCGAGGGTAGCCAGGGTGCCATTTCATCAGAGGCAACACCTTCACAGACCCTTACAAAGACCTAAGGTACTCTGGAAGTGCTTATTTTGGGCTGTCAGAAGAAACCAGAGTTCCTGGATTTATCTAACTCAAACAAGGAGAAAGCAGATAAAGCCCATTAGGAGGGCAATCCATCTGTAAATGTTGGAGGAGTCCAAATAGTAAAATACAGAAAAGCTACCCACTGAGGAACTGTGTAGCCTGACCAGTGCTAATTTGAAGTTTATTGTCTATTGTGTGCTTTCACGGCTTGTTTTGTCTCCTGGCTTGACATATGGTTGTTGATGAAAAGTTGCTGACTGCACAGATGCAGGATTTATATATATATATTTATGATCTTGATGGCAAAGGATCACAATGATGAAGAGCTGGAGAAACCAACATGGTGCAATGTTGCTAATATTGAATGCACACCATCTACAATATTACTGTATTCATCATGGTTATAGAATCAGCTAAAAAATACAAAGGTGCCAGCAGTTGCTTGCTGCTTTGTTTTTGTGGAAGCAATAGAGTCACCCTATTGTGACAAAGCAGCCTAATCAGTAGACAAATTACTAGCGTCTGAGTTCTGGACAGAGGATTTGATAATTGAAGTTTTCTTCAAGACAATTAATCGATACAAGTCTGAAAGGAGGAGAAGGCCATATTGATTTCTCAGGCTCCTCACCAGAAAAGTAATAAGTCACAAGGCAAGAAATCTGCAGGGCTGGGGCCACCTTTAGGAGGTGAATCAGTAGAGGAAAGCCTGTTAAAGTGTAAAAGAAATGTGTACTGGTTCACAAGTTTAATGTTTTCATAGTTGTGACATTGCAAGTGTAAAAGTGAACAAGAACAGGTAATCTGAGGCTCTACTTTACACTTTATGGAAAATCAGTACAAAAGGGACTTTCATTGATCCAAATCTATTGACATTACACACACAAGCCATAATACTTTCAATCAATGTGTGGAATCTGCTCTCTGGACACCTCTTAATGCCAATAGGCCAAAAACTAACATCAGGAGGCTGAACACAGGAGCACAGTTATGATGGAAAAGTATAAGTATGGCTTATATACTAGTGTAGCCCTTCAAAAATAAACACATTTTAATAATTGTCACCTGTGAGAAAATACATAGGGCTACCTCTTTCCTGAGATGGAAGTAAATGGACACGAATTCAGAGCCTCCATGTTTGAAAGTAGAGATTGTCCAGAAAGTAAAAAGCTAGGTGGGCATGATAATATGCCATCACAGGCCCTGAGCCTCCACTACACTTGTCCTGCTATTACAAAAAAAAGGGGTATTGGGGATTTTTTAGAACATGCGGAATATGGCCAGCCATTCATCCTGGCCAATACCCCCAGGCCGCCAGGTGGAGTCCTCCCTGCAACATGGAGGTGCCCCGAATGCCAGCAGGGAATTATGGACAATGGAGTTCTTATCCGCAGCCCTGCTGGATACCACAGGGGCCGCTAGAAGGCTCTGCAGGGAGAAACAACGATGGTTTTTCCTACAACCTGGGTTGAAGAAGAGGAGTTTTTATCTGACCCGGAAGTGCTAGGAAGTCACATGGACAGGGGTTCAGAAGCACTTCCGGGTTACGGACTATAAAAGGACTGTGGGAGATCCCAGACGTTGAGCTGAGCTGGGTGGAAGGGTGGCAACGCGTCTGGGAGTGGAGGATTGTTTATTGATTATTGTGTATTGTGTTTATGAGTATTGTGGAGAGGAAGGTGCTTTGTGCACTAAATAATTATAATAAAGTCGATTATTGGACTTTTATCTGGTGTTTGACGTATTGTCTGAGGGTTCAAGGAGACGACAGCGCCCCCTATCTGTCACAAACATTAGAGCAATCTAGATGAGAACAGGCTATTCAGGTCAACAAAGTTTGCCAGTTTTGTCCACTTAAATCTCCCAAAATATCCTAAATGTCCCTAAAGTCCTACTGCCTAGCACACTACTTTGTAACCTTATTCCAAAAGTCTATGTTTCTCTATGTAAAGAAAAACTTTCTAATGTTTGTGTAAAATTTAACAAATTTCCAACCGTGTTCCCATGTTCTTGATTTTAAAGTAACAGTCTCTTTCTGTTACAGAGTAAAATTTGCATTGTTAGATTTGAGCACTCTTTTTTTATTTTGTTGCACTTAAATTGAGCTCTTTTTTTTAATATATGTATTGTATAGCCCTGCGGTGGGCTGGCGCCCTGCCTGGGGTTTGTTTCCTGCTTGCGCCCTGTGTTGGCTGGGATTGGCTCCACCAAACCCATATGACCCTGTAGTTAGGATATAGCGGGTTGGATAATGGATGGATGGATGGATGTATTGTATACAGTGAGTATTTTTATATATTTTGATTATTGTAATTGGGGGTTTGTTGCCTTTTTTTCACACTAATTTTCTACACCTGGACATTTAAGTGTTGATTGATTGTTGGATTCACCTGTGGAAGTTAAATGATGTGGATTTTAGGTCAATGATGTAGGGGTTGGGGGCGAGGCTGTCATGCCAAAAGAGCTAATATACAAAGTTAAAAATGTCTCGAATGGAAAAATCTAAAATGAAGCAAACTGCTGCAGTGGTTGGGTATACTAATAGTCACTAAGAGCCACTGTTATATTTTCACAAAGTAAAAATACTTCATTACTGTGCTTATGTATGTTTTGATAATATTCTGTTTTACTTGAGTATAAAGTTATCAGTCTATTATAACTTCACTACATTTTCAATATATTTTGATGGACACTAGAAAATTACTAAAGTGTTTTTCCCAGTGAATATGCTATGTTCACCAAATATTTTCCTGGAAATTTGCTTTACATCCAGCTTACATAAACATTTTTTCCCAGTGCCCCATGATACTTTACAAGGCTAACATGACTTCACAGAGCTGTAGCAGTCATATGCAAACCTTCATGCATACATAGTGTAAGATCGCTGCCCAATTTGCTTTGCACATCTGTGATGTCACGACCCAATCCAGTCAATTTGCATCCTACATGCGCCTGAAAAGAAAACAACAAAAAACTTGCAGTATTTTTATTTAAAGAAGTACATTAACAAACAAAAATGAGAATACTACTGCCACTGGATATATAACACTGATCCCTGTGCCTTGCTCAGTTTCTCATGCAGCACCACATTACCCATGTGCAGCTACAAGTCAAAACCAGACCTAAAGGAGCCCTTTCCCCCCTTGAGTCAGAATAGGACCCTGTGAAGTAATAATATTAACAAATTATTTTTTACGGTTTACAAAGGCATTTCCATGTACTTGACAGAAGAAAAAAGTGCAAAGTATCTGCACAGATAGAACAGAAACAAAAAAGACATTCCAGCTGCGATCAGAGCCATGACTCTAAACAATAGAACAAGCCGGTCCCACATTACAGCTTCGTGTCATGGCCAATGTGTGCACCAGGATTGGAACTTGGAGAGCGCAGCGACATATATATATATATATATATATATATATATATATATATATATATTATTTTTTTTTTGCTTATTACTAGTTTATACCCATTTGTTGCAATTTGTTTGTGGTATTTGTTTATTCTGCATTTTTTTCTGTTTTACTGCATTATTAAATCAGAAAACAAAAGGACTACATAAATACGCACAATGTTTTACTCAGTCAGTGATCTAAAATATGCGTTAGGAAATTACCCAAATATGAAGAATCTCCAAGGGTTTCCTCATACATAATGCTGGCATTAACACCCTAAAATCTACATAGTCATTCCAAGTACAACTTGTCTCAGCCTGCAGAATGGTGCAGGCCTGGATGTGTGGGGTGGGTCCAGACATTTGAGATGGGTAATCTTAAGTATTTCTACAGCTAATGCTGAGTGTAGACACTTTCCTCACAGCAACCAGACAAATAGGACATTACTGATCTACAGGCACCTGCGACATGCACTTCTGTGTTCAAGTGCTGTGGTTCATTCACCTTGACGTGTGTCGCTTACATGGTAATCAGCTCTAAAGCAGATCATTAACTACTTGGAAAAACTCAAAGCAAAACTAAAAATGATAGAGTCTAGGTAAAGAGTTCATTAAACATTAGGGTTTGTTTTGATGACAAATCTTATTGAACAATTTTTGTCAATGTTCATGTAGCTCAGTGTTATTTCAACAAAAACAAATGCCCCTTTTGGAACCAGGGAATGACAACAATATTTTCCATTTAAATTGCTTATAATTAGGTGCTCACGTTATAAAAATTCACTTTACGAAGGAACCAATTAGCTCCTTCTTAATGAAGGGGAAGCTGCATGCTTCTCATATTAGTTATTGCTCCCCAGAATTAAGATGCAGCCATTAAGGTGTCCAATCATGCTGAATGTCATTGCTTTAAGTTGCAGTTACTTGACCTACACTTTAGTGACTGAAATATAACTCACTCGAAAAAAGAAGACAGACTGGATTATTTTCTTTTGTAAGTACTTTTTTGACTATATATAAAATTTATGGAGATCCTACATTTTCTTGTACTTTTTGTGCTTGGGTACAATCAGTACTTTAATATGTTTATTTGAGAAGTTTGCTCATGTGAAAATTTTACTTTTACTTGAGAGGAGGTATGAAGGTATGTCTGTTGAGTACTTTATAGAACACTACTAAGAAACAGTAAAAAACATCAAGATAAGCAGAAATCATGTTTCTCGTTGCAAAAGGGATTTTGCCTCAATGTTAAAAAATAATTTTAATCTGTTAACTGAACTGATGATGTGAAGGTTTTGAAAAAATGTAATGTGAGAGAAAAAGTCTATATTGATGTAAATGAATATTAAAAATAATTTAGATGGCTTTTTGTTATGTAAAGTAACATGACCAGCGAGCATATAAAAATAAAAGATAAAAATTATTAAAACACATAAAACATACTGCTGAGTCACAAACCGTAAATCACACATGATGCATTACAGCCCCTTTCCTAGCTTGAAATAAAGAAGCCTTACAGTAGATATGAGCCCACTAAAGTCTGCTTCACTCATCAGCTCTAACATGGAGAGAAGTAAGTGCCTGCCTTATGTAAAATAGCTCCAAAGAATCTGAAAACAAATTTTAAGACTAAAACAAGCAGGAGCACATGTTATCAGGCATTGTTGTGACACATAATGTCATCGTTATGTCCTTATTTAGAATAGCGGTGCATAGTATGTTACAGTATTTTCTGAGCACTACATACATTTCAAAACAAGCGCTGAATGATTAGAACTCGTTAGGGGTAAGAAATACAAGTTAAATAAGAACCTTTTGCATTGTTTCTAGGCTATAACTTTGTGTATTTTGGCTTTGATGAACAGTTTTGTTTTGCCTTTTCTTTTCTAAAGACCCTTACCTGTTTCAGGCCATGAATTTCCCTGTCTCTTAATTTTCTCAATTACTTGATTACTTTGGTTTAAAAAAAAAAGAAGAAAACTTCTTGCATTCCATCTAGTGATTATGGTATAATCCATGTTTAATGCCTCTTAGGATAATGGCCCCAGTTTATGTAAACTTATATTTGTAAGTAGTCAAGGATGAACAACTAAATTATCATTATTAATAATGATATAATAATAATAATAATAATAAAGATGATGATAAGTGGTTACCTTACAACTCCAGGAAACTGATTTTAAATCTCGACCTGGTAACTATTTTTTTGTTGTTTTACTTCTTTCTTTTTGTGTTTCTCTGGGTTCCTTCACACATCCCAAGCAAGTGCATGATATTTTAACCAGCAATTGGCCCCATGTGAGAGTGTGTTGGTCAGATGCCTTCTCCAGAATTTGTTTCTTCCTTGTACCTTATGCTCCTCTAATTAGAGGCTATGGGTCCCTGGGATCCTTCAATTGGATTTGGCAGGTTAAATACAGTACATAAATACATTATTGGACTCTTATCTTAACTGTCCACTTCTCATATACACCTCAGAACAGTTGCATTATAAGGAAAATGAATTACAAAGGGAAATAAGAAATGAAAAGACGATACAGTTACATAATATCAAGCACAAAAATGCTGCATATTGTTATATTGTAACAAACACTACACAATCATAATGAGTAAGAATAACAAAGAAGACAAGTCTCATGAATGTAAATAAGGAGCAGAAAGTATAATGCATATTAATGAACTTATTTAGTGTACACTGCATATTGGACTGAAATTATCAAAACAAGGAATCAAATATAAAGAGTATAAGAGGGAAAAATGTGAGCAGTGTCAAGTCTGTCATAGCCTGAGAAGGGAAGCCTTTATTAAATGTTGTAATATTTCAGCCTCTGAAGGCTTAAATGCCAGGTGTGAAAGAAAAATTGTGACTTTTCCATGTTGTATTTTAGGCCTTTTGAAGAAATAACTCAGAAATACTTTTGACAACGCAAAGCCAAAGTTGGAGCTTTTAATTAAAGGAGGCACAAAGAAAAAAAATCTGTTCTTTTGGTTTACAGAGGCTTACTAACATATTCTGTGTTGTTGTGATTCAGCTGGCTAAGCAAATTTATTCTTAATTGCCTTTTTAGCGTGCTTGGCACAGTGAAGGTGTTGAACATTTCTTTGTTTCTGGTTGCTGTGACAGGATGATTCCCGCAGACTAGACAGGAACTAAAAATCTTGTGTTATTTCTTTCTCTCTCCTCTTATTCCCAAAGGCAAGGTAATTTGTATGGGACAATGCAGCAGAGAACAGAGTCACCATGCAAATTCTTACTCTATAGAACATTTATCAGATCACTGACCATTATTGAAATGGCTATTCCAATTACTTGGGGTCCAAAATATCCTTAAACATTTCTTAGTTGTTTTTTTTTTTCACTTGTTGTCACTTTGTTTTCCTTTAGTTTAGCTTTGTCACAAATTATTTCTTCTGTCCTTGCACTAAGCCTTCTTCCCAGTTCCTGGATCATAAGGTTTATTACAGTGCCATGACACTTCATGAGTCCATGGTTTAGAGATCTGGATTAAAATTAAAATATTATATATTTATTTATATATATAGTAGACAGTCAACAGTCTCAAAGGTGAGTGAAATCCTGCGAGACATGGGGTTTGTGTCGGATACTAACGCCTCTCTCTTTCTATCTTCAAAACCAAGGAAGAAAAATAATAAAACATCACTCTTACCTTCTCCGTATATAGGCTCCCAAAATGGCTACTCCACCCATGAAAACACCACTTCCAGTCCCACTACGAAGACATCAGCCCCCGTTTTCCTTTGATGACATCACTTCCGGTCTCTATATATGGCGTCACTTCCGTCCCTCTGCTGTGACACCGTGTCCGGTCCAATCATTTCCAGCCATCATTTTCGCCTATAAATACCCACTAAGTAGTCATTTTTGTTTATTAAATGTTTTGATCTGTTAGAAAAACGTGTAATCATTTTTGTTTGTGTCTGGACATTATATGGGGCTACCACCCCAAACCTTTTTGAGTAGTTTGTCTGCTTATTACTATATATATATATATATATATATATATATAAGTTGTTTTAATAACATACTACAGTTAATCAAATTTTTTGGGTATTCCAAAAGTCTTCCCTGTCCTCATCTACAGACACCATTTGTGATCAGACCTTATAACGCATCCTTGCATTGGCTGATGAGGCTCCATCATCCTTATAGTTACAGACATTTAATACTGTGAATGCAAAGCTACAGCTGACAGCTTTACAGTCTGCCATCATGTTTGTTCTGAACAGTATAACTGCTGCCTGTGTTGGAAATAAGACTGGAAATACTGAACACTTTCAAGAAAGAGAAGAAAATGGAATATGCAGGCCAATGTCTTTAAGTACTAGATAAAGTACCTGAGGGGAATGAAGAAGTGTTGATATGGAGAAACTATCAAAATTGCAAATATCGTAACAAGTGACAGTCACCAGACTACATGGTATTAATTGGCTACGCATGGTGTGCCTTTTTCTTCTAGTGGGACAGCCTAGACTTCAAAGAAGGGGTCAAGAACACCATCTGGGGATGGAATGGCAGTACTTGAAGCAATTCAACCTCAGGAACAAAAGATAGTACATGACTTGCCAACAACAAGTCATAACCTTCCATAGGGTGCATCAAAGGTTTTACTGCGTCCACTGTCAGCAGGTTGTTGAGAGTTGGTGTGTCCTCTGTGATGCTCACAGGGCAAGGAATGTGCTTCAAGTGTGGACAAAAGCACCTATACAAAAAATACAGTACTAGTAAGCACATTGAAAGGAAGGCTATTCACCAATCTTCCACAAGAGGCAAGAATCAAGTGTGGCCCAGAATATGTTCTTAAACTTCAAGATCATGGGTGGCAGAGTGATAGTGCTACAGCCTCACAGTATGAAGACCAGGGTTAGCATTCCATGTCTTACCTGTGTGGAGCTTGCATGTTCTCCTTGTGTCTGTGTGGGTTTACTCTGGGTGCTCTGGTTTCCTCCCACTGCCCAAAGACATGCAGGTTAGGTGAACTGGTGACATAAATAGGCCCTAGTGGATGTTTGGTGTGGGAGTGTTTGTGTTTGTATGTGAGTTTTTTAACCCTTTGACAGACTAACGTCCTCTCCACGGTTTGTTCCTGCTTTGAGCGCTATGTTAGCTAGGATAGCCTCAGCTCCCCAGCGACTCTGGTCTGGATTAGTTGAGTTAGAAAATGAAAAGACATGACTAAGATCATATCGACTAATTTCATCAGTTCACATAACAAAATGTCATAGAGCAGCCCATCACTCAGAAACAAACATGATGTATGTTCACATGAAATTCAGTTTGAGCCAAGACATCAGGTGTGAGTTTATGCACCTTCTTTGGTTTGCGGAAGATTCTCCACAATCATCAGTTCTTGGGTGTGCCATCGTTAAAAGAATATCTGAAATTGATATGAGACTGGTATGTATGATGACAACTTGGAATCTTCTCAACACAAGAAAAGGGGTGAGCATAATGATGTCCATGTGATTGATTCTTAGAGCGTTGACTATTTTTCAAAGTTCCCACTTGAGGTTATTACAGTAGTTGAAGTTATTGAAGGAGAAAAAAGGAGGTTGTGTTTTGGTAGGGGACAGTGTAGTAAGTCATCACTACAATAAGTTAATGTGGGGTTTAAATGAAGGGAGGAAACTAGCAATAACTAAGGGGATGCAGCAGTATATGTTGTTTGCAGGTTCTCTAATGTGGCATGTTCAGAAAAAGCTTGTTAAACGCAATGTAACTGAGACAACAGACTGTGAGAGTCCACCAAGAAATACTGGGACAGTCAGGAGACCCCATTTAATGAACAAAGGAAAATACAAAAGGTACACTGCGGCACAATGTTAAAAGATGGCTGCATAATGGCCCAACTAACAAAACTCTCTGTCAGGAGTGGCTTTAAGGAAAAATCACACAGGAGTTCTGTTCTTTATGAGATCCGAGTCCAAATGTGAAACCACTTTCCAGGGTCATCCACTTTTATGGGTGTCTTCTTGGAGCTGTAGGTGAAAGAGAAAAGACAGTTAACAACAGTGCCCCCTCTCATCCTGCAGTGGTATCACTTACGTTAGAAGAGCTAGAAAGGTGATCACCTGGCACACACATGCGACACCATTGACACAACAATAAAATATATTTATCCATCAAATTTTCAAACCGAGAGGATCTACCTGAAGGTCACAGGAGCACAAACTACCATGGATGGAATGCCAGTTCACTGCAGGTTACAGTCACACATGAACCCTACAGTATTAGTCATCTTTTATACTTTGTGTTTTTCTGTATATTCTGGGCATTTGCAATGTGAAGAATCTAGTGCTTGTGACATTTCTATATATTTTGATTTGAACTTTAAGTTTATTTTCATTAACAACTTGGCTTTCTTTATTTATATGCTGCTATTTTGAAGATCATGTAACCTTGACAATTGCACCAATGATGTTAATGGTGGCATTTGCACTACATATTATTCCACTGTGGATAAACTAACCTAAAAAGAATCTTTAGCATCATTTAACCTTGTTGTTAAGTATGCCCAAGATGTAGGATCTTGTTTTTGGTTTTGACTTTCACTTTGTCTTTGACATTCCAGTATCGTTTTTTTCTTGGTGGCCTCACTTTAAATTTGATCTCATGATTTTGACCCTTGCTTTGCCCGGCCACATCTTTTTTCTTGTTATCATCTCCTTGTACTTTTCAGTGCTCAAATGAATCTCCAGGTACTTCAACATGCCCATAACACACCCACATCCATTAACATGGGACCAATACATAATTACAAAATAACAAAGTCTGCACATGTTTGGCATAAGGATGAAAGCCAGAACATTCCACTCAGAGAACAATCATGTCAGGATTCAAACCCAGTCTTCTGGAGTTGGTTGGCTGCAGTACTAACCACTGTTGCCACTATGTATTTTTGATAAAGTACAAAAAGTCTGAAAAAGCATAAGCTGCCCTAATTTGAGGTGTACATAAGAAATGCAAAGATTTACTTCATGACGTAGAAGTACATAGTAAAGAAGAATAGTTGTGTAAGATATTTTAATATTAAAATTTGAGCTTCGATATAACTGTTTAAAGTCTAAATATTCTTGATTGTGATAGAAATCTCTCATTTTCATCCTCTGATAGAGGTCTATAGAGGGCTAGATCCCTGGTAAAGGATCAAAAATCAAAACATTGTATCTATAATCGCCCAACTTGATAAAATCTAAAACAATATCCCACATACTTATGTATGAAATGTGTCTTTTTCAACCTTCTAGGCATGGCTCTTAATGGGCTAGAACCACTGATAAAAAAATAATTATTTAAATATTATATAATATCCAATATCAGCAACCTCAAATTAGCATAAAACGACACTCCACATGATTACGTTACTGATCTCCACTTTTTCTGAATTATGTGAAAAACAGTAACTTTGACCCCTTTTATCCTTTTAGGGGGTTGAAACTCTGGGGTCGATTAATGTGGCATGCACAACTTCAAGCCCTATTGGTTTACTGTTGGGGTATAATTTTCTGCACAAAATACAGTCCAAAAATGCCTTAAAATGAGGGGTTTCAGGTGTAGAGAACCAAGAATAGGGGAAACCCCAAAAAGCTTGATGCCTTGAACAACAAGCCTTCAAGATGAGTTGAACACTATGTCATACAGTAAATGGGGGTTTTCTTGTACCGGTGAGTCAGGAGATAATCATAAGTAATTGTCGCTATCTTAACATCAGCCAAACCAAGGATCTGGTTACTGATTTTTACCACATCAAAGACAACTATATCTGGTTACTTATTCAAAGAGTGGATGTAGAGGTGGTTCTCTCCTACAAGTACTTAGGGGTCCACATTAATGACAGGGTGGAATGGTCTCAGAACAACAAGGAACTATATAAGAAAGGGCAGAGCAGGCTCTTCTTCCTTAGGAGACTGCATTTCTTTAATGTGGGAAGTGGCATTCTTCATGTCTTCTGAACACTGTGATGGCCATTGCAATTTTCCATGCTGTGGTGTGCTGGGCTGTTAACATCACTTCAAGACAGGCTCGCCAAATTAACAAGCTAATTTAAGGAGCAAGCTCAGTTATGGGACAGACTCTGGATCCTCTGGAGGTAGCAGCAAACGAGAGAACTGAAAACAAAACTGAGTGCCATTATGAACAATGCTGCACATTCTCTCTGTAATACACCAACACTGAGGACTTTCAGCCAACAAATCATTCAGCAGAAGTGTGTTAAGAAACACTATTGGGGCTCTTTTATAGCAACAGCAATACACCTGCTCTGACTGTGACTGCCATGTCAGAAGGTTTCTTTCTTTTTAATTTTCTTCTCTTTTCAGACCAAAGTGTCTGTGTATACTGATTTATTTATTTTTCTACCTATTTATGTATATAGTTATTTAAAGAGCTTCTGTACAAAGCCTAATTTCCTGCTTGGACAAATAATTCTATCTATCTAATTCTTATTCATTCAATTATTTACATATTTTTTGACAACTGTACAGCCTGATGAAGTGACAGCTTAATGGTCAAATGCTAAGTTGGATGTTGGCTCTGAACCCCATGCCTTTTAAGTTAATTAAAGTGCAGGACCCAGTCAGTGCACCACTCTGCCTTGTGAATGATCACCAGTAGCCTTCCAATGGCAGTTCTATAGGCTCTTGGCCCTAAAGAGTTGTTAAGTTTGTTTGCATTTTCATCTCTTTATTATCTGAACTTCTGATCACAAGGATGATCTTTGGCCATCTGTTTTGCTTTTAAATTCATTTATAAATTACTGAGCCTTTAACTCCAGGCCTTACATTTTACAAGAGTGCTTTGTACCTACTGCTGTCACTGGGATGTTATATCATTTATTCAGTTGGCCACATTTGCTTTTATTCAATACACACCACAACAATGCAGCATGAAAATCACTAAAAATAAAAATTCAATGTAGCATTCAAGCCAGCTTGCCCAAAATGGCCATGGTGTGTTATCCTTGTAACCCAGCATGTGCTTACTAAGGAGTCCTCTTACTCCACAATAAATAAAATGTCTACTTTTCCCGCCCATCGTTTTCTTTTTTTAATCTTTACAATGATGTTTAAACATTGATCAGTCTTTTGCAAATGAACTTGACAGATCTGCTCCTAGCATCTGCCAAACTTTAAAAAATGGGATTTGACTTGTTGAGTATGTAAAAATCAAACGCGGCAACACTGAAGCATTTCGTTGTCGCTCTGATGTCTGTAGAAACAAATATCCTGTTTCTACCAATTTAATGAATACAGCTGCTTAAATCCCAGCTGATCGTATCTGTTACAAAGCACTGAATAGGACCGGAGAAATAAATTAGCAAAGTTTGTGGTTCATTTAAATCCGACTCATGCACCAGTGAAGATGCAACATGATGTAAAGTGGATGTGTTACGATTGGCGGTGCTTACCAATTGAAATGAAATCAGCCTGCCAGTCAAAGTGAGTTGCCTTTCTGTTCTTTGTCTTCTTTTTTTTTGCTCACATTTTTCTGTTTGCTTGAATTCTATTTACAGTATTATATAATGTAATGTACAACAACATAAGGCAGCAGAAAGGATCACAATGACATTATTAATTTGTCCATCCTCATGACCTGTTAGCATGTGTGCAGCTTAATTAGTTCTTTGATTACTCAGCTAGGGAACATTGCGGTCCATTTAGCATGACAGATTGACTTTCTTTAGTGTGTGAAAAGCTGGAAATTGGTCGTGGGGTTCTTGATGTGCCATCTTAACGATCAAATGAGGTCAGCGTTGTGTACTAGCTGTAGTTTGATAACAGCGTGTATGTGGTGAAGTTCAAGTAGTGACTTCTGCCTACGAAATGCCAGTAATTTTAGTCTTATAGAATCAATATGCTATAAATAAATTATGTAAAGGGAGAAATGATAATTATATTTTTTAAATGTTCCACAGTATTAACCTGATGTGTCTTTATGGGCAAAATCCTGATTTTCAGTGCAGCGAAAAGTTGCCTCACCATTTCTTTTGTTTCGATTTCAGTGCATTGAGCAAGCCACCTCATATGACGATTAGAGATGTGTGAAGACAGGCAGTTCAAACTATAGGAAGGAGCAAGATTGTTCTGAGCCTTTTAGACAGTGTGGAGGCTGGCCCGGACACAGATAGGTGGACACCGATGGTTCAAACACCCACACACGTTTATTATACACATTTACAAATAAAGTGACACACAACCCCAAAACTCCCCCAAAGTCCAGGCCTCTATACGTAATGATGCCTCTCTCTTCAGGCCTCCTCCTTTCCTCTCCTCCCAAGCTCCATCCTTCTCTGCTCCCGACTCAAGCCACTGAATGGAGGGAGGCGGCCCCTTTTATAATCACCCGGATGTGCTCCAGGTGCCTCCTGATAATCTTCCGCCAGCATTCCCCAGTGTGGCGGAAGTACCGGCTGTGCACCCGGAAGCACTCCGGGTGTCCCTGGTTGTCTCTTTCCCAGCACTTCTGGGTGTGGCGGAAGTGCTGAGGACCAGGGCTTTCCAGGCATTGGGGCACCCCCTGGCGGTGACCACCGGCCCCTATAGGGTTGAGCTTCCAAGCTCATTTCCAGTGGTCACCCCCTCGCGGTCTGGAGGAGACGTAATCCCTCCTCTGGTCCTTCCGGGCATCCTGGCTGGGTGCCACCCCCAGCCGCTTGCCACAACAGTTGGAAGTAGTTTAAAATCAATCCTAAAAACACAGGCAGACAATATAATGAAGTTAATACTGGTAAATGTGTTGTTTTTCTTTTTAGTTAGCATACTTGCTGCTGTGCTTTCAACAAGAAGCTGCCAATTTATATCTGGTGGCTCAGTGTGGGTATGGCAGTTCTGCAAACGGGAAGAACGTTTGGGGCATGAACCAGGCCATCCCTTTTACTGTCTGAGGACAATGCAAAATAATCGAAAAGAAAAGACGCTCTTCGGAGTATGTCCTGTATACAGGAATTCCATGTAAATAAAGCACTGGAAGGCTTTAGTTGCGGCTAGCAGAGCTCTGTCTGGTGGGTTGCTTGAGCCAGTAATGACTCCTCCTTCCGGGACGCCCGGAGTTTTATGGAGGCTGGACCGAAAGAGGCGGGGAAAGAAGGAGAGGACAGCGTTAGTGGCAGTACCTCCTCTCATCTCGGTGGGTTATTACATACGTACAGTACCTTGACTGAGCCTGTGAACATGTCATCTGACATTTTGGTCCTAATAGATAACTACATACTGTAATTGTAATGCACTCCTAAAAACAAAGCATGTGTTAACTTTTCAGTATCTTGCAATGAAAAAAAATATCAAATTCATGTTATATTTCTTAAATGAAAAGGCTCAGTCTTAGTAACATGGTTAAAGTGTGATGCAAAGTTTATGTAGTTCTAAATCAGTATGTAAAGTTAAACAATCCCTAAGAAGTGTTTTGTGTCTTCTATAACTAAAGTTTCAATAAATCCTTAATTTACAGCTTCTTATTTTTGACCCAGCGTTAAGCTTTCCCAGTTCAAATCTGAATTTCACTTTTCAAAAGCCACAAGCTTTCTACTCTTTCTTTTTGATTTAATTCTTTGATTTAACATATTCAAAAAGATTTCCACACCAATTTAGCTACAGTGGCTGGCACAATCCTTCTCCTTCTAAAGATGAGGCTGTTTTCATCAGTTTAAGGTTAATGTGGAGGTTGACTTGGAGGGATCTGTTGATCTGTTTGGTTCAATGACCTCCATGTGGTATCAAGGGATGATGCAGGAGGGCTACAGCACAAATGCTGTCATTTAGCTCTGTACTATTGTTGATGCAGTAAGGCGTTAAGCCTCCTTATTTAATAACCAAATGCTAATGCACAGACTACATTTTCAAGGCTGAGATTTCCACAACTGATCTTGTCAGGTGTACCAGCAAATGTATAAAATCAATCAACAGACGCACTTCTTCCACAGCAGCCCACCGCAGACCCCCTCCAACCACTGAAGCTGTACCACAGCATGGCTTCATGTTCACAAGCCAATTAGCATTCAGTGTCTATCAGTTGTGTCTGCAATGCGTATTTCCCAGTGAGCTAATGGCTTTGGATCAGAGGAGTTCTGATTGTAGCCATGAATGATTCATGTAAATTAGCTCCAAGAGCTGAACGCAGCATGTATGTATTCAAGGGGAGGTCATGAGGAACCTGCTCACTGCACCATTAAGAAAACTGATAGTCTGGCTAGAGTTTCTCCTTTTTCTTTTTCCTGTCAGAAGATCAGGTCTCCTGGTGTCTTCCCCGCAGAGATAAAGGATGAGACTTCATTTTAACTCTTTGATTGATCCTCACACATTTCTTTGTCATCATGTACTTTAGCTAACCATTTGGAGTCAATTTGTTTTGATTGTGCCCCTGAGCTGCAGTGAGCTATAGACATGTTACTGAAAATTTAGTAGGTAAAAGACAATTCAGAAAAAAAATTGAAGCAGGAAGGAATGTATATAGTAAAAAGATACAAAGATGAAACTTCACAGAGAGCAAACTGTGACTTTGAAAAGGGCTCCATTCATTCTGTTTCTTCTAAAATTCTAGACAAAATGAATTGAAGGCAGAAACCTCTGTGCTTAGTATAGTTTACACAAGCCTGTTCAGTCACATCAAGGATCGTCCATTCCTTTATAAAATAACTAATAATGGACCAAAAAACAAGGGAAGATGTTTGTTTAACAGACGGCCTTTGCACATCATGGTATCCTGCTACGGAATCCTCTTGCCAGACCATGGGGGTTGAGTGGCTAAATGTATTCTGCTCTTTTTTCTGCCACTTGTTCATTTTGAGTGTTCCACATTTGAAATCATTGCCCCTGATATCACTGAATTGCATGGTCAAAGCTCCTCAGGCTCATTTCGTGACATTTACAGTTAGGTCCACAAATATTTGGACAGAGGCAACTTTTTTCTAATTTTGGTTCTGTACATTACCACAATGAACTTTAAATGAAACAACTCAGATGCAGTTGAAGTGCAGACTTTCAGCTTTATTTCAGTGGGTTGAACAAAAAGATTGCATAAAAATGTGAGGCAACTAAAGCATTTTTTTAACACAATCCCTTCATTTCAAGGGTTCGAAAGTAATTGGACAACTGACTCAAAGGCAGATGTGGGCAAGTCCGTCATTTTGTCATTATCAATTAAGCAGATAAAAGGCCTGGAGTTGATTTGAGGAGTGGTGCTTGCATATGGAAGATTTTGCTGTGAACAGACAACATGCGGTCAAAGGAGCTCTCCATGCAGGTGAAAGAAGCCATCCTTAATCTGCAAAAACAGAAAAAAAACATCCGAGAATTTGCTACAATATTATGAGTGGCAAAATCTACAATTTGGTAAATTCTGAGAAAGAAAGCAAGCACTGGTGAACTCAGCAATGCAAAAAGACCTGGACGTCCACAGAAGACAACAATGGTGGATGATCGCAGAATCATTTCCATGGTGAAGAGAAACCCCTTCACAACAGCCAACCAAGTGAGCAACACTCTCCAGGGGGCAGGCGTATCGATATCCAAGTCTACCATAAAGAGAAGACTGCATGAAAGTAAATACAGAGGGTGCACTGCAAGGTGCAAGCCACTCATAAGCCTCAAGAATAGAAAGGCTAGATTGGACTTTGCTAAAGAACATCTAAAAAAAGCCATCACAGTTCTGGAAAAACATTCTTTGGACAGATGAAACCAAGATCAACCTCTACCAGAATGATGGCAAGAAAAAAGTATGGTGAAAGCGTGGAACGGCTCATTATCCAAAGCATATAATATCATGTGTAAAACACGGTGGAGGCAGTGTGATGGCTTGGGCGTGCATGGCTGCCACTGGCACTGGGACATTAGTGTTTATTAATGATGTGACACAGGACAGAAGCAGCCGAATGAATTCTGAGGTGTTCAGAGACATACTGTCTGCTCAAATCCAGCTAAATGCAGTCAAACTGATTGGGAGGCGTTTCATGATACAGATAGACAATGACCCAAAACATACAGCCAAAGCAACCCAGGAGTTTATTAAAGCAAAGAAGTGGAAAATTCTTGAATGGCCAAGTCAGTCACCTGATCTTAACCCAATTGAGCATGCATTTCACTTGCTGAAGACTAAACTTCGGACAGAAAGGCCCACAAACAAACAGAAACTGAAAGCCACTGCAGTAAAGGCCTGACAGAGCATTAAAAAGGAGGAAACCCAGTATCTGGTGATGTCCATGAGTTCAAGACTTCAGACTGTCATTGCCAGCAAAGGGTTTTCAACCAAGTATTTGAAATGAACATTTTATTTCCAGTTATTTAATTTGTCCAATTACTGAAATAAAGGGATTGTGTTAAAAAAATGCTTTATTTGCCTCACATTTTTATGCAATCTTTTTGTTCAACCCACTGAATTAAAGCTGAAAGTCTGCACTTCAACTGCATCTGAGTTGTTTCATTTAAAATTTATTGTGGTAATGTACAGAACCAAAATTAGAAAAGAGTTGTCACTGTCCAAATATTTATGGGCCTACCTAACTGTACATTTCTGATTTTTGAGCTTCTACCTTTCCTTTTGACCTTAATTTTTGTTCAGATTGCTGTGGTTCTTAGTAAAGCACTCAATTAATCTTTAAAGTATCTGTCAAAGTTATTGGAGTTTCTAGTATAAAGTCAAAGAAGGCCAACATGTGTAAGTTAGGGGGAAATTTAATGTAATGAGCTCAACCTAATATCAACAATCAGTTCAATTGAAAAAAATAGCCGACACTGTTTTGGGGGACAAAGGAATTTAATAGTTACATTTCTTTTCTGATCTGATGCCATTCAAATCAAGCTCTCCTGCAATGCCATTTTGTTTTTCTTGTGGGTGCCACCATTATTTAACAGCTGTCTTGACGTCTGCTATGCCGTTGTTAGGTATGACGGTCGTGTGTGTGCAACGTGTGACATTATTACCATAACCATATAAAACATCAGCGACATGCACTTCCTGATATTTCCAAAATTAAAGACACAACCCTAAAATCCGACCATTAGATTCTTTTTGTTATAATTGATTGCTGGTTATGACCCTTTCATGTCCTGCCTTTGGCTTGCATTTGTGTGTTTTTACTGGTATTAGATTTTCACGCTCTGCCATTGACAATTTTTGGTCTCACATCCTGAGCTTGTATTTTTAATTTTTCATTTCCAGGTAATGTCTGGAAATAAAGTGAAAAGCTATTTCTCACTTTTTTTTGATCAATCTGGGGCTTGGCTAGGGTTGGTTACTGCCTTGCACAGAGTGATAATGGGACAGATTCCAGAATTGGTTTAGACCTGTGCAGCAAATGGAGGGATAGCTGTTCAGGTCAATTCAATACAGTTCATTTATTCTGGAACAATGAAAAACATGTATTGTAGTTCCACATAATTTATATACACATTTCAAATTTTAAATACTTCAGAAAATAAATAAGTAAATATCAGATATAAACAGTGTCAAACATGTATATGCATAGGCGGCAGCTAAAGGGCTCAAATGAGGGTAATTCCATGCCAGACCAGGGGGTGGCAGAGTGCGCTAATCCTTTCTCTCTTTCCACTGCAGACCAGTTTCAGGAAATTCCACCTGGCCCTAATGACATCATTTCCAGCCACGACGCTGACATCACCACTTCTAGTCACGACCTTGATGACATCACTTCCGGCCACAACTCTGATGATGTCACTTCCGGTTCCGGTTCCGGTCCCGACCCCGATAACATCACTTCATCTGCCTTGCTTTAAAATCATCATCTTTAACTCACCCATGCAGTTCTGTTTTGGACTCCAGTCTGTACACTATTGTACAATTTATTTACCAGTTTTGCAGGTGGGTTCAAGTACATGGGAGGCTGCCCCAAAACTTTTTGCGGCTCTTTTTGTCGGTTTTTTGACAAAAGGTTCTTATATCAGACATAAGAAATAACAATGTATTAAACTAGCTCAGTTGAACTAGTTCAATAATGCAAACTGAGGAGCTTACCATTTAGATGACAGTAAATAGTTTAATGGGGCAGTGGACAATGGAGCAGTCTGGTGATATTGAATGCTACAATACCACTTGCTGAATGGTGGGGGGCACAGAGTTTGTTACTGGCTCCTGTGCTTGTCTTAGATGACAATGAAAATTGCTCTCTTCGCGGGTTTTTTGTTATAAATGTTCTGTATGGATACTGTAGCTGTGGCTCCAGGGATGAACTGGGCAGTTTTCACCACTTGCTGTAGGGCCTTGTAGTCTACCACATTACAGTTTCCAATGCCATAATATGATGCTGCAGCAAGTCAGTATACTCTCAAGTGTACAAGCATTGTACTCTGCTAACTGGAGGAAGCCATTTTTAAGTAGGAGATAATCAAAAAACAAAATAGCACGCGAGGGGTCAAAATCAGCAAGAAGAATGATCAGGCAAACTTGATCAGGATGTGAATCAAGAATTATAGTCAGGAAATGGTGTGAGAGATCAAAAACCAAAACATTGTGAAAGAAAAAGGGAACCAGAGCGAAATCATTAAACGTTAATTGCAGTCAAAAAACAGAGCAAAATGTTTGAAACCAGGTTTTGAAAAACGAAAATAAATGCAAACAAAGGTCTTTGAAAGAAGGTGGCGACTCATGTCCTTTCTCTTACGACTAGCAGGAACAGCATATCTAGTAGTCAGGACTAAGTACCAGTGAATCCTTATTACAGTCTAAAAGCACCAGTGGGTTTGTAAAAATAGTGATTTTATTGCACCACAACAAAATAATAAGCAGTCCAAAAGACTGAAAAATAAGAGCTTGAAAAAATATTATATAGACTAGTGACACAAACAAAACAAGACAGGAAAAAATAAAATTCAGCATTTCCAATGGTCTTCACACTTTCTTTAGCCCCTAAATGTTCAAACTAAGAGAAATTTTTTCATCTCCATACTCAAGGAGCTTCAACATCTTTTGATTTCAGTCACCCCCTTCCAGATATCTACAGTACTGCCCACTCTTCACCTTTTGCTGTTTCACATCTTATATATAAACGTCTATGCATGGAAGTGTGTATGTCTCTCTGTCTCGGAAGTGAGAGGTGGAGTCATGGTAATGGCTCCACCTTCGAGGAAACAGAAACTCGCTTAGCCGCTAATAACACAAGCAGGGCCAGCATGTCAGCAAAACGAAACCTCAGAAGAAAGACAAAGTTGCTTAGCCGATAACATTGGCAAAACTGTATCCTTTTTACTTTTCCTCCCGCTGCTAATACACAAACAAGGTGAGCTTATCAGAAAAACGAATCAGTCTTGGAGAGAGACACCCAGAGTAGTTCCTTTCAATTACCTGACATCACTACATTTCCAGCTTTGTTCTGACGATTTTAATAGTTTCTAGGACCCCAGGCTTTTTACAGCACGGGCTTACACAACTAGTAAATCAATAAACAACAGTGTCTTATTTACACCTGTATGCTTTATGACATCAGTAAACTAATACTTCTGTGGAAATTAAAGCAATGAGATGTCGAAGATGCCAGAGAACTCCTACACCTATCTGCTTCCTCAAACAGTGCTGAAATAGCCATTAGTAATTTTGATAAGAACAAGCCATTCAGCCCAACAATGCTTGTCAATTCTATTCAGTTAATTCCAAAATAAAATCATGTCTAACTTTGAAGGTCCCAAATGTCCTACTGTCTACCACACTACTTGGTAGCTTATTCCAAGTGTCTATGGTTCTCTGTGTGAAGAAAAAGTTCCTAATGTTTGGGCAAAATTTACCCTTAATAAGTTTCCAACCATGTCCCTGTGTTCATTTTAAAGTAACAGCCTGTATCTATTGCACATTAAGAAAAGACTCTAAACAGGAATTGGCAAGCTATTCCAAGTGTCAGAGCGGATAGTACAGTACATGGGAACCTCTAAGGCACTGTGTCTGTTTTGTTTAGAGCTTCACTGGCATCCAAGAAATGGGAGGTCATGGGAATTCACTCAAAATGATAAATGAAAGCCAGCAGTTTCAGTCTGAAACAAACACCATATTTCTTTAGTGTGTGGGAGCATATCACCTGAGAAATATCATCAAGTGGAGGGCCTTATTATATAAAGTGGCTCAGGAAAGTGGCCTGATTGGTGAAGAAATATGGGAGCATCCACAAAACTTTAAAATGGAACTATTGACACCTCTGCAAGTAACTCCTGGGCATTTTAAAGGACTCTCCATACTAGCATTGGACCACTGAGCCATTGAGGTTGAGGTCACAAAGATAATTGGGTAAAGAGCTTGTCAAGCAAGGGCAGTAGTGCAACATAAAGCTTCAAGATGGAGCAAGAAAGATATAGAGCTTCTAGTGCTTAAGGAACAGAAAGCAAATAGTCGTGCCACTCCTGATAGTAAGGGAGCAAACCTAATAAAATCAAGTCAGGTTGGGCAGCTGTGGTCTGTTTTCTGTTTTGTCTCATGTAACCCTTTGCATTCTCTCTTTTATTAGTAGTATTTTCTTAATATACTTCTCTTTCTATGTATTTTGGACTCTACAGTACATTAATTAGGGGAGCACAAAGAGTGCACTGTATGTGTATTTATTATATCTCCTGCTCTCACCAGAGCAGATTTAAAAAGAAATGCAAAAAGATTTAAAAACGTGTTTCTGTTTAGTTTATTATGCAACAGGGAAAATATGCTAAATACATATTCTGTATGGAAATTGACCTAAGATTAAGCTGGGCAGCTAAGCCACAGCACACAATAAGTCAAGCAGATCCATCACATTTCACAAAATACTCCTGCCTTACATCTCTCCTTACTATTTATTTTTTTTCCCCAGCTGAACACACCAAATGAGAGTCAGCTTTAACATACTACAGCTACATTCAGGAATATTCCTTTATCATGTCATCCAAGGAAAATTTTCTAAAAGAGAAGAATGCCAAGAGCCTCTGAAAGATATAAATATTTTCTATAATAATCTGCCCTGTTACAGCCACTGCATTCAGCTTTTTCAAGACACTGAAACAAGTGAAAAAGATTAAAGAAGTTACCAATAGTTGGGTTAATTCATTTTTAATATCTCAAAGAATTTTGCATTGGGAAGCAGAATTTTATATATTCATATAAAACATTGATCCTAATGATGAGTACAGTTTGTTAAAAAATAGATTCTGAAGTGTATTAATTTTGGATTGCTACTTTGCCTCAGCAAAAAAGTCTAGGTCTATTTATTTATTGTACGTAAATAATAGATCTTACTTTTTTAAGAATATTCATGAAATTCAGGGAGGAAATAACGAGTTGGAATTATATATGAATGAGAGCCAGCATGGCAAGAAACACTGAGCTGAAGAACTCCTTTGATTTACTGATTTTTGTAAAAGGTTCTAAAACTTTGGCAAAAAATGACATTGACTTTGAGTGTTTCTGTGCCTCACCCCCTCTACTGTTTATTCCCTGTCAGTGGTTCATTAGATTTTGAAGGGGCAGCGCTTCAAACTAATTCAGGTCACTGAGGTGCTGCCATCATTACCTGAGAGGTCTATAAAAACTTCCGTCTGCCACATGCTACCAACACAGCATTAGTAAGCTCTTGCTCACTGAGTTTATTCAATGCTCCTTCTTACTTTGCCTTTGGATAGTTTTAGTATTGGTTAATGTTAAGATTTACTGGTTGTTTGATTAGCACTTCTTTCTAGCTCATATTTTATTATTCACTAGCAGAATACCCGTGCTTCGCAGCGGAGAAGTAGTGTGTTAAAGAAGTTATGAAAAAGAAAAGGAAACATTTTAATAATAACGTAACATGATTGACAATATAATTGTTTTGTCATTGTCATGAGTGTTGCTGGCATATATATATATATAT
>JANRMT010062814.1:97429214-97457403 GCA_026402145.1 Polypterus bichir lapradei
AAGGAATAAGCCTGCCAAATTTCAGCCTTCTACCTACACGGGAAGTTGGAGAATTAGTGATGAGTCAGTCAGTCAGTCAGTCAGTCAGTCAGTCAGTGAGTGAGTGAGTGAGTGAGTGAGTGAGTGAGTGAGTGAGGGCTTTGCCGTTTATTAGTATAGATTTACTTTTGTTTAAATGTGTTCTTTGAAGCATATTGGTAATTTATAATTCAGGCTTTCTGGCTCCTTGCTTGATATTTAAGATCTTTTGGTTTCTGTTTTTCTCTGTAGGTTTTGAGTCTCATTCTTTGCTTTTTAAAAGTTACTTCTTAAATTATTTTTTTGGTGGTAAGCTGCTTTGTCTCAAAAACATTTTTCTTTTTAGTTTTTTGGGCAGAACACACATATTTCTGCCACATAAAGCACAAAAAAGAGTGGACTTTCGTAAAGTTACATAGGAGGCCAGATCTGTCCTTAAATCAGGTCTGGATTTGACCTCACCTAAGGCAGCCTAACCTCATCTCAAAAGGTAGGCTTCAAACAGAAATTGGGCTGAGGCCATTAAAAGATCTGAAATAACTTGATAGTCACACAATGGAAACTGAAGCACTTTTTAGTCAACCAATTTATTAGTCAAAAAAGAGCATGAAAAGGAAGATGGGAACAATGAAGCAAAAATAGAGCAAAACCTGCACCAAACAAGTCCAGATGAAATCCAAAGACAACACCTTATGCAAAAGATAAGGATCAAAACCAGAAAGTCTAACAAATTAAAAAAATATACAAAGCAAGAATCAAGAACAACCAATGGGAATTGCCATTTTCCTCTGTCATTGCTATTGCTGTCACTGGGGAGTGTGGTCACAGAAGTTGTACGCAATTACATCATCAGCAATACCATATAAAGGTTGGCATGGTGGACTTTGTCCCTGATTGTGGGTTCTCTCTAAAAGTAGTTTGTGGTGTAAGGTGTTGGTTTAGTGTTTCAACACAAAAAATGAGACGTTTCTTTTTGACTCTGATTCAACATTAGGGTTTGGTGGAAAGCTCTAAGGTACTTCAAGTAAATAACCAGTTTGTAACTATGATTCTCTCTCTTCAGCTCTTTATAAGTTAAAATTTTTCCACTTCTCCAACTTGGCATAACATCAAATTAATTTGTTGGCCTATAGTCTGGCAGCAGTAGCTGTACCATCAAAGCAAACATTGTTATGTTTAATACATTTTAATACACTAGTTAGCATTCTCAGATCTAGAAACCTGACAGAATGTCCTGCTCATGCACTTGTTGTTTTTTTCTTGGTACTCAGACTGGGGCTTTGTTCCACATCATAAAGACATATATTTCATATACTTTTATATACTGAATACACCTCAGCTCCCCTTGACACTGCAAAGGCAATATAAAGAGTCGAAGAAATTAATGAATTAAAGAGTAAATTGAACAAAATCCTGCAAGAACTGGTTCTGGTAGATCTCTCTTCTGCCTTTCATAAGTCAGCCACAACATCCTTCTTGCCATTCCCTTCGACCTTGACATCACTGGGACTGCTCTCAGACAGTTTGAGTCCTACATCTCGGACAGATCCTACAGCATGCCCTGACGAGGGGAGCTGTCAAAGGCATACCAGTCATGCACTGGTGTACACCAAGGATCAGAGCGGGCCCTTCTACTCTTGTCTCTGTACACCATCTTGCTGGGCTACATCATCCAATTGCATGGGTTCTCTTATCAGTGCTGTGCTGATGATACACAGCTGCACCTGTCATTCCCCTTGAAGGACCATATGGTATTGACTAGTGTCTCTGCATGATGTCTTACTGATATCTCAACCTGGATGCAGGACCACCACCTACAGTTCAACCTGGCAAAAACCAATCTTCTTGTAATCCCAGCCAGCCAGTTAGCTCTCCATCACTGTATAGCTTGGCTCACTGTCACTACCACCCTCCAAGTAAGTCTGCAACCTTGGAGTAGTGATTGATGAGCAGCTATCTTTTTTTGACCACATTTCTGTTGTTTCTCATCCATACAGGCTCATGCTGTACAACATCTGCAAGATCAGACCTTTTCTGACAGAGTATGCAGCACAACGTCTGGTCCAGGCTTGGCTCTTGTTGTGTCTGGACTACTGCAACTCACTTCTGGCAGGAGTACACGCATGTGCTCTCAAACCACTGCAGATGATCTAGAATACAATGGGCCCGTCTTGTATTCAACCACTCGAGACGGGCATGTCACGCCTCTCTTCAGGTCTCTACATTGGCTCCCTGTAGCAGTATGCATTAAGTTCAAATCCCTGATGCTTCCCTACAGAGTAGTCAGTGGGTCAGCACCTGAGTAGATGGAGACACTGGTGAATTGCTGTGCTCCTTCTCACCCACTCAGGTCTGCCAGAGAACAGAGTCCCCTACGTGGCATCAAGTCTCAATCCAGACTCTTTTCGTGTGTGGTTCAGAGTTGGTGGAACGTGCTGCCCACATCCATCTGTATTGCTGACAACCTCAATGTATTTAAGAAGGAACTGAAGACCCATCTGTTCTGTGAATATCTGTCTAATTGAAAAGAAGAAGAAAAAAACTTTGCACTGCGATGCTTCATATACTTGCTTTATTGATTGTAAATGTATAGCCTTTCACTTGTTGCAGTCATCTTTTGTTACCTGCCCTATTACACTTGCTGAACAAAGAGGCCCTAGCCTAATTTTACTTGATTATTTTTACCCCTTTGGTAAGTCACTTTGGATTAAAGTGTCTCCTAAGCAAATAAATGTAAATGCAAGTGAGAATTCTGTCTCAGATGGGAGTGAAATACTGTTTGTCCTCACAGGTGGCGCAGTGGTAGTGCTGCTGCTTTGCAGTAAGGTGACTATGGAAGATTGTGGGTTTGCTTCCTGGTTCCTCCCTGTGTGGATAGCGCTTTGAGTACTGAGAAAAGCGCTATATAAATGTAATGAAATAATAATAATAATAATATTAGGTAGAATGCATAGGTAACCCTAAAACACCAGTTCACTTCTTTACACATTAACTCTCTGCATGCAGATGCACATTTGGGTTTTGTCCATTGTCTTCGGTTTTGTCTCCTCATCCTAAAAATACAGTGAATAAAGTTAAATAGTGTCTTTAAGCTGGTTCATATGATATCTTTGCAGCCCTTCCTCTATACTGTTTTGTAAATTTGAGTTTTAAAGTGCCAGTCATGATCATTAAAATTAATCCCTGATGATACTTGATTCCTGCTTCCAGCAGCAAGTTGTCCCATTGTTGAGATGACTCAAAATATAATGCAATGCATCAAAGCTGAATTAGTTTGCATGTTAAATCTGAAATACCATAAGGGGGAGACTGGGTGGAGAAGCGCTGTTTTCATGGTAATACATACAGCTAGGTAACATTACATTTCTCAAGATAATTGAACAAAGGAATGTTTGCACTTCAAAGGAAGAGAGTACTAATGGCTGAACTGTCTGCCCTGCAAATGAGAATTTAACCAGAAGGGACTCTTTCTCATAAACATTCCCTGTTTTGTTGGCTCTACTAGCAATGAATCATTATTTATATTTAGACACTTTGTGAAGTGTGAGGTTCACTTATGGTCAACAGGTAACTCTGACACTTGTCACAAAAGGAGAGAATCAATGGACAGATAAGCAACCTCTTCTTAAAATTACCTAGGAGTGGGAACAGAGGGTAAGTAACAAAAAGAAAAGGCAGAGAGCCTGGATAGACACATGAGGTTGGCTACATTATCTAATGGTAGAGGGCTGAAGTGTTGTATTTCCTCCCCTACAGCATTACATATGGCTGCATAGTGGTTCATCCAGGCCACAACATTAGTGTTTTGCTGCTCTCAATTTTTCATTCAATGATTGTAACTGTGTGTTTTCTCTCCAGCAGGTGTGGAAGATTAAGGTTAACACTTGCTAAAATGTGTACATGCAGGTATGGGTTTAATTTAAGGAAATAAAGAGCTCTGTCAAAACCCTAAAGTCCGTTTACTTTCCCTGGGTTGCCTCCCACAGCAGAACAGATGTCGCTTCTTCTAGACATTTCGGCAGGTCATCTTGTCTAATTAAAAAAGTGCCTTATTAGCTGAGCTGGGGACCCAATCCTCATTACAAAACAGATTTCATCCTCTCCTAACCCACATTCACAGCTTCTGCTATAAACGTGAACTGCTTCTGTGTAACTGTAAAAACAGCAGGCATCAACATCCAGGCTAGTTGGTGCCAGAAACAGTGAAAGAATCATCACCCACCAGTCACAGCATGTGAAGGCAGCAATAGGTCAGCAACTGGAGGAATAGGCGTAAGGAAAAGGTTAGACTCACTGGTGAGCGAGAATCTAGTAAGATGTCAGAAGGAGCTGCCACTCTGCAGGCAATGTCCGAGTCAAAGGGGCATATTTCCAAATTTTGCAGCAAGGAGAGAGAGAAATTGAATTACATGAAACTGAACATTGATTATACCACTAGAAAGGCAAAACAAAAATCAAATGAGGTTGTGAGAAAGAATGTGATGAAATTCAATCAAAACAATGTATGGAATCTGAGAAGAAGAAATCAGAGTAGGAAGAGTTATTACAGTGCTGCCCTTGGTCTGCAGCTGGAGCTTGGACAGCTTGCACTTATACTATTACTATGGTCATCACATGAAATGTGACTGTGCAATTGTCTTTAATTTCGCTTGACCTCAGCCTTTTCTTGCACACACAGGCAGCTGTATAAAACAGAAAGATTGACTGCTACAGTCTTTGATAAGCTGAAGTTATAAATCCCTTAGAGCTGCTAAACGTTTCACCTGACATGAGAGCATTTGTCATTGTTACTTCCTTAATCATAATCAGTATTGTAATGTTTTAATTAGGTCTTATTGCCTTTTCTGTTTAATAATTATATTAAGATTATTAAGTCTTTGTAACATGAACATTAAATTATTTTTCTAGTTTCCCAAGGGATGTTAATCAACTTCAGGTCACTTTCGTCTACAGCGTGGAATTATCCAAAGATGGAGATAAGAGCGATTCAGGAAGAGCAGTACAAAAAAGGAGAGGCTCATGCTTTCATAATCATTGTCATTCTCAAAGATGAAGGGGAGATAGAATTTTTCTGCTGCTTCAAAGAATGACACCTAATTTAATAATAAATTTAATCCTGAGGCACAGATGCCCACAAGATTACCAAAATCTATACAGGATTAGAGTCACTAGCAAGATCTCAAGGCCATCCAGACTTAGAGATGTTCTCTTTTCATTAATATATTTTGTCATTTCTGTGATGCCTTGCAAAAAGATTTTTTGTAAGGGAATAAGACTGCAGGTATGAGAGCTGAAAATGTCCATTTTGATTTCAGATTCACTAGTCAGATAAAGGCTATGTCGGACTGCATGGTGTTATAGTTGATATTTAAGAAATGATGGTTAACTACTTAAAAATGCACTTCAAGAACTGACCTCAAGGTCAACTTTATTACACCATGAATAGAAAATTTATTTGATCATACATTACAAAAAGCTCTGCATTTCTCATTGTTTTTATTTTTTTTTTTGTTTCTGATTTTTTTTACTAGTTACTAGTCTTATTTACAATTAGATTTGATCTGGTTTGTCAATGATAGTAGCTACTAGGAATCAGATAAATGAATTGCCAAATTCTCCTCTGGAGACAAAAAAGTTCTATCTATCTATCTATCTATCTATCTATGAATACCTTTCAAAAAGGCTTAAACAGTTGCATGAACACAAAAGATTTCTTCTTTCTGTTTCTTTTTTTCTTCTCCTACACACCTCTCAGGCAAGCTTTTTTCCATTCTCAACACCCGACTCTAACTCACCTGGATGCGGTTGAGTGGCTTCCTTTATCTTGGACCCTGGAGTATTTCCAGTGCTAGAGCATAGCTCATTGGATGCACTTGAGGGTCAAATGGAAGCCCCAGAAAGTAAGGTCCCAGCATGCCCTATGGGCGTCCATGTGGGAATTCTGACCCAGGGATGCTGCCCTCTAGTGTATTGGGGGATCCTGTCAGGACTATAGGCTATTGCCCCCTGTCTTTCCATCACAACGACTCCCCATTGTTGCATTGTTCTTTGGTCCAGCCCTGCCTGGATGCCAGCATGCTCACTCCTGCACTGGCAAGTACTGCAACCTTCCTGGCAAGACAGGGAACACCCTCCCACTCTTTTTGCCCATCTTCAACCTGGGCCTTCCAGCCAGGTAAGGGAAGGGAATCCCTGCATGCCATCCATTATACTATCTATCTATATTTTGTCATATAAGACACAGGTTAGCTGGATGGTTCCTAACCTGGCCAGGAAGCTTTGAAAAGGAAGGATACCACAAACGGTTTAGTTAGTGGGACCTTTTTCAGTCTGGAGGCCACTATGAGGGAAGGACAGAGGGAGACACCCTCCCAGGGTTATGTGTTCCCCCACTACACCAGGTGGCGGTATCCCTCTGGTATGGCTCCCAATTGAACATATGCAGTGCTGCACAGGAGTTGAAGTTTTAATGGGCAACCCTATTGGGATTCTCAGGTGCTGCTAGGGGGAGAGCTGCTGGAAACAATTATGGAGATGTTCCACCTGGCCCAGAAGTGCTTTCAAGTCAAAATCCTGTTATGTCTGAAGTATTCCATTGTTCAACTTTTTATTCCAGGGTTCATCCTAAAGTCAGAGTTGGGAGGAGGTGGACAAGGTGTGTTTGGAACAAAGGAAGAAAAAGGAATTGTGACTGATTAATCAAGTGATTAAAATATGTAAAATATATTTTGTTTAATAAAAATATCTAAACCTGTGACTGTGTGGTTTCGGGTGCACCCCCTGCAGGTCAAACTATCTTTACATTACAATTAAAGGAATACACCACCCAATAAAAAATGTTTTACATGTTTTTGTACCTTGTGTAGGTTGTAGTGATGGCAGAGAACAAAAAATGATCTTGTGCTTTCATGCAAAATTGAGAGATAAAAAGTTTCTGATAGAACAGAAGTTTATGGCAGTGGTTATTAAACTTTTTAATCTGAGAACCCAAATTAAGAAATTGATACCATACTGACACCTCAGATAAGGATAATTATCATAATGACAGAACAGACATACATAGACAAATAACAATGGGCATACAATAAAAAACAGTAAAGGTTTTTGTTTCCATTCAAGCATATTTTATAAAAAAGAAAAAGGGGGAAGCAAACATTTTTAATAAAACAATAATTATTTTAAAACATGGAATGGATTTCTGAGGTATATCACTGCAAGGTAAATGTTTAATGTAGGGTTAAGTAAAGCTGAGAGAAAGAAGTTCTTAGTGGGGTGTGCAGTGCAAGGATGTCATGATTTTTTAAAGAATAATATGAATGGTCACTTAACTTAGTCACCTGACTCAGGGCACCAGATAAAATATGATGAAAAAAGTGATAAAAAAGTTAGTCAATGCCATTTATTTACCTTGTCTGAAATAACATTATCTTTTGAATAATATTTTCCAAACGAGCTCCACCATTAACAATATATTATTTTTAATGAGTTCACAAACTGTTCAATATATTCTGGTTTTGATTTAATAATTCAATAAACAGAGTACAAATGGTTGGGCAAAAGTAGGTTTACATTTGTTTGCATGGAAAAAGGCATGCAGGCTATGATTATTACAATAGCTTTATTAACTTTATTAACTCAAAAGAATGTCACAATGGCACAGTGCACTTAGGTACAATCTCATATGTGCTTATTACCAGTCGTCATTACCTAAAATATAAATCATAAGTAAGGATTTGAAAAAATAACAATAATAAGACAAATAATTCAAATAAATAATACTATAATAAATAAATAATAATATAAGAATAAACCATGTGTTTTGTGTAATCACAACTGTAAACATACTTTGTATTTTATACAGTTGATAGGATTAAATTTTGATAAAGAATTTAACAAACAGTGCAGTCTGAAGTGTTCGAAACTACTAAAATGTCCTGAATGCCGAAGTCCACTCTAAAGCCTCACCCTTTGATAATTTCTGGTGTTCTTACAGTTCTCAATTAACCATCAAACAAATATTTCACACTATTGATAGACTGAAATTTATCAGTTTACTTTAAATAGCGTTAAGAGAAGGAATTTGTCCTCATCAACACATTAAACTTAATGCAAAATCACATCTGTTAAAGATTTGAATACAATGTATGCCATAACGTGATGAGCAATCGAGCAGTTGTATGACCACTGAAACAGCATAAAAAAAACTGCCAAAGCGCTATATATACCCCCACAATACTGACTCACCCTGGCCTCCCAGATCAACAAATCCTTGTACCTTACTAGGGGCCTCATGTATAAATGGTGTGTACGCTCACAATGCAATCTATAAAAACTAAACTTGCCATAAAGCCACGCACATCCTCACGCCAGCTCAAACGATTGCATACGCAAGTTTTCGGTTCAGTTTTGCACACTGGCGGTGCCCAGCATCAAAGTATTGCTACTGTTCCTGTGTGGTTTCCCTTTATTTTTTAGATTCACATCCCTGATGTGGCTTTATCAAATACACTGAAATTAACCGCATATCATTTTTTAGTGTAAGGGATCTGATTGTAATCAACCTGTAACCATAATGGTGTAAGGAATTGCCAAACTATTCCAAATAACATAGTTGCTTTAGTGTTGTTACTCTCAGTGCACCACTCAGTGTATTTTAACCCACTGTATCTGAGTGTGGAATCACAGCTATACTTACTGCAGCTGATCGTTAACGCTCTACGGCAGATTGTGTCAAGAGCGGAGTGAATTATCAGGAAACAGCATCTAGCACAGGGGTCACCAACTCCAGTCCTGGAGGGCCACCATGGCTGTGGATTTTCATTCTAACCCTTTCTTTTTAATGAGTGCCCTGTTTGTGCTAATTAACTTCTTGTGAATTCATTTTAATTGACTTGTTTTTTAAGATTTGTTCCCCTGAATTCTTTTCATTGTTCCTCTGAATTACTTCATTTCTTTCCTTAAAAGGCACCCAAACAGAAATGAAATGTGAGGCAAGTGAGCCAACAGAAGACCAACTAAGTCAGGGCCTCAAACTCCAACCAATTTCACTCCAACCAGCTGCTTAATTAGGGCTGAGTCTTGTTGTTAATTAAATCTGTTCTTTAATTCCATGGCTTGTTGCTATTCTCTTTGTGCAATAGCAGACATTTCTGAAATTGTTGATTTCCTCTTTTCTAAGAGTGATGTTCAAATGTTTTGATGACCTGAGCAGATTGACATTCCTGAGACCTTCATCTTTCTTTATTTTCAGATATTGTATGGTGGACACCAGTTGTTTTGGTTAATTTTGTATCTCATTATTGTTTGGCTGCTAATTAAGGGAAAAAACAATGAAGGGGTCTGAGTCATCAAGCACAAGTCAATTAAGAAGTTAATTAGCAGCAAAAACAGGTCACTCATTAAAAAGGGTTAGAATGAAAACCTGCAGCCACGGTGGTCCTCCAGGACTGGTGTTGACGACCCCTGATTTAGCACACGCTGCCTCAGCCATACACACAGTCTATTTAAACTTCTCCCATTCAGCAAACACTTTAGAGCCTTCCCCAAGAGCTATAAACACACTCAATCAGTCCATCAAGTGCTCCCGGTAGAACTGTTTGTACTTATACATACAATTACCTCACTGTAAACTTGCACTACAGTTATAATATTGCACAACCTCAGCCACTTATGCTTTCATATTGTGTATTTTTCATTGTTTTTTATCGTATTGTTATTATTGTTGTTGTTGTTATTTTACCATTTCATAGAAAAATTAGTTTATGGAGGATTTGCATAATGAGTTTCATTGTACCATACAATAACAATAAAGGAATTCAATTCAATTCAATAGAAGACAGTGCATATTTACAAATGATGATGACTGGATTCTAAGTCGATTTCCAAGCGCTATCTTCTTGGAGCTCTTGATATCTTTTTTTAAGATGAAATGCAGTAAAGTATATTTATTACATTATACAGATAAATTTTTAACTTCATTTAAATAATGTATACTGTTAATAATTAAACATGTGGACACGGTGGACAGGGGTAGCAATGAGCTGGCGCCCCGTTCAGGGATTGTTCCTGCCTCGCACTGTATGCTTGCTGGGACTGGTGCGACCCTGGATGGATAGAAGGATGGAATAATTAAACATGTACTATGAAGAGATTTCAATGTTCATTAAAAGTTCTGAAGAATCGACATTCTAAGCTTACAGATGCCTTACATTTATTGAAGAGCTGATTGTGTGGTGATTGGTTACTTGGAGAAAGAAAAGGAAGAACAGAAATTGGGGGATAGTACATTGGAAAGAGTCAGTACTGCTGCATTAAATTAGTTTATTGATGGTTGCGCATGGTGCAGCAAGCATCTTGCAGGAGGCAGGAACAATCTCTGGATGGGGCACCTGCTCGTCACTACCACTGCATCAACGTGCACTCATGTTTTATACATGCTTTCATTCCTATCATCATGAAAATTATATCAAGTATACTTTATATTTAAATTATTCAGAGAGCTGTAATATCATGAATGTAATGTATTCTGTGTCCTGTCGTTGTAACAGAAAGCCCGTTTAAGAAGCATGTAGTGATTCACAAATAGACCACATAGAAGAACACATAGAATACAAAGCATTTAACATGCTACTTTAGTTATGATGGAATTTGAGAAACTATTAAATTAAACGATTTTCAGATGAAGTTTATGATGTTCTACTTTAATGACAAAATAAACTACATGATTAAAGTGGAAATTTCAACTTTTTTCCCACTGTGTGCCTTTTTTGTTTTTTTTTTCTTGGTACCCTAATATGCTTCCATATGACACTCAAATGGTGGGCTACGATTCGCCTTTTTACGGTGACTTTAATATCCAACCACTCCTTTTTTTCCGGGCACTGTGAGACATTCTGAACTTGAACTTTCGAGTATCTCTGCCACTCTATGTCACTCGATCAAGCAGCACAGTTTTTCCTTGACCTAACCCTTGATATTCGCTGAAATTCTTCTTTTTTCCCTGTGCTTTTGCTATTGTCTTTTCACAGAATGCTGAACTTAAGAGGCTTTTTATATTGATTTGCATATTCAAAGAGACATAATTCTGGGAGGAGATGGAGTGGGGCGGTAGGCGCGTGCATGTGCGTTACATTTCACACTGACCTGGATTTATGAAGCGGAAGAACATAGAAGTTGGCGTAAACACAGATTTATGATATTGTTTTGTACATACGCACATTTCTGTTTTTGTCCGAACACCATGTTTTAAGTTTGAATTCTACATATGGCATTATACATGAGGCCCCAGTTATTTTAATTTCAACATTTTAGATTAGTGCGACATTCCCTTCACTTTACAAAGTTCTCTGTGTCTGTGTGTAACTCTTTCTTATTCTTGTCATTCATCTCAGTTTAATTGTTTCAAAGGTTGGTGTCATGAGGAGTATTAATTATATTTACATACTATAGAAAGAAAGGCTCTGCATAATGTATCAACAGCAGTGCTTATAGGACATGTCTCTGATTGCATGCTACAAGAGTAGATAAATAGAGAGAAGTGAATCACTTAACAAATATTCACGTTTTATCAAACTAATTTTACTACACAATCATGTGGCGTCCCATCATAAACAAGTCTGCAGTGCAGCTTGTGTTGTTAGCCACAGTTTAAGAAACAATGGTATATAGCGAGCAATGTTGGACAACAGCAAACAATATCAAAACATCCATGGAAACATCTCAACTTACAGTACTCGTGTTGAATAATTTTTATGTCAAGTCATCCAGTCGTATGCTCACAACATCTCAAGAACACGTTATTTCACTCAAATATTGTTAAATAATGATGCTTTCATGAATAAAAACAGAATGCACTCAGATGTGAATGAGTACTTGAACTCCCATCATTACATTTATATTCATATCCACAACTGGAGTACATCAGGATTATTTAGCAACAATCTGTGCAAGTGCGAAACAACGTGTGGCTATGGCAGTAACTTACATGTCTCCAGTCCTTGGCGTTTCACATTTGTATACTTCGTTGTTGTGTAAATCAAACGTTTATTTTCCACATTATGTATTTCCACAGTTATAAAATGAAACCTAAGACACAGTAGGAAAACAGAGTGCTTCCATGGCTTTATCAACCCACACACACACTTACAGGACTTCCTAGTTCCCAATAACCCCTGCAACCCAGCACCCCTTGTAAAAGAAACAATGCCCTATTAAAGCTGAATTATTATCTACCCCTATTTTTAATGCATAAAATAATCTTGAACTATGAAATAAATTTAACACATATTCAAATTAACAGAACATAAAAAAATGTTAATACAATACTTGGCTCGCACAATCTGTGAATTGACCTTCTGCTTGTTGAAGCATCTCAAATATGTACCAGTAAGAAGCATATTCTCTGCCTAATAATGTTTTCACTTTTGACAAATGAATGAGGAGAGGAGGCAGGTCTTCAATTCAAATGCTTAGTCAGATCTGAACATTTTCCATTTTTGTTGGAGGGAATGTTTTCCAGAAGTGTCGTATTTAACAATATTTCAATACAAATATACGTTTGAGATATTGTTAGCATACAACTGGATGACTTGACATATGGAACATGCAACATGCATTTTTTTGTTTTTGTTTGGTGTTGTCTAACGTTGGTCACCTTAGGTGACCATTCTATTAGAAAACATGAGATTACATTTGTTTCCTGAATTACGCCTCAATGTAGCATTTTGTAGCATTTTCTGCTCAAGACTAAACAGGCAATTCCATAAGCCTACTCCAGTAGGACTTGCCCTTTAGTCCCATAATACATTTAATTGTTCTTCTCCTTCAGGTGCTGCCATGTCTCTTTTGGAGATGGTGTCCAGAACTGCACACAGCACTTGAGATGCATAATAATTCATGCTTGTGAGTTAGGGCCCAAAGACTTAGAGTTTGGTTTGAGTCTTCTAATGTCATATGGAGTTCTTATTAAATGCTCTACCTTTACCTTACAACATTAGAAAGTTGGATGATTTCTTTATTCTGAATTTGAAAAAATAAATTGGGCCATCTACAGTATTTATGAATATGCCACTCATTCAGACCTTTTCCTAAATTATACTACTTTTGTTTCTTCATTATGATTTACACTTTTACGTCCTCAACATTACAATTTGATTAATATGCTAAACAATCAAGGAACAAGCACAGTGACCCTCAGATTCCCATATGTTTACTAAAGTAATGAAACCTGGAGTGTCCTTTGCTCTTTAAATTTGGTCCAAATTGGAATTTGGCAATCTTACCTAAAACTATTGTGACAAAGTTGGGTGTTCTGAAGCCCATACTCTGAAAGTTACCAGTACAGTCAGAGGGTCCTGAAGGATAATTTATTATACAAAACCAAATAGAAAAGCCTGCGGTGGGCTGGCGCCCTGCCCAGGGTTTGTTTTCTGCCTTGCGTCCTGTGTTGGCTGGGATTGGCTCCAGCAGATCCCCATGACCCTGTAGTTAGGATATAGCGGGTTGGATAATGGATGGATGAAATAGAAAAGCAAGGGGGAAATGGAAGAAAAGCAAGTGTCAAATTGAAGAATTAAAAGAACACAAAAAGAAAGAATATTTCTGGTTTAGCTACTTGACTGTATGTCCTTCCTACTTCCCAACTTCCTTCTAACTCAATACCCAGGTCTCCTCCTCTTCTTTGAACCCTTGCCTGTGCTCCTTTCTCAGCTGTTGAAGAGGAGGTGGAGAGCTTTCACAAGGCTTATCTACCTGCTGCATTTACACATTTTCATCCCACGACCACATTAATAATTTTCTGTTCAAATCTTTTCACTCTGGGTTTCAAGCTTGCCATAGAAATAAAACTGCTCAGTGCAGTTAATAGTTATGGTGAAATGGCAGAAACCTGCTTCATCTTGTCCAATTTCTCCCTAAACCTGTTTGAATACCTTGCAGCCCCAGATTATATTAAAAATCACACTGTTTTCGTCCAATATCCGTTTTTTCTTTGCTTTGGACTCTAAGCCAGCACTGCTCATAATATTTTAATATCATGCAGTGCAGCAAGCAAATGTTTCAGTCATTATACTTATAAATGTCACCACATATTTTAAATTAATTGGCCAAAATATTGTAAAATGTGAGGCTGGAAATTTAGATGTATTGTCCGGCACAGTTCTTAAATAGTTTCCTTTGTATTTACATATTGTACTGCCTCGTAGAGGATACAGTAGATTTAATAAAATGGACTAGGGAATGTATTATAGTTGAAAGCAGAGCACAAAGTCCAATAAGCATTATGTAAGATCGGTGTTTCACCCAGCCCAAAATAAAACCCAAGCTAGAAGTCAAGAAATTCATATTCTAAAAGCATGTTTCCAGAGAGCATAGAAACAAGAATATTCTATCTTAAAAGAGACAGAAGAAAATGTTAAGGACTAAGGGAAAGAGACATGGTCAAAACTTTGTGCCAAGGTCATTACTAAAAAGACAATATCAATCAGTTGTTAAATCCTAATGCTACTCAAAAATAAAGTCTAGAAGCAAGGATGAGAGTCAAACATACCAGGAAGCATCAAAACAAAATGAAATACATGTAAAATTCTTTAAATCCAATCTTGGATAACTTGGCTTTGTATGCTGCTGGTATCAGAGGCCACACACTACCAGAGGATCACAGGAATGGTGCTGTAGCACTGGAGCACATCTAAGCTTAAGAATGATGCTGACCACAGATAAACAAAGATGGCATTGCGTAGTAACAGGAAATACAACTAACTTTTAAATTAAAAGATACAAAAATAAAATGATGTTAAAAACAAATTATCTTTTGTAGAAAACCCAAATATGGGTATAATCATCACCCCAAAAAGGACACAGAAACGACTAAATAATTAAGAAAAACTGCCAAATATAACAAAAAAACACATACAAAGTCTTTGTTAAGAATGTACCCTGTAATCGCAGATTGTAATCTGACTTTATATCCTTTCGCACAACTGTCATTTCACACCACACATCTCTTTTTCTTTCAATAAATGCTGCAAAAAAAGCTCCAAAATGACAAAGATCAAAAGAAGCCAATATGCTTGAGAAATTACATCAGATTACTTTAGTAATTTTAAATGCATTTCAAAAGCAAAAACCGCTGAAAAATGTAAAGTCTGCATAGTTAAAAATGCAAGACAGAAAACTCCCTGAAAAAAAAAAAAAAGATCAATTTTAGTAAGTGCTGAAATCTGATTGATGATTGTACACTTTCATTCCAGTTACTTTGTTGGATATGTTATGTTTCAGTGCTCTGATCAGAGATCTCCTCCTTCTTATCTCGAAAGTTACCTAAAACTTGTCAAGGTTATCTACTGTATATTTGCTTAGAGAATCCTGTGCTGAAGACAAAGATAGATATTGGGGACAGAAGACTTTGCAATCAGGGCTCTCCTCCTACTCCTTCTACTGCAGTCTCATCACTCAAAGCGAAATGCTGTTTGAACTCATTTATTGATTAAGATAATGGTTTACTACTAAGCTGGTTGATTTTAAATACTGTAGAGACCACAATCCTACATAGTGTGACTGTACAACTTCAGTTGTTTAGTCTGTCCATTAACCTCTAACTAATTTAAGAGACATTTTTAGATACATGGTTTTGGCATATGAAGTCAGGAACACCTTTTTCACTGTTTACCCTAATGTGTTATTAATGCCGATACTCCAGACTGAATGCTGCATTCACAAAAAGCAATTCTTGAAAATGTCAGAATAAATGAAGTTACTGAAAAAAGCAGCACAGTTGGTTAGAGGATACCGAAAGTCTGCAATGATCTAGCTGTGAATATTAGCAGTTCCTTTTCATTCTCAATGTGTTTAAATCATGGCTGAAGACTCATTTTTTTAGCATAATCTTCTGCTAGAGCTAATGGCATGGCTGTTCACACTGCTTTATATTAGTGGAGGCAATCATTGAGATCATGTCACTACATCTTTCTCATTCTTCTTCTTTTCTGCATGTGTTCAGTTAGTACTTTTTTTCACTGCCATCAGTGGATCAAATTATCGATAGCCAATGAAACGGGATCTCAAAGAGGGCAGGAGACATCACTGATAGACTCAGTGTCGGAACATTTCAATATTACTCCAAATGACTGCCAAATTATGCATTAACCAAAAAAGCCGGAACAAGGCATATTTCCATAAGATCCACATATTTATTTTGTTTGGGTTTTGATATTTGATATTCCTCTAAACGTTTACAAACTTATTCATTACTTTTTACTGTTATCATTAAGATAAGCCTTAAAGGGTAAGTTTAGTATTTCTTCACAAACATGATATATATGCATTTGCCATGTGAAATTGTGTTCAAAAGTTAAACATTTTCCTTAAATTAAAAAAAAAAAACATCTTGTCCACACTGGTGCTTTACAATGGAGGGTCAACAAAAAAGCAACTGCTGTAGATTCCGAATGCAAAGTTTTTAATGATAAACTAGCTGCCCAGGAAGATACTGTATATACAGAAGGAACAACATCAGAATCAAAGATCTCCCTGAAAACCTTGAAAGTCCAAACCCAGTGAAATTAGTTACTGAACTATTCTCTAACATAATTGGACAGGACTTCAAATCAGACACCAAGATCTCAGCAGCTTACTGGATACATGGATTGAATGCCTCAAAACTGAGAAGCCTTACTGTCCATTTGGAAAAACTTCAGGTTAAAGAAAAATTGAGAATGATTCCCAGACAGAAAGAGGACATTTTATTTGAAAATGACCACATTCATATTTTCTCTGATTTTTCTCCTTCAACACCTGCCAAACAAGCTGCAATCTACAGCATTAAACAGTGCTTATGCAAAACCAAAATCAGATACAGCCTCTTGTATCCTGCTAAATTAAAAGTGATTTTTGAATACCAATTTTACATCTTTAATTCTCCTAAAGAACCAGAAAAAGAGCTAACACACTGATCTCAACATCATTTAAAACAAGAACATGAGTCATAATTTGTCCATTTAATGCAAAGAAGATTCTGCTAGCAACTTGGTCAAATTGTAATGTAAAATTTGCTCTAACTATACTGTACATTCTTTTTTCCTTTTTGACTACTTATTTTGTTTTCTTCTTCTTTTTACTGCCAATTACTATATTGAAATTACTTCTATTAAACATGTGTATATTTTGGTAACCACTAACTAACTAGTAATTTACATAGTTACTAGCTCATTTATTTTTCCTAAAGGGCCAGTTTAACATCATACCCTAGGTTTATTACATCTGGACTGTACTATCATAAGATATCTCAATTTTAATCCTTACTATACTACTGCTGGGTGTTTGTTTTTTTTCTGGACATGCCATGGGCCTCATGCATAAATGGTGCGTACACACAGAAATATTGCGTAAGAATGTTTCCACGTTCAAAGCGCGATGTATAAAACCTACACTTGGCATAAATACCCTGTCGTATACAAGTTCTTCGCTCGGTTTTGCAGACTGGCGGCACCCAGCGTCAAAGCAGTGCTACTGTTACTGTGTGGTTACTCTGAAACTAACCGCATATTGTTGATTAGTGTAATGCATCTGATTGTAATTAACTTGTAACAATATAATGCTCCAGGGAATAGCCATAGTATTCCAAATACCATAACTGCTTTAGCGTTGTTACTCTCACTGCACCATCTTCTTCTTCTTCTTTTTCTTCTTTCATCTGCTCCCTTTAAGGGTTGCCGCAGCGGATCATATTTTTTCATATTACTCTCACTGCACCACTCGGAGTATTTATATCACTGTATCTGAGTGGGGAATCACAGCAGCAGCTGATCAGAAAGAGAATTATCGGTATACAGCATCAAGCCCACGCTGCCTCAGCCACGGCAAAACGTTTCAAAGCCTTTCCTATAAGGACCTCGTGGTTCAGAAACAGTTTCATCCCAAGACCTATAAATGCACTCAATCAATTGCTCCTTGTAGCACTGTTTGTATTTATAAGTACAATTACCCCATTGTAAACCTGCACTACAGTTACAATATTGCACAACCTGCGCCACTTTATAAAGTGCGTATTTACATATGATGATGGTATCATTTGTAAGATGAAATGCAGCAAAATATGTTGATTATATTATAGATAAAACTTTAAGGACACAGTGCCGCAGCGCTAGCAAGTTCACGTATTGTTCCTGCCTAGCGCTGTATATTTGCTGAAGCTGGCGCGACACTGGAAGGATAGATGAATAAAATAATGAAACACGTTCTATGAAGATATTTCAATGTTCCTTAAAAGTTTTGAAGAATCGTCGTTCTAAGCTTACAGATGGCTTAACGTCTATTACAGAGCTGAATGTGTGACGATTGGATATTTGGGGAAAGAAAAGTAAGGATGGGAATTGGAGGTTAGTACGTTTGAAAGAGACAGTACTGCTACAATAAATTATTTCATCGAAGGTCACGCATGGCGCAGCAGCATCTTGTGTGAGACAGGAACAATCACTGCGCCATCGTTGTTCCCATGTTTAATGACATGCTTTCATTCCAATCATCATGAAAATGATACCACGTATACATCTCAGTATTTTAATTATTCAGAGAGCTGTAATATCACAAATGTAATGGATTCTGTGTCCTGTCGGAGAAAGAGAAAGAACGGAAGCACGTAGTGATTCACACACATAGAGCACATTGAAGATCAAATACAAAACAAAGCATTTTACATGCTACTTTAGTTACGATGGGATTTGAGAAACTAGTAAATTAAATGATTTTAAGATGAAGTTTATGATGTTCTGCTTTAATGACAAAATAAACTATGTGATTAAAGTGGAAATTTCAAGATTAAAGTTGATATTTTGTGCTTTTTTCCCACTGTGTGCCTATTTTTTTTGTCTGTACCCTAATAAGCTCAGACTGTGGGCTACACCTCGCATTTTCACGGCGACTTTGATATGTGACTTCTTTTTTATTTTGGCACTGTGCAACTTTGTGAACTTGAGCTTTTGAGTTCCTCCAACACGCTATGTCACTCAATCAACTTCCTTTTGTTGTTTATACCACTGTTTAAATCAACAAATTGTATGCTTTTCCTTTGCCTCCACTTGGTATTTGCTGAAATTCTTATATTTTCACCTGTGCTTTTCCCATTGTCTTTTCACAGAAGGCTGAGCTTAAGGGCGATTTATATTGATTTGCATATTCATAGAGGCATAATTCTGGGAGGAGTTGGGGCGGGACAGAAGGCGCGTGCACGAGCGTTACTTTTCACGCTGACCGGGATTTATGGAGCGGAAGAACATGGAAGTTGGAGTATGCACAGATTCCTGCATCTAGATTTTTCTGTGCATAAGCACATTTCGGCTTTTGTGCTTACGTCACGCTATAGTGGGAATTCTATGTATGGCGTTATGCATGAGGCCCCATATCTTTTGGCATGTCAGAGGATGGGGACTTTGAGAGGTGTGGTCTAGCCTCACTTGGGGAGGCAAAGTGGGGGAGGGCTGGGGGGTTAGGGAAAGAGAACAAGTTACTCCTCTGGCAACAATATGAAATCAAGGTTAAAGCTACTGTATGAAACAATGTACTGCCATTACTTAAGTTTACAAAATGTCCTCAAATGTTCAGAAGCAGTATCTCTGACCAAACAATGAACTTTGTGAGCTGCAATGTCAAAGGTCTCAATCACTATCTAAGGGGAAAAAAGTATTTTCTCACCTAACAGATCTAAATGCCAAGATAGTATTTTGACGGGAGACTCACTTAATAAGTAAGGATCAGGTTCAGTAGCAAAGAGATTGGATTGGCCAAATTTTAATCCAGCTATACAAAGAAAACTAGAGGTGGAAATCTTAATACACAAAACAATCTCATTTGTAGTGTCAAAAATGTAGCATCTGATGCTGGAGGGCGATATGTCATGGTGATGGGTAATTTATTTAAATCTAAAGCAATTTTGATAAATATCTACACACCGAATGTGGATAATAGAGATTTAATCCAAAATGTATTTGCTTCTATTGCAAATGTGAAGACTCATAAAAGTATAATGGCTGGAGACTTCAATTGTGTTTTAAATTCAGACCTTTGGCCTCATGTATAAACGGTGCATACGCGCAATAATGTTGCGTGAGCCCGTTTCCACGCTCACATAGCGATGTATAAAACCTAAACTTGGTGTAAAGCCATGTACATTTTCACGCCAGCTAAATGCTTGGTGTACACAAGTTCTCTGCTTGGTTTTGCAAACTGATGGCACCCAGCGTCAAAGCAGTGCTTTTGTTCCGGTGTGGTTTCCCTTTCTTTTTTAGATCCACGTCCCTGACGCCACTTTATCAAATACACTGAAATTAACCGCGTATTGTTTATTAGTTTAAGGCATCTGATTGTAATTAACCCATACCAATATAATGGTCCATGGAATGGCCAAACTATTCCAAATACCATAGCTGCTTTAGTGTTGCTCCTCTCAATGCACCACTCAGAGAATTTATCTGTATCTAAATGTGTGGAATCACAGCTCTACAGCAGCTGATCAGAAAGAGAATTATTGGTATACAGCATCAAGCACATGCTGCCTCAGCCATGCACTATTTGAACTGCTCTCATACGACAAACGCTTCAGAGCCTTTACTGTATGGACCTCGCAGTTCAGATACAGTTTTATCCCAAGAACTATAAACGCACTCAATCATTACATCAAGTGCTCCTTGTAGAACCATTTGTACTTATTAGTACAATTACCTCACTGTAAACTTTTGATACAGTTATAATATTGCACAACCTGAGCCACTTTGTAAAGCATGTATTTACATATAATGACAATATCATTTTTAAGGTGAAATGCAGCAAAATATGTTTATTACATTATACAGATAAAATGTTAACATCATTTAAATAATCTGTATTATTAACAATTAAACATGTGAGGACACGGTGTCGCAGCGCTACAGTAGCTAGTTCAGGGATTGTTCCTGCCTCGTGCTGCATTCTTGCTGGGGCTGGCGTGACACTGGATGGATAGATGAATAGAATAATTAAACATGAACTACGAAGATATTTCAATGTTCCTTTAAAGTTTTGAAGAATCGGCATTCTAAGCTTACAGATGGCTTAACATCTATTACAGAGCTGATTGTGTGGCGATTGGTTACTTGAAGAAAGAAAAGGAAGGAAAGGAATTGTGGGTTAGTACATTTGAAAGAGACAGCACTGCTGCAATAAATTATTTCATCAAAGGTTGTGCACGGTGCGGCAAGCATCTTGTAGGAGGCAAGAACAATCTCTGGACAGGGCGCCAGCTCGTCACTATCACTTTGCCACCGTGTTCCCATATTTAATAACATGCTCAGTATTTTAATTATTCAGAGAGCTGTAATATCACAAATATAATGGATTCTGTGTCCTGTCGGAGGAAGAAAAAGCCCATTTAAGAAGCACGTAGTGATTCACACACATAAAGCACATAGAAGAACAAATTCAATACAAAGCATTTAACGTGCTAGTATTTGAGAAACTAGTAAATTAAACGATTTAAAGAAGTTTATGATGTTCTACTTTAATGACAAAATAAACTGTGATTAAAGTGGAAATTTCGAGATTAAAGTTGACATTTCAAGCTTTTTTTAAACTGTGTGCCTATTTGTTGTCTTTTCTCTGTACACTAATAAGCTTTCATAAGCTTTCATATGACACTCAGATGGTGGGCTACGACTCGCCTTTTCATGGCGACTTTGATATCTGACAACTTCTTTTTTATTTCGGGGACTGTGCGACTTTGTGAACTTGAGCTTTTGAGTTTCTCCGACACTCTACAGTATGTCACTAGATTATCTTCCTTTTGTTGTTTATACCACTGTTTAAACCAACAAATAGTACATTTTTCTTTGCCTCCACTTGGTATTCACTGACATTCTTCTATTTTCCCCCGTGCTTTTGCCATTGCCTTTTCACAGAACACTGAGCTTAAGAGCTATTTATATTGATTTGCATATTGAAAGAGGCATAATTCTGGGAGGAGTCAGGGTGGGCGGCAGGAGCATGCACACGCTTTACTTTTCACGCTGACCGGGATTTATATAGCGGAAGAACGTGGAAGTTGGCAAACGCACAGATTTATGCATCTGGATTTTTTGTGTGTACACACATTTCTGCTTTTGTCTGTATACCATGTTTTAGTGTGAATTCTACATACGACGTTATGCATGAGACCCGTGGATACGTCTTCAACTACAGTGGCAATAACATCTAACACTGCAAACATAATCGTACAGTTTTTAATGGATCATAATTTATCAGACCCATGTAGATTTTTAAATCCAAGGAAAGTTGAACATTGTAATCATCACCATTAGAATTTATTTTGATAACTAGCAAAATACCCGCGCTTCGCAGCGGAGAAGTAGTGTGTTAAAGAAGCAATGAAAAAGAAAAGGAAACATTTTGAAAATAACGTAACATGATTGTCAATGTAATTGTTTTGTCACTGTTGTGAGTGATGAGTGTTGTTGTCATATATATATATATATATATATATATATAAATATATATATATATATTTACACACACATAAACATATATATATACATATCTATACATATACACATATATATACACACACACATATATACATACATATATATATATCTACATATATACACATACATATACATACACACATACATACATACACACACACATATATAAACATATATATACATATACATACATATCTACATATATACACATACAGCTATTTCGTATCAGTGCAAGACGCTGCTTGTTAAAATGGTTAACTCCCGCTCTTACGTGCAAGTCTGCGTGGATATTATGAACTATCGTATTTGTTCAAGTTCTATTTAAATTTTAAATAGAAGGAATTTTTATTTAGTCGACAGAAATATCTTTGGTAGGAATGGTAAAAACAGACAGGAATATTATTCCTGAATAAATCAACTCAAACCTTAAACAACTTATAATATTTTGCTCTCCATAAAAATATATCCTGTCTAAATTATACAAGTTAGAAATAAAGTAAACTTTAAAAGAACAAACATTCAAATTTCTTTACTCTTATGTAATTTTATATAAAAAATAAACTTAGATTTTAAATATCCCAAAAGATTTTGCTCTCCATAAAAATATATCCTGTCAAAATTATACAAATTCAAATATGAACATGCTGCATAACAAAACCTGGAAATATAAATAAAATGTGTTCCTTTCAGCAATAACAAATCAAATCATTCAGTTGTCTTTGCTCATATGTCATTTTAGAGCTGGACGTCTGGCATCTTTTTTTGGCAACAAGTTCGTTTATGTTTGGTGTGAGGTTCTGTGTTGTGGAGATTCTCAGGATGGACTGCAGGTGCTCATTAGTGAGGCGACTCCTGTGTGCTGTTTTGTTAGTCTTTATCACTGAGAAGAGCTTCTCACACAGATATGTGTTACCAAACATGCACAAGGTTCGAGCCGCATGTAGACGGACTTTTTTTGTTCTTCAAAGTCACCAAAGCGCCGTGCGCTCAGTTTATCAGCAAAGTGCGTATTTGGGAACACCGTAGTGACGACTTGGTTCAACATTACTTGGCAACAGGGAAGGTGGGGCAAGTTGCACTGGTGCATTTGTGTCTCCCATAAAAGCAGCTTCACTTGAAATCACTTTGTGATTGTGCACGGGTAAAAACGTCCGCTGAAGTGTCAGATTCTTATTTAATTCTTCTGCTTTCTGTATCTTCTGCATTGCATTCAGGTCTTTCAGGTTACCCTGATGTTTTGTCTCATAGTGCCGTCTTAGATTAAATTCTATAATTACAGCCACATTAGCTCCACAAATGAGACACACGGGTTTAACGGCAATGTCAGTAAACATATACTCAGCCTCCCATCGGTTTTTAAAGGCTCTATTTTCAGAATCAACTTTTCTCTTAAGCATCGTGTGGGCTAGCTTCGCAATAACTTGCAAGCTAGACTTGATTAACGCGGTATGTGTTCGGCAAGGCAGCTGAAGCGCTGCATTATGGGATCTGTAGTTTATTGTGTTACCAGCGCTTCATATACCCGGGCCATTAATAACAATAATACAGTATATAAAATGATCTCGCGGGCCGGATATAATTACACGCCGGGCCGGATGTGGCCCGTGGCCCTTGAGTTTGACACATATGGACTAAATAGAACTTGAAAAGATATATTTTTTCGTACATCGAGCCCGCGTGCTAATGTGGTTTTGCCTGCATGCCTCAATAAGTGACCCTCCCCTCGCTCTTACTTTTTTACCGTTAATCTAATGAATACACTGAGTATGGCTTTACCAAAACAATCATTGATTGCGAATAAAGTATTCATTATTCGAGTATGTAGATCGGGGTATATATATACACGTTTCTTACTGCATCAATAAACAGCTCGTCTTCTTCTTTATCTGAGACCTGACACACTGCATGCACGGGTTTTTTTTTTTTAACACTGTCTTCCTTTAGCGGGACATTCACCTTTTCCACCGTGTGCTTTGTTTCTGCAGTAGCTGCAGTTATGAATAATATGTTTGTATGTATCAGACGCTTCATATTTTTTTGCTGCCTTTTCAATTGTGTAATTCGGTTTTTGTTCAGCGCTCTTCGGAACTGTTGCTTTTTGTCTGTGCACTGCGTCAGTTCACGTGAGCCGCTCGGTGTACATGCATCGAAGTTTCCCAGCTGTGCTGCTGCCATGTCGTGCTATGTCCATGGCTGTATCTAATGCTACCGAAGTCCCGGTACTTAAAACTTTCTCTCGCAGTTTCGCTGAGTTTGTGCCAAACACCACCCTGACCATCTCATCTTCCTCTGCATAAGCACAGTCCCTCACCCGTGAATATATACCCGTGGCAGTGTTTCTATTGGATTGCCGCTGACGGACGGCCTTATATGGGCAGGCACTAAATTACAAACGCCAGCGGCAGCCTGTCTATGAACTTAATTTAAAGTGTAGGTTTACACTGTGCTTTGTTTCCGAAGTAGCAGAACTCATGAATATAGTTGTATATATCACTCGCTCGCTTCTTATTGTTTCGCTGCCTTCTCAATTATATAATGCATGTTTTCTAAAGCGCTTTTTGGGCCTCTTCCTCTACGTACTGCGTGATTACGTGGGAGGCGTGATGATGTCAGACGAAACTCCGCCCCCACGGGTTTCAAGCTCATCTCCATTACAGTAAATGGAGAAAAACAGCTTCCAGTTATGACCATTACGCGTAGAATTTCGAAATGAAACCTGCCCAACTTTTGTAAGGAAGCTGTAAGGAATAAGCCAGCCAAATTTCAGCCTTCTACCTACACGGGAAGTTGGAGAATTAGTGATGAGTCAGTCAGTCAGTCAGTCAGTCAGTCAGTCAGTCAGTCAGTCAGTCAGTGAGTGAGTGAGGGCTTTGCCGTTTATTAGTATAGATTTAAAACAAATTGGCCCAGACACAAGCACAGACTGAATTGAAATGACCATCTATTCTTCTGCTAACATTATTGTTAATAAGGAGTACCTCCAACGAAGCAGGCTTATCACCTTATGAGATATTATTTTTTGGGATTCATAGGTAACTACAGATGAAGTATTGCAATGCTGACAAATATTGAGAAAAACCTTTTGAGTCTTTGTAACTGCAGGTAGAAATTGCTCTTCCTAACACATCTGAAATAACAGCACTCACCAATGGTGACGTCACTTCTGGTTCCACCGCCCATGATGATGTAACTTCCTGTCCAGACCTTTAAAGCCATTATCTTTGCCACATGTCATCAATTCTGTTTTGAACAACTCCATAAAATCCAACCCTTTTGCAGTGAGGTCATAATTGTGATAATGTGCCTTACTGGCATTCCCAGCAATTAAATAAAGTTAGTTTAGTATCCTCTGCAGTGTTAAAAGAGTGGCAGTAGTTTTAGGAAACAAAAAGGATAAAAAGTATAAAGAATAAAAGCTTGCTTTTCTGTCCATTTACAAAGTGCAGAAGGATGTCTTCTCAGACTATATGAGCGCCTTCTGGGGAGCGTCGTGGCAGGTCTTGTGTAGGGATGGCTCTGCCATTGACCGGCCGGGATGGCATTGTCTGTCTTCCACTTGTGAATGTGACTCTGTCAACCTCATAACACTAGAAGAGTAATAGAAAGTGTGAAGTGCCTTAATATTGGCTTCCCGCGTCTTTTAAAAGGGATCCCGTATTGGCAGTTGGCTGGGCAGTAGCTCAGGGAAGGAAAAAAAAAAGTGCTTACTTTCACTTTTGGGAGAAGTGCAATCTGTGACTCAAATTTTTATAGTAATTAAGCATGGCAGGAGACGCCACCTTTCGCAGACACATTCACATCATCGCGTGCCTGTGCAGGGATGGCATTTAGCAGTTTAATTGGTTGACGCGAGGATGCCAAATACAAAAGGGAATAATGAACTCAAGAGGGGGTCTTCTGGCTAGATCTTGTTAAGAGAAAGATACTTAGTAGAACACCATCTTGAATTTACCAAGCACTACTGGTTGTGCATTGATTTTTGTAAATATTTATCTTCTTATGTAAATATCTCTGGATTAGCTTTGGTGGAGGCATTTATTGGGTTGTGGTTAATGGTGCACTGTTTATTTTTTCTGTATTTTGAGTATTTTTGAGTATTTTTCTTAGTAACCCTGTATTATACACAGTTTGGAGGAGCAGCTTCCTGACTGGGATTTTGGTGGAGGAAGACAGCTTATTTTTTTGTGTATTAATGGGTTTCAGTAGTTTGTGTGCATTTTTCTTTTTCATTTGGGACTTTCAGTCAGCACTGTAAATACTGTACATAGTCATCATTTTCAGGCTCCATTTAATTACTGTTTTTGTGTGTCCTTTGCAGTATTGGACTAGGCATATGTATTTTCTGCAGGACATTATTTTTGCTTTTCTTTATGTGCACCTGTAAATAAAATTCCACTTTCTTTTTGCAAAAAACCCAACCCTTTTCTGTCCGTGTCTCCCTGTCTTACACCATCATCCTGGTCATGCTCAGTCCCACATGCTAGACACCTAGAGTGTAGGCTGATGACCCCAATTCCCACTACACGGGGTGTCATATATTGGTGGCAGCAGTGGGATGAGCTGGCAGTGGGGACCAAAGAGCAGGAGACAGAGCAGCAAGTGGGATAGGTGCCAGAACCCACGGACCCAAGGACAATTTTAAAGGACTGTGCTTTTTAATGGACATTTATTTATTGCTTGTTTTATTGTCATTTTAAAGTTCTTATTCTTTAAATGTCCTGTTTTTACAGAAGGGGCTTGGGTTGGTTTTAATGTGTGATTGTTTTTAGTGCTTTTATTTTAATTGGTTTTAGTGCAGTGGTAGTGTGGCCGAGCTGTGGACCTGGGCCGCCAGTTGTACTGGGTTGGTAGTGGGTGTGGAGCCTTCCCGTGCAACTGTGGCTTAAGGGGGGAGGGATGTGGTATGGAATGTGGTAGCGAGCGGTTGAAGGCAGGCTCGTTAGTGAGATCAGGTAGCTGGAGTGAGAGCCCCCTGGAAACGGTGTTGGGCTGACACTTGGTGGGGCTGAAGGAAGCGGTTCCTCCAGCTGAGCGATCAAGGAGCTGGAGTGACCCAGAAGGTGGTAGGCTTGCCACATAAGGTCATGGGAGTCTGGGACTTGGGAAGTGAAAGCCCCAGTGTGAGTGCCCTGGTTGCTGGAGAGCCCAAGTCACGGTGTGGTGGAGCCCACCAGAGGGGTCCGGAAAGGTGAACAGACCAGCAGTAGAAGAAGGTCAGCTGCAGGTAGGGCAACTCCCCTGGTGCAAAGCCTGGATGGAAGAAGCAGGGTAGTCGCCAGTTAAAGAAGGCACCAAGTTTTGTTTTAAAGGACTGCTTCCTGCCATTATTTTAACCACATTTTACCTGGATCTATTTATGGGATTTTAACCTCCACATTTTTCACTTGTTTTTAATGTCTTATTTAATGACTTTTGATGCACTGCACTATTTATTTGAACACAGTTTGTTTTTGGTTTTATTGTTTTTAATAAAAGCAATGTCTACATCTTTTTGCACCATTCTCCTTGCTTTGTGATATCTTCACTGTCCAGCTCATCCCGTGACATTACTGATGGTGTCGGGTTCAAGAGCTCCTAAAAAGGAGATGGGAGCATGAAGTGGAACCCGCATCATCACTATAATATACCCCAAACCTTTTTATGTCTCCATCCATTCTTGTGAATAT
>JANRMT010062814.1:97473125-97502238 GCA_026402145.1 Polypterus bichir lapradei
ATATATATATATATATATATATATATATATATATATATATATCTATAATAATAAAAGGCAAAGCCCTCACTGACTGACTAATTGACTGACTGACTGACTGAATGACTCATCACTAATTCTCCAATTTCCCATGTAGGTAGAAAGCTGAAATTTGGCAGGCTCGTTCCTTACAGCTTACTTACAAAAGTTAAGCAGGTTTCATTTCGAAATTCTACACGTAACGGCCATAACGGTCGACAACGTCCGCCATGTTGAACTTTCTTATTTATGGGTCCATCTTCACGAAATTTGGTAGGCGGATTCCCTGTGCTAACCGAAACCGATGTATGTACTTATTTCGATGGTATGACGCCACTGTCGGCCGCCATATTGAATTTTCCAAACGTCACTAATTCTCCAACTTCCCGTGTAGGTAGAAGGCTGAAATTTGGTAGGCCCATTCCTTACAGCTTACTTACAAAAGTTAAGCAGGTTTCATTTCGAAATTCTACGCGTAAGAGTCATAACGATCAACAACGTCCGCCATATTGAACTTTCTTATTCATGGCCCCATCTTCACGAAATTTGGTAGGCAGCTTCCCTGCGCTAACCGAAACCAATGTACATACTTATTTCGGTGGTATGACGCCACTGTCAGCCGCCATATTGAACTTTCCAACGTCACTAATTCTCCAACTTCCCGTGTAGGTAGAAGGCTGAAATTTGGCAGGCCCATTCCTTACAGCTTACTTACAAAAGTTAAGCAGGTTTCATTTCAAAATTCTACGCAGAACGGTCATAACGGTCAACAACGTCCGCCATGTTGAACTTTCTTATTTACGTCCCCATCTTCACGAAATTTGGTAGGCGGCTTCCCTGCACTAACTGAAACCAATGTACGTACTTATTTCGGTGGTATGATGCTACTGTCGGCCGCCATATTGAACTTTTCAACAGTCTTTGTTACTTATGGGCCCATCTTCAAGAAATTTGGTACACGGGTTCCCAACACTAACTGAATCCTACTTACGTACATATATACGTCCATAGCCTGCAGCTTGGTCACCATGTTAGGCGGCGTTGGGTCCCCCATCCCAACGCCTCCCACGTTGTTGGCTGCCTGCCTATATAAGGCCGTCCATCGCTCCAGTCTCTACATTCCCTTCCTTGCTTCGCCACGGGATTCACGTCTCCCTGCTGATAACTACAGCCTTTTTGTTTAATCCACGGCTTCTCCGCTGTTTTATTGTTTGTTTATTACAATTATAGTTATTGTATAGGTATTTTACACTTACTTTACATTACTCAGGTACCCATTTCCTTCATCATTCCAACCCCCATTACCATGTCTATCGAGGTAATCACCATCGATCAAAGAACTGTCACTTACCGAGTGGTTTCCATGCCCGGAGATGGCACCTACCTTTTCCATTCTCTGTGCTACATATTGCACGGCCATATCAGGCTCACTCTTGATATCCGGAAGAACATTGTGTCTTATGTATTGAATGACTGGGACAGGTTCAAGGTGTGGACTGATGACGGTACAGGAGATAACTATACTACACAGGAGCACTAGAAGAGTGAAATGCTTAAGCCCTTCACCTATGGTTCTGCATGTGAGTTGATGGCTGCCGCTGAATTGTTCAGTTGGTGCTTTCAAGTGTACCGAAATGGCCAAATATTTTACACCTTTCGACAACCACCAATGCCTCTTAAACATCTTACATTCATAGGTGACGATTTCAGTAGTGGACACTTTGATGTTTATGAATGTTTAAACTCTCAAAAGCTGGATGTGAAGTTATCAATGAAACCGGTTGTAAGCTTACAACGCTTGACAGATGCCGAATGTCACTTCAACACAAGTCCTGCAAATACTGTCGTAATTCAAACAAACCATGAACCTCAAACTGATTATGACAGCAGCAATCCAAGCTGTGAGATTTGAGACAAGATTACTGTTCACATGGCCAACTGTAAGTTGCATGCTCAAGAGTAAGCTCAGCGCACAGCTTGGTCATGTTACAACCAGAGGGCTGAACTGACAACGTGGTATACAAAGAGATCCTTAACAAATAATTATTGGCATATTTTCCCTCAGTTTAAAAAGGTTAAATTTTCTTCTTAATAAAAATTTTAATGCAGTACTTCGCCGCTGCGAAGCGCGGGTATTTTGCTAGTATATATATATATAGATATGACAACAACACTCATATCAATGACAAAACAATTACATTAACAATCATGTTACGTTATTTTTAAAATATTTCCTTTTTTTTTTTCATAACTTCTTTAACACACTACTTCTCCGCTGCGAAGCGCGGGTACTCTGCTAGTCTAGGATATAATGTTAAACAGTCCTATTAGGGAAAAAAAAACCAATAGGCTAATAACACTGTAAATTACTAGTTAATTAGTAGTAATTGGAAGGAAAAAGAAAAAGAAAACAAAAAAAGTGGCCAAATAGGAAATAAAGTGCATAGGTACGGCATCTGTTGCATTGCAATAGACCAAGTTGCAAGCAAAATCTTCTTTGCATTACCCAGACGTCATATGACTCATGTTCATATTTTAAATGATAATGAGACTTAACAGAAGAGTTGGACAGGTAATTAAAAGTAAAAGTATTTATGTGTTTTCCATGAAATAGACAAGAGCACAGATGTTACTGGTATGCCTCAATTTGCAGTTTTTGTCAGAGATGTTGATGAATCTTCAAATGTCAACAGTTTGTTGAACCGACCCCTAAGATGGACACAAGTTCATCAGCTTAGGTTGTTACCAGATTCCAAGGAAAAAGTCAAATCATGCAGGCACAGTTAAGGATTTGTGTGTACCGACATCAAGAGTCATTATGCAGCAAATCACTTATAACGGACCATGTCGTGAGTATTGCTATTAAAACAGTGAATTCCATCTATGCAAAAGGAATCAACCACTATCAGTTTGATGCTTTGCTGAGTGATCACAATGTTAGTCATAACCACCCGTGCAGCACAGAGGTAAGGTGGTTAATCCAAGGAATCGTACTCAAGCTTTTTTTATGAAATGTGGATGGAAATCTGACTCTTTATGAATCAAAAGGGGGAAACGGTAATGGAACTGTGCGATCCCAAATGGATTCAGAATCTTACATTTATATTGGATATCACAGAGCACTTGAACATTCCCAATACAAACCTGCAAGATCGAAAAAAAAACTTGCAACAGAATATTATGATAGCATCCATGTGTTTCAACAGAAATTAAATCAATGTTCAAGCTAAATCAATCCTGCGCATTACATCCCACCAAGAGACGCAAGGATTAAAACATGGATCAATACTAAATTTAAATAACATGACTAAAGGCAGAGATTCAGCAATATTTTCAAGTCCTGAACCAATCTGAGCCCAAAGTTATGGTGTTTAATTTGGCAGTTATGATTAACCCATCTGATGTGCCTGTGGACCTATAAATGCAATTGACTGAATTACAGTGCGATTCTGTGTTGAAGGATAAATTTAGTAACATACATCTGGACACATTTTACCAGTATCTTGGACCAAAATATCCAATAATGACAACTTTTGCCTCCGCGAATTTTGTGTATGTTTGAAAGCATCTACATTTGTGAGCAGGCATTTTATGTTATGAACATAAATAAGTTAAAATTAAACTTTCGCCAAGCCAGGCACCTGAACGACAAAATGAAATTGCTGTTGCTCAGAGGCTCACTCCACAGTTTCATGGGCTGGTTAAATCCAAAAGTGTCCAGTTGTAGGGACTTCTGAGAAGTACCTCATTTATTTTTATTTTACTGGAGTTGATTTTTTCTCCACTAGTAGTGAATGTGCAGTTAGCTGAAATATTGATTAATGGCAAGCAAATCCACTGAAGGAACTTTAGCAATATACATATTTGCACAATGTTTAGAGAAATAAACTTTATCAATACAAAGCAATACTTTATTTATTACATTCATACTGATGGTACCAACAAAGATGATTTGAATAAATGTTATAATTAAATTATATAGAAGCATATATTAAATAATGATTATTAACTGCTTTTTTTGCAAGGTATCCAGGCCCCTTATGTGAGATTTTAGAGCAGTGTGGCCCCCACCCCCAAATGAGTTTGCCATCCCTTGCCTAGAGGACAACAGTATCCATCAACAATAGAAAAGCAAACCACAGATCACCAAGCGGACCACTCAGCAACCCTTGGCTGCCAGCGATGACCAAGGGCACACTCTGTGTCAGGGTGTTCACACTGCTACACTCACTTGGACCAATGTGTGGAAGTTAAAGTAAGAAAAAATATCCATATTTTATATACATATCACACAGTGTATTCTATATTTGTTATGTTGTGTATTAGTATACTTGTAAATATATACATGACTATGAGCTTGTCAATATGAGGTGTGTCATTTAAAAATAAATAGAATGGAATGACAAAGAGCATAGTTTGATAAGAGTCAATTACAACAGTAGGAATAATATCGCTTACTTGCTGCCCATCCCACAAGTCCCAGCTTGCCTTTGTTTTCTGTCCACAGTTGACAGTCCTACCCTGAATTAAAACTAACCATCTTCAGCTCTTTGCCCCACACTTAAAAGTGAAACCGATCATCAAACTGACAACAGAAAGTGCCTCATGGACTCCTCCATAACTCCATTAACCGATCTTGCCTAACGTAATCTCTACTTTTCTCTGATTTGATTTCTGTTTTTTCCTGTGGTGGTGTTTTGTGCCACCACCTCCTGATCAAAGCACTGTGTGGGCAACTGTGATACTCAAATGAAGACAGGTGCCCCAACTGTCCATGAGGCCTGCTGCGTTGAAGCCTGTAAACAATGAAGACTAACTTAAGAACATTTATGTTAGGTAGACTGCCCAGTAAAGGGATTGGTGGTCTTTTGGACTTGGAACACCTGCAGACTTTGTTTTTTTCTCCAGATTAACTGATTTTTTTTTTTTTTTTTGTCCTTCCGGCCATCTTATCTCATCATCAGACTTATCTTTAGAGACTTACAATACAAAGTTCTATATAATGATTCAACTTTTATGCTAATTATATATCTATTCCATGTAAGCTCATATTGGTTTATTTTATGACTCATTCATTATCAATCTAATCAATCTAATTTAATTTGTTTTTCTTTTCTTTTCTTATTATGTCTTTGATATCTTGTAAAGCACTTTAAGTTACATCGTGTGTATGAAAATGTTCTATAGAAAAAAATGTTGTTATAAGTCTGTATCTCTCACATTTGGCCATCCTGCCTTGCAAAGACACTCTTCATGCACCTAACGATTTACTGAATTTATATAACATTGCATTTGGGATTGTGGAGAAGAAGCAATGCTCAACGGGGTGTCCAGTAAAAAAAATTCAATGGGGCAGTTCAGAGCCACCAAAGAACCTGGCACACTCTCCTACACATATCTTTAGAATGTGGCAGGAAAACCCACAGAGTGTGATGGAAACCTGGGCGCCAGCAAGCCCAAACCCCACCACGAGCACAGAAGCACAGTCCTGTCCATTTCAAATAATGGAATGTTTTTATTATAAATACCTCCAAAAATGTAACACAAGCATGAAACACAGTTTTTCTCTCCACAATACTTCATTCCTACCGTGCTACCATCCTTCACTCAAGCATTGCTGCGCTGACTTGCCTGGATAAGGGAGTGCCGCGCCTTTTACTACAGACCCCGGAGTACTTCCGGTGCCAGGGCAATTGCCCAATACAAGCACTTCCAGGTCACACGGAAGTCCATTATAACAGGGAGCTTGTTTCACTGCAACACCCTCTTGTGGCCCCCAGTGTCTCCAGCAGGTTTGCACTGCCAAACTACACCTCCCGGAATGCCTTGCTGGTTTCCTAGGGGGCACCGACATCTGGGGCTGCTGCCATCTAGCATGCTGGGGGAATAAAAAGCTTCCAGCGATGTCTTTCTTTCCAAATGAGCTGTTAGTCCATCTCTTTTGGTCCTCCCGTCCGGGTAAGGAACAACACCCTCTCCTGGCTGGGATGTCCGTCCAGCCCATGTGGCATCCACAAGGGATACCGAAAGAAACTGCAACCTACATAGAGACAGGATTTGAACCAGGCTAACATTTTCAGTAGCACAATCCAGTTTGTCTACAGTCAGATGAATCTTCCTACTCTCAGGTTTAGAACCATGAGGGCTGACCTGAAAGGGTAGACTAAAACAAAAAATAAATCAAGATTCATCCCCAGAGAGTGTTTTTAAAATAATAAATAAATCTGGTGTTACACTTGGATAGAAAACGAAGACCAAAGAGAGTTTTAGACCTTTTATCAAGGCTGGCTGTCACTAAATGAATAGAGTAAACAATAAATAAATAAGGAGAGCAGTAATAGTGCTCTGGTTCATGGCTGCCGTGTCTTCTGATTCAGTGAGCAATCGACAACCAGCCACTCTAAACTCCATCAAACCCAAAATGCACAGAATGGAAAAATCCTGAAGGAAGAATAACACTCAGGTAATACCCAGGTAGGTTTGTATGGTAAGAAAATGCTGTAATGTGGAAAAAATGAGCCTGCATACATGTGGCTTGTGAAAGACACTCTGTTCCCTATACTAGCCAGACTGGATGGCAGGTCACATCTGTCCTTTTTACCCTAGGAATAAGCAGAAAGAGAAAGTAGAGAAATGGGCAAGTGGATATATAAAGATGAGGGCAGGAGGGCATAACTTATACAGTATTAACTTAAGATTCTGGAACCTGCAGTCACAAGAACTAAAGCCCATTGGGAGATTGCAGATGGTGGGAACAGAGAATCAACCGTGTAGCCAGAACCCCCGAAAACACACATCCACACTCACACAGGGACCATTTAGAATTGCCAGTCAATCTAACCTAAATGTTTTTCGGGAAGTAGGAGAAAAACTCACGCAGACATAGGGAGAGCATGCAAACTCCAAATAGCCTTGAAACAAGTTTAATAAGAGTAAGAGGGCCTTTCATTATGTGAATTTCATGTCCAGGGATTCCGCAGTCAGAGGCCAGTCTGTAGTTTTTCTGGTTAGCAAATAGGATAACACGCATAAAAATTTGGTCCAGGGTTGTTCTTATAATTTCATGCTTCATTCGCCTATTACTTAAACACATTTTAGAATCTTCAGCTAAATTAGGCCTTTTCCCACGATTGCCAAGAGATAATTTCATAATAAAGTTTGACATTTTAACAAAGAAAAAAATGAGTTCTATGGTGCCATGTGGTAAGTGGTAAAGACCTAGAGTCTCGAGTTGTGATGTAAAGAGCACGTCCCTGAGGCAGCAGCAGCCCTCTGTTCATCTCATTATGCTGATTTCTCTGCAGAGGGAGAGTGACACTCTGGGTGCTCAGCGTTCATGTTAATGGGATCTGGAGGTGATGGAATGAGACGCGCTAATGCGAGGGAAGGAAATACCAATGAAATCATCAGCCATTGAGCAAATTGGCCACTTTATGTTTAACTGGAGTCAAAAGCCAATGAACATAGAATTACTCTGAAAAAATGATATTGAAACAAGCTGAATTTAGTGATAAATATAATTGTTTTATTACTGCCTTCAAGATGTCATGCTGATTTGGGAAGTGTGGTCTTACCTTGTGCTCTATGATTTTCAAGTAGGTTATTTCCTTATGACCCTAGCCAAAAAAAATTAAGCTTGTAAACAGATTTTATTTTCTATGCATTTGATTATGCAAAATTTTGAAACTTTAATTATTCAAAATTGATCACAGCACAGATGATTAAATTTTTTCATGCAGTCTGTCCCATGGAGAGTCAGTGTTTGAAGGATCATTAGCTCCTGCTTTACCCGAACTCAAGAAATTTTTAAAAGAGAAAGTCTGTTGCAATGCCTTGCAACCTTTGCCTGATAACAGAGCAAGATAAAAATGTCCTTAACCACTAACAGGCACTGCTTCAAACTCACAGGCTGGTGGTGTTGTATTCTTGGGACCCAAAACCTTAAGAAGCTCAAGAAAAGGCAGGAATACCTGAAATAGGCTTAGACCTGACTCTTGAAACAGGCAAGCGGCCTTAGGCTTATAAATTCCAATTGGGAGAGGGGAATAGTTTGAAAGCACCTAGCTGAAAGAAGCAAAACAATAATCCTATTAATAATGAGGTTTAAAGTTTATTTAATAATTAAAAAGGTAAAAATTACCAAAAGTACTAGCCAAAAAAATTGCAAAACAACAACATAAAAGATGCTGTGATTCTGTAAAATATTTTTGCTATTGTATTTTTTTCTAATGAACATTTTGTGCTTTTCAGTGGTTTTGTATTATTATCATAATACATTTTTTCTGTGCAAATTAATTTTTGCTATTATTATGTTTTGGATTTTTCCATCAAGCCATTTTGTTTTTTCTATGAGCATTGCCATTTTGGGTTGCAGTTGCTAAGACATGGGTCCTGGTTACTAGGCCATCCCCTCAAACATTGTGTCACCCGATTTCACTAGTATGTTAGGTGTGGGGAGCATTTGCGAAAGCTTTGGGGGGTTACGGAAGGCTTTGGCTTGGAGACAGAGAATCCCCACTGTGTAAGAACCCATGACACTTCATATTTGTCCTTTGATTGCAATGAACATGGATAAAGTTGTACATACAACTGCCCATCCAATTTATCCATTTCAGGAGTGATGGGAGTGTGTGCCTATCTGAACTACAATAGGCACAAGGCAGGCACCTTTGGACAGGACACTCCACCTTCAGCCATGGCAAAATGAGCTGTTCAATATGTTGATTGCTAAATAAAATGTACTATGTTTAGTTTGTGTTTCAAAGCATCCACATTGCCAAGACATTTGTGAGGCAAACCTCTAATGACATAACATGTAATTTGTTTATGGAAGTGCGTAATCTTGGAGACTTAATTTCTGAAATTGAAACATCATGTTGATGTGATTGGTTGTGTTTTTGAAATCCAACTCATTATTATAACATCTCAAATGTGTCCAACAAGGTGAAAATACAATCAATGCTTATTTGGATTAGTGCTTGAAGTGGGCTGGTACTTACCTCTTGTCAGGGATGCCAGGGGCCATGACCCGGCCGGGACGCCATGAGGGACCGGATGTGGGTCTGTGCCCACCCTGGATCACGTGGGGGTCGCCTTCCTGGTTGCTTTGGGGGCCACGGGTACAGGGCATGGAAGCTCCACCCTGTAGGGGCCCGTGGTCACCGCCAGGAGGCGCCCCAATGCCTTGGGGACCTGTTACCCCAGCACTTCCGCCACACCAGGAAGTGCTGGGGGGAAGACTTTGGACGTAACCCGAAGAGCTGCCGGGAGGACAGCCGGCACTTCCGCCACGCTGGGGCGTGGCCAAGGGAGGAATGCCGGGAACACCTGGTGCTCATCCGGGTACTGAATAAAAGGGTCCGTCTCCATTCATTCGAGGCTAGAGTCGGGAGGAAGAAGGACGAAGCTCAGGAGAGCTGTGGAGGTGGCCCGAAGAAAGGCATTGTGGCCAGGACTGAGTGTTTTGGGGTTTGTGCACTGAACTGAGTCTTAGTGACGTTAAATTGTAAATATTATTGTGTAAATAAATGTGTTTGTGGGTGACATGAACGTGTCTGCCTGTCTGTGTCCAGGTCAACTTCCACAATGGCGCCCGAACAGGGACGAACTGTCTGGTTCAAGACGGGGACCCCCAAAGTATAAATATTTTGTGGACGGCCCGGTGCAGCAGGTGCGCCCACACACGTGCCGCGGGTGCTGCGTGCACACAGCCCCGTGGGGTAAAGGAACCCCACGGACCGCCAGGGGTCTGCAGGAAGGCCATATTCTCCTGATGCGGGTGGGTGGCATGCCCACCAGGAGTGCAGCGGGCTCTGAGGACCACGACGTTGCTGAAGGTTCCCGGGACGGCATGGTGTCGAGAAAGGCCGCGCCGAGGAGGGGTCCTCGGTTTGATGAGTCCGGGGAGGTGAGTTCCCTGCCTAATGGCAGCCGGCCCGTGGGGGCCGGGCGTGTAATTTCTTTTGCAGGCAGGGACTTCCCGGACCCACGTCAGTGGCAGGCGCATGCCGGTCTGCGGGGCGAGGGCTGCGGAGGAGGAGACGCTGCAGCTCGATAGGCGCTGGCAACAACACGGCTGCCGGCAAGCACATCGCCGCCGCAGAAGGGGACGCAAGATGGCCGCGGACCAGAAGTCCCTCCCCCTGACAGGCACGCGATTGGACGGTGTGTCTTGTGTGCCCGCCAATGACCGTAGAGAGGCGGGTCCAAGGAATGTCCATCACAGGCAGGGGGGAGTCCCGATTGGGCCGGAGGAGAAGGCCCACAGGAAGTGGCCGGCGTCGGGGGCTGACAGACAGGTAGGCCCCGCGTCGGTTAACTTCCTGTCTTTCTGTCTGGCGGAGCTGGAGGCGTGCCTTCAGCCCACGGAGCAGCGTGTTTTGCAGATGCTACGTGCCATCCGGGCTGAAGTGCTGGTACTGGAGAGGAAGGCGCTTGCGGCGCTGAAGACGTTAGCGACAACGGGACGGCGCGACGCTGGAATCTCCAGCCGGAGGGGTACGGCGGAGGCGGTGAGTACAACCGACTCCGTACAGCATGCAGGAGGGTCTGCTGAACATGGCTGTGATGCCAACGACCAGCTTCAAGTAAGCAGCCCTTCGACAGGAGGTGCGGCGCAGCGGGCTGTATGCGCGGCTAGGGGGGAGTCCGTGAGGACGCTGAATGGACACGGGCTGCTAAGTGCCCCGGGTCCTAGCGCCCTCCGCCCCGAGTCGGCTGCGGTCTCGCGCCGCACTGTAGGGACGCAGACAGGAAAGAGGCTCTTTCTTTGTAATAAGGAGTCTCAAACAGTCATTGCATCCCAGAGTGGAAGGGGGAATGTGTGCCGATTCCTCCGACAGGTTGGGACGCGGTGCTGGGTGCACGCGTCCGGGTGCTGGCCGCCCTCTGGGGGGGCAGAGGGAATCCCTGAGGCCGGCGGAGAGAGCGCAGGCGGTGCCGGCGATTCCACCATTAAGAGGGACACGAAAGCCGCGGAGAGGGTGCCGAACAGGCAAGTGCCGGGGTGCCGATTGGAGGGGGGGACGCTGCCAGTGCGTGGCACAGGAAGGGTGCCTTGGCAGCGGTTCTGCCCCTGTGTTCTCTTTTGTAGGGGCGGACCCCGGGCGAGCAGTAGGACCCCCTTCGTTGGGGACCTGCCCTCAGATGTCGGACCGTCTGCTGAAGGATCTCTCTGCTGGTGCGCGGGTGCCACCACGGCTGGAGGAGGCTGCAGGGGAGCGAGTGACTCCGACCAAAGGGGCGCGGAGGCCTCGGAGAGGGTGCCGAACGAGGGGGCCCCGGGGTGCCGGTAAGAGGTGGGAGCGCAACCTGTGCGAGGCGCAGGGGAGCACCAAGTGGTGGTGCTCAGGCCGTGTCTCCGCCCCTGTCCCTGCTTGGAGAGCGGGACCGGACCCCGGATGTCCTGGAGTAGGACCCGCTTCAGGGCTGTGCTGCCCTCGTGGGACGGGTCGCTCTTTCCCACGAGTGGTCTTCGCTGGCTGTGGGGCAGTGACATGAACGTGTCTGCCTGTCTGTGTCCGGGTCAACTTCCACACTCTATACAGTAGAATACCGGCACCTTTTCTTAGCACTATACACACAATGCTCAAAGACAGAGAAGACCATTTTGACAGAATCTTTTTGTACCACGGCACTCAGAGTTTCACGGGGGACCTATCTAGAATACTGGCATTCAAATGCTAGTTGTCAAGAAATAATGAGAATTCCACAAAGGAAAACAGTTGGGGACCGTCCCCATATAATGTCCAATAGACAAATAATGAAAAGAAGGCAAAAATGTGGATCAAAATACATTAAACAGCAATTGACAAATGGGAATTACAATCATGGCATTTTTATACTGGAGAAGATGGCGGGCGGAAATGGCAAGAGATGACGTTGTATCTGGCAGACAGATGTGGCGTCATCAAAAGGAAACCGGAAGTGATATATTGCCGGAAGTGACGTCATCTTGAGGAGACCGAACGTGACGTCATCAAGATGGAGCCGGAAAGTGACATCATAAGTGGGAGCCAGATGAGGAAGTGACGTTTGGTGGCCATGTTGGGAAACTGAAAGTGTGTGAGGTAAGTTATTTTTCCTCTTTTGGTCTGATGAAAAAGAGAGAGAGGCGTTAGTACCGCAAATCAACCCTTTGTTTTGCAATGTTCCACTCACCTCAGGGCTTGTTGACTGCCTCCTAAATGCATGTGTGTGACATAGTGTATCGCCATAAACCGAGTAGTGCCAGTAATTAGGTTCTACTTCAAGTTTGCGCTTCGATGCTATGGGAATGAATGAGGTGCAAGCTCCATGAGCAAAAACTATCAGTAATACCTTGTAAACCTCCTTGCTATATTAGCTGGGACAAGTGGGTTGGTGTCCAGAAAAGAAATATCTCCTTCTATTGTACCTAATAAGAATTCAGTACTTAACAATTTAACAACAACAAAAAATACATAGTGGCACTTTGAAAACATTTGAATTCCTAGGAGTGGTAGACAAAGAAGAAAAGGTTGAGAATCCCTGATTTAGATGACATATTTTGCTTTGTTATTTTGATGTTAAATATACCACAGCCTAGACCATCTCTTTTTTTCACAACATATTCATCTCCTGTTCAACTACCATCTATTAGAAGAAAAAAATGTGCAAAAACCTTATGTTGCCTTAACAATAATCAAACCAAAAAAAAGAATGAAGCCAACTTTATTTCCATAATCTTAGCCTGAAACAGGAGCAAAACATCCAAAATACCAACATTAAAATGATTTCTTACAATAATTCTCAATATCGAAAATGGGGGAACTAAACATCACAAGCAGGAGCTAACACCTCAGCACTTGCTAGAAGCATCTCTGGCTTTTAAACAGGCCCGCACAAGCATATAACTGAGGTACAGCATCAAAAGACCTCCAATTACAAAAAACAGCATTATAATTCAAAGGCCAAAAGAAGATTACAAAATGACAGAAAAACAGAAAACCAAAAACAATTGAATACCAAAACAAAGAAGTTAATAAAAACATTTACATTAACAAATATACTAAAATAAATCAGAAAAAAAGAAAGATTAAGGAAATTATAGCCAGGTGGTGTTTATATAGGTGGGTGTTTATAGGAGCTTATGTTTTGACATTATTGTTTCTTCCCAGCTTCTTTTTGTCTTGATGTCACTCTTTGCACCATGGACCTGGTGGACTTTGTATTGTTTCATATTAAGGATTGTTTCAGCCATTCATTTCCCACATACTGTATTACAACCGTAAGTATGCAGTGAGTATGAGCATCATGAGTAAGGAGGTGGCAGACTAACAGCAGTTCCATTGGGGTAATGCTGCACAGGAGGTTTATTGTGTTTATTATGACCTGTTTAGACATATGTCTATAATCGTAACAGATTAACAACATAGTCGCCCAAAACTCAGATAAATGGGGAATGGCGTTTATGGCCATTGTAGATTGTTTGTTTATGAGATGTTATGGTATATAAATAAATAGTGGAAACTGTTGGAAATGTTCTGTTTTTTCAGTTTCTCAACTTCTATCAGCACAACACTAAAAAGGAAAAGCCTAGCCCAAAAAATGTTGCTTCATCACCACATTTCTATCATCAATCAGGGCATTTTCTTCTACATGTTTCTGAAGCACATTCAGACTTCGGACTTGTTAGAACAAACTGTTACCTTTTTTGCGGGAAGGCAGTTTTACCAGAAGAAATTTAAGCCATCTTTTATCTATTATTATTGTCAGTTTTTATCTTAACTAATTTTTACCTGACTCATTTGAGTCTCTTCATTTCTGTGTCTATGTTGGGTTATTGTAAATATTGTATATACTTAGTGTATTCAGGTGAATTCATCCAGGATTCAAGTGACTCATGGGTATGATGGATTTATTTAACAGGTTGTTGGGGGTGTTTACCACAGTAGTCATTTAATTTTTGCCTAGAAATATCTGTCACTCATTGTTAAGCATGGCAGCATAGTTACTTGTGGCCTTGTCATCCACAAAATATGGGAGATGGGGTCATTAAAGGTTTAGATTCACCAATCATCCTAATCCACAGGTCTGTGGGATGCAGAAAGGAAAATCCAAACACACAGAGGAAGACTGTGAAAACTCTATACAGACGGTGACCATCTGCTGGAGCAGTGAGACTGCAGCACTAACCACTGCCTCACTAGTCTTGCTGAAGCCAGGCGTACAATTTATATGTCTGGAGACAACCATGAGTTAATTTTACTTAAAAGTGGATGGGAACAATTAGAAGGCTCACTGAGTGTTACATTTCTAAACCAATCTAACATCTGATGAAGGCAGCACTCAAAGTAGGGGCGGTGATTTTGAACTACAAAGATCAGAGGTGCTCTCGTTAACATGGTCTGACAGACAGCAATCTTCGGTTTAGGATGAACTGTCTACAGTCAAAAAGTCTCATAAAAAAACTATTAGACATATGAAATTGTGTCACATGTGCAGGGAGCACTGTGGTGTAGTGGGTCCACAGTTCATGTAAAAGAGGCCACTTTTAAATAAATAAGCACCACGCTCGTGGCTTCGTGAGGGGGCGTGGCGGTTGTGTGGCTGAAGCGGTTCTCGGAGCGATTCGCGATGTGGGCATTTCTCACCTAAGTGTGCAGGTGGGAAACTGTCTGAATCCGTGATTGTTCCTGGGGCTGTTGATTTGCCACAGCTGCCATGCCCTCTTGATAAATAGAAGCGCGAGTCGGCTAAGAAAGAAAAGAGAAAGAAAGACAGAGGTTGCTGGAGAACAGGAAGCAGTATGGGGAGAGAACTGGTGTGAGCGAGCGAGAGAACGAGTGAGTGAGTGAGTGCAGGCTCACAGGTAGGCAGCTGGAAGGTGAGCCCCAAAAAGGGTGTTTGGCCAACTCGGTGGGGGCAGAAGGAAACGGTCGTTCCAGCTGAGTGAGCAAGGAGCTGGAGTGACCAGTTGAAGGACGAGAGGCCGCGTAAGGCCGAGAAGGCAGCGGGAGTTGGGAGGCTTGGTGGGTGAAGTCCTTGATGTGAGCATCCTGGTCGTCAAGGAAACCAAGTCTCAGTCTGGGGTGAGTGTGCGACCGAAGCCAGGGATCGGGAGGCCTCCAGACCAGTCGAGGGGAGAAAAGGTCAGCTGCTGTGAGGGCGACTCTTCTGTTGCAGGGCCCAGACGGGAGAAGCAGCAGAGCCGCCAGGGTAAAAGAAGCACCAGGCTTCGTGTTAAGGATTGTTTCCTGCATTGTGTTTTAACCCCTTTTTTAAAGGATTGTTTTTCTAATGGATTTTTTTTCTAATGGATTTTAACCTCCATGATTTTACAACTGTTTGATGGATTATTTATTTAATGACTCTTTTGAATCACTGCACTTTATTTTATTTTAACGTTGTTTTTGCTGTTGTTGTTTTAATAAAAACACTTGACACTTTTGCACCATCCCCTTGCTATGTTGTTGCCTCACTGCTAAGCTCATCGGTAACATTACCGATGGTGTAGGGTTGAAGGGCTCCCAGAAGTGAGAAGGGAGCATGCATCAAACCCGCATCATCAAGTACATTGCACATTTTAAATATAAACCTGTTGCCAGGAAAAAAAACCTTTCCGTAGCATCCACTTACATTGTCGTTCCGCAGCATCAATGAATGAATGATAAACGTGAATGATATGTTGTTGCAGGTGATGTGTGTGCTGTCTGTTGTCGAGTGTTATGACGATAGTGTAGGAGTCAGTGTAAGCTTGAAAGAATTGGCATCTATGTTCATAAAAATATGAACAGCAAAATATGTGCTTGAAGCAAATGGTCTGTCATACTCTGTGGAAAGTACTGATGTTAAGAGAGCTGATAAAGAAGAGCACGGGAGATACAGATTTCAGTACTCAACACACCTTAGAGTGTGAATTAGAGAATCTGCCTACCAACACCAATGGATTCATAGATGAGGCAGCACAACATCCACTTTCTGACTGCATATCTAAACGAATAACTAAAATAATTTACTGTCTAATTGGAAATGCAAACATGCCATGACAAAATAACCATAGCATTTTAACACCTTGTATATCCTCAGACCACAATGCTTATCCAAACTCTATTTGCTGTTATGTCATATAGTGATGCAATAGTTAAAATGATAAAAAGGTATCATAGCAAACAAAGGCACTTCTAAAGTGTGTGGTATATGTGTCTTGTCTGTCTATCTCCACTGTCGCAGTACTTATTATAATGTGCAGATTAATTATTAAGCTTCAGTTACCTTGTCCTACTGAGCTCTTGAACAGATAACAGAAATTTCACCTTTTATTTTCTCTCACCATCAGGTTTCTTGTTCAGTATTTTCTGCTGTCTCCCTGAGATACCTGCAGTTTAAAACACACATACTGAAAGAATGGTGGGATGGTATTTCAGGAAGAAGCCCTGTGGGTGTAGCCTTTGCAGTGCAGGATTTCGTTGCAGTTCACTAAACACTTTTTAACAGGCTTTCCCCAGATATGTATCCTAGTTTGACATACCATAATTTGATTGATAATGGATGTAGAACCAATGTCAGCACTAGAACAAATTTAGCAGGGGTGCACTGGATTTTCCACTTGGTTCCAATGTGTGATTAAATTACAAATAATGCCCATAGTGTTTCTGATTCACAACAAATATGCCTGAGCATAAGAAATAGATATCAACAAAATCCACAATGCAGTGTAGCCCAGATAGATAGATAGAACTTTATTTGGCTTTTTAAAGAAGCTCCTTAAATATAGTATATAATTACAGAAATAGATAAGTAAGTAAATAAATAAAAAATATGCAGAAATACTTAGGTCTGAACACACACCAAAATGATTATTGAAAATGACTAAATTACTAAAAAATGACTAAATTAAAAAGAAAGAAAACTTCTGACTTGACTGTCAATACAACATTGAAGGTTGTAATGAATGATACAACAATGAAGGTTCACCAGTAAGCAATCAAGCCCCTGCACATACAACACGGAAATATGTAGTTCAGTGCAATGGGAGATCATCAAATAAACAATATAAAAATAAACTTAACGAGTGCAGAAATACTATCAAACAAATGAAAAAAAAATACAAAACCATGCTGTACACTCCCTGAGAGGAATTGCATCTTCCAGTATGCAGTAGGATCAATGCGCCACCGGACTGCCTCAGTCTGCTGTCCAAGGGATTCTGGGTAGATACCTTTTCATCACACGGAGTGTGCTCCATTCATTCCTGATCACATCAACACCAAACATTCATTTGCGTGGTAAGACCAGGTTTATATATTTGCAGAAGGCTGTTCACTTGGTTGTTTGATCCGCCATTCATCAACATCATTTGGTGACTGAACTGTGTATTGAACTGTGTTAGAATGTCTGTTAGTAGTTTGTCGTGTGTTGCTGTCAAGGGTTGTTGGGGTGGGTTTTGTAAATAGTTTATTTAATATACTGTGTGTATATGTATATATATATATATTTTATATAAATATATAGTTGGACTTTACCTCAGCATGGTGTGCCTCTGTGGGAGAGGTGCATGTCCTGGCCTCCCCATTTAAAAGAAATAAATGACTCTTTTTGAAAGTAAGAATCTCAAACAAAGGGTAACTGTACTGTAGTAGCCACATTATGTTTAACTCCTCTGAAAAAGCCATCCATTCAGCAGTTCAGAAGGACATAACTTGATTAGGAGGCATCCCAAAACTTAAACTTAATAACACTGTGACTTGCGGAGGAATCTGTTTGTTTTTTTTGTAAGTGTCCAATAAATTAAAATCGTGTCCTTCTCCCCACAGTGACTGTCCGAGATGGAAAATGTAACCCACTAGCTGCATTGCTGGGCAGTTTTGCAAGCTTTCTAGAAAAAGTGAATTGTTAATATCTGACAGAAAAGATGAGGCAAAGCCTTGAATGTGAGCTCATTTATCTCTGTGCACACTTTTTTATGCTGCAATATTAAGACATGCCACCCAAAATCTCAGAGAATTGCTGTCCAGCAAATGGCACCTTTTACATTTTTTGCCAATCTGTTATTTGATTAAGCTTATTTCTATGCTGTAGTTTTCAGTTATAAAAAAACATGCATTACAAATGTGTATATGTATATAAAAATATGCTTTTTTAATAATATATTTTGAAGCGGCAAATGTATCTGGTCAAGGAGAGCTGGCTTCTACAAGCCTCCCATGGTGTTGACTGCTTATAGAACATTGTATAAGCCGAGTACAAAGTCACAGAGCATGCAGTTGTGCCTGCCGGTCACCCTTTAAGACATAGTGATACACGGAGTGCTGCAAGTGCTCCATAAGATAAACTCTGTTTGTTTCAGAAATAAATTAATGAAAGCACAGCCTGATGTTAGCCAGTGCCATGTGTTATTGGTGTAAAGGCTTTGCTGATAGTGTTTGCTCTAGAAGCCACTGTATAATCTAAGTTCAAAGCCACAAACTTAATTGAAAAGCAGAAAATCCAGGGAGGTTTTGGGGCCCAGAGAATAATAGAAAGGAGCAGAGAAGGTGACAGATGTGTCAGACTTTGACTTAGAAAGAATAAGAGAAGGAAACAGATTTTGTAGTAGAGGTGATCTGAAACAGACTGAGATTCTGGAATTGCCAGTGCCAATTATGACCCTAGAGAGAATAAACGGTAAAGGTGACTCACCTTAGGAGGAGCTGATGAAGGATGGATTTGGGGATAGAATTTACTGAAGATGTAATTTACAAAATCCATCATTGGGGTATATACTGCATTAAAACACATTAAAGATTGTTTACGGATATTTGCAAAGGTTTCAAACTAAACTGGTTGAAGGCCCAGACTGACCAAATAAAGAGATATTTCTAGAGGAGTCTGAGAGGCAGTAGAGTTAAACATTCTGTCAGTAAATCTTGATATGATGGGTTTGTTCAGGAGTTGATATGGACATGAAAAGGAGAAGTCTGTCATTTCCTAGCCTGCTTTGTTCTGAACAGGATTGGTTGCCGGGTTCTGCTGGAGCCTATCCCAGCTATCATAGAGCACAAGACAGGAAGAAAATCTGGACAGGGTGCCAGTTGCCATTGCAGGGCACAAACACACACAGCAAGCACACACTGGGACCAATTTGAAATGCCACTTCACTTAACCTGCATGTCTTTGGACTGTGGGAGGAAAGATTGTTTGGTTCCTCATAGAACTATTGTTCGACAAAGCACCATTTAATTATGGGGCAAGTTCTTTGCTTATGAAGTTGGTTCTTTGTGCTTTGTAAAACTTCCTCTTTTGTAGAAAAAAAATGAAATCTTTAATATTTCATAGGCTACCAAAGTGTACACTAACAGATTAAGAAAACTTGTACTTGTCCTGTGTTACTTTATGTATGCAGCGAGAGCCCCTTTAAAATCATGACCCATTGATCTTTCACATATCTTTTACCATCAATTCATGGTTATTTATTGTATGGAGCCTGCTACAGATCTAAATAAATGAAGGTTCTTTCTGGAACCTTAATGTGGATGGGTCGTTTGGTAACCTGTTTCCCCTAAAACATCACTCTGAAGAACACTCTGGACCCTTTATTTTAAAGAGCGTAGAAAAAAGAAGGAAAAACACTGACCAGAAAGAAATGATGAAACCATGAATTGATTAAATAGTGATATTGAGAGCTGGAATCTAAGAATGTAATTGTGAAAAAAAAATTGTGTCTTGGCATGCGGGTAGCTAAATGACATGGTCAAACATACTGTTCTGGTAAGCTGTAGTATTTCTACTGTCTTCTTAAAAGGCTATACGCTGACAAATGTAAAGTGGACTGTATCAAATCTTTTCTAAGTCTGCCTCCCAGTGGCCAAAGTCAGAGTTATTAGCATTATAAGGTTGAAGCAAGAAAACTCCTTCTCTGTTCATAACCTATATTTGCTGTATTAGCTGTGCACTACATCTGATATTTCACTACTTGATCACAACTGTATAGTCTTTTTTCATGATGTGTTACTTGAAACATGTTACCCTAACAGCATAAGCAATGTCACTTTATTTTACTTTAATATTATGTAACTTTAGTATCTGTCAATTTAATTTTATGTGCCATTTATCACTTTGGTATTAGTGTTACTTGCACGATTCCCATTGCACTGGCATTATTATATGCACCATCTGCATTACCTGTATTGTACTGTAAGATTCCATCCCCAGTGTACTGTGATTGCATTTGATAGCCTGTACTTACTTAATGTTATATGTATCATGTGTATTTAAATGTTTGTATCTAACTTGGTATAATTCATAGCTACTGATACTTAAATTTCCATCAGGATCAATAAACATGTATCCTGGGTATGACGTTAAATTGCATCCAGCCCTGCAAATGGTCTTTCGACTTGCAGGGAAATCATGGGGGTTGGTGGCAGGATTGGCACTCCAGCCACTGTAAAAAAACTTCATGCAACTCTGAGACGATAGACAGGACTTCTTTCTGCTCTCCGTGGGAGTAGCTCTACTTCACAACCCCCCCCCCTTCCCCCCCACAATGGGAAGGCTGCTCAAATTATCTAGGGGATGGGGGAAAGCACTCGGGAGCCTCATCTCCGGAAGAGTAAAAACCGTTGGAGAGCCAATCGAGTCAGGACTGTTGGGGACTGGAACTGATGTGGTGCTGCGGCATCGGCCATTGCAAGGAAGCACTCTGGTACCAATTTGAGGCAGTCCATCTGGGTAGGTGCGTGGAATATCTTGTCTCTCCAGCATTATGATTATCTTTCTCAGCTTCATAAACTCCGCATTTCAGTGGCAGCACTCTCTGAGGTGCACAGACCTAAGACTGGCCAGATCTCTATAGGTGGGTACACCTTTTATTGATCTGATTGCTCTGATGGCTGTCATACTCAGGGAATACCTGTTGCTGTGGTGGATCAGCTCCTTCTGATCTGATGTCACTCCTTTCAAAGAGCGTATTATGAGACTCAGGTTACGGCACTCTCTGGGTGCCTTGACTGTTGTCTCAGTGTATGTTCCGAACGCAGTGAGTGATGTCTCATTGAGGGAGACATTTTATTCACACCTCATTTGGTGTTTGATGGGTGCAGTGAGGTGACACTCTTCTGGTCTTAGGTGACTTCAATGTGACCAATGGCACTGACAGGTCTGGCTATGAGAATTGTGTTGATTCCCATGAATCTGGCAACTGTGGTGAAATTGGCTCCATATTCCTTGACTTTGCAAAAGGTCAGGGGCTGCAGATCACTGGATCCTGGTTCCAGTGCCCTGAGCCACATTGTTGGACATGGTACTGGTGGTGTGGTGAAGGGGATAGATCACATTATCGTGGGCAGATGCTGGAGGGTCTTGCAAAACTGCAGGGTCTACGGATGTGTCCAGTTTGTGAATTTTGACCACAGACTTGTTGTTTCTACTCTGAAGATACAACTTAGGTTTATTAGGCTATCACCTACTAGGAAAATAAGACTGGACCTGGTCAGACTCCAAGATCAGGCTCTTTTTAATGGGACTGCATTCAGTTTGTGTGAGGAACTTACAGACTTGGATGCAACTGCTGATCTTAATGTGTTGCAGGAAACCTTCCCTAACAAGACCCTGAAGTTTGCTGAGTTGTGTTGGTGTTACAAATGTTCCCAGAAGGAGGTGTTTTATCTCGCAGGGCACCCTGGATATCATCGAGAGGAGTCACAGAGCATGGCTTGATGTCAACTCCAGTCTGAAATGGGAACTGAGAAGGACAGCTGTGAGGACTCTCTGCTAGGACAGACAAAGGGGGTTTTGTTAGAGGAATGTGTGAGCAGGTGGCACACCATCCTACTTACAGAGGAATCAAAGCATTACGCACATTCGGATCTGTTCCTCTGAGAGTCGCAGTCAGGGCAGCTGAAGGAACAGTCCTTATGGATGACACTACAGTTGTGAGCAGCTGCTAAAAGCTGATCCTCTGGCTAAGACGTTGGATATTTCTGGGTCCACGGTTCTTTTGGGTGATCCTCCAATTAGCTGTGAAACACCCAATCTCAATGACTGGAAAACGTGACTTGTCGTTCCTATCTGGAAAGGGAAGGGTGATAACCTGGATTGCAGCAACTACAGGGGGGTAACACTGCTGTCGGTGCTGTATAAGGTCCTTGCTAGGGTCATCTTTAATAGGATCTGTTATCACTTGTTCACCTACCATGACCAGAGCAGTCTGGTTTATGCCTAAGAAGTCAACCATCGACTGCATCCTGGCACTGAGGGTTCTCATTTAGCGCAGATGCAAATATTGGTAGAGTTTCTTTGCAGCCTTTGTTTATTTTCTTTAAATGTTCAACTCAGTTGATCGAGCTGCCCTGTGGGACATCCTGAGACGTCAAGGGATCCCCTCAAAGTTGCTGTATATCATTGCCGGCCTTTACAATGGTACTGTAAGCGTTGTGCAGAGTGGAGGCAGAACCTCTGTGTTTTTCCCAGTTCTTGCTCTTAATCTGTTCAATGCTTGCATGGACTGGGTATTAGGCTGGATTGTGGGGTTCAGTGGCAGTGGGGTATCTGTTGGTGAAGAGAGATTCAATGATCTCGACTTTGCAAATGATGCTACGATGTTTGCAGAGTCAATGGAGGCTCTGATCGGGGCTCTTGAGAGACTGAGCGAGGAGTCTGAGTGTCTGGGTTTGTGAGTGTCCAGGATAAAAACCAACATCCAGGCCTTTAATGACCTCTTGGGCAGTGTGTCTGTCTGTGGAGGGAATGTCGACCTTGTTGAAAGGTTTACTTACCTCAACAGTGACATTCATGTCTCTAGTGACTCTTACTATGTTGTCAGTAGATAGACTGAGAGAGCATAGGGGGTCATGAGGTTGCTGGAATGGGGTGTGTGGCGCTCCCAGTATCTTTGCAAAAGGAAAAAGGTCCAAGTCTTTAGAATCTTTACACTTCCTGTTTTGCTATATGGTTGCGAGACATGGACACTATCCAGTGACCTGAGACGAAGATTGGACTCCTTTGGTTCTGAGTCTCTTCGGAGAATCCTTGGATACTGCTGGTTTGACTTTGTTTCGCATGAGCAGTTCTTCATGGAATCACGAATGAGGCACATTACCTGCATTATGAGGGAGTGTAAGTTACGGCACTATGGCCAGTATGGCGTGACAAACTGAGGGTGATCTGGCTCACAGGATCCTTATTGTTGAAGACCTGAGCAGCTGGGCCAGGCCAAGTAACACCTGGCTGTGACAGATAGATGGTCATTTCCAGAGGGTGAGATGGACCACATGTCTGCCTAGGGGGTTGCCAACCAGGATCCCAAATTTTTTTGTTGTGCGTGGGTATGGTAATGCACTGTACCAGTGCATGCTCCCCAGCCTGACCTGACCTGATCAATAAAGTATCTATGTATCTATCTATCTATCTATGCAAAATAAACAAATTATCTGACCAAATAGATGTCCTGTAAGTGAGAATCTCAAGGCAGCGGGCTAGCTTGAGAACTTATTTAGAGAACAATGCAAACAAATGGAGAATGCCATTTTGAGACAGAGAATGACCAGCCCAGCTTCTCCAGCTAAGGCCAGGTTTATACTTCACGCGACGCGATGCATGCTACAGCGGACGCTCCTGCTACACAAGCGTTTTACTGTTTATACTTGCGCGTTACTTTGCATAAATCTGGAAGAATCCACCAGATGGCAATGTGAGATCTTATCACGGTGAGAATAGATTCGGCATCAGCGTATTGTGAATTGCCTGGAACGACGTAACGTGACTCCCTCTGAGACAGCAGTGCTACCACTCTGCCACCGTGTCATGTGTATAATTATTAACAGTATTTATTCTTTAAACGAAATTAGCAAAATTAGCGATTTATCTGTAAAATGTAACATACATACTTTAATGCATTTCATCATGAAAGTGATATCAATTATAAATCTAAGGATTCTTAATGTGCAGAGAGTTGGAATACCATACATTTAATATGTTCTGTGTGGTGATCTATTGCTGTTTGCCGCTGCTGTCAGGTCAGGAGGAAGCCCCAGAAAAAAAAGACGGCACAAAAGATGGTATGTGAGACTTTTAAAATGTATTGTTTAATTACGATCGGGGATATGCGATGCTTGAATATAAAAGCACCACAAATGCATCTGTATGTCAGCATTTTGCTTCACCACATCAAACCATTCATCAAACATTGAAACGTGCACATCAATCCTACTAGGATCCGCGTAGAGGCTTTCTGTCACATGTAGATAGTAAACAGAGACTCTGACATCATGTTCCAACTTTTATCACACTGCCCCCCGTGACTTTTTGCTGGTACCGCAACTCGCGAACGTGTCACAATAATTTCTGAGGACCTGCTCAGAGGACACGTCAAATGAATGCTGGGAATGCGTGGCAGCCATGATGCATGCGCATACACGTTCTGAGCATGAAGTATAAATGAGCCCTTAGGAGATGAGTGACAAGAGGAGGTTTGGAAAAAAATGGAAGGAGCAGCGGTAGGAAGGTGTAGTAGGGAGTCAGGGGAAAACGAGTAGGAGTGTTTGCAGGATAGAGAAAGCCAGAACATCAGTGGCAGAAGACAAATTGATAGATAAGGAGAGCTTTCTTTTGTCGTTTTGAAAGTGTGCTCCATAACCCAGAAAATGAACTGAAGATTATGGCACCGTTATGGAACTAAAACTCAACAACAACAACAACATTTATTTATATAGCACATTTTCATACAAAAAGTAGCTCAAAGTGCTTTACATACTGAAGTAAAGGAAAATAAAAGACAAAATAAGAAATTCAAATAAGACAACATTAATTAACATAGAAAAGGAGTAAGGTCCAATGGCCAGGGTGGACAGAAAAAACAGAAAAAAAACTCCAGACGGCTGGAGAAAAAAAAATAAAATCTGCAGGGGTTCCAGGCCACGGGACCGCCCATTCCCCTCTGGGCATTCTACCTAACATAAATGAAATAGTCCTTTTTGTAGTTAGGGTTCTCACAGAGTCACTTGATGTTGATGGTCATACAGACTTCTGGCTTTTAATCCATCCATCATTGTTGGAACATCACGGTGCTTTGAGTAGATGGTGGCGCAAGCCACCACCGAAAGGATACCGGAAAAGGAAACAGAAGAGAGGGTAGGGGTTAGTACAGATTTTAAAGCCACCATGAATATTTATTATAATGAGTTGGATATATAGAGTATCAGGATTTTGATTACAGTGAAATTATGAGAAAGCCATGTTAAAATAATGTGTTTTCAGCAGTTTTTTAAAGTGTTCCACCGTATCAGCCCGGCGAATTCGTATTGGCAGGCTATTCCAGAGTTTAGGTGCATAACAGCAGAAGGCCGCCTCACCACTTTTAAGTTTTGTTCTTGGAATTCTAAGGAGATACTCATTTGAGGATCTGAGATTACGGTTTGGAATATAGGGTGTCAGACATTCCGATATATAAGATGGGGCGAGATTATTTAAGGCTTTATAAACCATAAGCAGAATTTTAAAGTCAATCCTGAATGACACAGGTAACCAGTGTAGCGACATAAAAACTGGAGAAATGTGCTCGGATTTTCTTTTCCTAGTTAGGATTCTAGCAGCTGCATTCTGTACTAGTTGCAAACGATTTATGTCTTTTTTGGGTAGTCCTGAGAGGAGTGCGTTACAGTAATCTAGTCGACTGAAAACAAACGCGTGAACTAATTTCTCAGCATCTTTCAGTGATATAAGAGGTCTAACTTTAGCTATGTTTCTTAAGTGAAAAAATGCTGTCCTAGTGATCTGATTAATATGCAATTTAAAATTCAGATTACAGTCAACAATTATCCCTAAACTTTTTACCTCCATCTTGAATTTTAATCCTAATGTATCCAGTTTATTTCTAATAGCCTCATTGTATCCATTATTGCCAATCACTAAGATTTCAGTTTTCTCTTTATTTAACTTGAGAAAGTTACTATTCATCCATTCTGAGATACAAGTCAGACATTGTGTTAGTGAATCAATAGAATCGGGGTCATCAGGTGCTATTGATAAATACAGCTGTGTGTCATCAGCATAGCTGTGGTAGCTCACGTTGTGCCCTGAGATAATCTGATCTAACGGAAGCATGTAGATTGAGAATAACAGCGGACCCAGGATAGAGCCTTGTGGAACACCATATTGGATATCATGTGTCTTTGAGTTGTAATTACCACAACTAACAAAGAATTTTCTACCTGCCAGGTAGGATTCAAACCAATTTAAGACCCTGCCAGAGAGGCCCACCCATTGACTAAGGCGATTTCTAAGAATATTATGATCAATGGTGTTAAATGCGGCACTCAGATCTAAGAGGATGAGAACAGATAAATGGCCTCTGTCTGCATTCACCCACAAACCATTTACTGCTTTAACAAGTACAGTTTCTGTACTGTGATTTGTTCTAAAACCCGACTGAACTTAAAGTACAATTTAGAAGTACCAGTACCTAGGCGTTATGTTGGCTTATTCTACTGGTTGTTACACTATATAATGTTACAGGTGGTGCTGGACCTTGTCCTACATCTGAGGAATTGTTTTGTGTGTTCAGTGTTAACATGAGAAAAATATGCTGGTGTACATTCTAACTATAGGCATGACAGCAGAGATTTGGAAAGTATGAATAAAATACTAGGACGTATAAATCATCGAACTAACCAACTGGCTGATCACACCCATTGTGTGTTTCTGAGTGACAGAATTGTCCTTTTGTTTAGTGTGCCTGTACAAGTCTGAAATGAAGTTGATTTAAAGTGACCACAAAAAGTGAGGTTTATTCATCCGTAATTACTAATAAAGATTATTTCAGGCTGTAATGGGCTGTTGTCTGGTCTCCTCAGGGGGTGGTTTGGACCCCCAAAATTAACCCCCTGAAAGCCTAAAATTCAAAATGGGTGTGCTCACTAAAAATAAATCTTAGAAATATGTTAGGGTGCTGTGACTCACTCAATGGCAGAGCCTAATGTGAGAAAGCACTGGAACCTGTTTTAATTACCTACTTATCTAACTGACATGCCCACAGTACTGCTGTACGCACAACTAATGCAAGGTCACAACAAAATAACTTGATTTTGCCATTTTAAAACCACATGTTTCATATTTTATATATTGTTATCAAATCATATGGAACAGCCAAGAAGGGAGTGGTCTGCGAGTGCTTCACTGATGTTTGCATAGTGGCATCCTGTGTGGTGGGTTTTAAAAAAAGCACTTCCATTGACAAGCTTTGAGACCGTTCCAGAAAAAGGGCAGAGACTTTCAGAAGAAAAGTATAAATAAGAGCCCCATGCAGGCAGTAGTCCTTGCCTTAGTTTTGGTGATGTTGATATTGTGATGGCGATTTAGGGTTCTTATTTTTTGGGAGCACTGCTTTACCCCTGAAGTGCCATACTTCTGCCACCTGCGATCTTAACTAACTAGAGCTGCAGTGATTGGTATCAGGGTGGTCTAATGGTTCACAACACACAATTACCTTAATCTGTATGATAGAATAGCCAGATTAGTGTAGTACACACAGCATCTATGTGCTTATGTCTCATTAAAAATGTCTGTTCTCCAATGGTCCGAAGTAGAAGGTTGCATGTCCTTTGATTGCAGATTGCATATCCTCATAGCATTGTATATAACTAATTTATTGTATATTCCACAGTGCCAGAGTAAAATGTAAGCATTTAACCAATAATCGAGCACTTGACAGGACCACAGGTTATTTCACACACTGCTGGTGTGCCATCCATCATTTGTTGCTAGGCATGTGTCTGATGCTGCAAGAATAGCCACTGGCTTGCTGTAACCCTGAATTGGCATAAGTGGGTTCAGATAATGGGCATATTATTTTAAAAGTAATCCTTCTGAATGAACACTATGTGCTATTTAAAGATATGTAAACATTTTAATCACCAATTTCAGCCCCCCACCACCATTTAATCTGATGCAGATTTAAATCCAAATTGTTTCTTTAAAACTTCTCTGCGGGACTTGTTGCCTGATCAATGGTCTGACCCAAAAGCGACTTCCGTCGAATTTCAACTGACAAGCTGCTTTAAAACAGCACTGAGCCCTTTAAAGGTAATGAGAGTGTGAAGAATGGCTTTGCAGGGTCTTGCCGGTCTGCCATTAAGCCTCAACAGTTAGAGCTAAAAGGCAGAACACAAGAGGCCTGCCTCCTTGGAGTTAGAAGAGCTGCAGCCAATGTACACAAATGGCCCCTCATTGCTGGACTCCCTAGTGTGGCTATGGGGGGTGCCCATTATGGGACCCACAGAAGAATCTGCTAAATTAACCTAACGCCAGCCTGTCACGGCGGCTGCTGGGCCTCCTCGGCACGACCCACCGATTTCTGCAGAGAGAACCAATTTATTGCATGGCTGCTTTCCAACTTGAGGGGCTGAGCAGAGAAGAAATCTCATTTCACTGGGGACCACAGCCAAGTCTAATTTCAGCCAGGGAGAGGGAGCTTTTAGTTCTGATCCTCTTGCATGTACGTTCTTCTTTAGTTCTTACACTCGAGCAGGAAGCACACTCAGCTACTGTGTGGATTAAACTACATCCGAATGATACACAACCAGATCAGGACAGGGACATAGAAGGACGTATCTCGAAGGCTGGATAGTAACAGATCCTGTCTTCCATTTTTCCTGGATTGCTGTTATTTCTGATAATTTATGTCACAGATTATACTTGAATGTAGGTGTGTACCCTGCAATGGACAGGCACCATATCCAGGGCTGATTACTCTCTCATAACTGTTGCTGCTGAAATAAACTGAGGCTCGTACATCCCTGTATCATACAAAGTGGGTTCTTGAAAATGGATGGATGGATGGACGGGTGGACATGGGAAGTGAGTGTTTTTTTTGATTAGCTACACTTTCTATAATAAAGTACTTAAAATGGAATTACATGAGCTACTAATTAGTGGTCACTTAATGTTAACAACCTCTGACTCACTATGTGATTCTGCTCCAATTATAGTCAGAAGTGAGTAACTGAATTAGACTTTTAAGGTAGGGCAGCATGATGGAACAGTGTTTAACATTGCTGCCTAACACAGGTTTGAATCCTGGCATGTTCTCATATGGATTTTCCTACAGGTGCTCTTAATACTATATCTTTGGGTTAATTGGGGGGGGGGGGGGGGGGGTTAA
>JANRMT010062814.1:97502338-97625278 GCA_026402145.1 Polypterus bichir lapradei
CCCCCCCCCCCCCCCCAAGCTGGCCCCCTATGAGTAAGGGTGTAACTGTCCCCTGTGTGGGCTGGCAACCCTGAAGTACGATAAAAAAATAATGGCTGGGTAGACTTTAAGACAACACACATTTACCTTAATCTGTATGATGAAACAGCCATTTCATTGGGAAGAAGGAGGTGTTCCAGAAGGAGGTGTTTCATCTCGCAGGGCACCCTGGATATCATCGAGAGAAGTCGCAGTGCATGGCTCAATGGCAACTCTGGTCAGTACCTGGAACTGAGAAGGATGGCTGCAAGGGCTCCGAGGGCAGATAAAGAGGCATTTGTTAGAGGAATCTGTGAGCAAGTGACACACCATCTGTGGTCTAGCAACCCACGTCCTGCTCACAGAGGAATCGAAATATTACGCACATCCGAATCTGTTTCTCTGAGAGCCGTAGTCAGGGCAGCTGATGGAACGGTCCTTACGGATGACACTGCAGTTGTGACCCTGGGCTGGCTACTCTGAGCAGTTGTTCAAAGCTGATCCTCCGGCTAGGACGTTGGATATCTCTGGGTCCATTGTTCTTGAGGCTGATCCTCCAATTAGTTGTGAACCACCCAATCTCACTGAGATTGCACAGGTGGTGAACCAGCTGAGGGGACAAAAAGGCTGCAGGGATCTGTGTTATCCGGAGTGAACTTCTCTAGGCTGCTGGTAAGGTTGTCCTCCTGGCATTGCAAGCAATCTTTGCTTCCATTTAGGAGACTGGCATCATCCCAACTGACTGGAAAACGTGACTTAATGTCCCTATCTGGAGAGGGAAGAGTGATTGCCTGGATTGCAGCAACTACAGGGGGATAATACTGCTCTTGGTGCTGTGTAAGGTCCTTGCTAGGGTCATCCTCAATAGGATCCGTGATCACTTGCTCACCTACCAATGACCAGAGCAGTCTGGTTTCACGCCTAAGAAGTCCACCGTCGACCACATCCTGGCGCTGAGGGTTCTCATGGAGCGAAAACAAGGATATCAGCAGAGTTTCTTTGCAGCCTTTGTTGATTTTCATAAAGTATTCGACTCAGTTGATCGAGCTGCCCTGTGGGACATCCTGAGGGTTCGCGGAATCCCCTTGAGGTTGCTGGATATCATGACCGGCCTATACACTGGTTCTGTGAGTGCTGTGCAGAGTGGAGGCAGAACCTCTGTGTTTTTCCCAGTTGATTCTGGGGTTCATCGGGGTGTGTTCTTACTCCTACTCAATTCAGTGCTTGCATGGACTGGATGTTGGGTGCGGCTGTGGGGCATCTGTTGGTGAAGAAAGATTCACGGATCTCGACTTTGCTGACGATGCTGTGATGTTCGTGGAGTCAATGGAGGCTCTGATTGGGGCACTCATGAGAATGAGCGAGGAATCTGAGTGCCTGGGCTTGTGAGTGTCCTGGATAAAAACCAAGATCCAGGCCTTTAATGACCTCTTGGGCACAGCCATCAGCAGTGTGTCTGTTTGTGGAGAGAGTGTTGACCTTGTTGAGAGGTTTACTTACGTTGGCAGTGACGTTCATGTCTCTGGTGACTCTTCCTGTGAAGTCAGTAGACTGAGGTCGCTGGAAAGGGTTTGTGGCACTCCCGATATCTATGCAAAAGAACAAAGGTCCAAGTCTTTAGAATCCTGTCTTGCTATATGGTTGTGAGACATGGATGCTGTCCAGTGACCTGAGATGAAGACGGGACTTATTTGGTACTGTGTCTCTCCGGAAAATCCTTGGGTACAGCTGGTTGTGTCAGATGACTGGTTGCTCATGGAGTCCCGAATGAAGCACATTATCTGCATTGTGAGGGAGCATCATTTACGGCATTACGGCCATGTGGTGTGTTTCCCCGAGGGTGATCTGGCTCGTAAGATCCTCATTGTTGGGGACCCAAGTGGCTGGACCAGGCCAAGGGGTTGCCCATGTAATACCTGGCTGCGGCAGATAGAAGGTCATTTCTGGAGGACTGGACTGGACCACGTGTCTGCCTGGGGGGTTGCCAACCAGGATCCCAAGCTTGTTTCGTCATGTAGTGGGTGCAGCAACGCACTGTATAAGTGCATGCTCCCCAACTTGACTTGACTTGATTGATGTATGTGTGTGTGTGGGTGTGTGCGCATGTGTGTACGTACAACATTGGTGCTCTTGAAGGAACATCTATACACCTATATACTGGACCCACTAACTTCAATTTTAAGCTCATGAGGAGCTAAGGCTTCCCTTAGCAGTACCAAGTGCACGACAGGAAAATATCACAACACAATAATTGAAACAATTTATTTTATTTTTAGATAGCAGTCTTTCAAATAGCATTTGGCTCAGAGCGCTAAAGAGAACATTCATAAATCTGGTTTCCTTACTTTACAGAGAGGTCAGTGTCTATGCTGGCAATATCAGACACAAAGCAGGAACCAACCTTGGAAGGAATGCTACATGACTACAGAGCACACTCCTGTGTTCACCCATACAGGCCCAGTTAGCCTCATGCACCTACATTACCAGGAGAAAGGTTATTTGAATTTAGGGAGAACATGCAAACTCTGCTTAGACAGAGCAGGCTGGAAATTAAACCCAGATCTCTGGAGCAGTGAGATGGAAGTATTGTGCTCTCCATAAAGCAGGCATGAAACAGAAAAAATAAGTTAAAAAGTACAGGTAAATAAAGTACAATAAGTAGGAAAGCAGCCACGTTTGTCTTACAAATTGGTGTATTCAGGCAGAAACGTTCAGCTCTTGTAGTTAAATTGGAAAAATGTTCAGCTATTCAGTAAATTCAGACAAATTACCGAGCCAAAAAAGCTGGCCTTGATTAAAGCAAACTTAGACATATTTGTGTGTGTGTGCATGTGTGTGTGTGTGTACATGCATATGTGCACTGAGACCACACTCACGGGGCAGCCAGGGCAGAGGTCAATGAGAGACTTGTAATCTAGAGATGAAATAATAAGAAAAATCATTGACTAGACAGAAAACAGTAACTGCAGTGCTGGGGGAGTACGATGGATGTGCTGTAGCAGCCTTAGAAAGTTAATCTTCATAAAACTAAACTAATGGATACACAGAGACTGGCCCTTGATGACATAGAACATTTTTATCACAGCGCAAACCACATACCTTATGGATGACAGGTCACAGAATAAAGAAGCAGTAGTGAAAATATTACAATTAAAATGTTAAGGAACGTAGTCTATTAGAAGCAGTAATAAAGATTTGTCATGGTGTAAGATCACAAGGCTTGGTTTAGCCGCTAGTTCTGATTGTACCTCCAAGAATTCTTATGTCTGTGGCTTTAGCCTTTTCAGTTTATATTTAGACTCAGGCTGGTCCTAGTAGCCTGGAGTTTTAACTCCTTGGAGTCTGATCCTAATAGATCTCCGTATTTCACACCTGAGCCTTAGCACCAAATATCCTACAGACTCACCTTTATTAATTTAAACCCACTAGTGTCAGCATCATAAAACCATATTACCTCATTGTGCCACCATGGTATGGTGAATTCTGCCAAATATCACTATCCTGCAGCTTTTCTTTTTTATATGTATATAGATCAGGTTAATGGGAAATTCTAAATTTACCCCATGTGGGTGAGTGTGTGTTGAGTGTGCATTGCAATGAATTGGCATCCGATTTGGAGTAGTTCTGGCATCCCATAACCCTGAACTGCATAAATAGATTTGAACATAAATGGACGGATGAATGACATCGATACACTACAGACTAACAGGTTTGATGATGGATTGTAGCAAGCATTAGAAATTTGATTTCCAATTAAAACTGATTCTCAATATTATGCAGCCTTTTTCCAAAAAGGCCACCTGTGCTACCTAAAGCAATGCTTACATGCACCATTCATCTGTACACCTGTTTTCATGTGTTGATGTCGTGGTGTGCAATTCTGGAAGCCTGGATGGGGCAATACATCATTCATAACTCTACAGATTTGGATTCCGATGGAAAAATAAATGTTTCAGATTTTTCACTGAAAATATGAATCTGCCACTTGGGAATATTGGCCCTACAGCTATAGCTCTGTCAGCTATGATCTAATTGCCTTTTTCTAACCTGTTAATTTCCTTCTCTAAACCCTGATCATGTCTGCTTGCATGAGTAACTTGCAGCTTAGATCCTTGCCTCTAAATAGGTTGTTTCTTTTTTTTCAATGAGCCTGACCCTGTCAGATATTATTTTTTTGCTGCTTTTTTCCCTTGAGACCAGATCTGAGAAGGCAGATTTCCATTTCACTCAGCTATTTATAAGGAATATAAGGGTAGAGGGAAATGTGGGAACCAAAGTCCAGTTCCCTGCTACTAAGCTTCTGTATAGACTTTGCATGTCCCCCCATTTTCACAATTAAAATACTGCAGTCAGTCTAACTGGAGACTCTAAAACAACCTAGCAAAAACAGATTGGGCGAGAGGAGTGCACTACTTTCTGCTTCTCAATGGATCTGTAAGGTTAGGTTGTGGCTCCTTATTCTAAAAAAAAACAAAACAAACAAAGTTCAATACATATGGATAAATGGATGTGGATGTTGGATGGTGGGCTTGATTTTGCTCCATTCTTTTGACAGTATAATCCCATGTTTATTTATGATGAAGAGAACAGATGCTAACCTCTCTGTTCTGTAGACCCTAAGCTCTCGTAGGGCTGTAATATCAGATGAGACAAAATCAATGTCAAGATTTGCAAAGTGCTGATACTGTCATCTCCTGTCTTAATGAGAGGCGGCACCCTAGAGGGTCGAAGAGGAATGTTTTCTCAGCCTGTCAATACCTGTCACACCCTTTCTTAGAGTGTTATGTCGGCAGAATGCTGGATGAGTACAGCCAAGCAGGGAGCCTGTATCAGCATGGTTTGCCTTAAAATTTTAATTTTTGCCTCAATTTTATTTTCATGCATGGAGCAGCAAATACACATTCATGAAACCAGTCATTTCTCACACCTTCAAATTCATCCTTCTGCCCCTATTTGCAAATGATAGCAACACAGCAGCAATAATAACATTAGTCACAAGCCTTGTCGTAATGGTGGTGAGATAGCAGAGTGCTTAGCATCCTACCTTATGGATCCAGCATCCTTGATTTGAATCTCTCACCTAGTTGTAGACCATTTGGAGCTTATACTTTTGTCCATGGGAGGGGTTTTTTTCTAGGTACTCTGGTTTTCCTTTAATATCCCAAAGGCATGTATTTTAAGTTAACTGCTAGCTCCAAACTGGTCACATGTGAGTGAGTGTGGATCTATGAGAGACTAGTGCTTTGTCCAGGGCTACTTTCTGCTTTCAATCCATTGCTGCCAGGATAAGCTCTGGCTCCTTGAGATATAGTATTTGATTAAACAGGTTTCAGAATGCATGCATTATTATTATCATCATGTAAACAAGCCAATTTCTTATATACTGTAAATGCACAAATGGAAGGAAATTATGTATTCTTCTGAATGCAAGACTTATAGAGAAGTGCCTGCTGAGGTCAACAATACTCACTGGATCAATTGCAGCACAGGAGAAATGAACATAAACCTCGAGGCTGTCATTTTCTGTTGATCACAAGCTTTTCTTTTATGTGTTGTAACTTTCATAAAGCAAACTGCAACTATGATGGGCTGCACTAAATTAACAGTGATGGAAATTGCCCATGATGCAATATAATCATGATACTAGGGCAACAATGTGAAATACTATGATTTTTATGCTTCTGTATTGTTACTTATTATTCCATTGTTTATTCTTCTTGATTAAAAGTTGAAATCTAATTCCCCACAGGTGAAAAAATGTCACATGTGTTACACTGTAATTAGTGATCCCCTCTTATTTTCTGTGGTGCTCTATTTATCTAATGCCCTGGAGTCTCTGCCTGCCTTCTTGAGCCTTCCTGGACTTGTAAAGTATAATGTGAATATTCCAGGGGTTTGTAGAATGCAAAGATCAGTGTAGCTGTAGATATTTTGCTGTCAGTCATCCATCCAGCTCCTGTCTTCAGGGTACTATGCTGGCTGCTGTGGGGCATCTACAGTACAGTTTGCATCCACAACCACCTGTGTGTTAATACTGTGATATTGCCTGCAATTCACATAAATGGGTTTGTGCTCATCCACACTTCGGGCAACTGTCTTTATATATGATTTTAATCGATTGCTTTAACATTACCTCATGTGGATTTATAAGGAAATTTAAAATCCGCTGTAGAATAAATAGAAGCCAAACAAAATAAAGAGTCTGGGAACCTTCCCGTATATTGTAGTTTTGAGTAATCACAAAGGACTGATACTGGTCTGATGCACTGTAAAACAACAAAAGACAATGAGAAAATGAATGAATCAGGTTTTATATTATGGGACGGAATAGAAGCAAGGTCATCAGGAAGTGAGGTCTTCAGTACGGGACCGAAGTGAGGTCATCTGGAAAGGGATGGAAACAAGGAAAATTTACTTAGTCCTCCGTGGTTCTGTAGGGAGAAAGAGAAAAGGCATTAGTACTCATTACTAACCCTTTTTCTGGTGCTTTCACGCCCTGAATTGGACCCTTTGGCTGTCCCCTAATCGCACGTGTGTGACACTGCTTATTACCTCATCGTCTTAATGGAGTTCAAAGTTTGGGTCAAAATTGAAATTGTTGTTTGTGACATACACAGATTCTCACGATTGCAAAGCTGCATTTTACACGTAATGTTACCAATAATTTCATTTTGGCAGACAGTGCATGGCTTCTTCACTTAGAGCAATTGCACAACACAAAATATTTGTTACGACTATTAGTCAATCTCTGTAAGATCAATACATTTTTATGAGTACATCAATGTCTAGAATTTCCAAAACATTCAGCATTTTCCAGAATGTGTGTGCCAATCTCTGTCTTCTAGCGATTCCCAGCAAGATAGGACTGCTCACAAGCTCTCCGAAATCCTGGTGAAATTAGAAGTAGTTTCCTATTTTAGGAAAACTGATGAAAAGATTTTAGTCCTACACCTAAGAGTAGGACCAAATTTGCTTCACTCCAAGATTTTTGAGAAAATATTCCTACTCTGGGACATTTAATAAATAAAAGGATTGGGTTAGGTCCCCCTACAGTTTCCAGTTCTTTGAGCATGTGAGAATAAGACATGTCCTTAAGTCCTGAGGTACACCTGGCTGCTCTCCTCTGCACAGCATCATGTGCTGCTATGTCTTTCTTTTAGTGTGATAACGAGAACTTTACAAAATTCTCCAGAAATTTATATAGATGAGCATAACATCCCTCAATGTTTTTTCAACAGTTTTTACAATATAATCTAACATTTCATTTGTCTTTTTATTTGCTTCTGCATATTGCTTCAAGGATGAGAACAATTGCTTACCCAGTTCAGAAGATTGCCCAAGTCTTTGAAAATAATTGTGCTGCCTCCTCAGTATCAGCTATCCCTCCAGTTTTAGGAACATCTGCAAATTTCACAAGTTTACTAACTGCACCTGAATCTATGTGTGACAGTCTGGGTGCCTGCAGCTGCCATACTCCCTTGAACCCAGGTCATGTCTGAGGATATGCCTGGCAATGAGGACACAGAACAGCAAGAATAGGTGGAAGTGCGCTCAATGCTTTTATTTCAAAAAGTGCTCCAAAAATCAAATAAAGCACAGTTCCATTAAGAAAGTTAATAAATAATTCCCAATAAAAACAGTGCCATTGGTGAAGGTTAAAATACTAATAAATAAATCCAAACAGGTTAAAATCCTAGATTAAAACACACATGATCTGTCTCTTTAAAACCAGCATGAGCCTCCTGTTTCTCCTTTTAAAACTAACTTCTCCTCTGCTCTTCCTTTGCAGTCTCCTTAGCACAAGAAGAAGTCCTCCGATAGGTGCAGTAATTCCTTATACTGGCTTGTGTCCCTCTGTGCCATCCCTTGGCCTTTGGCAAGTACCCCATGAGCCCTGTTCTCTTCTCTTGCCGCCATTCCTCCAGCATTTGCGAGCCCACTCAGAGTGGCTGGTTGCTCCTGCTCCTCGGGTGCTCAGAAGGAATTACCTTGCACCTTGAGTACAATTCGCTCACTCCTCTTGGGGACATTTCTGACCACTTGCCTCCTCTCCACAACAGCATCGGCTCCACCTTGATCCTGCTTCTCTTCCTCTTTTTCGTTTTCATTTTAACCTTCAATCTTTCTTTCATACATTTCTTTTATTCATTTGTCATCTATCTCTTTTTATACCTTAGAAGGTGCAGTTTTATAATCCTGAGTACACTGTTTTTAATTAAAAACTACCAATTTGCCATGGGCCCCTAAAACATGCTTTACCACACCATGCCCTTAACTTAAATCAGAAAAAGTAGTGGATCAAGGGCAGACCCATGAGGGACTCCACTGATGACCTCATTCCATGTGGAGCTTTCTCCACTTATCTGTACTCTTTGTCTCCTGTTGGTTAACCAAGTTGAAGCCCAGTTTTGTAGGTTAAAATCTCACTACATCACTATGAAGAATATTGTCAAACTATTTTGTATACACTGCTCCAGCCATTCATATCATCAAAAATCATATAAACCACCAGATGCTTTTGAACAGGTGAAGGCTGCCCTTCTTTTCTCCATCTTCTTGCTGTGAGCCTCCTCCATTTAATATGTTCTTGCTTGTTTAAAGGTGACTGTATAATTGTCAGCCTGCTTGTCAAAATGTACACTGTAAGTTGAGTGGAATGTTGAATAGTGTTCCATTCTGCTTTTGCATTGTGTTATTGTAAATCTGAGATATTAGCAAGGAAATTGGCACACAGTGTAAATTAGGTTTGGGATATGAACCTATGCAGTCTGATACAGTAGCAACATCACAATCACTCAATTATATAGCGCTTTTCACTGGACATGTTATTATAACCCAAAAAGTGCAACATTACTGTACTAGAAGACTCAATGGTACTGTATGGTATTGTCTGATTATTACAGTCAGGCACATAATGGTTCATAATTTTTTAGTCACAGAGACTTGACCATATATAATCACCTTAAAAATTTGCATACCCTACACTGATAACACTGTCCCTTGGAACCAACAGATAAGGTTGTTCAGCTTGAACAAGGAGTAAATCCCATTAAAAGCTTAACAAATAATCTGATATGCACCATATCATAATGATTTTCAGAACTGCTCCTATAAATCCACTTATCAGTGCAACAGAAATGCAGTGGTTCCAGAAGGTGGGTCTTAATAGAGAAATAACTTAAATCAATAAGAGACTCTGTAGTCAGTAGTCAAAATTAAATAAATAGAAAAACAAATAAACAAATAAAATAATGCTGACAATCTCCCTGACTACAGAGCTTTTGCATTTGGTCGTATTGAAAAGAGGTGATTTTGATTAACTACTTGTCTGACATTCTGTAATTGAATAATTTCTACGGTGTGTTTGAGTAAAATGCACACATAATGTAGATGACCGGCTCCTGAGATATCACTTGACATAAGCACATACTGTATCAGATCAGATTTTTGCTCCTTAATCTCTTACCTGCAAACTGGGTTAACTGCCTACATGAGGCTGAATTTGTCCTAATATCACACACTTTGGATTTTATCTATCTTTGTCTCAGTTCACCTGTTAAATCATGTTGTGTTGCTTACTAAATTGCACATGCTTTTTGTTCTCCATCTGAGATGCAGGGATAAGAAACATGCTATTATGTTTATTATTTACCTGCTGGACAGCAGCACCAAGCAATCTGTTTGACAGATTAAACCCTCCTGAATGATTGCAAAATGATTATTTATTTAATGGCATCTAGTCCACTTATTAGAATATGGTTTAACTCATTTGAGAAGAACTTTTTCCCTCCATATCTAAGCCCATCTATTCCACTTCAGGTTTGTAAAGGGCTTGAGTCAATCTTGACAGCATCAGACACTAAGCAGGAACCAATCCTGGACAACATGACAGTCCATTATCAGAGACACTTGTGCATACCCCCATACTCACTCACATAAGAGCTATTTAAAGTTACCAGTTGACTTTACTTGTGTGTGTTTTGGATGTGGGAAGGAAACATGACTGCCTGGAAAAAAGAAGCATGTGGAGATATAGAAGATATAGAAGTCCATCGATACAGTGACCATGTCAGACCTAATGGACTGCACCGCTGTATCACAGAAACATAATCAGCTTATCTGTGCTCTTTGCAAAAGGCAACCTGTAAGTACCATATTCGTTTACATATTTCTGCATTTCAATAACACAAAAGCCTGAGGAGTTATAACTGGTCAATTTAATACATCAGAGTGGTTACTTGTTTGCTCCTATAGAACTGTTCAGCTACGTATTTATGAGAAACAAGCTTTGATGAATGAAATAACAAAAGATGCTGGAAGTAGCTGATGCCTGCTGCAATATTACCACAAACCCCACAGATCCCTTATTACACCTTGTCTTCATGTATAATGGCATGGACATTGAAAAGTCTGAAAGACAACACCATATTTAAGGAAGGTGATCATTCAGAATGTTAAACTAAGAAACAGTTGATTACTTCAAAAAGTTATGACTAGCCTCTGGTTCACAATAATAAAATGGGATGCCGTATATGTAAATCACTTCATATGCTTAAGTCACTTAATTGCACCAATTTGTTGGTCAATTTCATGGTTACCTCACCACTCATTTGTAAACAAGGTACTTAAAACCCATCACCCACCCAACATATAGGGGCTGCTGTTCACTCCTTACCTGATGTGAACAGGACACATCTTTTTTAGAGAGGCTCATGACCTCAGATTTAGAGGTGTCACTCCAACCACGTTATGCTTAGCGGAAAACAGTTACAGTGCTCACCAGAGATCACCATCTGAAGCCAAGAAGACATCATCATCAACCTCATCAGCAAACAAGAGATGCAACCCTTAGGTTCCCATCCATCTGAGCCAATTAACCACCCAATTGTAGTCATTTGAAAGCTCAGCGTCTCTCTTTACCTGAGTGTCCAGAAAATATGGCCACAGAGAAGATGAATCAACTATTGAAATGGAGACCAAGGTACTCTGGTTCTGGGTACATAAGAACTTACGAATATAATGTGTTTAACAGATATGATTAAACCATTTCATCCAGGTATTTTTTGAAAGTTGTCATGGTTTCCACTTTAACTGCATGACTTGGCAGATTATTCCAGATTCCCACAATCCTTTATGAGGAGTGGTGTTTCCCAGATTTAGTCTTAAATGCATCTAAGCTTAATTTCTGCCCGTGTGGTTCACGTGATTCACTATTTATCTGAAAGAATTCTGTTTAATCAACTTCTTCAATTTTTTTGTGAATTTTGAAGACCTTGATTAAGGATTAAGCCCCCATGTCTCCTTTGCTCGCGACTAATCAGGTTTAATTGCCTTCAACTATCAGAGCAGGATATATGCTTTAGTACAGGGATGCACCTGCTTGCTGTTCCCTGCACAGCTTCTAGAGATGCTATGTCTCTTTATAGCTAGGTGACCAGAAATGTACACACCACTCCAGATGTGGTCTTACTAGTACACGAAACAGCCTTAGCAAAATGTCATTTGATTCACAATTTTTACAATGTAACATAACATTTTATTTGGTTTTTAAATTGCTTTTGCACATTGCCTATATAATCAGAATGTTGAATAGATGTAAATGTCTGATTCTTTTCTGCGGTCGCTTCTTCTAGGTCAGCATTGCCTGTCTTGTTTTTAACATTAATGTTTCATTCATCTGTGTGCAGCACTTTTCACTTTTTTCATATTAATCTGTATTTTCCCCACTTTTGAATTGTAGTTGCCATTGACTACACCTACTGTTTTACAAACTATATTAGAATTTATGTAAAATAATTAAAAGTAACAATTCATGCACAGATGCTTATTGCACTACACTAACAACATCTCCCCATATGGTGGATTTTTGTTTTTATTGTACTGTTTTTCATCAACGGATTTGCCAACATGAAATTCCAGTTTTGTAAGTTATCATGGATACCAAAAGCTTCTAGTTAAAAAAAATCAAACTTGGTGGTGTAAAACTGAATCAAGGTCTTCTTCAAATTCTAAGTAAATCATGTTGTATCATTTACATCAAGAGTTCCCAAACTTTTTCGGCTGCAGACCCCTTTACCAAAATCTTTTAAAACCGTTGACCCCCTAGTCATTTACTTTACTTACTCAAATTAATAAATTTGTACAGTACTAGATATTAAATATTTCACTAGATATCAAACTTTTCATTTTAATCACTTGTAAATAATGATTGAAAAAGATAAAAGGACTACGGAATATGGCATCTTGTGCAACATTTAATACAAAACTCGCACAACGAAAATTAAAGGAAAAAAATACGAGCAAAGTTTTTTTACATTTTTGACTTTTATGAAATAAATATTGTAAAAAGAGAACACACACAGCATAAAGGGTTGGGGTTTCCGGCCCCGTATACTGTACAAAAAAGGCAAAGTTCTGTTACAAAACAGGTCAAAATTATAAACATAAATGTTCATATGCGCGACGCCCTTCCAAAGCGTCGGCGGCCATCTTATAGAGGAGGAGCCGGAAGTGGAGGAATGCTGGGATTGCTGACGTCAGGGAAGATGGCGGAGGAAGGGCGGAAGTGGACGTACTGCGGGCAGGTTATGATGGCGGAGCGTCTTTTTTCCTGGAAGAGAGAGCAGAAAGGTTAGTACCCCGCCATTCCCTGCCGGCGAACGTCTTTCGAAGCGGTTTCAGGTCCATCCGCGGCCTCCTACTCGCGCATGCATGACATGACCCCCCCCCTCAGCCCAAGACCATCCGGTCGGGCGGACCTAACCGAGAGGTCGTGGACGTGAGAGAGGGCATCGGCGTTGGCCTGAAGGCCGCCGCGGCGATAAGTGACCGTGAACTTATAGGGCTGCAAGTCCAGGAACCACCTGGTGACCCGTGGATTCGACTCTTTGTGGAGGGACATCCACTGAAGCGCAGCGTGATCAGTCACCAGAGTGAATTCGCAGCCCAACAGGTAGTACCGGAGATAAGTCACGGCCCACTTAATGGCCAGGGCTTCCCTCTCCACCGCCGCGTACCTGGCCTCTCGGTCCAGCAGTTTCTGGCTTAGGTACATCACGGGGTGTTCGACACCATCGACGCTTTGGCTCAGCACGGCGCCCAGGTCTGTGTCGAAGCGTCGGTCTGGAAGATAAAGGGTAACCCAAAATCAGGGGTCCGTAATACAGGTGCCGACGTAAGGGCCTCTTTCAGGTCACTGAATGCGTGTTCCGCCTTGTCGTTCCATACCACATGCAGGGGAGCCCCCTTCTTTGTTAAGCAAGTCAAGGGTGCTGCCCTCTCGGAGAAACGGGGTACGAACCGGCGGTAGTACCCCGCCAGCCCCAAGAAAGCCTGCACCTGTCTCTTGGTATTCGGACGGGGCCATTCCAGGATGCCATTCTGGGGTCTCACCTGTCCTCGTCCCACAAGGTAGCCTAAATACTTGGCCTCCTTTAAGCCAAAAAAACACTTACGGGGGTTAATGCGGAGGCCGGCTTTAGCCAGTGTCGCGAGGACAGCAGAGAGGTGCAATAGATGTTCCTCCCAGGTGCCGGAATAGATGACGACGTCATCCAGGTAGGCGGCACTATAGGACTGGTGGGGCTTCAGCACTCTATCCACCAGACGTTGAAAGGTCGCAGGGGCCCCGTGCAGCCCAAATGGGAGGACCTTGTATTGCCAATGTCCACTAGGGGTGCTAAAGGCGGTTTTTTCTTTTGCAGATGCCGTTAAGGGAATTTGCCAATACCCTTTCGTCATATCAAGAGTAGTCAAGTACCGAGCCGCACCCAGCCGCTCGAGCAGGTCGTCAATGCGGGGCATCGGGTAGGCATCGAATTTGGAGACCTAAAGTCATTGCAGAATCTCCAGGAGCCGTCCGGCTTGGGAACAAGGACAATCGGGCTGGACCAAGGACTGTGGCTTTCCTCGATAATGTCCAAGTCCAGCATTCGTTGTACCTCCAGTTCCACTTCGGCGCGTTTTGCCTCCGGGAGTCTGTAGGGCCTCTCCCGGACGACTACTCCGGGATCCGTGACTATATCGTGGGCAATCAGCGAGGTCCGGCCCGGTGACTCGCTCACCACTTCGGGGATGGCGTAGATAGCTTGGGTTATCTCCCGCCGCTGTAAGGGCGTTAGCTCGTCGCCGAAGTTAAGGGCAGCCGTGCTAGCGAACAGGGAGAGGGATCTACGAGTATCGGGAGTCTCCTCCCTGTCCTTCCAGGGTTTCAACAAATTAATATTGTAGATCCTCTCGCTCGGTCGACGATTAGGTTGCTTAACTAAATAGTCGACGAGCCCCTTCCTTTCCTTAACCTCGTATGGCCCCTGCCAGTGAGCTAGTAGCTTGGAGTGGGAGGTGGGAACGAGCACCATCACTCGATCCCCCGGGTGGAACTCCCGGAGGACAGAGTTGCAGTTGTAACACCGGGCCTGCGCTGCCTGCGCACGAGTCACGTGGTCTTTTAGGAGCGGCCTGATTTTAGCGAGCCTGTCGCGCAATATATTGGAGGAGGGAAGGGCCTCAGCCTCCCAGCCTTCTTTTAGAATGTCTAAAAGTCCCCGGGGCTGTCGCCCATATAACAATTCAAAAGGGGAGAAGCCCGTAGAGGCCTGGGGCACCTCCCGGTAGGCAAAAAGCACAAGCGGCAGGAACTGGTCCCAATTCCTGCCATCAGCGCTGACTACCTTGCGGAGCATCTGTTTAAGCGTCTGATTAAAGCGTTCTACCAGACCGTCCGTTTGGGGGTGGTAGACAGACGTCTTCAGGTGCTTTATTCTCAGTAATTTGGCAACCTCCCTGAACGTATCTGAAGTGAAGGGAGTACCCTGGTCCGTGAGGACTTCTTTAGGGATACCCACTCTCGAAAAGAGGTTAACCAGTTCCCGTGCGATGTTTTTAGTGGTAGCGGAGCGCAGGGGAACCGCCTCTGGGTCCCGGGTTGCATAGTCAACCATGACCAATATATACTTGTGGCCACGGTTCGAGGGTTCCAGGGGCCCTACTAAGTCGACCCCTATTCGGTCAAAGGGAATGTCTATCAGGGGTATTGGGACAAGAGGAGCACGGTCCCTCCTAGGAATCTGGCAAATCTGACAGTCCGGACAGGATTGACAGAAGCGCCGGACCTCCTCGTTGATCCCGGGCCAGTAAAAACGGAGCTTGATCCTCTCCAATGTTTTCTCGGCCCCGAGGTGGGTGCCTAAGAGGTGTGCGTGCGCTAGTTCTCATACCTCCCGCCGGAAGGTACGCGGCACTAGCAACAACTTCCGCACCTCGCCCTCGTGAGTTGCCACCCGATACAACAGATTATTCTCTAGTACAAAGAAGGGCTCGCATGGCATGGAACCGTCAGCTTGTGAGCTGCCTGGATGAACAATCGCATTCCGGGCAAACCGCAGGGAATCGTCATTCCACTGCTCTCTTTTAAACGAGGCAGGCGTGGAGCGAAATTGGTGGTCCAGGTTGCTCAGGGGATCTTGGGAAAGGTTGGGCGGAAGTGTTCCCTGGCTTGTCCCTTCGCTGGTGGGAGGTTCCGGATCAGAGTCCGTCGCCTGGGAAACTCCCCCCATTGTGCCTGCGCCATTGTGGCCTGCCCCAGAGCATGGCGTGGAGACCGCGGGAAGGGTGCCTTGCCCCTCCATAACCAGACCCAGTGAGGCCCCAGGAACGGTGTGTGTCTTACCGCATTTTCTTTGTGACCAGTCTTGTCCCAGGATTACTGGATAATTCCCCCTTCCAGGAAAGGAAACACTCTGCGGAACGGTAAGACCTGGTCTCTCCATGTACACAAGTGACTCGTAGATGTTTGTTTAGCCACTGTCGCGGTAACACATAACGGCGAGCGACAATAGTTATGTTGCTGCCGGAGTCAAAGAGAGCCACCATTGAGTGCCCGTTTACCAACACCACTCCCGTGTTCAGACTCGCCAAGGGATGCGGCGGAGTACAGTACCTTTCCGCAGAGGCCCAGGTGCAGTCCATCGGCTCCATGGGGGTGTTCAGAGGGCAGGTCGGTAGTAGGTGGCCGGTCTCACTGCACTTGTAACAGCGCGGGGAGGCCGGCTTTTCTCTGGGTCTAGGAGGTGCTTCCGCAGCGCGTCGAGAGGGCTTGGGGGTGGCCGCCCGTCCCTGCCGGTTCCCACGAGCTTGCCTTTCTGTCCCCCCGGCTCGGAAAACCACGAGCTGACGCTCCAGGACTTCCAGGAGTCCTGGCATGTCCGTATAAGGATGGCGCCGAACCTGCTGGGTGAGGGAGCTGGGCAGTGTGTTGACCAGGCCCTCACAGGCCACCTGCTCTACGATCTTCCGGGCTTGGGGACCCTCGGGCCGCAGCCACCGTCCCATCGTTCCCCAGAAGTCGAAGGCCTGTGCTCGGGCCGGCTTTTCAGGGTCAAACTGCCAGCTCCGCCACTCACTCGCCTGCTGGCTCGGCATAATGCCATAGCGTGCCAGGATCTCCTGTTTTAGGAGTTTATAGTCCGCGGCCTCCTCCTCGGGGAGGTCATAATAGGCTCGCTGCGCGGGCCCCTTCAGGTAGGGCGCCAGAATGGACGCCCACTCGGACCGCTGCCACTCGTTCCGGGTGGCCATCCTTTCGAAGATCCCGAGATAGGACTCAATGTCGTCCGCCTCTGTCATTGGGACAAGGGACGGAGGTTTCGGACGAGGTGGCTCGGCCCTTACCCTCTCGGCTTCCGCGAGCTTCGCCTTCGCGGCCTCCAGTTCCCGGGTTGTAACGGCCTGTGCTTGCTGCAGGGACTGGATCTGCGCGTTCATCCCCTGCAGCACGGTGTTGAGGTCCTGTCTTTCAGTCATTTCTTTTCTTTTCTTCAGAGCAGTATCCTGCCGACTACGCCACTGTAAAAAGAGAACACACACAGCATAAAGGGTTGGGGTTTCCGGCCCCGTATACTGTACAAAAAAGGCAAAGTTCTGTTACAAAACAGGTCAAAATTATAAACATAAATGTTCATATGCGCGACGCCCTTCCTAGGCGTCGGCGGCCATCTTATAGAGGAGGAGCCGGAAGTGGCGGAATGCTGGGATTGCTGACGTCAGGGAAGATGGCGGAGGAAGGGCGGAAGTGGACGTACTGCGGGCAGGTTATGATGGCGGAGCGTCTTTTTTCCTGGAAGAGAGAGCAGAAAGGTTAGTACCCCGCCATTCCCTGCCGGCGAACGTCTTTCGAAGCGGTTTCAGGTCCGTCCGCGGCCTCCTAATCGCGCATGCGTGACAATATGTAAATTCAAAATAAGTAAAAATAGTCCAAGCTGTACTGTCTGCATTTCTTTTTTGGTTCAGTCATATTATTATCTGAAGAAATAAAAACTTTTATTAACAAACAATTTTGACAGCCCCTCTGAAAAAAAAAAAAAAAACAATAAAGTATGTTGTTTTAAAGTATGTACGGGAAGTCCCCGGGTTATGTACGAGATAGGGATTGTAGGTTTGCACTTAAGTTGAATTTGTATGTAAGTCGGAACAGGTACATTATTTTAAAAAATGCTAACCAATGCTAACTGTAACCAAGTGCTCTGCCAATGAATGATGGAGTTTCACCTCTCTCTGACATTTTTATTATTTCTACTTTATTTTCAATGGTGATGGTTTTTCTCTTCTTTACTGTATCACCAGCACTTGCATCAGATATGTGTTTCAGAGACATTGTTGGAGGGTGAAGACAAAAGGTTAAGATGAGCTCTTCTGTACAGCACTGTACACGTTATCACAGCAGGAAGGCACCAGTAGTCAACATGTCTGATGTATAGGGTGGTCCAGATCTAATTATGCAATTTTCATTATGCAATAACTTATTCAGTTTATTACATAGAAAATCACCCGAAAAATTCCGGACCATTGAGAAGTGTGCAAACTGACGACATTAAGAATCGTCTTCGCGTCGAACTGGAATTGTCCCTGCATAAATCAAAGTCATTCAGACGATCTGGATCTGCATAATTAGATCCGGACCACCTTGTACTGACAAAAGACAACTTCCTGCTATGTGCGTAACAGTACAAGCAGGCTTGAGAATGAATGGGGGCAGGGAGGGGCGGTTCATCACCAGCCCACCTCACAGTCACCTCCACTACAGTATGCTGCCTGCAGTGTCCACCGCCCCCATTCAACACGCAGCCATCTGAAGCACACTACAATGCTACCCCCCATCGCCCCATTCACCCTCAATGGCCTCCGATCAGCCACAACCAGGTCACAGCTTGAAGCATTATCAGCCGCCCACCGAGAATGAACGGGCAGCCGTGTGTGGTGGGCGGGCAGTGAAACCGCTTGCCACTGGGAGTCGCCCGAGGGACACTACACTGCGCAAGCAGTGGAATCGCCTCCCTCCAGCCTCCGTCCAGCCACTGCTTGCAGCGTCCCCAGGCCGAAGATGACGGAGTGGCAGTTACTGTGGCACATGCATCGCAGCTGCAACATCATTTGTATATAGTAGGTTGGATGTTCGTAACCTGGGGACTACCTGTGCTTACTTGAAACAGAACATTTTTGTTCAAACTCGAATAAATAAACTGTGTCCTCTGATTTTCTTTTTCGTAGTACTGCTCCTCAATAAATAATTATATTCAAAGTTCAAATCACAAATAAGTACATGTCACATCAAACAAACCAATTTATAGTGTTTTATGAAAGCATGATCGTACAAGACTGATAGATTCTGCTAATATCGAATATCCATCGTGTCATCCCACCGCGAGCAAGTGCGGACATGCAACGGTTTTTCATGTCCACACTTGCTTTGATACGTTCAATAAGACAATGCACAGACATGTTTGTGCTACATGTATTTTCATACATTCTTACATGTGTCACTTTTTAAATGACACATTTTACCTTTTTGTTCACAAGTTTGGTATGTAATGTGTTTTTATTAAAAAAGTGTTTTTTTAAATTATTTTACTTCTTAATTAGGTACCTATTGAAAATATAGATATTTTGAAGTAAACAACAAATAGCAGTAGTAAGGGGGTCTATCTTTGCTGTCGATCGTCCACTTTGGGAACTCTTGATTTACTTTATTTGCCATTAGACGCTCTTCCTCTCATAAACTTATGCTGGCTGTTATTTAGTTTAGTATTTGTGTAAAAGTAGTCTTCTAATTAATTTTAGTTTCCAAAGTCTTGCATGGAATAGTGGAAAAGCTTATTGTTTTTTTAATTACTGGGAACCATCATGTGTCTCTTCTTCTAGAGGGACACTTCAAGCACCCTTGTATTCAAACATGGTGTTTATTATGGACTATACATGATTAGGAAAGAAGTACAAGAACAGTTCATCATTCAGATTTGACAGGCCATTTCTATCATTTGAACCCGTTCAGCTCTCCAAGTAGGACTTCAGAGTCAGTTGAGCTTATATAATCTAATATCTCTAAAAATATGAATACTCTGAACAACTGTATGGTCCAAACATACAAACAGCAGTAACAGTTTTGATCTCTGCAAGTCAAAGTCGCATGGAGGTAATGGCATCCTACAGATAAATAAACTCCAACTGTATGGTACACTGCCAGGGCCCACCTTCTATGAGGCAACTCCAGAGAAGGAGGGAGACCACCATAGATTGAAAAGTCTAGATCCAGAAGTAACATTCTGTTTAGTGATGAGTCCAACTACATCTATGCTGCATAAGCACTCCTTCTCCACAAGTGAAGTTATATTGTACATCTCAACTGCAAGAGTTCATTGACAAATTTTGTATGCCAAATTCGTCTCACAATTGCCTTCCACTCTGTTGGCATTGCATATGACATTCATCCTTCATGTTGTGCTTGGTTCACTAACATGGAGGATTCGTATAGATTTTTTGGGAACAAGCTTGACTGGGATATGTGAATCACTCAGTCAATCAGTCGGTAATCCCAGTTGCAAATGAGATTGACTGTGATGACGGTCATCATTGGATTGTTTTAGGCTACATCCACACAACTACATATTAATTTAAAAGGAACATTTTTAAACAAACACAATCTCTATCCACATTAGTGTTTTCACATAATTTCCAAAAATATCTCCATCCACACTAAAATGACCAAAAACACATATGGACATGCTGTAGATGTTCACCTACACTGGGCATGAGCACATTGGTGGAAATATTCTTGATGTAACTGTAATGGTAACTGCTGCCAGCCACTGGATTTATCGCAAAACTGTAGCAACCAATACATTATTTGCCTTTTGTGCATGTATGCCGCATTCAAATTGTACAAAATGCAATTTAGATGCATACAAACAACTAGTGCCATGGAAAGTAACTCTATGTTGGAAAATGGTTTTCTTCTGTGAAGGGTGACCAATCAGAGAATAAGATGTTGTAATTAGCAGAATCCAGTCAGGGAAGGGCCACATAATAAGCACAGTGCAACACCAAGCTAGTGATTTCAGAGGTATACAGGTCTGGAGAGCATCTTCAGAATGCTGGGGTATTGTGGACAAACAGCAAAAACACAAGTTAATGTCTAGGTTTTTAAACAAAAACATAGTTGTGTGGCTATCCTTAGTCTAACCCTCCGCCGAGAAACGATTCTTTATTTCGCCTTATACAATTTCTCGTATTAGGAATTTGTTAGCTTTCTCATAACCCTTGGGGTCAGAGCCCCTGGAGCAATTGAAGGTTAAGGGCCTTGCTGAAGGGCCCAGCAGAGTAGGATCTCTTTTGGCAGTGATGGGGATTCGAACCGGCAACCTTCAGGATACCAGTGCCGATCCTTAGCCTCAGAGCCACCACTCCACCCTAATAATTTTTTTTTTCTGTTCTTTATTTCACCTTATACAATTTCTCGTATTAGGAATTAAATAGGTACTCTTATCAGGCACACATATCCCCAGACAATATACCTCTAAGGATTATTATTATCACTGGAATATAGTTTTGAAATAACTGATTTTGGAAAAATTACACAATGAGTTTTTATTATTGGACTGGAATGGATTTTTTACAATAGTCTAGGGCTGTGGCTATACAATTCATTTTAATTTTGTTAAGGCCCAATTTCCCTATTGTTTCACTTAACTTATCAATTTGAATAACTGAAACATAAATTATGCCGTCCAAATTTATTTAATGAATGGTGAAATAATTCAGTAAGCCACAGTAATATTTTTTCATTACATTGTCTGCAGTTGATTTTTTTTTATCTGCTGGCAGAACAAGTCATCAATCAATCTACCTTTTATTTTATATAATTCATTTTATTAGGAGCACAGTTAGAAAATGCTTTCCGAAATTCTGTAAAGAGTAAGTGAACACTAATTAGCAATAAAGAGCAAAGAGAAGAAAATTAACATTATAGCTACAAATGGCTTGACTAGACAGATTCTCCATTTAGAGGTAAGTGCATTATCTAAACAGCACTTCCATGTCTCTGAGTGACTAAGCTGGAAAACCAAAGTAATCGGAATGCATAACCCCTCAGCTAAACTTAAAGTGAATCTGATAAAGAGCTGAGAGTGGAGTGTAATTAGAACGTGAACAGAGCTGCATACAAATATATTGTCAGGCAGTGACAGAGATCCACTGCGCCATTTCCCATGCAGCACTTCCTTTAGGTGCTCACATAACAGTGAGACTACTGCTTTCTGTGGACACAGATTTTACTTAACACTCCAGCTGGCTCTTTTTCTGAAGAAGTACTCAAAATCTTTTTGTTTGTGCACATTCCCTGTTTGAAGGGCTGAAAGAAGTTTGGAAATGCCCTGCAATCCACATTCCTTGTGTACAGACTTTTCGAGTAAATGACCATTATCTAAAAAGTCTGTCTATTTGCATAATACTGTTATGATGGCAGGCATTTCTTACACCAGGTTCAGAAGTAGTCAATTTCTACCTGTGTTAGAAAATAAAAAAGCTAGAGGTCAGCCATCTAGGATGAGCTTAAAAAATACAAGCTGACTAATCCTTCAGTTTTGAGTGAAATGTCCATATTGCTTTTGATGACTGGGAATTCGTCATATGTTGTACCTATAGACTATTATTCTGTCTTTCTGTGGAGGCAACTCCAGTGACATCCTGCATATTATCCAATGTGTATATATCCAGTGTAAATGTCTTAGTGTAATGCAAACCCTAAATCCAAATTTAGATAGATAGATAGATGTATTCAGGAGTTACAGACATGGTGAAAAGGGTGAGATGTCTCCTAAAAGGTACTGTCACACCTGAACACTTGGGGATCATCTACCCGCTGTTCCAAAGAGAATGTCCTGAGAAGACACCTACCCTCACCCATGGCATCCAGAGAAGGCTCCACCCTTTCCAGTCAAACATCATATAAACTGGATGAGCCTCAGATGCTTGAGTTTCATTATGACCTAGTGATCATGAAGTACAGAGCACCAGTGTGAAAGCAACAGTTACTCCACATGTGAGAATCTTTTGTTTTTGGGCTGCTATAGCCAGTATTTAAGTTATACCCTCATACGCCCTTTGGCTTTCAAGCATAATATTAAACAAGGATGCCCGGTTGTCACCCCAATTCTCCTTCCTGAGAATATGTAGTCTGTCTACTGGGTCACAACCCATAAAAGTAGGTCAGGACCTTTACTGACCAATCAAGAAGAACATCACCCAGTCTAGTTTACTTCAACTACTAACAAATACTTTTATCCTGTCTTGGCCCAAAAATGTAGAAAATTGTTTTTAAAGTTTAAAGTATTAAAATATGCACCACAAGAGGGAGAAACCATAAAAAACCCTGGCTTGTGAATAAAAGCCAACCATAAATCTTTAAATGAAGAATTTATTAACAAAAAAAAAAAAAATAGAAAAACACAGCAAAATGCTCAAAATATGCAAAAAGAGTGTGTCTAAAAAGGCAATTCTACGCAAAAAAATTCCAATATGTAAATCAACAGGCAATTTAATTAACAAAGCAAACATTTTAGAGACCAGTGAGAACAAATGAAAATCTAATACTTACAGAAAACCTTCAATACAAATTCAACGAACTGTTGCTGATACCTTTCTCTGGAAGACATAAAGAGCCAGAGGGAGAATCCAACAGCAGTGACATCGGGGTGGCACCGCCTCCAGGGGCTTCAGCCACAATATTATTTAGGGTCTTTGTTCTTTGGAATTCCTAATTTTCCAGACCTTGTCTTGCACTTTAAGGGAGACAGGTTGAAACTGAATGACTGTCTTGATTTTGTTCTAGAAAAAAAAAATCCTGAGGATCTCCAATGCCCCCTAGCAGGACCCAGACTCAGAATACTTCAGTAAAACAAATGTGCATGAAACAATATGGAAAGAGCATTGCTTTGAAAATCCACACCACTTGCTAGTGCCATACGACTTTTCAATAAGATATATCGGAGATAATGATTAAGGTTTTTGAAATATATCCTGTAACCTTTTTTTTTTGGTGTAAATATGTATTATCTAACTGCTTTACTTTAACCTTTCTTGTTTCTATTTGTCTGTTTAATCTCATGCTGTCTGTTATTAGATGCAACTAAGAAGGCAAATTTTATGTTTTCTTGTGTAAACATGACTAAAAAAAGAAACCTTAAACCTTAAAACCTTAAACCTTGCTTTATAAGTGTCTGACTTGACAGGATTCTCTGGCCTTGCAAATGCCAAACATCACTCACACGCCAGCCTTCGTTCAAGTCTCTCTGCCTCTCGCCTCGTGTTAGAGCATACCTTGCCTCCACATAGCCAGTAGTACCTGTTTCTTCAGCAGACATTATAATCTACAGATTTTTAAGGAGTAATGTTTGACGTTTTTGAGAGAGAGATCAGAGCTACGTGTGTTTTTGAGGGTAGCTGCTGATTGCCAGAGATATCACGGCCATGTGTTTTTCTCCCCATGCGGAGGATGCTCTCCCGTCAGAGCTGAACACGCTCAGATACAGTGCCACCGTTTTACATTGGAGCGTACTTACCTTCTGTTTGGCCAGAATTACATTTTTGAAAATGTTTTCATTTATTTTTAAAGTTTGTCCTGTTTCACTACTATGTGAGCGAAACCGTGGGGGTCAGCTAGTATAAAATAAAGAGTGACTGACATAGATGTTTAAGCATATTTAGAAGTATGTGTAATGTAGTTTGATAAATGTGATCACATGAATGCACTGTTCTCTTAAGAGCTTCAATTTAAGTTAATTCAAATGGTTTTGTTTTTATGTGACTTGCTGTTGCCAGCTGACCCATTTAATAATAAGGACTGAAGTTTTCCCACCCTCTGCAGCTAGCAGCTAACTAATAGGCCCATCAAACAAGCAGGCTTAGGGTGGACCGGAGAGGGGTTTACCACTTTCTGTAGTAACAGTTTCCATTCCTGTTCCCAGGCCAGAGGAAGTCCCATCTGAAGACTCCACATCTACTATTCTCTGAACCTACTCCAGCTGGAATAAAAAGGTCATTTGACCTACAGGTGTGACCAAGGACTAGAGTGTGTTAACTCCACACTATTTTGGAGAACCCTATCTTTCCTTACTTTACTTTGAATTTGGATTCTTTTTTCTTTCCCTACCTTTTTCTGTGTATTAATGAGGTTTTCCAGCACGGAACCCTACCTCTCTGTAATCCCTTTAATACTCACAAGCACTGTACAATACAATACAATACAATTTATTTTTGTATAGCCCAAAATCACACAAGAAGTGCCGCAATGGGTTTTAACATTCCCTGCCTCTTGATAGCACCCCAGCCTTGACTCTCTAAGAAAACAAAGAAAAACTCCCAAAAAAACCTTTGTAGGGAAAAAAATGGAAGAAACCTTGGGAAAGGCAGTTCAAAAAGAGACCCCTTTCCAGGTAGGTTGGGCATGCAGTGGGTGTCAAAAGGGTGTCAATACACAGAACAGAACAAATCCTCAATACAGTATAAAAATAAAAATTTGACAAGTACAGAGCAGAAATTAACAGTACATGATATCACATAATATGATTTGGATTTGTTTAGAGTCCTGGAGACCTCATCCATCAAGCTGCCTTCCCCATTTGGCCATTCCACAGCTGAAACAGCACTGGGCCAGCCAATCCGATGTAAGGACTCTTCTACCTCATGATTCCTGCTATCCTCCATCAGGGATGACTTTACCTTAGACAGGCAAAACAGCTTGGCAGGTGGGCCATGGCACCATGTGCCACATTTGAGTACCAAGAAGAGAAACAGAATAGGTGAGGGTTAGTAACAAATTCTGTCATATTACTTATGTTTCAGTGCTAATGACTAACAACAGAGATGCAGTCTGTACAGTTAATCAGCAGCTCTAGTCAGGATATGCTAAAATGAAGTAGTGAGTCTTCAGCCAGGATTTAAAAGCTAAAACCGAAGGGGCATCTCTTATAGTAGCAGGCAGACCATTCCACAGTTTAGGGGCCTTGTAACTAAAAGCTCAACCTCCCACTGTTATTTTATTAGTCCTTGGAATCATAAGCAGACTGTCATCTTGAGATCTTAATGTGCGCTCTGGTTTGTAATTCATGATAAGTTCAGACAAGTAAGCCGGTCCTTGGCCATTTAATGCTTTATATGTTAAAAGGAGGATTTTGAAATATGCCCTAAACTTAACCGGGAGACAGTGTAAGGATTTAAGAACTGGAGTTATGTGTTCATATTTTCTTGTTCTTGTAATAATTCTTGCAGCAGCATTTTGGATTAACTGGAGGCTGTATAAAGAACAGTTTGAACATCCAGTGAACACCATCTTGCAGTAGTCAATCTTACTAGAAATAAATGCATGAATTAATTTCTCAGAATCCTCTTTATTTAGAAAGCGCCTTAATTTCCCAACATTTTTAAGATGGAATAAACATGATTTGGACAACTTTGTAATATGCGCTTTAAATGACATGACAGAGTCAAAGATAACTCCTAGATTGCGGGCTGATTCAGTAAAATGAATGGTGATTCCAACTGAGTTAAATGATGAAAAAATATTGTTGTGATCAGTGTCATTCCCTCCAACAATTAACATCTCGGTTTTATCTGTGTTTAAAGACAAGTAGTTCTCATCCATCCATTCTTTTACTTCACTAACACAACTAATTAAAGACAACATTGGAGAAACTTCATTTGATCTAAATAAAAGGTACAACTGGGTGTCACCTGCATACAAGTGAAAATTAACATTATCTTTCCTAATCATAGATCCCAGTGGAAGCATGTAAAGTGAAAATAGTAAAGGTCCCAGTACTGAGCCCTGCGGGACACCATATTTAACTTCTGTGTATAATGATGTAGTGCTGTCAGCACATTTCTGTACATATTTGAATCGATTTGATAAATAAGAACTAAACCAAGCAAGCACAGTGCCTGTAAGACCAACATCATTTTCTAGCCTGTGCAGTAAAATAGAATGGTCAGTGGTGTCAAATGCTGCACTTAAGTCTAACAACATAATTACAGTGAAGTTTCCTTCGTCAGAGGGTATCAGAATGTCGTTTACAACCCGCGTTAGTGCTGTTTCTATACTATGACCAGTGCGGAAACCAGACTGGAATTTCTCAAATAAATTGTAATGAATAAGGTGTGACTGAAGCTGATTGGCGAAAGGTAAATTTGAAATAGGCCTATAATTATTAAATATGTGTGGGTCTAGGTCTGAGTTTTTAAGTAATGGTTTAATGACTGACACTTTTAGTGCATCAGGTACTGTGCCATGCAATAATGAAATATTGATAATGTTTACAATAGGTACTGCAAGAACATCCATTGCACTTTTTACTAGATTTGCTGGCACTGGATCTAGGGAACAAGTAGTGGGTTTCATTTTAGAAATTAAAGTTAAGACTTCCTGCTCAGTTACAGGATTAAAATTACTAAAGTGCTGAATGCAATGTGAGGCAGGGTCTGCTAAGCTAGTATGCAGTTTGTACTGTGGTGCTGAGATCTTGGGTCTTATATTTTTAATTTTCTCACTGAAGAAGTTCCTAAAGTCTGTACTGTTAATATCTGTTGATATTTTGCACTGTAGATCTGAATTCCCATTTGTTAATTTATGTAGCAACTGTTCTAAACAGTACCCGAGGATTTTTATTATTGCTGTCTATTATTGTAGAATAGTATTCTGAGCGAGCTTTAAAGAGAGCTTTTTTATATTTTTTAACACTCTCTGTCCATGCAAATTGAATGACATGTAGCTTTGTTGTTCTCCATCTGCGCTCCAGTTTTCGACACTCTAATTTAAGAGCTCGAGTGTTTTCATTAAACCAGGAAGAATTTCTATGTGCTTTGATCACTTTTGTTTTAATGGGAGCCACTGCGTCCAGAGCATCTCTCAAGGTCATATTATAATGTGATGTTTGCTGATCTAAATTGTTTTCCACATTTACATTTGATGTTAATCTAAATGATGTTGATCTAAATGGTTTTCCACAATTACACTCGACTTACTCAAAGTATCTATAAATTTTGAAGCATAATTACAATCTAGATGTCCCACTGCCTTTGTTTTAATCTGTAAGTGCGTTGACAGGGGCAAGACTAAATCAAATGTAATTAAGTGGTGATCGGAAATAACTTCATTTAATGGAGTAATATTTAAATTTTGAATTTCAACTTTGTAAGTTATAATTACATGTAATGTGTGGTTATGATTATGAGTTGGACCTTTGACAATCTGACAAAATCCTACTGAATTTAACAAATAAGTAAAACATTTGCTAAAACTGTCAGTTTCCACATCAATGTGTACATTAAAATCCCCCATCAGTACTACGTGATCATACTTTATAGCCAAATCAGATAAAAGGTTGCTAAATTCAGTCATGAACAATGAATATGGTCCTGGTGGTCTGTAGACTAGCACTATAATTGTGCTGGAATCTGTTTTAATATTTAAAATGAATGCCTCAAAGGATGTAAAGTCGCCTAAATTTTTAGATGTGATTTGCATTTTGTTACAGTGAATTATTGCAAGGCCTTCTCCTCGACCAGAATCTCTAGACTTATGAAGGAACGAGTATCCATCTGGTGACACCTCAGCTAGGGGAACAGTGTCACATTTACTAAGCCAGGTTTCAGTTAGAAGACACAGATCAGATTTTGTACTTAATATAATATCATTTACCAAAACAGCTTTACTGCCAAGATAGTGAATGTTCAATAAGCAGCATTTAAAACTGCATGCTTCATTCTGAACTGGTGATATATTTTTTCTTTTAATTTGAAGTAAATTTCTATTACATATGCCCCTGATGGAGGGTCTGGTTTTATCTCTTGTTCTAACTATACACCTTATTTTTTGGTTATCAAGTAATTTAAAGTTTGCATCAAGACTAAATTTACTGGGTGCTCCACAACAGGGATTATGGGTAACAGTCTTCAGGATAGTACTGATGACTGTACTGATGGTAAAGAAACTGATTTGGAAAAATGTAATCATTTTAGGTGGGAAGGAAAAATGAGAACACAAAGCAAATAGACTAGTAAGCAGGCTAGAGCTAATCCAGAAAAAAGATGGAAGGTAAATGGATTAATAATGACAACCTTTACGTCTCTTTTTCCCACCTTTTTTAATTAAGAGATGCAGATACTGTGGCAGGCCTAAAAGTTGCTGCAGACCCCTTAGATGAGACGTTCATGAAACTTCATATTGATTCTACCAACCTTATATAAGTGTTATGCATCTCTTGGCTTTTTATTAATTTGGCTATATGGTCTTGTATTTCATGACACACCTACACCATCACTACTGCAGCCAATTAGTTTGGAGACAACGTCTGAGAGGTAAGATTGCGTTGGTTTGGACATGTGCAGTGGAGATATGCTGGGTATGTTGGGAAAAGGATGCTAAGGATAGAGCTGCAAGGCAAGAGAAAATGCAGGTGATTGGTCAACAGCAAGATGCACAGGACCCAGGCAACTCTGTGCAAAGGTGATGGAAACGCACAAGTTAAATGATAGACACAAGAAAACATCCAAGTCACTGAAAACCTCTTGGAGTTGAGTTAAAACAATCAGTAAGAAATGAATAGAGCATGACACAGTTGAAAATCTTCCTGGAGTAGGCCGTTTACTATCACATGGGAGATAGCTTACATGCTCAGGTAAGTGTAATTACCTGCTGAGCTGGGGTTGTCACTGCTCTCTGATCCTTTCTATCTTTCTCCCCCTGCAGAGCAGGTGATTGACGATCCTACCATCATTGATGTCATTTCTGAAGTCTGACCTCCTGGATCCACCCCTTCCTACTATCTTCCTTCATAAACTTCCCTCATGTTATAGTACTAATGACAAAAGTTTGACATGAAGTGTATAATGTGTGAAGACTGAAGTCCAAATATCAAATAAACACTTTCACAAAAGGTAAATGTATAACAAAACAAGTGTGCTTTTATTCAATATCACTGAAGAAAAACAAATCAGATTAGGGTACGACACTGATACAACCACTTGGGTTGTGCAGTGGTAAAAACTGCTGACTCATAATTAAGAGATTCTAGGTGCTTCCTAGATTTACTGTTTTGAGTAGTGAACTGCTTTTATTGTTACTATTATAGAATAAAAACACATTTGATTTGAGTCTGTAACAGCGGGTGTAAATTTATGGTACTTGTAATGGTTAGCGTTTTTTTTTAATTCAGTTTTATTCTCTCAGTCACGTTCACACTCCCTACAATCTGACACTAATGTTTTCAAATAAAGCCGTGCTATAACAGAGGTGAACTTGGATGAGGATGACGGTTCTGCATTGAAGAAAGAGAACAGACGCCCTCCCCACAAGAAACGTCCACTCACACATAAGAAAAGCACAGCTACACCAGGCGTAAAGGCAAAAGATGGTACTGTTTGGATGCAGCAAGAGGTTGTGATTATGTTTTGTGACGGACTTTATATGAAAAACATTTATATGTTACTTATATAAACACCACATTGAATGTTGTTTATCTATATTTATTTACTTATCTTTCTACAGCATAAAGTCGCAAGTAGACTGCAAAGCTTCCTGTGTTTGATCAACACAGGCGTGCTGACAAAGTACATGTGCAATGCCACTCCTTATTTAGGAAAAGATCAGTTACGAAAAGTGTGACAGCAGATTCCACCTGCAGCTACAGACACTTAAGTACGCAAGCAAATCACCACGCTAATGTTTAGATCTGTCAGTGCCATGCTCATAGTGTATGTGCCCTAAAATAAGACGTCTTACTGCATTCTCAGTAGCATTGCTCAGGTACTGAAAACATAATAGAACCCAATGGTGGCCAATGCTGTAGAATGACAAATAATATACAAAACATCTAAGGAAAAAGGAAAAGAAAATCTCATGTAACTTGTGTCACATGATCCACAAGTCAATTTGTGTACTAAAATGTCCAAAATACATACATATTTTGCTAAAATATTATTAATGGTTACTTTTGGAAAAGTCAGTGTGCATCATAAACAGGAAAGGCATTCCCATAATACTAATATAATGATACTGTACAGCACTCATGACCAATGAATGGGGGAAGAGGCTTATCTTCAGTAAGAATGTTTAAATTTTTGCTGTGGACATCAGCAGGGCAAATTTAGGGAATGGTTACCCTAAACATGATTATGATGTCACCTGCCTTATTATGTGTGCTATTTTTCTGGACTTCTACTACATCTTGATAAAAGACACTATTCACTACTCCACCCCCACCTGGGACAATCTGATCACCTGTCAATATTTAACTACTGCCAGCTTACAAGCAGAAAGTGATATGCAAGTTAAACCTTTTTCAGTGCTAGAGTAAAGAGGCAGGGGAAAAACTGCAGGAATGCTTTGACTGTGTAAACTGAGATACGTTTGCTTAGAGGATCATTATGAGATCTGGTTTAGTATGTGCGCCTATGAAAACAAATCTAATCTTTTCTAATAAGACACATCAAGATATAGTATTCCTAATTATACCGCTAAGCATTTACCACTATTGAACCAGCAAAGCTGACCACTAAACTCCTCAACTCTTAATGTAACCCTCTACAACTAAACATTGCACTTTTTAAATAAAAGACCTCAGCACATGGAGACTGGCAACATCACATCCTCCATAGGTTCTCTGAAGTTCCCCTTCTGTACTCCTTGTTCACCTCTGCCTGTATGGTCAAATACAGCCCCAACTCCATCATTAAATGTTCTGATAGCACTACCACCATAGAGCTGATCACCAACAATGAAGAGTCACCTTACAGAGAAGAGGTTAACTCTAGCTCAGGGGTCCTAGAGGGCTGCAGTGGCTGCAGGTTTTCATTCTAACCCTTTTTTTTATTTGTTTTTGTTGCTAGTTTACTTCTTTTGAAATAATTTTAATTGACTTGTTTTTTAAGATTTGTTCCACGAAATTTCTTCACCATTCCTCAGAAGTGAAATGTGAAGAGAGAGAGCCAGCAGAAGACCAGCTAAGTCAGGTTCTCAAACTCCAACCAGTTGCTTAATTAGGCGCTGAGTCTTGTTGTTAATTAAACCCGTTCTTTAATTCCATGGCTTCTTGCTGCGCTCATTGTTCAATAGCAGACGTTTTCAAAATTATTGAGTTTTTCTATAATTTTCCAAGATGTTTTAGGGACCTGAGCAAATCAACATTTCGGAGACCTCCATCTTTGTTATTTCCAGATATTGTATGATGGTCACAATGTGCTGGTCATGTTTTGGTTCATTTTGTATCTTATTATTTTTTTGGCAGCTAATTAAGGAAAAAGAAACAATTAAGGGGTCTGAGTCTTCAAGAGCAAGTCAATTCAAATTAATTCAAAAGAACTTAATTAGGAGCAAAAACAGGTCACTAATTAAGAAAAGGGTTAGAATGAAAACCTGCTGCCATTGCGGCCCTGCAGGACTGGAGTTTGAGATTCCTATTCTACCTGCTGACACAGTGTTGCCTCAGTTTTAGTGTAAAAAAAACAAACAAAAACTAGATGCTGGCAATAGATTTAAGTAAATCGAAAGCAAAAGAGATACTGTTCAGATGGTAAGCAGCTTTAAATTTCTTGGTCTGACCATCACAGATGAACTTAAGTGGGCACAACACAGTTCAGCTATTGTCTAAAAGGCTCACCAGTGCCTTGGAGGGCAGCTTGCATTTCTCCATCTGTTCTCACGAACTTCTACAGATGCACAATGAAATCCTCACTGGCTGCAACACATCCTGGTATGGCACCTAATCAGCTCAAGACTGTAAAACCCTGCAGAAAGTGGTGAAGGCAGCACAGAATATTACTGGCACCCAGATGCCTTCTGTTCAGAAGATACTATATGAAACACTTGCTGCCTTAGAAAGGAAAGCAAGACCATTAAAGCCATCGGTTATCATTCACAGTTGCTTTTCTCAGTTCTCTCTTCTGTCAGATGATGCTGGACCTTTGGCACTCACACCACTAGATTCAAAGCAAGTTCCTTTCTACAGGTTATACGGTTATTAAACAGTTAGCCATAGTAACAAACACAGTATATGCGCTTATCACAATAACAAATACAATAACCTAATGATAAATACTGAACTCTTGTTGACATATATTGCATACTAGCTGTTCTAACCATCTAAAACAGGTTCAAATCTAAATAATCAAACTAGACCATAGAATTCAATTTAGAATCACCAGTGCACCTAACCTGCATGTCTTCGGACTGTGGGAGGAAACAGGAGAACCCAGAGGAAACCCACGCAGACACGGGGAGAACATGCAAACTCCACGCAGGGAGGACCCAGGAAGCGAACCCAGGTCTCCTAATTGCAAGGCTGCACCATCATGCCGCCCATCTATTGAAATGTATTTTGTAATTCATGTAGTAATAAAATGTATTGTATTTGTCACGTAGTAATAAAATGCATTACTGAAAATGTTTGCAATGTGCCATCTGTTGGAATGATAAATGCAATGCATATATCCCTTTTATATGCCATTTGTTATGGGATTTGCAAAAATGGTGTTAATGTTTTGAATTACAAATGCAATGCATTTTCTTACTACAAATGTTTGCTGGAATGACAGATGCATAGCAACCAGATAGACACATAGTCACCTATCCTTTTATTAAGATGGAAAGTTACAAATATGTTGCAATCTATGTATATTTTTAGTGTCTTTTGTTGGTAGTGTACCACTGTTGCTATTTTGAGGAGACATGAAAAAAGAATGTTCATTGTGCTTAGTACATGACAATAAACTTGAACATTTGTGTATGTATATACATATATATACATATGCAGGTCCATATAGCTGTTTATTTTGGTATTTGGTACACTGCCTTAATCCCTGAGAGGAAACTGTCTTTTTGCATGACCTTTGAGGGTCAAAGTGTAGAGTCAGTCATTGTACAAGACCCCTAAAGCAATTTTCAGGTTAAGGGCCTTACTCAAGAGCCCAGTGGAATAGGGTCCCTCTGGCAGTAATGGGATTTGAACTGGCAACCTAGCACATGCCAGCACAGATCCTTGACCTGAGAGCCATCACTCCACCACCATTACAGGCACGTGTGCACGTATGTAGTACACTGATTTAAACACATGCCTGTGCATGTTTGGCAGTATGTACCAGCTTTTGTGTGCATATATGTGTTTATATGGCTCTGCATGTGTCTGCGCCATGTCTATTTGTCTGTATATGGATAAAGAGAATAAAATAGTTTTTAGTTAAATCTATCAGAGGAAAATGATTTTCATTCACTGAGGCAAATGATTTTCAAGTCATTAAATTTCAAAGAGCAATATTTTTTCTTTTTGTTTATGGAGTGGAATGGTGGGGTGGGTAGAGGAGCTTCAGCAGACTATGGTTTTGGCGCCTCCATGTGGAATTTATTCATATTGAATATATTTTTGGCAAAGGCTGATTTATTTTACTTACTTTGTTCTTTGTTTAATCACATGAAGAGAAGGTAACTTTATATTGATTCCATTATTTCTGCTATAACAGTATATTTAGATGTTTGTTTGATAAGTTAGTTAGGGACTTAATTTATTTTTTCACGCTTTTTACTGTTGGGAGTAGTGAAGATTAGGTTAGGTAGACTTTATTATCCCGGAGGAAAATTTGTTTTCGGTAGGAAAGTACAAAAAAGATTATGGATTAAAGAATCTATCTAATCATTTGTGAAGGAGCATATTCATCTGAATGGCAGCAGGAGGGTCTGGATTGACAGATAAGATTTTCTGGATTCATATTCACATTTGCCATTGGCCTGGACATACTCTGATTAATCTCACATCAAGTGGCTATTACTATTACTTTTTTTTTTGCAAACATTTGTTATTGATTTTTAAGAAAAACAGGAACAGACAAATAAAAAATTTTACAAATATCAAAAAGACAAAAAACGTCCCCAGCCCACACAAAACATCGCCTGACCCCACACATCAAGTGTATAATAAACAGCCAGCTATTTAATTTGAGTTGACCTGCAGGAGAGTGAGATCTGACAAAACTGACCTGAGATGGATTAAATAATAAAATATGATCAGTCTGAGGAGCGCATAGCATTCTAGTGACAGCATCAGTAGTTCTGATCTGAAGACTGCTTTTAATTCTCATTGTTCTTTAATAACTCCCATCTTTATCAGCCACTCCTGTACTTATAATTCATGAAATGTGATGCCAGCTTTAACAACAGGTCTGCCACTTCAAACTGCCGTCATTTAGTTGGCAGAAGAGATAACAATTGTGTTATGAGAAAGCAGTATGCTGGCTTTCTGTCAGTGATCGTATCAGCCTGAGTGAACATGAAATGTTAACATGCAAATCCTCAGTGGCATTCAGTGTGATCAAATCAAGCAGCATTCAAGAGTAACGAGATATGAGAAACAAAAGCATCTTGTAAAGTGATACTGCAGAGCAAAGCAGAAATGCAGCTGGAAAACAGTGCCATTGCGGCAGCCTACTTGGTATTAGATTCTTCTGTAGCCTTTAAAGGTCTTCACATCAACAAGCATTAACAGCAGAACAAAGAGATTAAACTAGAGCTCACTCAGAGGCAGGCTTAGGAAAAAACAAGGCATTTCTTTTACAGTTTAAAACACTCCCTTCAAACATTGATTGTAAATGCTTGCGCCCTTCACTATTTGTGCCACTTTAATTTCACTCAGTGAGCTTTATTTACTTAAAATCTAAACCTGTCAAGTCTCTTTGTACTGCAGTGTAATTATTTTGCAGTCTGTGCCAGGTCCATCTCAGTATCCTATGACGTGACCAGTAGCCAGTTAAGTAGCTAAGGCAGTGGTTTGATAGTGTGGAGGCTTGCAGAAAGCTACCCAAGATGGCAAAGGGCAGTTTAAGTGCAAGGTACAGACCTGAGAAGGAAAGTAACATGCCCAGTGATAAAAGCAGAAGTGCATCTCCATATACCAGTGTAGAAGAATTAGGCTGCACATGTGTAGTGGGCTTATTGGAAGTCTTTGGAGATACTGGGAGAAGAAAGTAGAAAATAGACTGGCACATTTACAATAAAATATCAGCACAATGTCCTTTATTTTTCAAACCTTCTTATTCTGTTACAGGGTCTCAGTGAGCCAGGGACAATTCTGGAAACATCAGGAGCAAGACAGGCACCAAATCTGCATGTGATGAAAGTCTAAACATGGAAAACTCAATCACACACCCTTATTGGGCCAAGTAAAAGTTGTCAATGAACCTAACTTGCTTATCATTGCAATACAGAAGGAAAACCAGAGTATACAGGGAAAGATTCACACAGTGACTTGACCCAAATGTCGAGAACTGTGAGGCAACAGTAGTAATGACTATGCTGCCATGCTGCCCTATTAGGAAATTAGAGCAAAAATAAGTTTCCTTGAACCTGAAATTAGGATGTTGATTTCAAAGGAGGTATTCTTACCTCTCCAAAAAAACAATCAAACTGCACTCATAACCCCAATAATCTATTCCAGCACAATTAATTCTGGAGTTTGGTTTTGTCATCTATACTAATAAAAGCCAAAGCCCTCACTGACTCACTCACTCACTCACTCACTCATCACTAATTCTCCAACTTCCTGTGTAGGTGGAAGGCTGAAATTTGGCAGGCTCATTCCTTACAGCTTACTTACAAAAGTTAGGCCGGTTTCATTTCGAAATTCTACGCATAACGGTCATAACTGGAACCTACTTTCATCCATATACTGTATACGGCCATAGCCTGCAGCTCGGTCGCCGTGTGAGGCGGAGTTGTGCCTGCCCATATAAGGCCTTCCGTCAACAGCTATCCAATAGACATGCTGCCGCGAAATATTCGCGGGTGAAGGACTGTGCTTACAATTGAGAAGGCAGCAAAAGAATATGAACCGAGTGACGCATACAAGCATATTAATAAGTGCAGCTACTGCGGAAACAAAGCACGGTATAAACCTTAAGTTTAAATTAAGTTCATAGACAGGCTGCCGCTGGCGTTTGTAAGCCTAAGATGAATACGATATTCGCGAGACACAAGTTTAATTACAGGATGCAGGGTATAAACGAGACTTTTCATCACTTTGTAACGGAGTTAAAATTGCTGGTGAAGGACTGTGCTTATGCAAACTAAGATGAGATGGTCAGGGATAGAATAGTGTTTGGCACAAACTCAGCAAAAGTGCGACAGAAACTTTTAAGTGGCGGGTCTGAGCTAACATTAAATATAGCCGTGGACATCGTGGGATCGCACGAGATAGCACAAGCACAACTGAGAAGCTTCGATGCATGTACTCCGAGTGGCTCACGTGAACTGACTTTGCAGGATTGGGAAAGGTAAACCCATGCATGCAGTGTGTGATGTCTCAGACGCACTAATTCTCCGCTGCGAAGCGCGGGTATTTTGCTAGTATATTATATAGCTTTGTCCTTGGTAGCCAGAGGTCTACATTGACAGTGGCTTCAGAAAATATTTAGACCCTTTCACTTTCTGCACACTTTATTTAATTTTAAATGGATAAATGTGCTATTTCTGCCCATCAATTACCCATAATGACAAAATTAAAGCATGTTTTAAGAAAGGTTTACAAAGTTATTAAAAAAATTAAAAACTGAAATCTCTCATTCTTATAAGTATTCAGATCTTAATTCAAAACAATTCTAAGTGTTCTTGGGAAAGTCTCTACAAAATATGCACTCCTGGATTTGAGCAGATTATACCAGTTTTTCTCTCAGATCTTCTCAAGCAATGTTAGATCGGATGGGAAGCATCTGTAAACTGCCATTGCTAGGACTCTCAAAGCATATTCTGTGGGGTTTAAGTCTGGGCTTTGGCTGAGCCACTTAAAAACAGTCAGAAGCTTGTCCCAAAGGCACTCTCGCATTGTCTTGGCTGTATATTTTGAGTCATCGTCATGCTGAAAGATGAAGCTCTGCCAAGGTCTAAGGCTAGACTCTGGAGCAGATTTTCTCTAAGGACCTCTCTGTATTTGGCCATATTCATGCTTCCCTCAGTTCCACCAGTCCCCCACAGCATAATGCAGGTGATGAGCACTGCCTGGTCCTTACCAGACATAGTGCATGGAGTTTAACCCAGATAAGTCAATTTTTGTCTTATCAGGCCAGAGAATATTTTTCCTAATACCCACAGAGTCCTTTAAATGCTGGAGTCAGCCACTGTACAATAGCTGCCTGATAGATGGAGTGCCATTGAATTCTTGGTCACCTCCCTGACCAAGGTGCTTCTTGCTCAGTTACTCAGTTTGTTCTAGTGAGAAGTCAAGCAAAATGACACCTTTTATTGGCTAACTAAAAAGATTACAATATGCAAACCTTTGAGGCAACTCAGGCCCCTTATTCACATTACAGCTTGCCTGAAGAAGGGGCCTGAGCTGCCTTGAAAGCTTGCATATTGTAATCTTTTTAGTTAGCCAATAAAAAGTGTCATTTTGCTTGATTTCTCAAAACATCCATAATGGCTAACATGGTAGAACACCCTTGTACTTCAGTTTGGTCTACGAAGAGCCCTGGTGGTTCCACACTTCTTCCATTTCACAATTATTGAGGCCACTGTGCTCCAGAGAATGCCCAAAACTTTAGAAATTTTTTTGTATCCTTGCCCTGATCTACACCTCACCTCAATTTGATCGAGGAGGTCTACTGAAAGTTCCTTGGACTTCATTGCTTAGTTTTTGCCCAGACACGCAGTGTGGTTTGTGGGACCTTACCTACACTTGTGTGAGCCTTTCTAAACTTGTCCAATCAATTCAATTTGCCACTGATGGACTCCATTAAATTCTAGACACATTTTGAGCATGATTAAAGCAAACAGGATGCACCTAACCACAATCTAGAGTGCCACAGCAGAGTCTGAATAGTTATATAAAGGAAAGATTTTTTTTTTTGCATTTTATGGATTTTATTAAAATCAAATAACATTCCTTGCAAACAAGTTAGTTTTACAAAACTAGGTTTGAAACAAATAAACCCCCACCCATGACACAGAGAGCCAGGCCAGCAGAGTAAAACTTTAAACTAGTAAAAATAAGTAAATATATAAATTAATAAATGAATAAAATTAAATAGAATAAAAAAAGAGGGGAGAGAACCTGCTTCCTCAATTTAAATGCTTATTCTAAAATGTTATTGATTAGATCCTGCCAGGTTTTGAAAAGTTTTGTACAGATCCTCTAAGTGAGAATTTGATTTTTTCCAATTTCAAATAGTATATAACATCAGTTACCCACTGACTTAAAATAGAAGAAAGATTTTTAATACATTTTCAAAACTTTTTGAAAACACGCTTTCACTTTACTACTATAGGTTATTAAATGTAGATTGAGGTGTAAAAATGGCACATTTATTCATTTAAAATTAGTTCTGCTGCACAATAGAGTGCAGAAAGTGAAGGGGTCTGAAAATTTTCTGAATCCACTGTAGATGTCTATGGAGTGAAGGATGTTTAAAGTGTCAGATTTTAAATACTTTTAGAGTCTTTCTTATATTTTTATTTGTCTTTTTGCTTGTTAGTTTAGGGATTACTGTTCTGTTCCTATTTTGAATTTGAAGAATTACATTGCTGCCATTTTTCACTTTCTATAATATCTCAAATGTTTCTGCAGTTTTTCATATTTAATGTGTATGTTTCTAGCGATCTTACATAATGATAAACACTGCACATGTTTTTTTTTTTGCATAAGCTTTAAATAAAAAGGAAAGACTTTCTGTCACAAGATTCTACTAGAAGGCATTAATCTAAGAAATAGCTGACTTACAACTATGATGTGACATTGAGTTTTCTTTGTCTCTAAAATTCTGGACGTCTGTGTGGCCTTCGGGTTACTGACAATCATCTGAACATGTTTTGCTTAGCCTTGCATTTCAGGGCTTCTCTGCTGCTCTGAATCTAATCCTCACTCTTATGTGGTGATTAATTCTGCTTTGATATAAGGACCACAATGTCTGAATTAAACATTTCAACTCTTTTTTGATGGATGAATACAGAATCAGCTTTAGAATAAGTACACCAAATGTAAGTACAGTATACACAATATAATATATTGGTGGCACAATAGTTACCGTAGGACTTTTCCGACAGACTTTTCACTTAGGTGAATTGCTGATTCCAAACTGCCATTTGAGTTGGTCCTGCAATTATTTGGAACTCTTTCCAGTATTGGTTCCTGCCCTGTCACAAGTGCTGCAGGAATAGGACCCTTTGGGTAGGATTAAATGGGTTTGAGGTTAAGTCATCTTATGTTATTATGTACAAGACACAATGAAATGTATCTGACCACATTTAATCAAGGGAGACTGCATTATCAGGCAAATCACGTTTTAAAAGCTAGAAAAATGTGGGATGGATTTTCAAAGCACAGAAACAAATGCTTATAAATCGGAATTTGAGGACTGTTTCATTGTGTCAAGCCTGACAGAAAATTACATTTTAAAAATACGTTGGCATAAGTATAATAAAGGAGAACATTCCCTGCAAGACAGATTCTTAGGCAAGCGTCCAAGAAAACTGGTATAGAGATACATTTTAGATTAAAAAGAAAGAGAGCAGAACTGAGCACTGCTGAGCATATAATTGTAATGTTTGTCACTGGTGTAAAGCTCAATTTCCCCTTACTCATCATCATCTAAAATCTCATCTTTTTGGTGGGCAGGTCTCTTCTGAAATGATGGGACATTGTTGAAAATACGTCTGTGCAGTAAAGAATAATACTGTAATATTGTAGCTTGAAAGATCCTCAGTGTGCATACAAGTGATATACAAAAGTCAGAGCTGTGTAAATTTAAAATGCTAGTTATCATTTTAAACCATTTAATTGCAACATAAAAATCTGTCTCCATGTGAGGTTTTGAAGACTTAATCAAATCTAGTCATTCCTTACATATCTCAGTAAGTTCTGAGCAGGTATGACATGTACAAAAACACTGAGGTAAATGCTCAATAATAGTATTAAGTCTGGACTGCATGTTCCCAGAGCCCACCGACTTCAAGCCTTGTTAGAAGAGAAGTGAGAGAATGCTGTGTGTGAAAATATGTTGCTGCACTATCTGGTAACATAATAATCATCAGCAACTCAAGCTTAAAACATGCCTGTAGCCACTGAATGATCCATATGGACCCTGACTCATCTCCTCAACAAGATCATCAGACTTATTCAGTTTGACACTGATGGTGTCACAAGCCCACTTATAACCGTCCCAACTGACCCTCATCATGCCACCTGTCATGCTAGCTTAATAGCCCCAGTTGGCTGTGATGGTGCAACATGTTCTGTTATACATTCTGAAGGTAACACATATCTGGATCTGTTTATTATACACTCTTGGCTTTGATGGAGTAACATATACAGTTATGATGTTCTAAGCTGACTGTAAACATTTTCTTTTTAATTTTCCAGTTGACTGTTTTACAAGTTTTTTACCAATATAACACAGAGTGCTATTTCTGCATTGCATGCTCTTGTCATTACCACTAAAGCCAAGCTTTAGCCGCACTGACGTTGCAATTTCTGCTGTGCACGTACACCTTAAGACCAGAGTCTTAGATTTTTCTGGCTTGCTCCAAACAGTACAAAATACATAAAGCTGTTGCAGGAAAATATTCAGGCTGTGACAGGTTTATAGTGCTGAAGTAAAGCTCACATTGTCACTGGGATGATTTTAGAAACATTACATTTTTACTGTTGTAATACATTTTCTGTGATGCTGAGTGTGTTTTTCAGTTGTTCTGAGTACAGGATATTAGAATTTATGGTTCTTTTTTAATGTATTCTTTCTATGGATTTTTAATTTTTTTGTTATTGCTATGTTTTGTATTTTCTGTGACACCATTTTTTTTCTGTTGGGTCTGCTGGCTGTGATTGTGAGTTACAGACATGGCAAAAAAGGGTGTGAGGCCTCCAGAATTCTGCACAAAGTAGACCAGGACGTTACCCAGTCTGCTCAGAAAAGGCAGCCAGTCCCCAACTACTACATGCAGCTTTTGACATATCCAGACTCAAAATGGGGATTTGGCTTTAAACTTTCAAGCTAAAAAGAAAGTCCTAAAATATATCAAAAATGTCTTACAAGGGAGAGAAAACTGAGAAGGTCTGACTTATAAAGACAAGCTAAACAGAAATCTTTATTAAATGAAGGTTTATTAACAAAAAATATAAAAATAAGACAAAATGCTCAAAAGAGTACAAACAAGGATTAGCCTAAAAGGTAGTCCAAGGCAAACAGATCCAATGCATAATCCAGTAATCAAACCATAAAATAGAAACAAATACCCACAAAACCCAGAAATATCAAAAGAAAGGTAATACTCACAATTATATCCACAAACACAATGATCCAATGCCAAGACTCTCTCTCTCACCTAACATATGGCAGGAGGGAGGTGCCAGCAGCAATGACATCAGACTGGCCCCGCCTCTGGGGTACCACCCACAGAACACAAGGAATGGATGCACATTTAACAGTGACAGAGTACATACTGTATAACGAATGGTATGCAAAACTAACATAAAAAAATAATAAAATTAACAGAAACAATAAAACAGAAAATAAATTTGCACCAGGAAAAAAACCCTGGCTGTAATATAATTTTGGGTAGCAGTTGGTAAGATGCAGGTTGCAGAGACTCTAGTACTCGTTAGTGGGATCTTAGCGGACTTTGAGCAAGGAAAGAACACCCCGACCCTGGTGGGTTGACTCGGTTAATAAAAATGGATGTGAGGTCCTGGTAGGATTTATTGTGTCTCTAGTGTTTGTTAAAAGGGAAAAAAAAATTCATGATTCCTGAGGAGACATGTGGGAAGCCACCTACCAGACGCACTTTCTAATTAAGTTTTAAAATATATGCATTATATATAGGTACTGTGTATATGTATATGCTTTACACTTAAATGAGTTACAATCAAGCAATCTGATACACATTGTTACTGTGTTAAGGGCACATTACACATTGCAGGTCAGTGAAAAATGCAATTAAAGCAACGTTTGAAAGCAAGAGTTTAAATACATGATATAAAACATTTCATCCTTACCTAATTTCTTAAGTTATTAAAGAAAGCCAATTATAAAATAGTTTGTCTGATAAATAAAAAAACAGATAAAACAAACAAAAAAAAAGCCAGGAGCCCAACAGACTTACTTTAGAATAACTTAAACATACTTTTTACCAGTTTCTGTAAAATCTTTGCACTGTTTAACACAAACAAAATTAGATTTTTTTTTCTAGTTTAAGATAATATAACAACAACAACAGAATTTATTTATATAGCACATTTTCATAAAAATGGTGTAGCTCAAAGTGCTTTACAAGATAAAGAAAGAAAAGTTTATATGAACAAAAATAGGAATAGGCAATACTAAGTAACAAAGAATAAAATAAGGTCTGAAGGCCAGGGGAACAGAAAAAACAAAAAAGAAACTCCTGAGGGCTGGAGAAAAAAAAATTGTCAGGGGTTCCGAGGCCACAAGACCGCCCAGCCCTCACTGGACATTCTATCTAACATAAATGACCTCAATCATTCTTCATGGTTTTCAAGCTTCATGTGGAAGAATTTGTTAATGATGGTCATGTGGACTTCTGGCCTTCACTTAATCAATGTAGGGACTGCATGGTTCCTTGAGCAGGTGGTGGTGACACAGAACGCCACCACAGAAAACCGGAAAAAGAACAGCAGAAAATACAGTGGAACCTCGGTTCACGACCATAATTCGTTCCAAAACTCTGGTCATAAACCAATTTGGTCGTGAACCGAAGTAATTTACCCCATAGGGTTGTATGTAAATACAATTAATCCGTTCCAGATCGTACAAACTGTATGTAAATATATTTTTTTTAAAGATTTTTAAGCACAAATATAGTTAAGTATCCCATAGAATGCACAGCATAATAGTAAACTAAATGTAAAAACATTGAATAACACTGAGAAAACCTTGAACAACAGAGAAAACTAACACTGCAAGAGTTTGCTCTATAGCTAAAACACTTTTTTTAATGAGTTTTAAGCATTGGGAAAAAATGAACATTTGAAAAATCCATAATTTAATAAACCACCAAGAAAAGTAACATTGCAACAATGCACGCTACGAACCAATCGCTGTAAACAGATTAAAATCCAATAGAAAAAAGTCTTCATTAAATACAACAAGGTTAAAACAATGCTCGGACCTGTCTCTTTAAAAACAAGCCTGGTGCATTCTTTAATTGCCTTCTCGGCCTTATGCATCCAGCCGTCTCTCTTTCTCTCTCTCGTGTGTGTGTGTCTCTCTCTCTCTTGCGCGCGCGCATGTGTATGTCTCTCTCTCTCTCTCACACGCGTGTGTGTCTCTCTCTCTGTCTCTCTCTCTCTCGCGTGCGCGTGTGTCTCTCTCTCGGGTGTGTGTATCTCTCTCTCTTTCTCTCATGTGTTTGTGCCACTCTTGCTCTCTCTCGTGTCTGTGTGTGTGTGTGTGACGCTCTCTCTTTCTCCCTGCGCAGGGAATGCACAGGGAGAGACTGAACACGTGCGGAAAATCATCGGTGCGCACAAACCGAAAGGGAAACTGGCTTGTTCGTATACCGAGTCTGTGGTCGTGAACAGATGCAAAAGTTTGGCGAACTTTTTGGTCCTAAACTGGTTTGTACGTGTTCCGAGACATTCGTGAACCGAGGTTCCACTGTAGTAGGGATTAGTACGGATTGCGGAACCATGATAAAAATGATAATTCAATACTCATATAGCTTAACATAGATACACTAAAATGTAGCTATAAGAAAGCCATGTTAAAATAATTGGCTTTTAGCCGTTTTTTAAAATGCTCCACTGTATTAGCCAGGCGAATTGCTGTCAGTAAGCTATTTCAGATTTTAGGTGCATAACAGCAGAAGGCTGCCTCACCACTTCTTTTAGGTTTAGCTCTTGGAATTATTCCGAAATGGAGGTCTTGCCAAGTGAAGTGGAGTTAAGGAAACACATAGTATTTGGTGGTGTAAGCAGTGGTATAAGAAATAAAAGGAAAATGATGGAGTGGCACAGTGTTGCGGAGGGACTTAAAAGGTCAGGTTCAGAAAGTCGCACAGTGCCTGAGATAAAAAAAGAAGTGGTCAGATATCAAAGTCGCCATGAAAAGATGAGTCGCAGCCCATCATCTGATTGTTAAGACCACTGGAGGAGAAAGCAAAATTCTGGGGGTCACACTGTTTGAAGCAGCAAATTAATGCAATAATTGGCAAGACACTTATAATTGTATTTTACCAGCGGGTGATGGAGATTCTGACATCACCATGGGTGAAGTTAAGTTTTAAAGTTATTTCACTTAAAATTATCCATACTTGTGTAAATAATTTGCATGTTTAATAAGACAAACAAGCAGACAGCAGATATACCGTAGATCCCGGAATACAAGCCGACTCGGTATATTAGCTGACCCCCTTCTCTACCTACTAAATTACATGTATTTGCCGATGACCGGTATTTAAGCCGACCCCCTTCTCCAAGCAAAATTTTCTAAATTTCCTTAAAAGTGTCTCTTCGGGTATATTTATCATGTTTATTGGCAAGAATTTGAGACTGCCGGCATTTTTGATGGAAACCAGGAAGTGATTGCGGAGAAGTTTGGTGTTGAAACTACATACGCAAATACAGTACATCGGCGGGTGGATTTCCGGAGACTCGTTATAAATTTGACTAACTTAAATACGCAATACAGTGGACCCTTGACTTAAGAACTTAATTCGTTCGCGAAGGCTAACCCATAATGCGTTCCGAACCTCCCACTGCAACACTTACTTAACCTTTTAATAATAAAAAAGGGTTGTATAATGTGCATAATTTACCAAAACACCAATAATTTTTCTAATGTACTAACCAAAAAGTTATAAAAAGTGCCTAGCCTACCAGAAGTAGGTTAGATTAAGCTAGGAGCATGGCGGCACGCAGCGGCTCAGGGCTCTCCTTTTCAGTGCACTTTTTTGTTGTTTTTGCACTTTTTTTTTTCCTTGTTTGTGCACAATCGGTTCGGCGAACATCCGCTACACCCGTCAGAACCTTATAGACATCGGTGTCCAGAGCCAGACATCTGTTTCGAGTGTTTTTCATCACACGCACAACATCCCAGACAACATAGCGAGACCAGCGGGCTCTTCGTGGATTGTTGTCGGGTCTAGGAGACAACGCAGATGGAGGAGGGAAAGGAAGCAGAAGCGGGGCCACAGATCCAGCGTTATGCTAAGGCTAAAAAAACAACCATACAAGCCCTATACAGAACTTTTTTCTGCACTGAAGGAGCTGCTTTTAATCTCATTGTAGATGTGTATAGTGACAATAAAATGCATTCTATTCTATTCTAGTAACAACAATTTTATACTGTACTCACCATTTAATTTGACATCTTTGGGCTGCAGGAAGGGAGGAGGAGGAGAATGAAACGGAAGGTGGTTATTGTTTAGAAGGAGCCTCCTTATGCAAAAATTTTCTTTGTAAAATTGTCGAGTTTGTGGATTTCGACATGCTGTACATATTAGCGAGATCGGTCACACGAACAGCACTCTCATATTTCCACACAATTTCCATCTTCGTTTCGATTGTGATCGCTTTCTTTACCTTCTCTTCCTTCCTTAGCAATTATGTGTCTTGCTTGCATGGTCTTAGTGAATTATATATATATAAGTAAATCACTGCAATGACCAAAATTACATCCACAAACACATGTATCTGGGCTCCGACTGACGCTACTAACGCTCTCGGTTGTTTGTTTATAATCGCGCAAGCGGATACACGTGACCACATTCAGGTCGTAACGCAAGATGTTGGACGTAAATCAAAAGAATAATTTTTATTTTAAACTTCCCGATAATTTATTATAAATTTTATTAATAAAATCAACAACTAAAACACTTTTTTGAATAAATTCTTTATTTAATTTAAAGTACCGGCATGCAAAGTTACTTCTTCATCTGAAAGATGGCTCTGTGGTTTCGTCATTATTTACTTCCATATTGATCGGCAAAACCGGCATTGCGCTGGAAATCTTGAATCTGAAACGATGCTTGTTGTATAAACCGACCCCCAAACTCCAAGCCAAAAATCTAGGACGAAATTCTCGGCTTATATTCCGGGATCTACGGTAGTTCCAGACATTATTAGAAAAGCTGATCCCCATGCCAGGGACATGATTCCAAGTGATGATGATGGTGCTGCTGCCGTGCTGAGCACATCTTTGGGCGCTGGCTCCTCAAACACCCCTGCTTCGAGAACTGCTAGATGACCATCTGGCCTTGCGCTGAAAGATGCTGTGCTGGAATCACAAAATGCGTTAGTGGATGCTGTAAGTGATGTAGCCAATATGTATTATTGACCAGAAATCAAATAAATGGCTTAAAAAATAAATGCTGCATCTGCTTATCTGTGTTTACATTCTGCTAATTACATTAAAATTGTAATGTTGTCTGATTTGGCTGATCAGTTGGTCGGTCAGGGTCATGTTCATCAAACTGCATCTCCTCAGGAACGGGCAAGCCATGATTTTGTACCACATTATGCAGCACTGTACATGCTGGCATAATGCGACACACTTTCTGTGGATTATAGAGTAGTACTTCACCATTGTTATCCAGGCAGTACCAATGGACCTTAAACTGCCCTATAGTACGTTCTACCATAGACCAAGCCCAAGAGTGGAGGTCATTATAACATTGCTCTTTATCTGTCAGTGACTTGGCAAGCAGGGTGAGAAGCCACATCTTCAGAAGGTACCCACTATCACCTATTTAATTGGGTTATATGGTTACATCATGCAAATAGCTTACAATTTTGAACAAAAAGGTACTATTAAATGTCTTAGTCAGCCATCACACACAACACCCTTTTCAAATTTGTTCTGAAAACAACTATTTCTCAAGATGAATGAATCATGAGTTGAACCAGGCCATCTCATGACAACATTAGTTAAACACTTTTTCGCATCACAAATAATTTGCACATTCACAAAGTGGAAATGCTTTCTATTTAAATAATCACATTCATTCTGTGATGGCACCTTTATAGTAATGTGTGTGCAGCTGACTGCTACGATTTCATTTAGAAAACCGTCTGTTGCTGCAAATTGCGCTTTGATGTCTGCCTGTTCAACTATAGTGTAAGGAAATCTTAAATATCAAGATGACAAGTGGACAATACCACCCTATACAGCTGGCACAGTGCGACTCAGTGATGTTTGTGAAATGCCTGATTAGTCAGCCAGTTCACATTAAAAAGTTCCTGTGACTAAAAAATGGAGAGTGGATAGAACTTACAAAAGAGCAGGTAGAGCACAATTCCTCAAAGTCTGTCTTTGTAAAGCCGATGCCAGTTCAACACACAACTCCAAGAGGATAGCTCTTGGAAATCTGAATCGACTTAGGAGCTGGTCATCATCATGTGCCAAGAAATCAATATGATCTCTAAATACGCACTCCCTGAATCTTCAATCTGTTATGTCTTCTAACAATGCTAAATCAGCCACAATAGTTGGAATATTTTGGTCAGTCGGTGCACCATTATATTGTTACAGATTGATTACAATCAAGTGTCTTCAATTTGTAAACGATAAGCAATTAATTTTGGTGTATTTGATGAAGCTGGCATCATACATGCAAATCTGAAAAAGAAAGGGAAATCACACAGAGACAGTGGCACTGCTTTGACATTGGGTGCTGGCAGTTTGCAAAACCGAGCAGAAAAGTGAGTACACATGGTCTGAGGCTGCAGTAAAAATGTGTGTAGTTTTACACAAAGTTTAGTTTTTAAACATCTTGAAGTGTGTGTGGAAAACCAGCATACACAAACCTTTTTGAGCATATCTACCGCTTATACATGAGGACCCTGGTGTTATAAATAGGAATTTTCATGCACTGTTCATATAAAGAGTGCAAGGTAAACATGACTACTTGGACAAGCACATGCATGTTTTAACTTGTCGATTAGTAGTGCTAGCTGCTCTTTCCCCACTTCCTGTCAGTTATAATCAACATTTCAGAGTAGGAGGTACACAGTAGTGTTGCAAAGTAAATTATTTTAACATTTTTGACAAATGAAGGAGTCATTCCATCTCAGCTTTATTCAAGACTTAAAATTCAGTTTGGGGATGAGTGTCTCTCTCGACTTAGAGTGTATGATTGGTGCCAATCGTTCAGAGAGGGACTATCATCTCTTCCATCCACTTAAGGATTTTTAGGAGGGAAGAATTTCAAGGCAAATGAAGAGGCTATTAATGCTGTACAGGAATGGGTCAACATGCAGTCAAAATACTTTTACTCTTCTGGTATTAAGAAGCTTCCTGAGCATTGGAACAAGTACAGTATATTGCAGTGGAAGGAGGCTACATAGAAAACTAGTGTATAAATTGTTTCACTGTATTCAATAAATAAAGTGTAGCTCCTGTTTATATTTGAACGCCCCCTGTATTTTTAGCCTGAGGTGCACAGGGTGAAGAGAAAAGTAGACAGGACTATGACCTGTGATGCTCACATCCACATCCACAGAGACACAGTTCTTGAGCCTCACAAATACCATAAACTGCTGTCAGCTTTGTGCAGATGTGAACAAACCTTGCACAGCAGACAGGTAATTAATTGCATTCACTCCAGTCTTTGTCTCTTAGGCAAACTGTAGTAAGTCCAAGTGATCTTTCACAAGAGGACTCATATAGTCCAGAAGCAGCCTCTCAAAGGTCTTCATGATGTGGGACACAAGGGCCATTAGGTGAAGAGACACCTGTCTTCTTTGGAACTGGAACAATACAGAATGTTTTTCACATCAGTGGCATTTCCTGGATGCGGCTTTAATGACAGACTGAACAGGTAAAGCCAAGGTCACATTATGCAACTTTTCCAGCAATATTCAGTCATGGCCTTCATTTACGTAATCTTAGCAAGTTGGAGGCAGTCAGTGGCACACTCCCCGTTGTGTAATGTGACATACCCAAAAACTTACTATAACTAGTCCACAACTCGCTTTGACAAAATCAAACTGATTTGAATTTGTTTTAAGTCATAAGGGCAGGCTCTGTGTGTGTAAGTGTTGAGAACCAATGACCACATCCCTGGATGTACAATGCATATAATGCAGTGAACACACATGTTTTGAATCTCACAAACAGTAGAAAAGCTTGTCTGTCTAATGTTTCATGTTTTACAGGGCCAAGACTTAAGGGACAAGGCTGCAACTGAACTCGCCATACCTGTTAATCCTTCATACAGCACTGACTCCATCAGGCAACACACTGAGCACTAAAGAGTTCAGTGAAGGTGGTACAAAATATTACTGGCACCCAGCTCCCTTCTGTCCAGGACATATCTACCAAACAATAATAATATAAATAAAGACCTTGGCCATCTTACACAGTCACTTTTCTCTGTTCTGCCAATCAGTGCAGAACTGTTAACACTAGCACCGCTAGATTAATAGAAAGTTTTTTTTTCACAGGTCATAATGTTACTGATGAGACAGTCAAACTGACAAATAAATTAGTGTTTTCTCTATGTATCACCTGATATTGTATGTATTGCTATTTTTAAGCATTGTACTGTTGTTAATAGTCTGTAGGAAACACCAAGCAAGACGTTCACTGTGCTATCCACATGTGACAATACATTTGAGCTTGAACTTCTACATGAACAATGGTATTAGTATTGTATGTTAAAAAGGTAATGAAGAGGGATTTACAGCCTACATGCTTCAAGAACATTTTACTCTAATCCATTAATTCATTAGCCAGATTCAGCAGGATAACTATTGTTTTAATATTCAGCGTAACTGTTTTGCTACTAATTAATCACTACATTCAAAATGAAAACTTCTACCAGATTGGCATGTTCTGGATGCCAGGCCTGCACCAAATCTCCATATAATGCTTACCAGGACTGACAATGACAACAGTTTCAACCAGAGGGATATGTCCAAAATAACATTTTTTTTCCGTTAAAGCTATACTGGACCTTCTGAAAGAACTTCCTGAATTTTAAAACTTTTGACTACTACTTTGTTTAAATTTCCCTTGAAATAAATGGAAAGAAAAAGAAGTGTTCCTTCCTTCCACTTTTTCTAAGCAAATTTTTCAGACAGCACTCAGGATTTTTCCAGACACCTCTCTCTTAAAAGATTACACAGCTGTCCCCAAAGTTATATAATTCCAGCCTTCAATCCTCCTTCTTCAACGTGCTTTTGAAGGGAAAAGGAATCCTTTATATTGAATTCTGTTCTATGAATGGCCAGCCATATCTTGCTTACAGTGTACTTTGGCAGAGCTCTTGGCACCCTTCATGCACCATCAGATCAATGAATATGCTTGCAGGAACATTGAGATTTCATGACATTTTTATGCTAGATGTGACAGGGTAATATTCCACACATACAATATGCATTGGCCCCAAAAAGTGAAAAAGAAAAGAATTAGGATAAATTGTTGAGAGTCTCGCCTCCATAGATGCACATCTGGCAATAAAATACTGCTTAGCACCTAATTAAAATTACTATCTGCAGCCTTTTACTGCTGCCATTAGTATAATATACTGTAAGAATCAATTCCGCTATCTTCCCAAATGTTAGGCTAGTGAAATCATTTAGAATATTTCATACATTTTACATTGGGTAAGTATTATACAATTATAGGTTTAATTGATTTTTATCACAAATATTAGTACACCTTATTATAGAAAAAATGAGTGTGTAGTCCTAAAAAGAGCCAAGAAACTGAAGAGAGTTATCGCTATCCAAAACAAGTAAGAAAATTAATGCCTGGCATAACATTCAGGTGCATTTGGAGAATTCATTAGGTGGTTAGAAAGCTAAAGTGTTTTTATATTTTTCTAATCCTTTCATCACAATTTTGTTTATTACATACTTTCATAACAGTGGGTCTTATTACAAAAAAAAAACTAATAAAACAATGTAATTACAGGTATTAGAAGTGTACATAAAATTCATCCATTTCAAACTTGCTTATCCTGATCAGGGTCATGGGAAAAATAGCCTATCCCAACAAGCATCGGGCACAAGCCCGACACACATGCACACACACACACACACACACATACACACATTACCAATCTACCTAACCTGCATGTCTTTGGACAATGGGAGAAAACCCACGAGACATGAGATGAACCATCTTACAAAATTATGTGGCTGATATTACTTTTATTGATAGCAGATTCCAACTGACATGATGAGAAGATTAATGTGCTATTGGAAGTTGTTGAATGTGGAATGTCTATGGGCAATTGTACTTTAAATTTCTTAAGCATAAAACTTTTCAAAGAAGTCCTTGTTGGAAAGTTAAATCTGGCTCCATCTGATCATGATAGCTAGCAGGCTGTTGTATTGCTTTGCCAATAAATTACACTGTCAGAGAAAAACTGAATAATTATAATCTTGGTGTAATGGAAATTATGAGTTCACATTTAGTCATTGTAGCATAAAGTGCCACTGAGCCATCTTTCACACATTAAGTTGATTTGCTTTTATTTTTTTACCTTTATGGACAGGAACATCATGTCATTTATATGCTTTGATTTCAAGGAGCATGACAGATAAGCTGTGTAGCAACTGTGATGCCGCATACTCACCTAATACCTCACAGAGTCTGACCAGGGGGCATCTAGAAATCACACCAAGGATAAAACAAGGTGGGTGAGAAAAACATGGACAAGATGGTAAAAAACTGAGAGTTCTTTGTTATAACAGGTGATATCAGTAAATATCTCAATAAGTAAATACCACAAGTTCAATCTGTAAGAGTAAGAAAAAAATCACACTAGCAAGTCAATCAAAATCATGGTTCATATGCATAAAAATAAAGATGATAAAAGAAAGAAAAAATTCCAAACAAACAAAACCACAATGACTCTAGTCATTTTCTCTTCTCCCTTGTCCAGGCTGTTCAAAAGGAATCTGAAGACTTTCACAAAAACACAACAATAATCCTAGTCCTTCCCCCTACTCCCTTTTCTAGGCTGTTCAAAGGACCTAAGGACTTCTTCAAAAAAGAAAAATTAATCTGGTTAAACCATTGTCCCAGCTCACGCCATTATCTCCACTCCTACTTCTCCATGCTTTGGGGGATAATTCAAGAATAACTTGATCTCCTTCCTATCCTTGTTCAGGCAGCTCTGGAGTACTACGGTGCCAACTCCACTAAAAACAGACTGAAATACTGACAATTTATATGATCTCTGACATCTCCTTTCCCAATTTTATAAGCCCCTTCCAATTAAACAGGACACCTTCTTGTAGATTGCTCTACGCACCATAAAACCAGAAGGGAGCCTTAAAATTTGTGATCCACGTACGTGGCAATTTGGAGCAGTTTCCAGTTCTTCTAATGTAACTGGAGCACTTCATTGCACTCATATTGCAATAAGGGCACCTAGCAAGAACAAAGCTGCTTTTATTAACTGTAAGAAGTAACATTCCATTAACACACAAGTCTCCACTGAGGCCAAGATGAAACTGAAAACAACATGTCTTGGTGGGCTGGGTCAACCCGTGGTTCATTTATTTTGAGGTAAAGTAGCTTTGGCAGGTGTGATGTCACTGTATGCTTTGATTTGCATGTTGGTAAAGTAACTGGCTGAACCATCAGTTTTTAATATGGCCTGTACTATTCACTGTAACAGGCTATGCTCCAAAAGTCTTCACTTCACTGCGTGTGCAGATGCACTCACACCTGCCTGCTGCCATTCCTGAGCAAGTTCTGCACTGGTGGTACCCTGATCCCAAGCCATGAATAAAGAATAATAAGAATAATACCAAAACATTCTCAGAAAGCAACTTATCCCAACCATCCAAGAATAGTTTGGTGATGAACAATGCTTTTTCCAGCATGATGCAGCACCATGCCATAAGGCAAAAGTTATAACTAAGTGGCTATTGAATGTAAAAGCTTTTGAATCTTGTGAAATACTTGTAATTATACTTCAGTATACCATAGAAACATCTGACAAAAAGATCTAAAAACACTGAAGCATCAGAATTTGTGAAAACCAATACCTGTGTCACTGTCAAAACCTTTGGCCACAACTGTACAGCAGAAGTAGTAAAGGTGGCAGCAAGAAGGGTGCTTGGTGTGATATCTGGATTGAGGAAGGAGGAAAAGGAAACCTGGTGGTGGAATGGGGAAGTACAGGAGAGTGTACAGAGGAAGAGGTTGCCAAAGAAAAACTGGAATAGTCAGAGTGAAGAAAGTTGACAAGAGTACAAGGAGATAAGGCGAGATAAGGTGAAGAGAGAGGCGGTAAAGGCAAAAGGAAAGGTATATGATGAGTTGTATGAGAGGTTGGACACTAAGGAGGGAGAAAAGGACCTGAATCGATTGGCAAGAAAGAGGGACTGAGTTGGAAAAGATGAGTAGCAGGTTAGGATTATAAAGTATAATGATGGAAGCAAACTCACAAGCGAGGAGAGTGTAATGAGCAGATGGAAAGAGTGCTTTGAGTGGATGAGGAATGAAAAGAATGAGAGATAGAGAAGGTTGGATGATGTGGAGATAGTGAACCAGGAAGTGCAATGGATTAGCAAGGAGGACGTAAGGACAGCTATGAAGAGGATGAAGAATGGAAAGGCCGTTGGTCCAGATGATTACCTGTGGAAGCATGGAGGTGTTTAGGAGAGATGGCAGCGGAGTTTTTAACTAGAGTGTTTAATGAAATCTTGGAAAGTGAGAGGATGTATGAGGAGTGGAGAAGTGTACTGGTACCAATCTTTAAGAATAAGGGGGATATGCAGAGCTGTAGTAACTACAGGGGGATAAAAATGATGAGTCACAGCATCAAATTATGGGAAAGAGTAGAGGAAGCAAGGTTTAGAAGGGAGGTGGATGATTAGTGAGCAGCAGTATGGTTTCATGCCAGTAAAGAGCACCACAGATGCAATGTATGTTGAGGTGTTGATGGAGAAGTATAAAGAAGCCCAGAAGGAGTTGCATTCCGTCTTTGATGACTTGGAAGAAAGCTTATGACAGAGTGCCTCGAGAGAAGCTGTGGTATTGTATCAGAAATTTGTGAGTGGCAGAGAAGTACGTAAGATTTGTACAGGATATGTACAAGGGAAGTGTGACAGTGATGAGGTCTGCAGTAGGAGTGACAGATGCTTTCAATGTGGAGGTGGGTTTACATCAGAGATCTGCTCTGAGCCCTTTCTTATTTGCAATGGTGATGAACAGATTGACAAAGGAGATTAGACAGGAGTCCCTGTGGACTATGATTTTTGTGGATGACATTGTCATCTGTAATGAGAGTAGGAAGCAGTTGAGGAGACACTGAAGAGTTGGAGATATGCTCTAGAAAGGAGAGGAATAAAGGTTAGTAGGACCAAGACAGATGATGTGTGTGTGAATGCGAGGAGGGTCAGAGGAATGGTGAGGATGCAGGGAGTAGAACTGGCAAAAGTGTATGAGTTTAAATATTTGGGATCAAAAGTACAGAGTAATGTGGAGTGTGGAAGAGAGTGCAGGCAAGGTGGAATGGGTGGAGAAGAGTGTCAAGAGTAATTTGTGACAGATGGGTATCAGTAAGAGTGAAAAGGAAGGTCTACAGTATGGTAGTGAAACCAGCTATGTTATATAGGTTGGAAATGGTGGCATTGACCAAAAAACAAGAGACAGAACTGGAGGTGTCAGAGTTAAAGAGGCTAAGATTTGCATTGGGTGTGACGATGATGGATAGGATTAGGAACATGTACATTAGATGGTCAGTTCAGGTTGGATGGTTTGGAGACAAAGCCAGAGGGACAAGATTGTGTTGGTTTGTACATGTGCAGAGGAGAGATGCTGAGTATATTGGGAGAAGGATGACAAGGATGGAGCTACCAGGTAAGAGGAAAAGAGGAAGACCTAAATTAAGGTTTATTGATGTGGTGAGAGAGGACATGCAGGTGGTGGGTGTGGCAGAGCAAGATGCAGAGGACAGGAAGATATGGAAACAAATGATCTGAAACTGAAAAGAAGATGAAATTGCAGAGGACATCTACAGATTGAATGATAACATTATTAGATTCTCCACCTCAGAAGCCTCACCTTAACCTAACTATAGCTCTATGGACAGGGAAAGGAAAGAAAAGCTGCCAAAATCAAAAGAAGAGTTATGGCAATCCAGTAATCCTGGAAAAAAATTGCCACAGGACTAGAAAAAATTATACAGCACTGTGCTAAAGTGAATCACTTTAATATTCATTTTGCCAACTGCCACACAAAATACTGACATGCTTTAAAAACACATGACATTCTTGTTCATCCTTATGTTTTTTGGTATCAGTGTTTATTTGTTTTTCCTACTGTTATATGGTGCTTTCACAAATAATTAAACATATACTGACCAGAAAACTAGCTTGAAAGCAATAAAAAGAGAAGGTAGAATAAGGTGTGCAGTAGAGCCAATGGTAATATTGAAATGGAGAACTGGTAAAAAGAATCAGGTATAGATTGAGGTAGCACAACATATTTAAAAAGAGAAAGAATATATGACCATTGAAATTGATAATAGCATCTCTGGTAATATTTGAAGCAGCTGTGATAATAAAGCAATGTTCTCGTTTTTTCTTTGTCTTTCCATTAGAGGATGAAATGGTGTCAGAGCTTATTCCAGCAGCACTTGGGTGCAAGGTGGAAACCAACCAGCCAGTCCTTTGTAAGGTATACACCATATCAATCAATACTGGAAAAATCAGAGACTTAACAGAAATATATTTGTGTTGTGGAAGATGATTAGAGTTCCTGTTCGTGACCTATGCGAACACAGGAGAAACATGCAAACTACACACTAATAATGACAATTTCAATAAAAAATATTAAACAGAGCTGGGTATTGAATTCATATGGAAATTAAGTCATGGAAAAAGTGACAGGTATTCAAAGGTTAGCAATATTAAATACATTTCAGGGCTAAAAAGTCAGAAAGGTAGTTTCTTTATTTATTAAGACAAAAGATGATAATAATTTAATAACAACTACCTAATAACCTTTGAAAAAATCAACTAATAATATGAAAATGGAATGAAGTGCATTAAAATGTGTAAATGATAAGTGCTAAAGTCCAATTTCTAGGCACTATGAAAGAGTGAAGAGTGAAATATTTTACCATGGAAACTGCAAAGAAATTATTTAAAAAATTCAAATATTTTAAATGCACATAAAGATTTATAGTGACCTTCAACTCAAAAAGCACTAAAAGCTTTTTTTCACAGTGATTTAAGAGAAAGTTGGTGAGAAGTACTTGCACTAATGGATTCCAAATCCCCCTGACCTTAATCCTGAGTGAAATACCATAGGTTCAGAAAAGTATTACTTCAGGAAAGAGAACTACTGGGGGTAGCCTCATCTCTTTTCCAGTACAGTGATGGTGCAGTATTCTGATGGTCAGACCTCAGTATGTTCCAGTTGCTTAAGTTTTCCCTTTCATGGCTGGGGGTAGCTCCAGTCAGTATTACTAGCAGGAAACAACTGGACAAAACGTGGTCTGAGATTTGAGTTTACACTATTACAGCACAATCTAACACCAGTATCATACAACACAATTCCAATGATCTTCAGACAAAACCTTTATTTGCATATTCTTAAGAAGAGCAAAGCAAAATTGTAGACTTTCACAGCATACATCCATTACTACCAGTTGTGTAGTGTGATACCCCTAGGGACACTGTAACTCACTTATAACAAAATCAAACAAGTTTGATGTCACAAGCTGCAAGAGTTAACAGCTCAAGCTACAGTACAAGGCATGCGCAATGTCAACAAACATTGAGTAACATTAGCGGCTACAATGAAAGAAGGTAAGCAAATGTTTTGGATTGTGCAAACAGAGGAGATGACCATCAAACTTTGCATCCAGCACATCTATCTCTTTGATGTTTTGTGTTTGTTGTACCACAACAGTATTGAAAAAGTGAGGAAGGAAGACTGACCAAGTCTGTGGCTTGTTCACATGTGATCCATATCTGATTGGATATCAGATTTATGTGGCATCTCAGTACTTTTAGAACATTAGAACATTAGAACAATCTAGACGAGAACAGACCATTCAGCCCAACAAAGCTCGCCAGTCCTATCCACTTATTTCTTCCAAAAAAACATGAAGTCAAGTTTTGAAAGTCCCTAAAGTCTTACTTTCTACCACACTACTTGGTAACTTATTCCATATGTCTGTCGTTCCTTGTGAAAGAAAAACTTCCTAATGTTTGTGCGAAATTTACCCTTAACAAGTTTCCAACTATGTCCCAGTGTTCTTGATGAACTCATTTTAAAATAACAGTCTCAATCCACGGTACTATCTCCCTTCAAAATTTTAAACACTTCAGCCATGTCTCCTCTTAATCTTCTTTTGCTTAAACTATATAGGCTCAGCTCTTTTAATCTTTCCTCATAATTCAACCCCTGTAGCCCTGGAATCAGCCTAGTCACTCTTCTCTGGACATTTTCTATTGCTGCTATGTCCTTTTTGTAGCCTGGAGACCTAAACTGCACACAGTATTCCAGATGAGGCTTCACCAATGTGTTATAAAGCTTGAGCATAACCTCCTTGGCCTTGTACTCCATACATCGCGCTATATAACCTAACATTCTGTTTGCCTTCTTAATGGCTTCTGAACACTGTTGGGAAGTCGATAGAGTAGAGTCCACTATGACTCCTAAATTCTTCTCATAAGGTGTACTGTCGATTTTCAGACCTCCCGTTGTGTATTCAAATCTAACATTTTTACTTCCTATGTGTAATACTTTAAATTTACTGACATTAAATTTCATCTGCCACAAATCCTTCTGTAATGATATAACAGATTCTAAATTATCTGCTAACCCACTTATCTTGGTATCATCAGAAAACTTAACCAGCTTGTTACTTATTTTCCTATCTAAATCATTTATATACATTAAAAATAGCCCTAGCCCTGACCCCTGTGGAACACCACTCTTAACACTGGCCAATTCAGATGAGGTTCCTTGCACCATCACCCTCTGCATCCTATGTCTGAGCCAATTCTGAACCCATCTAAAAACATCACCCAGAACTCCCATTTATTTTAGCTTGATGCCCAACCTCTCATGTGGCACCTTATAAAATACTTTCATAGATCAATGCAAGATTATGATGAAAAATTATAAAGGAATTGTGTAATTAGTCACCACATTGTACTTTAATACCCTAAGAGGCAATGGGATTCAGCAACTGAGGTCAGTAAATTTGACATGCACGCTGACTAGAAGTTAAGTTGAGTCCTATAAGGTGATGCCATCTTTAGTCTAAATCAAGAGTTCCCAAAGTGGTCAATATCGACCCCCTGTGGTCGATTTGAACTTTCTAGGGGTCGATAGTTTCAATAAAAAAATTTGGGGGTCGATGACAGCAAAAATAGACCCCCTTACTACTGCTATTTGTTTGTTACTTCAAAATATCTATGATTCTAATAGGTACGTAATTAAGAAGTAAAATAATTCAAAAAACACTTTTTTGATAAAAACACATTACATACCAAACTTCTGAACAAAAAGGTAAAATGTGTTATTAAAAGAGTCACACGTAAGAATGCATGAAAATACATGTAGCACAAACATGTCTGTGCATTGTCTTATTGAACGTATCAAAGCAAGTGCGGACATGAAAAACCGTTGCATGTCCGCACTTGCTCGCGGTAGGACGAGACGATGGATATTCGATATTAGCAGAATCTATCAGTCCTGTACGGTCATGCTTTCATAAAACACTATAGATTGGTTCGTTTGATGTGACATGTACTTATTTGTGATTTGAACTCTGAATATAATTATTTATTGAGGAGCAGTACTACGAAAAAGAAAATCAGAGGACACAGTTTATTCGAGTTTGAACAAAAATCTTCTGTTTCAAGTAAGTACATAATTTATTGTTTTTTTTTTTTTTTTTTAATCACAGGGGCTGTCAAAATTGTTTGTTTTTATTTCTTCAGATAATAATATGACTGAACCAATAAAGAAATGCAGACAGTACAGCTTGGACTATTTGTACTTATTTTGAAATTGCATATTTATTTCATAAATGTCAAAAACTCTGCTTGTATTTTTTTGCTTTAATTTTCGTTAGTGCAGATTTCGATATTAAATGTTGCACAAGATAATGCCATATTCTATAGTCCTTTTATCTTTTTCAATCATTAATTACAAGTGATTAAAATGAAAAGTTTGATAACTAGTGAAATATTCAATATTGAGTACTGTACAAATGTATTAATTTGAGTAAGTAAAGTAAATGACTAGGGGGTCGATGGTTTTAAAAGTTTTCGGTAAAGGGGTCTGCGGCCGAAAAAAGTTTGGGAACTCTTGGTCTAAATCAACAGATAACACAAAGGTTGTGTAAGTTGAGATACAAAACCCCTCTTCTCCACACCTCAAAAACCAGGCAGGAGGAAGCATCATCTCAGAAATCTTTATTACTCTTTGAAGAGGGAGCCCTTCGTAGAGCAGCTTGCACCAAAAGACTCAGCCCCTCCTTTAATTTCCTTACAATTTATAAAGTTCCTCTTTACATAGTCATGTATTTGCATTTATGTGATTGGTTCTGTAATACAGCGGTGTATGTGACTATCAGTCCATTCACCATCACACAACACAGCTTCCAATATGCTGGGCGTAATTCCTCAGCAGTTGGCCTGTTATCTGAAAAGGCTGTCAGCTTCGTGCAAGGCATTACTAAAGAGCAGCTACGGTTATAAGGAAGTTACCAAGCAGCCTAAAAACCTTAATGCTTTTTATTCACAGTTTAGACTCCACAAGTCTCAGATGCACACTATATAAATGTAATTTTCAATGTCAACACAATATTAAGGGTTTATGTAGCATTTTCTTTTTTCACTGACATAAGCCATACCTCTTTCAAAATGGTTGAATAATGATGTTTTGTTGGCAAAACATAATGTGCACTTGTTTTTTTTCCTATTGTACATCGTTCATCTTCAGGGTTAAAGAAAATTCTCCATAGGCCCTTTGTGATTTCACTACTTGTTAGTACATGTCATCATATTTAGTTCTGACATTTTTCTAATTAGTAGCATGCTTCTTCAGTGCCATTCTGAATCCTTAGGTACCAAAGGGGCTGCACATGTTTGTGCGGATATCTTGGGAGATTTCCAATTCTATACCTGCTGGCTCAAAACAATGTGAGCAGTATTCACATTTTGAATTCAGTTGCTTGGCTTTATATTTTTAGGAAGTGATCAGAATTTCATGTTTGTCAGTTGTCTTCCAACTTATTTTTCTACACTATATGGCATTATCATGGGGAGCCATGAGCTAATAGCATGCAAATGGAAAGGAGTCACTTCCTGCCATCTGAGGTAGGTACAGTGAGGTAATACTTGCAGGCATATTATGTGCCACTACAAAGGTGAGATGGTGGTGCAATTCTTTTGGCATCTTGGGTTTGTATCCCATGTCCGGCCACTGCCTGTATGAACTTTGAATGTCTGTGATTTTTATCCGTCCTCCAAAAGATTGTTTGATTGATCAGAGATTTAAAATTTGCCTTAAGTGAGCATAAGTGTGTGTATGTCAGTGAGTGTTCCCTGTGGGGACCTGTGCTCCATCCAGTGTTGTTTAAGATATATACAGTACACCTAAGCCATTCTACATCCCAGTCAAACCCTCGCTGAACCTGAATGGTTCCTTTCTTAAAAGATAAGGAGGATCTGGTCATACTAAACCAAATGCTGAAGACAGCTTCTAATCTGCTCACCTCCTGGTTGGACTACTGCAGATCCACTTCCATTATGACTATTGGAGAGTGCCGGAAAATGCAGAGATGGCCTCTTGGCTTAAAAATGTCCATCACATTTTTTTTTACTGTAGCTTCTGTGCTAGACTAGATGCAACATGGTGGTGACTCACTGTCATATGAATTACATTCTAAATAAGGCTTTGTGATCAATTAAAAAGAGTGCGTGGCCACTGTGTATTAACCCGAGTTTTGTTTCCAAGTAACTCATTGTATGGCTTTCTTTCTTGTTTGACAACAATTCCAGGCCTTTGGTTGTTTGTTAAATCTGAATTTTCAATCAACCTAACAATAATAGTCATACCTAATCATGAAATGAATGATGATTAAATTTCATGTCAGCATTATTCTGAAAGTGTCACTGCATTTGATTCACTACTGATTAATGTTTATGAGAGGCCCAAAGTTCTTCACCATATCAAAATAAGTCCAGTGAATAACGTTGTGAAAGTACAAAATAAAGGCTGGAATACTTAGGAGATGTATTTAAGTTACACAGCTACTAGCTTTGTCGCTCTGCCCATGTTGAATCCCAACACTAAACTGGTAGGAGATCTGACCTCTGTCTCTGCGATTAGATTCTGATGATGCAGAGATATAAATCAGTCATTTGACATCTCTCACTACTGTCACTGCAGCGATGGAAGAGCCTCTCAAATACAATTAGAGCTGCTTGTCCCATCCCCGGATTTTGAAATGAACTGGCAAATTCTTGTGAAATGTTTAAACTTTTGAAATTTCTCTTTCAAACATCTCATATACTGATTGCTGTAATAATCTTTTTCCTTGCCTTTAGCTTTGCCTTTACTCACAATACTTTTCAAACACTTTTCATCTATGGCTCTAACTTACTTTCTAACATATACAAAAGCAAACACTCTATTTTAGTACTTCTACCATTCCTTCACATTTGTATTCACCTCTCTGTAATTTTCAAGCCACTGTGAACAGAAGAGTCCACTAAAATACATGTAAATCAAATCTAGCACATGGGTGCTGCTCCATGGGTTCCTGATTGTTGATTTGGGTAAAAATATTTAATTTTGTGTAAACAAAGACTTGGGTAAGAAATTATTGCTTTCACTAGTAGAGCTACAAGCTCAGTTTTTTTTTCCTTTGTTGGAAATGGCAAACATTTTCTTCTTGTCATCTTTTCCTTCAAAGTCTCCTGAAGAATTTGCTAATGAAGCTAGAAGAATTCGGCTGGAACAAAAGTCATTAGCCTTTCAGATCATCCAGCAATATGAAACCAGGCTTCTAATATATTTTTGTGGTTTGGATGCTGTAAATAACTGACTTGAACAATATGTGCATAGCAACAACTAATATATTTAGAAGGCCTATGCGCTGTTCATAATAAGTTATGCTAATGCCTCTGCCCTGCCTCTGTAATCAGAATAGCAAATTTTATTCAGAAGACGTGCAAAGACTCAAGAAATCCTTCAGGCCTCTTACTGACCAAAGGATTACTGAAGATTCTGAGAACAAAAAAATGATACAGTAACTTCTGAGGATTAGGTAATATTTTCTGTTTTATGTATTATAGAAGGATTGTAGTACTAAAGTCTTAGGTGTGACTAGGCTGGCTAGTCAACCTACATGTTGACTCAGTCATTTACAGCATTGTGAAGATGCTGTTGAATTTGGAGTGGGTACGTGTGAAAGGACAAGGGTTCAACAGTTGGGAAGAAGGAAAGAGGGCATGCTAAGACCTTGAAGAAATGGCTCAGAAGGTGTAAGAGAGAAATGTTTTGGTGGTATCTGTAGGTGGGCAGATATCCCATAAGACAGACAGGTAGCCAGGTTCAGATGGGTAGCTGCTTCCACAAACTACCCAATTATAAAACAAGTAAGAAAAGGGCTCATTAAATAATTTAGGTGATAATACAAGGAGAACAAAAAGGTATGAAAAAAATGAAAAGAACAAGCACCGGTTACCCAGATGGGCTTATCTACTGTATACAGGTGATAGTCCCTTACTGCCATCTGGGGTGGCAGCTCTAGTCTACTTAAAATTAACCTCTTTTCAGTTGTACTCAATCAGGATTGTACATCATGATGGACTGGCATCCCATCCAGAGTGGATTCTCACCACTTACCTGGTGCTACTGGGATGGACCCTAACTCCCAGGGCCCCTGATATTGGATTGGCTGGATTTAGTAAATGGGCAGCTCAATAAATTTAATCTAGAACATCATGACCTGTTGACCTGTATGATGAGCTACATTCAAATTGAACAACAAATAATTCATGTCAAAACACAGCTTGTGGTACAGGGGGCATATACATTCAGTTACAGAACCATAAAGTGTTTGCTTAATTTTCTCACAATTTTCATCACATATAATTGGACTGATAGCCCCAGTCTAACTGATATATGTCTAGCTTTGGCTGCTGTTGGTATGGCATGAGAATTATTTGCCATTGTGGTGGGAGTTTCTGTAAATATTGCCTTGTTTTTAAGGTTGGATGTTCTTGAATTTTTATTAATTTTTCTTTGTTTTAAAGATTCTGATTACTTCACTGTGTTTTGGACTTTTTATGCTGAGTATTACCTTTTTGGGCAATACCTTTTTTATTTTGCTTCTTTTGCTTTGTTGAGGTGTGTGCTACATTTTCTGTTTTTTAATAAATCTTTAGTTTATAAAGATTCTTTGTTTGCCCTGTTAATAGAAGATGAGAGTTGAGGGTTAGCCTTCTTCTTATGAGAATTGCACTACACTTTGGAATATTTATAGTAATTTTATCAGCTCCCCATTTTTGGGCCTTCTCCAACTGAAGTCAGCAGGTAGCCTTAGGGGCCTGGCTGAAGTCAAGAGTGCCTCTGCTGGGCAGACCAAGTAGTTCTTCTGCCCTGCTCCTTAGGTTGTTTTTGGAGTCCTCACTTTATTTTGATTTAGGGGAACCTCCCATTTAATAAAAGCTGCATTGCAGACATTAAGTTGAAAGCCTGTAAACTATTATCTCCTTATTCTAACTTGGTTACTCAAATGTTACAATGCCTTCTGTCAAAACCGAACAGGCCATTGTGTTTCAGTCCTCTGTGCTGTTTACAGTGGCAGTCTTGTCCCTCTTTGCCAGATGAAATAAATGGTGAAATGATATAAAGATAGTCCATATTAGTGGAGCCCAGTGGTGTTCTTTCCAGGTTTACATCAGAATACCTTTTTGTGTGGCACCTGTCATATAATCTTATAAGCTTGTTTTCAAATGAAAAATTGCTAACTGAAAGCTTAAGAATTTTCAATTAGGCATGTAAATGAATGAATCTCCATCAAGCTGGAATGTATGTGCCTCGAAAAATGCACAAACTTCTGACATGGCGCAAGATTTCTAGTGGTTCCAGTAACATCTGTGAAATCTTAGCAAGCTGGAGAAGAGAAATGTTACATCTTTTCCAGTAGGAAAAGGAATGGGTCTTTGCCTGACTGGTTTATTCTGGAAAAATTAAATATTGGGAAGCTGAAAACTTTGTAAAGGCTGGAGAAAAACATCACACTAAAACTCTTAGAACACCTTTTGCTGAACTGAAAAGAAGTCTTTCACCAAGATTTTATTTGTATTGACGTATTCATAATCTATGAGAGGTCTGAGACACCAAACTTTATGCTGGATGTCAAGGGTTGCAACTTGGGACATACACCCCCCTATCAAAAAGTTGCTGGATATTAGCAATGATATCACAAAATTGTATCATATGCTAGAAAACAAAATGACAAAGAATAGGATTAAAAATAAAAAAGAATAAGAGAACTAGTAAAACTGATTGACAAAATCAAAAAAGTTACACTAAAATAATAGATCAAAAATACTCCCTGGTTTAATAGCCTTTTCCTATTTACAGGTGCAAAAGATAAAATAAAACTTAGGCTTCCATCCAGTACACAGATACATGAAACAGCAGCTGCCAACTTTAAATACACATAGACAAAAGACATCAAATTGAAGCCTGATCATGAGGTAGTAACAAAAAGAAAGAAGCACCACATATTGCCGGAGCCATGCAAAAACACACAAAATAGCATCTGCGAAGAAAACAAATAAACAGCATGGCACTGCAAGGACATCACAATTGCAGTGACAAAATATTAGACATTTTCAAAAGCAAATAAAAATGAAATTCTAATTGCAACAACAATCATTGTTTGCTGTGAAATACAGGGTGGTTTGAAGTGCTATAGGCTTAAAAAACACCAAACTTTATGGTGAATTTTATAAGTTTGATTGTTGGCCACTACTGTACAAGGTTTAGTAAAAATATTATTCATCTCCCTGTTTGCAAAACCTCTTTATTAGTGGCAATGGACATAAAGTAGAGATTATCTATGCATAGCTATCACGAGTCATAGTTTGCTCTGACACCTTGTGATGCTCAGGATGAGAACACAGAGGAAAAACCTGGGAAAACAGTCTAGGAGCTCCTAATGCCTTTGGGAGCAAAAAGGCCTAGATATACCAGAGATGATGTAAGAGGAAAATTTGAAGAATGAAGTCTCATCCACTGAGGTCCAGGGAGGTGGTTACTGATCCAGCTTTCAGAATCACCCAAGAAGACATTTTAAAAGGACACACCAGGAAGAAGATAAGTCAGTTCACTTGCTGCCATACAAAAAATACATAACTGCAGCTGATCCGTTGTCTATTTATAAAGAGCATTCTCTCTTATGAAGTTGACTTATTCACTGACAAAACACTAAAGATGTCTACATAATAATGGATTAGCTCTTCTTGCTAAGGAAGTCCTCTAGGAAGGCAGCATAGCTACACTGAAGGCTCCTAGAAGGAGGTGATTGAAGAGACTCACTGAAAATACTGACATTTCTTTACATTTTATATCCTTATATTATTTTGCTTGTGTTCGTCCGTGCTCAATATAAACAATGGTTGCCACAACTACTATATCCCTCCACAACAATAGTGTGGAATCCATGATCCTGGCAGAGTTTTGGTCTTAGGCTTATTTTCAAGTCTTCAGTTCTTCAATGTGAGCTATTCTCGACTGTGGTATTTGACTGTTTATTTGGTGCCTACTTTGTTACTGACCGAAACTGCATTATGACACCACCATTTTACACCTCCTCTTTCCTTCACTTCAAGGTAAGCCTCCCGATAAAATGAAAAGGCACATACAGCCTAGCAGTGACCAACAGATACAACCTCACTGGCCTACATGCTCACAAAATGCACAGAAGCATAAACATCTACATCACGCCAGACCAACCAGCACAGGCAAGATGCCTTAGAAAAATAAAGACAACATATGACAAACCACAGAGATTACATTATCCGAAGATCAGTGGCAGCAAGCCTTGCTCCTAGACAGTGAATGAAAAACGAATTACACACACAACCTTTCTGAAGAGCAGCAGCAAACTGCCAGACAACAGGAAACATTACAGAAAAAATTACGGAAAAACTAAAGGGATTCCATAACACTGACAACTCAAAACAAGATAGTCCCTTTATATTACAGCATAGGCAATTCCCTGTTCATTTAGCATATTCTATGACTATCACCAATTCACAACGATAAACGTTTAATAATATCAGAGTTTATTTGCCAGGCCCTGTTTTTACCCATGGCCAGTTGTACACTACATTTTCCAGAATTACATCAAAACCCGGGTTAAACATACAAGTACTTGTGGGTTATACACAGAGGAATATTTTGGCTGATAATAACGTTTATGCAACAAATTGCATTTTCCGACAATTATTATAGAAGTCAGTATACTGCATTACCTGATGGCCACACTTCACACATACTGACTTACATGTGCCCTGCATTTCCCTTCTTATCCAATAGGTTCTGTTAACCTGTACATGTTACACGTTGTATTGTAAATATTCATGCTGTTGTAAGTGACTATAATAACATCCCATACTAATCATGTAACTATTCTAATGCTGTGTCCTCTCACAAGTCACTACTTATTAAAATAATCTCCTTTCTTACTATAACATGTGATGTTCTTCTCTCCCTCATCATTTCATGAACGCTTTTATTCTTGCGAAATTTTTGCAAGCATGGTTTGCTAGTTATCAAGTATGTTTTCTCTCTGAGTAGCAGACACTTGACATAGTACATTTGTTAATCAATAGAGTAGACTGTCTTGTGACACTGGAAAGAAACACATGCACATTCTGAGAGCTGATGCAGTCAGAAAATTGTAGTGCCACTAAAATGGTAACTAAAGCATACCCAAAACAATTAAGGTGGAGGCTCAACCTGCTGTACTACTGCACGACTCTGTTCCAAAATGCTTTTAATGGAGTTCCATTTTTTACTCATTTCATGGAGGAGTAGAGGCCCAAATGACATACAGAGAATAGCCATTTAGTTTATTATCAATATTTCAGCAATTTTCACCAAATTCATAACATGTATTCTGTTATTAGAATATAGAATAATTGTGATAGAACAAGTATTTCAGCCCAACGAGCTTTATCCTTTCTATTTATCTAGATTGTCTAAAACAACATCAAGGTGATATTTCAAGGTCATTAAAGTCCTACTCTACACCAGACTACATAGTTCTTTGTGTGAAGAAAAACTTTATAACATTTGTGTGAAATCTGCTCTTAACAAGTTTCCAACTGCATCCCTGTGTTCTTGTAGAAGAATTTTTTTTTGTCACCACTTAATCTTCATTTGCTTAAACTAAAAACATTAACTTATTTTAATTCTCCTCATAGCTCATTCCTCTTAGTCCGGGAAACAGCCTAGTCTTCTCTGAACTTTCTCTAGCGCTGCAATGTTTTTTGTTTGTGGAGATCAAACCTGAGCACAGCATGCCAGATGAGGCCTCAGTAATGTATTATATAACTTAAGCATGACCTCCCTTGAATTGTACTCCACACTCACCGGCCACTTTATTAGGTACACCTTGACTGGAATTGTACCCCCTTTTGCCCTTAGACCCGCTGTAATTCTTCATGGAATAGATTCTTCAAGGTGCTGGAAACATTCCTCAGGGAGTTTGGACCATATAGGCATTATAGCATCAGGCAGTTGCTGCAGATTTGTCGGCTGCGCATCCGTGATGTGATTCTCCAATTCCAGCTCACCCCAAAGGTGCTCTATTGGACTGAGATCAAGTGACTGTGGAGACCATTTGAGAACAGTGAACTCATTGTCATATTCAGTTTCAAATGATCTGAGCTTAGTGACATGGCGCGTTATCCTGCTGGAAGTAGCCATCAGAAGATGTGTGCACTGCAGTCATAAAGGGATGGACATGGTCAGCAACAGCACACAGGTAGGCTGGGGCATTTAACCGTGTGAATTGTAGCCTGAATTACCTGGTCTTAGCTGACAAGAGTGGCACCTGGTGTGGTCTCCTGCTGCTGTAGCCCATCTACTTCAAGGTTTGACATGTTATGCATTTAGAGATCCTCTTTTGCATAACTTGGTTATAACAAGTGGTTATTTGATTTACTTTGCATTTCTTTCAGCTTGAACCAGTGTGACCATTCTCCTCTGACCTCTGGCATCAGCAAAGCATTTTTACCCAGAGAACTGCCACTCACTGAATTGGCCCTTTTTCAGACTATTCTCTGTAACACCTAGAGATGGTTGTGTGTGAAAATCCCAGTAGATCAGCAATTTCTGAAATACTCAGATCAGCCTATCTGGCACCAACAACCATGCCACTTTCAAAGTCACTTAAATTACCTTTCTTCCCCATTCTGATGCTCGGTTTGAATGTCAGCAGGTCGTCTTGACAATGTCTATATGCCTAAATGTATTGAATTGCTGCCATGTGATTGGCTGATTAGATATTTGTGTTAACAAGCAGTTGAATAGGTGAACCTAATAAAGTGGCCGGTGAGTGTTTAACATAACATCCTATAAGCCCTAATGAGTGCACTATAACTCCTAGGTCTTACTCATAAAGGGTATTTTCAAGTTTAATACCTCCCATCATCTATTCAGATATAACATTTTTACTTCTTACTCAGAATACTTTACAGTTACTTACATTAAATTTCATCTGCCACAAATCTGCCCAAGCCCGTATTCTGTCTTCCAGTAACAATTTAGCTGATAGTACATTATCTGCTGTTCCACCTAGTTTGGCATCATCTGCTAACTTAATTAGCTTATTGATTATATTCTTGTCTTGATTGTTTCTAAATTAAAAAGAGCAGTCCGCAGCACTGATTCCTGGCTGCAGTGCATTACGTTTAACATCACGTAGTTCTGAAAAAGTTTCCCTCACCATAAACCTTTGCCTGTGATTCAGCCAATAGTTATCAAAAGCCTTCTTGAAGTCAAGATTAATAATATGTACCTCTGTTATTGTATGCTTTTGTTGTGTCCACAGGATTTCAGTATATTAGTGAAACATGACTTTATACTGTGAAAAGAAACACCTTGACACCACAAAAAGATTTGGGGCAGCCACACCGTATACTTGAAGTTTGGCTAAAAAAATGGCAAAGTATGAATTGTAGGTCTTTACACACAAGAGTCCAATACAAAACTGACAAACAGGAGAATTATGGTGGTTTTTAATGTTGGTCAGTGGAAGTGATGTAATCGGTTCCAGGCTGAATTTCCCATTTTTGGTCTGCAGGGGTAAAACAGAAAGGATTACTGTACTCTGCCACCCCCTGGCCTGGCATGGAATTACCTTCATTTCGGCCCTTTAGCTGCCTCCCATGTGCAAGTGTGTGACAATATATTATCTGGTTCTGGTCATTTTTTAGATTTCAGCCTATTTAACCTAAACAGTACTTTTCCTTCTACAATTTCCAAATCACTGAGTACCTCTTTAGAAGTCCCTGCTACTTTTGGGAGGTTATTGTATTCTTCATACATATATATTTCAGAAAAGTGCAAGTTCAAAACATATTAAAATACAGAAAGAATCAATATGGGCAATCTTTAACCTATTCTACAATATTTCTCTCCAACTGTCTTTCAGTCTTCCAAATTTCCTTTTTAACTGTTGCTGTCATGTTCTCATATGCTCCACTGTTAGTGCTCAAGTTTCTAGTCTTATCTGCCTTATACAGTTGATTTTTTCCTTTGTAACCTCCTTTTCACCCCATTATTTAATCACCACAGAGTTGTGTTTAATTCTAACAGCTTCTAAATATTGGGATGAAATTGACCTATAATTGACCTGAAATTGAATTATATGTAAAACATTTGTAATCCTGCCCCTCATCTCTTCAACTGTCTCCACACTTAAAAGCTTATCCCAATTTATTTTACAGAGGCTTTGCTGTATCTGTTCAAAATTTGCCCTACTAAAATTAAATTTAATTGATTTAGTTTTTGAGGGTGCATTCTGTCAAAACACAGTGAAATATAAATTCTAATGGTTCAATCAGATCTATCCCCTAGTTTCTATCCTCTCTTTTACAGAATATTAAATCTAGACAGGCCCACCTTCTTTGGTGCTTTAACATATATTGTTAACACTAGAATCCCTTACCGTCATTAAACATAATCACAAATAGAACTTTGCACGATACCTTGGTGAGCTCTGTATGCCCTGCTGTTTTGTTGAAGGACATGCTTGCGGCAGATTGACTGGCAGGAAGATAGCTGACCTCTTGCTGAATCCAAGTAGTGCCATCTTTTTCCTTTACGCCTGGTGTAGCTGCATTGTTCTTATGTGTGAGTGGACGTTTCTTGCGGGTGTTACCGACCTCAGGCTCAGGGGAACCTGGTCCAGGTACAAGCCACTGTTGCTACAGAGTGTAGCCACAGCAATATGGTGAAAAAGCATAAAAAAACAGGTAGCCATCACAACTCCAAGACCATACTTCTGTTCTTTTTTTATTCTCCTTTACCCAGAAATATATAAATGCTTCAATTTCTCCATAGATCAACGTGGCAATCAATGAAACAATGGTGCAAGCCAATTTCCTCTGCATAACAAATAGTGTAAACACATTTACTTTGGTTCAACAATGGCCAGCTATCAAAAAGTACTTGATTAGAAACCAATGTCCCCAGAACTCATTAATTTTCGAAGGAAGCAGACAGTTCTGTATCCCCACATTGTGTGTAGATGACATACTAAATCAAAACAGTTTGACTATTCAAAGCAGGTGGCTCTTTAGCAAGACAGGTAAATATTTATGTCCTGTAGATAGCCATCAACAATAACCTGTAGCAGAATTTTCCAGACATTTCGCCTTTTCTTTAAAACACTGGTTTATAGCCCATTACACTAAGCAACACACAGAAATGTCATTTTCCTTAGAATACTTAATTCCAGCCCATTACACGGGCAGGGCTTCTGTTCTCTTTCTAGAACCCCCATCCTCATCTGAGTTCACCTCTGTTATAGCATGTCTTTATTTGAAAATAGCAGCTTCAGAGCGGGGCGAGCGTGAATGCAACTGAGAGAATAAAACCACTATTAACTTTACAAGTATCATAAATTTAAACCGCTTGTTACATACTTGAAACAAATGTATATTTTTATTGTATAATAGTAACAACAAGAGCAGCTCACTACTCAAAACGGTAATTCTGGGAAGCTCCCAGAATCATTCTTACCGCCCTACCACCCAAGCAGTCATGTCAGCATTGTACCCTAACCCGATTTCTTTTTCTTCGGTTATACTGTATTCTTGAATAAAAGCACACTTGTTTTGATATACATGTACCTTTTGTGAAAGTGTTTATTTGATATTTGGACTTTAGTCTTCACATATTATACACATCATGTCAAAATTTTGTCGTTAGTACTATAACATGTTGTGTTTTAGATATGTGTTCAACATTTCTTGCATTTCCTGTCATCCTACATTTACACAGATCATTGTAGACACGGAACACACATGAAATGCATGTGTTCCAAATAACGATATATTGTTTACCCTATACACCTCCAGGCACCTCACACCTAGATAAACAGACTTGAGCTGGGAGAGCTTTTGGCCCAAGTTGAGCTGCAGCGGTGGGGGGGATGGGACAGCAGGCTGCTTGCTACTTGTGCTGATTGACACATTTGTAAAACAAAAGACGCTGATGGAGAGGTGCGAAGGAATTTAAGGTGGCCTGGGATTACGAGTTTTTTCATAGGCTTCCGAGATTCTAGTTTTAAAAAACTGTCACTATTATGTCATGAAACTCCTGTTCTTGTGCTGCTCTATTTATAAGATTACCCAATTAATATTTCAATAATTAATGTTCCCCATGACTATAATATTGCCTTCTAAACTTGCTTTTTAAATAATATAATAAAATAATGCTGTCTAGTTGAATCCAAACATCCTCACTAAGCTATGGTTCACCATATAATTGAAGAAGACTCCTACTATATACTCCTACCCTTAAGAAAACAATTTTTAATGTATCACTTACTTTACTTCTGCTTTTTAACCAATAAAAGCATATTAGTGATAGATATAGCAATGAGTCGCTGTATAGCATCCTTCTAACTTTTAGCTACTGGTGGTCTACTGAGAGTGATCTGCCAGAGGAGCCTAGTGCTTATTGCTAGACATGTCTAAATTCAGTTCTGCTGGCCGTAACAAAAATGAGGCTATGCATGACTGATGCCCTGCTTGAGCTTTACAGACACCTGCAGAAAGCAGATCAAGTGAATTTAATCATAAAAGTTCAAAATTTAATCTCTGGCTTTTTTTTGTCAAAATGCATTTTTAAATGCAAACCTCTGTCTTACATTGTATCCTCCAGTTTCAGTACACCAGCCCTATGACCCTTTTGTGAGCATGAACATTTTTTCTAAAGTGCAGTGCAAAACAAATAAAAAAAATGGAGGAAAGAATTTCACCTACACCAGTGGCCCATGTGTTGATGACAGATGCTTAGGGAGATGCAGTATATAAAGCTAGTGGAAATTAATGAGCTGAGACATTAGAAACCATCTCTATGCTCTGAGGTTTCCTTTCAAGGAGGCACATGCTTACTACTATTGTCATCCTCCTCACACAATATGGATCTTAAAGAATGTGCCTTACAAATAGTCCTTTGCTTTTGCTTATGTCTGCCTTTAGATGCCACCTCTAGAACTATGTCGTTCATGCAAGGTAACTAAAGGTCATTTGTATCTTAAATACTGGGTGGAGTATAAATGGTGCCAATTCCATCAGGATGAAGTGGCTGACCTAGCCTAGGGAGAGCTTAATTATGTCTTTTGGTTAGATGAGCCAAACAAACAAGGAAATCTGAGAATGGTTCCCTCTTCTGTTTTATCAAAAGCTGTGTTTGCTGTAATTGCAAACTTAATGCTATTTCACTGTTCACTAGTGTCATGTTGTAAAGATTGGGATCCCTTCTGCTACAAATGTGGCTTTTTAATTAAGCTTTTAATATTATGCAAAGTCACATTTTAATGTATTTAATAAAGTGCTGGTCAGATATCACCAGCAGGTCTATCTTTGCCTCTAAGCCCCAGTGTGTTGTCTGCAAATATTAATTCTGTTTCAGTCAATCTCCCATAGCGCGGCTGTAAATTGCCTGTATTACCGTCTTAATTTTAGCAAGTAAGCACAAGGAACTGTTGTTAAACTGTGATCTCTCCTTAAAGGGCAATACAATTATATTGATTATTTTTCATTTAAATCATAGAGGACAATGATAATGGAGTAAACGTTTTTATTGACTAACTTGTGGTTTACAGCTCTTGTGTATTGCTGAGATGGCCAAACAGCCAGAGGCCCCTGGTAGTTGTGCTTTATTAATGATGCATTGGCTTAAAATGTGATAAAAGGGGAGGCACACAACATCACATACAGAACCTAAGCAGAAGGAAACTCGGGCATAGAGGGCTGCACCTAACTGCAGTGTTTGATCAACCCCACCATCACTACTGGCCGGCCCCCTGTTTCCCAAATTATCCTTCAGTATATCAATATGGTTAATAACCCGCCACATTACATACATTTCAATTACATTAGACTTACAGATGCACCTCTTCTGTCCAGCTTGATTCAAACAACATTGTCATATACACTCGATCCATTTTTAAACTCTTTGAATGTAATACTGAAAAGCAGGAAGCCCAAGACTTTTCCAGGAACATCAGGCACCAATCCTTGTGGAACCTGTATTCACATCATTATCTGTCCCTGTATTTTAATGTGCAAGTTCATTTTGAAAAGCTCATATCGACTTGTGGGTATGGCTTCATTTTTTTTTTTATTAATGTTAACATGCTTCAAGTAGATTCTGGGATTAGGATCAGCTGAAAATGTATCCAAACTTTTGTTCACTGTTCGACTAAGGATAATTATTAAAACAAAGCTGTGTATGTTGTCAAATCTAAAAGTTTAATTCTGCAACCTACCTGCAATACTTATAATAGGTAAGTTTTTGTAAAGTAACAATAAAAATAATTTGATATTTTATGCAGAGAATAGCATCTGGTGTTGAGACCACCAAGAGCATGGTACAAGCATTGGTATTTAATGAAAAAATCCACAGCCTCTTTTTGAAACCACTCTATGCTTAGTTCTACAGATAGACATCAAACAAATATGTCTGCAAGAAACTGACTTTGGATGGTTGCAAAGCTCTAGGCTGAAGGGCCAGACAGAAAGTCTCATCATGACAGCTCAGGATCAAGCACATAACACAAACTATCAACAGAAGAATATTCTCAAGATGGATGTTGATAGCAAGTGCAGGATATGCCAATAACAAGAAGATCAAATCAGTCATATTGTTGTTGGTTGCTCAGAGCTAGTGCCAAAAGAATATACTCGACACAACTGGATAGTTAGCTGCTTGCACCGGTCAATGCTCCATTAGCTTGGCCTCACAGTGCCTGGTCATTGGTATGATCACCAGCCTGAAAATGTCATCAAGATGAAGAATACCACCGTTATGAAAAATATGGCTGTGAGCATCAATTGTACCCCTGGAGGAAACTGACTGGACATCATTCCCTATAGCAGAAGCAAGAGATAATGTCTGCTCATCAAAATAGCTGTTCCAGATGATGCAAACGACTTAGTCAAAAAGGTAGAAAAATTAATCAAATACAAAGACTATGAGATTGAGATTTACCATATGTAGAATTAAAATGCTATTGTGACTCCATTTGTAGCTGCAGCACTTGGAACTGCTTGACTAGACCGCCAAAAATATCTTGATGAACTGCCAGGTAAAACAAATACCACCCAGGTACAGGAGACAGTCCTCCTCGGAACTTTCCACATACTTCATAAAGTCTTGACGATTCGACAGTATCACCTAAGGAAGGTGATGGGTTCTCGGTAGATAACAACCATCACCAACTGAGGATAAATACATCTCTCTATTATAATAAAAAAAATCCTGCGACAAGATGAGACTTTTTGGTAGATGAGATTTCTTCTTCAAGTGAGTCGAGACTTTGGCCATAAGATGTTTTCAAGTCATGCCCACCTTTCAACCATAGAAAACCACGCACATGGTACTCTCACCTCTCATTTGTGTGAATGCTTTTGACAGACACAGTTCTTGCTCTGACAAGACGAGACATTTCATCATGAAGGGTTATCAACAATAAAAATTAGTACACAGGCAATCCTAGCACCGAGAAACAATGAAGTCAAATGAATTAACACCAAAAATGACTACTGGTTTCACTGCAGATTGGTTAAATGCGTATTAATAGACTATGCTGAAACAGTTGGTGGTGAGTGTGCGGAAGATAAAAACATCAACTTACAATATTCCGAAGAATATCTACAACCGTTAACACTGTCCGGTCTTCCTCCGCATGAATTACTGTAGAAAGAAGGATGTATCCAAGAAAACACATTAGAAAACAAAGGAGATCTTGATATGCCATTCATATTAAAACATTAACAGTTTCCTGTTAGAATAGCTTTTGCAAAGACAATTCACAAATCTCAGAGCCAAAAATTCGAAAAAGTCATTTTATTTATTTGAGGGAAAAAAACGAAATTCAATCACTTGCTGTTATACATGGCGTTGTCACGATGAAAGTCCCAACACAGAATCACAAATCAATGCGATATTGATGAAAATTTAATTCAAAAAATTGTTTTTACTTAAGTTTTACAATAAAAGTGTAAGCTTAAAAAGTTTTTGTGTGTTAGTTTAAAAACTAAACAGAACAAAATCATATTATGCAGCGAATAACTCTAACGCAACATGAAACATAATTACATTAAAATTATTACGTTTTAATATTTTTTAATATAGTTAATTACTCGCCGTAATGTAAAATACTTAGTAAATTGTACATCCACGTCCCCATACGCGAGCAGCAGAACCGCAAAGAGGCTAGCTTGTAGCACAAACACAGGGGTTGGCGAGGGAAGCGAGCAGAGGGCAAAGCCCCCTGGTAAATAAATAAAATTATTCCAGTATGAGTGAGAGTGCCCTGTGGAAAATCGTCATCCCAACTAGGTTTGGTTACTACCATATTAGGATCTGTTAACTTGTAATGAATTATGTAGCTCTAAACATGAGCTTGATTAAGCTTACATCAGGAAGTTATAACTCTACATAAAGAAACAGAAGCAGTATAAATACAAATATACAAGATAACATGAAAAATCCTATGCCTCAGAAAAAAAATCCTACTTAAAATAAGTAATGTATTAAAATTGCTTGTCTTATTGCTAGGAGTACCAAGTATAAAACAAATGAGTTGGAGTTACATGTAACTGCACATATCTATGATATCCTAGCAATGACAGAAACCTGGCGAAATAACAGAGATGGGCAAAAGAGTAATATAGTTGGGTACACATTATTTAAGAAAGAGGCAAAACCGAAAAAAGGCAGGTTTAGACATTGATGCTATCATCATGAGGGATTTAAATTACCCAAATAGAAGAGTGCAAGAACAGAAGTTTTTGGATGTAATCAATGACTATTTTTTAACACAGTATGATATAGCACCAACGAGGAAGGAAACCTGTTCAGATTTACTATTCTGTAATAGTCAGGATAGGATTCAAAGGATAGACAGGATTGAAACATTACAATCTAGTAACCATAATAATACATTTGTCAATGTTCAAAATATTCCTTTACTTCATAATCAAGCTAATTGTCAGGGCCAGATAACATTTATGCTTCACTGCTTATGGAGGTTAGGGAGTGCAAATATAAAGAATTGGTGCTTATTTTTCAAAAATCATTGCAAAGCCTTTTGGCAAGAAGAATTTTTCAGATTACAAGATGTTAAAAATTGTGTCCCTTACGGGTTAATGCAGGGGCTGCTGGCCTTTGTTAATAAACTGTATATGATGAATCTGGATAAGAATATACTGTAAATAGGTGGAAGAGGACAAGGTTGAATGGCAAAAATTTTAGAATCAGACTGGAACTTGGCAGAATAAAGACGTGGGCAGATTTGTGGTAGATGAAGTTTAATGCAAATGAATGTAAAGTACTGCATGTAGGAAGCAGAAATGTCAGATCTGAATACACAAAGGGAGGTCTAACATTTGAAAATACTCCTAATGAGAAGGACATAGCAGTCATATTGTACTCATCACTATTTTACATCCAGTCAGTGTACAGAAGCCATTAAGAAAGCTAACAGGATGTTAGGTTTAATGGCTTGTGTGTGGAGTACAAGTAAGCTTAAGCTATATAGTGCACTACAGTGCATGAAGTGTTTACACAGTTTTGGTCATCATATCACAAACAAACATAGCAGTGCTAGAGAAACTTCAAACAAGAGCAATAGGGTGACTTCAGGAGTGAAGGGTTTAATCTTTAAGAAAGACTTGAGACTTTTCAGTTTAAGCAAACACAAATTAAGAGGTGACATGAATGACATTTTAAAAATATGAAAGTGAATTTATGCAGTTACTTTAAATTGCTTCAGATAATGGGAGTATAGAAACAGGAACAAGGTGTTCAACAGGTAAGCTGATGTGTGTTTTGTTGTAATTAAAACACAGGTATGTATTTAAACATGTTCTTGAGTACTACTGCTACTAAGACTTTATTTCAAAGCTTAAAGGCAACCTTTGTCCATTATTTCACATTTAGAAAGCATTTTCAAAAACTGTGCTTACAAATTCATCTGTGTGTTTATAAAGGAATTAGATAAACTTAAAATATCTTTGAGGGGAAGCTACAAAACCGGGAAAAGCAGAAGCTCATCTTCGAGCACCGTCAGTTATTCAATACCTAGGGTGTTTAAAAGGTTTGACTAAATTCCTCACTAGGGATTCTGAGGCTGGCAGGTGTGCTAAATTGGAAATAAAATGAGTTAAATGCAACTCTGTGAAAAGAATTTATTTTGAATTACGACTGCAGGTCATTGGTAGCCTCAGAAATTTGCAGTTTTGCTTTGGTCAATATTGATTCAGCTTCCAGAAAAAATTGTAGGTCTGCAAAGGAAAGTGAAAGATGAGATGTTTTGACATTTTGGGCAGCAGCAATCAATAGAAAAATAATGTTTTAATTAAATTTACATTTTAATACATAAACCAGGAAACTAGTTGACATGTTTACTGATCTTTGCTTCCCTCTTTTAAAGATGTGGTGCATTTAATAGTTAAATATTGATTATTTTGTATGGATATATGGTTTTCCTCTGCTCAGGAGTATTTATCAAAAGTGAGCTGAAGCACATATTGCGAGGAGATCGACAGCAGGCTTGGAAAAGGTTTGGGATATCAACTGAGTTCACTTTTTATTCAGGAAAAAGATGTGCAATTTAAATGAACTAAAGAAACTGCAGCTTCTTGGCAGTTTCTACAGGTTCGATCCCTCTCTCTGTCACACTCTGGGCCTAGACTCTCACCCATGTTGTGTGTGTACTGCCACAGGATGAAAACTTGCAGGTTAAAGCGAGCAAAAAGGATCAGGAGATAAACTGTAAGCCAGAAAAAACAAAGTGGATGTCAATACCAGAAAGATAGAATATTTGTGTGTCAATTTAAATTCAAAAGGAAAAATGAAATTCAAAGTCAAAACTGCCTTATTCAAAAAGTCAGAACCATGCAAATATAAACAGAGAACTAGAAATGTTTTTATTATACAGTGTAACAAAGATACAGAGATATCATGAAGGACTGGGGCTTCAGATCATGATCCATATAGCTGAAGGATGATGTTCACAAAAAAAGAACAATTGACACAGACATCTTTCCAGCCACGAGTTTTGATCCAGACTGAAGCAAACATAGCTGTGAAGCTGGTTATAACGCACAGAAGGCAGAAGGGGCAGGGTCATGTTATCGGAAATCAGGAGTGATATCAAATGTCTTGTGGAAAATGTCTTCTTTATAAATAAAAAGAAGCATCACAAAAAAGAAGTTTTGGGGACTGTCCTCGTATATTGTCCAACGGACATCATAAGCAGATGATGATTTACAGTGGTGAAAATGGCGTTTTTATACAGTAAGAAATTGAAAACAGGAAATGGTTGGCAGGATCTGACGTCGCAGCGGTGAGATGGCAGTGACGTCATCTAAAGGAAAACCAGAAGTGATGACATGTCTGGCACCGGAAGTTATGCCACTGTAGCAATTTTGGAACCCGGAAGTAGCTTTCTTATTTCTCCATGGTTTACCTGCTGAGAAGAATGGGAGGTTTAGGTAAGTACCATGTGACAACCCCTTGTCTCGCAATATTTCACTCACCTTTAGGCTTTTTGACTGCCTCCTAAACGCACGTGTGTGACAGTCTTCATGCCGTTAATGTTCTGGTCTGCAGAAGGTGGAAAAAAGGCAGTGCCAATCCCCAACTCATGATGAAATTATCATTCAACGAGCCCAGGTAAACGTGTGACAATGGAATATCCACAAGCTTGGACAATAAAGAATGTATGATGCTGGATTAAACGAACACTCTACCCACAAATAATATTTTTTCTAAATGTTATATACACCATGTACCTTGTAGTGATGGCTGAGGAAAAGATTTAATCTCATCTTTTCATGCAAAACAAAGCTAATAAAGTTTATGTTTCATGTAAGTGGATGGTGACCAACACTGGAAATTGCAAATGACATCAAAACATCCGTGAACAAATCTCATGTTACTTGTATCCATGTAAAGTCATCCAGTCAAATTGTCAAAAGAAGTGCATTTTTTTCCAAAAATATTGTTAAATTCATTTCTCTGTTAAATGAAAGTAACATTTTTTAAAAAACAAAAAAACATTATTTTTAGGTAGAGCATTCCTTTAAATAGTGTCATGCCATTGACAACACACAGAGCTACTTCCAGGACCATACTTCTGAAAAAGGAGTTTCCACTTAATATTAAATGACCCTCAAAATGGTGGTAACTGTTATGTTTATTTCCCATGATTTCAGAGGTCCTGGCGCAACTACGGTTTTTCTCAGAAGTTATGTATGTGATTGACATTATCAGCAAGTTGCTATAAGAACAGATGCATCACTATTCAAGTTTCCGTACATTCAAAGAAGAACAATCTTTGTGTGGTATTAGTTTTGGTATTTAGACTTCCCAGTGTTTGAGTTTTTCTTTTGATTTCTTCACTGCAATTCTTGGGGTTAGATTTATGTATGGACAAAAGATAGGACTGATTTTTGATTTCAACTCTGTATTAGTTATATGGTCCCTCTCCTAGCCACCCTCTTTAAACTTGGTAATCTTTCCTGGTGCCAGGCTAAGAGCACCTGTCTACAAAAAATAAAAAATCATAAATAAAATAATAAATCTTAAATCAAAATTAAGTTAACAGAAACAAAACTAAATTCTTTAGAATTCAAAAGCATATAAAAAACACTGTTCTCAGAGAAAAATTTCCTCAAGGCCAGGAATAATTCAGAAACAACCAGTAAACCATTACAGTGTGGTTGGGGGAGCCTTTATAGGTGGATATATAGGTGGGTCTAAATAGAGACTAGTCTTCAGTTCCTGTCAAAGTTGGGATGTCGTTGCTATGGAGAGAACAGACAAACATGCTAGACCTCTGAACAGAGGCTTTGCACCTTTCCATGGCCCACAAAATACTTCTAATATTATTAGAGTATTAGTTTCACATTTAACCAAATTATTTTCCTTAACATTTATTTTTTATATTTGCAACTAAAATTTATTACAAATAACAGCCCCAGCCAGGAAGTTAAAGATCTAACCTTAAGTCTCATGAAGCTGCCTTCTGCGTATGCTTTCTCTAACTAAAATGGTTTATATCAAAACAAATGTATTAATTAACAATTCATGAAGGTGAATACAACATTATCTCTGCTTGGGAAAATTTGATCCGCTTCTTTGCAAAGCTTTGAATGCTACCATGTGTTTCTGCTGCATGTTTGCTAAATATTTTTGAACAGCAGTCAGGCTGCTTTGTATGAAGGTGTGGTGGAATGATTTCTGGCATATAAGTTGATAAATATTTTGTATGTCTTTATTTGTAAACCAGACAAAGCAAATATAATTTCAAATAGTGTTTCAGGAGGCATGTTTTACTTCATCGATGAGAACAGCAGTGCTCTGATGTATACCTAACCAACCCAGAGTTTTTAGGACTGACTAAGGATGTAAAATTTATGGTGAGAGGGATGGCAAGGGTGACTGGGCTTGCCCTGACATGAACCTATAAGCCATCCACCACAGGAAGGCTATAGTCTGACTAAACAAAGCAATTGGGGGATGAGTTGGTACAAAGCGACTGGAAAATAAATTCAATTGGTCTAGAGTATGGCTGTTTATGATTGGCTAAACCCACTGGTTTGTGTTTTGTGGTAACAATGGTATAAAGTTGGTCACCTTGCCTTTACCTCTCTCTCTCTCTCACCATCTGGCCTTGAGGAGTAGACTATGATGAATACAAGTCTACCACTGGAGTCTGTTTCAATACTCCATTCAAAGGACATGTGGTAGCAAAGCAAGCTCAACTGAAGGTAAGCCAAGTGCCGTCTATGGACGCAATATGCACTGCTGCATAGGCTGTAAGGGTATGGTTTGCCATTATTCACATAGAATTCTGTTTCCTTAATACACGGTGAGCCAAAAAGAAGCAAGATATTTAATTAATTCTACAAAAACGCTACAAGATAAAATAAATTTCATTAAAACACAAGAAAGGGTATACAAAATAGATTTTTTTCACATTGTTTTAAAAATGATGTCTTGAAGGTGGAGGCCACTATTAGCGATATACTTGAGACATTTTCTGAATGCTCACGTGATTTGTTTGGCCATTTCAAAGGGGAATAGCGGTGAATTCATGGCAAATAGCATGCTTCAAGGTTTTGAGGTTGTTGTGTGTATACCTTTGACTTGAGATAGCCCCACAAGAAGAAATCATACGGGGTGAGATCAGGTGAACGTGAAGGCCACCCGACATCACTGCGCAGGGAGATCAGCTTGCCTGGAAACATCTCCCACAAAACTTGTATGGATCTACACACAGTATGAAATGTTCCTCCAACCTGTTTAAACCATGCATCCACCACATCCATTTCTTCCAGGTCTCTTATGAAGTTCATGAGGGTTGGTTTCAGCCCAATAGAGAAAGTTTTGCTTATTTACGCAACCATTCAAATGGAAATGTGCCTCGTTGCTGCACATGACAATGGCATTTTAATGAATGGTTCGCAGAATGTTCACGCAAAACTTTCTATGGCTCTCCCAGTCTCTTTCAGTGAGTTCCTGCTCTACCATCCTCCTCAAAGACGTGTTGAAAATGCCTAAGGCAGAAGCATGTTTGCATGCTGAAAGTCTAGGAGACTGCAAAATTGATGCCCTTACAGCTTGGATGTTTTCAGGTGTTCGTACAGTCTGAGGACAGCCTGGAGATTTTCTGTTCAATGTTGTACCCGTCTGTATAAATTTAGCCACCCACTTAAGAACTGTTTTTCAATTTGGGACATCACCATTAGGAGGAATGCTGAAGTGCATTCTGAAGGTGCATTGCATAGTGATGATGCAGTAAAAGCACGGTGCACGGTGCACACCAGACCAAGACATGATTCAGATTGAAAACTACAAGGGATCGCCTATCAAAGGACGCCCACCCCAACCCACTCGGGTGCCTCTACCTCGCACAATGACCTTGAGAAATGTGGTACTTCATTTTAGCTCACCCTGTATTTTGGCCATTTTATCATTAACAAATAATTCAATGTGTATGTTTTTTAATTCTATTTAATTGCCTAAAGTTACCAGATGTGGAAGGCAAGGGAGAGGAAGTACTACTTTACCTGATCACAGAGTGATGTGGTTTCTTGAAGTTGACTACTGCATACATATCCTTGCCTGTGCAAGGATGATTTTAACACATGATCTGTTGGTTAAAAATATGCACATACCTTGAATTACAAACCTGCTTCTGGACAGAGATGGGACACTATAGCACCAGACTGAAATATTTGTTGACTTAAAATATATGTTAAAAAATATGTGTTAGGTTGATTGAAGACTGTAAACTGGCCCAGGCTGAGTGTTTATTGAAGTGCAAGTGTGTCACTGGTGAGAAATCGCTAGGTTCTTTCCCTTCTCCATTTCACATCGTTACATCAACAGCCTGGCCATGAGCCCAGGGCTTTGGAGTCAGTAAGCAGCAGTTCATTTAGCTGAGCAAAAGGGAATTTGATCATTTGATTTCTACTATAATGAGGAGCATATCATATTGTGAAGTGGTAGGCTCTCACTCTTCTCTCTCTCTCTCATCAACCCCACTTCACCATTCAAACACCCAAAAAACTCTAATGTCACCAGCAAAGAATCACCCAGGGTTCCAACTGTTTGTCCTAGCACACTAGCTGTGAACCCAAGGTGTAACAGTTAGTAATAAATATTTATTCATCTTAATTAATGGGACGTGTTTCTTGTTCAAGTGTACAAGGGGACCTCCCTTTAGTGTACTGTCTAAAGAGCCACTTCTGGGTTAGCAGCCAGCTTCTCTGTTTGAGGATGTGAAATGGATAAGGGTGGGACACTGAGGAATTACTCATCAGTGACAGAATAAGTATTCTCTGCTGTAAAACAGGATTGACCTGTACCGATAAGGCTGCAGATCAGTTGTTAAACACTTTCAGTTTTCCTTTTGAACATCCTACAAAGGTCCAACAATACATCTGTTTATTAATCCACTAATCATGTGACTCATCTCGACTAAAGGAAGGTTCCATTGAAAACTTTTTTAAAGATGTCACAGGACTTGATTCTCAACAGTCCTTTAAAACTGTATAAGTCTCTGCTAGTGTCTTAATCAAACATAAACATGAAATTAGCCAAAGAACAAGACTCTGAAAAGCCACTTCTGAACAATAGCTCACTTAAGAATTGGTCCTTTGCTGGCAGCATGACACTCAAACCTTAAACATTTTTACATCCATTATAGTGAGCAATGAACTATAAACAGTACAAAGCGAATTCTGGGTACCACCTCAACTAGTGATGCATGAAGTATTTATACATAAGGTACCGCATGAAACCCATTGTAGGCCATGTTATTAAGGACATACTAGATTTTTTCACCCTTGTTTGTTATTTGGTAATTCATCATAGGTCTGAAAGATGCTTTATAATCCCTGAAAATTCATGGCTAAAATAAATGTACATCTGCCTGTCCATTCATTTATCAACCTGCTTAATCCAAACATAGAGCTACATAGAGCCAGAGTATATGCTGACAGTACTGAATACAAGGCTGGACCCAACAATTATAGTTTCTTGATATTGTGCTGCTGTGCTTGATTAGTTAAATATAACTGTGTGTTTGCCAATAGAAGCCCCAAGAGCTTTGGACATTTTAGAGGAGTTGTAATAAGCACTAGCATATTAGCCACAACAGTAGACATCATTCAAGCATTAATTCATTCAGCAGGACTCATAATACTTACAGTAGTTCTGTATGACAATATGGCATTTGTCATATAAATATTGACTTGGCACACACTGCTTGCAGAAACATTCTATTAAAAGGTAGAAAAAATAGTAATTAAGTATAAAATTTCTAAGAATGGTAACTGTGTTGTAGAAATTATTGTCTCAGCTTACAAAAGCAATTTAATGATTTTCTCATTAGCTGCAGTTTTCTAATGCATAATATCAGTACACAATTTCAAAAGCTCTCTTTAACTATAATTTAGGTAAAATGAAATGACTGGGCTAGGAACCTGGCCATGTTTAAATTTCCATTATACTATAATTTGTATAATCAATCTATGAGAAATCTTGCTCTCTACTGATGTATGCCAAATAATTTATATTAAATCTGTTAAATAACATTATCCAGAATGTAAGGGTAGCAAAAGGTTTATATTTCTCATATAACAAAAGACAAAGACAGATTGTAAAGGGCTGAGGCACCAGTGGTGATCCCTGTGTAACTGTTTGCAGAAAAATAACAAAAGCAATTTGTCAGCATAACATCTTTCCAGGCACAAGTCAACTGCTAGACTCACTCAAAACGGCAGGGGTGGTGATTATCAAGCAGGAAGGCAGGAAGGGCTGGGTTTAGGGGACCAGAAACCAGAAGTGAAATCAGAGTTCTTTGAGTTGTCATTCTTCTGACCTGTGGTTAGGGGAAGAGGAGAATCATTAAAGACATTACAAATCTGTGACTCGGAGTGGAATTACCCTTTGTTTGGCTCTGAAGTTGTCTCCAATGCGCACGTGTGTGAAACTATGTTTGCTGTTTTGCAGTAATAATGAATAAATCCCATAATTAAGGCAGCAGTGTCTGGCAGGTTACATAGGTAAAACATACAATTCAGTTTTATCAACCAAGTTCCTAGTCATAGCACTGTTATATGAGGAGTCAGAAGAAGAAAAGGAAAATGAAGAAGTGCAGAGCAAAGTAATACAAGTAGATGATTTGAGGACATATAGAGAAATTGAACCCTTAATTACAGAAGAAAGGGGTGAGAAAAGATCTGAAGAAAAAGAAGAAAGAAAAAATAGCGAAGAGAGTGATATTCTTGCACTCATATAAGAAAAGGCGGCAAAGCAAAATGTTGAGAGAAGAATAGAGCAGTGCTCTCAAAACATACTTTTCCACACAGAAGAGATCATGGAGATATTAAGCGGAACTGCAATTCTCTGTCAATCTCCACAGCATGTTCCGTTAGAAAGCACGGGGAAGAAGAATAGAAAAGAAAACATGGGGATAACACAAGTCACTCTCATGTTACAAAGAAAACATGGTCCAAACATACTGTCACCAAGTAACCCTGAGAAAGGTGAAAAAGGGGATGTAATGTACCAGGAATGGGGGACAACTCCCTCCTACATGGGGTCTAAGGATATGGAAGGGTTCCTCTCAACAACAGGAATGAAAGAAGTGGAAGAGTGGAAAACTGAGAGAAAAGCGGCAAAAAAAGTGAAGAATAACGTAGTTGCACCAAATAGAGGAAATCCAGGAGGTGAGGTAGAACAAACTACTAGGAAAAAAATTAAAATTGCACAGAAGCATTTAGAGAAAAGAGAGGAGGAGAAGAACTGTTTGTTCCTTTCTGAAAGATATTACAGTAGATATTATCTGTTTGCAAGAATGTAGTTTACCTTTCAAAAAATCCTACAAGAGATATGAAGAGAACTGAAAAGAAGACATTGCAGTATTTTCAGGAACAAACAAAAACAAAAAGATAATTTGTGTGTGTTAAAAGACTGTGTTAACTCAATGAGAGAAAGAAATCTGGACGTAGGGTTAATCAATCTAGATTTGGAAAAAGCTGTTGATAAATATATGTGGAGGATACTCCAAAAAATGGGAGTTACAGAAGAATTTGTGGACTGGATAAAAATTGCATATAATGGAATAAGAAATAAAATGAAAGTAAACAACAGGTTGAAAGAAGAAATAAAAGTGGAGTGTGCAAGAATGCAAGGGTGTCCTTTGTCAGCACTGTTGGTCATCTTGAGCATTGAGCTGTTGCTAAATAAAATTGGAAATGACAACGATATACAAGGAATTGAAATTCCAGGAAGTGGAGGTGTTGCTTTTAGTGAATGTTTAACACCCATTTCTTGCTTCACGTGTCTCTCTGTTTTGATTTTATCTTTTGGCTTTCTAGCCTGCTTGCTGCTTTCTCCCTAAGGTTGCCTCCAACCTGGCAAAGTCCCAAGAACAAGAAGAAACTTTCTCCTAATTACCCCCCAGGCTGACCCAGCTAAGCAGCATTGCATCATTACAATTTCTTGGTCACAATCATGTGTGTGGTCATATTCCTGTCAGTTTAATATCTGGTAGATTTCCCTGTGTTGGGTTGTCTGCTGTGTATTAGACAGATGTTTGGAAATGGTGGCTGAGATAGGTGTGGTTCACCTCAACAACCAGAGGCATGATCCTGGTTTGTCATGCTTCCAGGAGTAGTTAAAAAAAATTATGTAATTAATCTCATAATTAAGGCAGCAGTGGTTACATAGGTAAAACACACAATTCTTTGTTTTCAACCAAGTTCCTGTGGGAGGTAGAAAGTGTACCAATCAAAAGTTTTAGATCACTTCACTTTTCACGAACATGCACGCATTTGAATATCTTAATGTTTCATCATTTCAAGGCATACAACAAATAATGACTGAGAAGTGATTGCAGAAATGTTTTGATTTGAATTAACCCAAATGTTTGAGTATGAGTGTATCTCACGATAGGGATCAATGTTGAACAGGGTGTCAGTCTATTTTGCACCTTATGTAGCTAGGATGGGCATTAAATGACCTAGGTTTAAGGAGCTTCAGTATTTGGACTGATGGAATAAAGTCAAGAAAGTATTGTAGTTATCCTTCTTAATGTTGGCGCAACTTTCTCCCCCTTCCCCACCATTATATTTATACTCTTAGATGTACTGTTTTGCCACTGAATTAGAATTTAATCTTTGGGCGCCATTGTGACATCAAGGTGGAAAACATATTCCTATTTCTCTTAGAACAATCCGCAATATGTGTAAGTAAAGCCCCATCCCAGTCTTTGGACTTCTGGGAGGAGACAGCAAACAAATTCAATGAATTCTTATCTCATCACCCTTGAGGTGTTCAATCAGCAACCATGGGGGAGAAGGTGATTGGGCAGATCATATATCTCTTATACAGTATGCATATTTGTGTAGATATGTGATTGTACAATGACATACACGTATCAGTATATGTATGTTTGTGTTTATGTTTGTTTAATATTTGTTTTATTTATTTTTAATGCTGTACAGGCACTTTCTCCAACCTTTGACAGTCTCCCTCTGGAGTTGGAAGGAAGGGGATGGTGGGTGAGTGTTTACTTTCTGTTTTTTTATTATACTAAATTAATAAATAATTGATCACAAAAATGAACATATTATAGCAACTGTCTAAGGAACTACCCTGGACACACTGCTGTCTTTAGAATGCCATAACATATTCTCAAGTTTGATTGTATGTAAAATGTAATGACTGTATTTCATTGCCTTCAGGGCATCAGATTGAGATATGAGTTTAAAATTTTTTATTACACTGCAAAGGTTTCATAAGCTCACTTGATTCTGACAGCCAATTAGCATGGTGCCTGAGAGTGCCTGTGGCTATACGAAGGTCTTCCAGATATGGTAAGTTAAGCCACAATCTTTAGTTATGGTTTTCCTGCCTGTCAGGGTACAACAAAACATATGCTGAATAGACAAGACTTTCTTTTGTTTGTTTAGCCCAAAACACCTTCCTTCCCTTTTCCCTTGCGACCACACTGTATTAATTGTACTATAACAGCAGAATTCACATTGGTTGTCAACCTTCTCACATACCAAAGCCCAGACCTATAACCATTGACAGTAGCAAAACCTGTTTATTTGTTGTGGTGAGTCATTGAGCACCATGACTGAGTCACTAGGTGTAGTTGTGTTTATCAAGGGTTTTCTAAGTGGGTAGCCCAAGCTATTTCTTTTAAAATATCTTGCTGAAATTCGAAATAAACCGTTCACACAAAACAAGAAAGAAAAAGTTTATAATATGCTCAAAAAAGAGAAAGAGGGAAAACTCCCTGTCTAAGACATTCTGCTTGTGGATTAAGTATCTATGAGACATTTCTTAAGCTTTCTATGTGTTATCTCCTTCACATTTCATACATGCATGATGATCAGAAGACTCTGTGCCCTTAATGCTTATCTGTCTTACTTCAGTTTAAGAGCTATACTATTGTCACAGAGAGCTAACATTAAGAACATTCTCTTACTGTTTAGCTTATATTGGGTTAAACAGAATGTTCCATTATCTATGTTAAATCTACTTTGTATTTAAATTTAAACTAAGCAAAAAATTATGGTAAATTTACCATTAACATTAACTTAAAGGATTTGGCTCTTACATTAGAGATATCACACTACACTCACTAACATTAAATAAATGGAGGCTACAAATGAAAATCACTATAAAAATTGTGTTATGTGATACAGCATTTACAGAGGCCAATCACCCATATTTATTGTTTTCAAGTCTCTCCTTCAATACTAAGGCTTCTTTACTGTTACCCTGGAATGCCCTGGAAGTAAGAAAACACAAAAAATATGGTTTCTCTCTTTCTTCTGTTGCTGGTCTCCTTATGATTTCTCCCAGACTCTACAGCTCTTGCTCTCGGAGCCCCTTCGCCTCCATCTTGTCCTGCCTCTAACAGGTTACTATCTCACACATCTCCCCACTGTTCTTCTGAAGAGATAGTGGGCCCAACAGTATTACAGTAATGTTATTAGCTCATAATAACCAGAAGTGATAAGGAGTCTTATTGAGTAAACAGTATCTCTCCAACTAGAAATGCAAAAAATCCAAAACAGAAGCAATTATAACTATAAGGGGATTTATTTATTAAAAAATGTAGGTTGGGTGTGCAATATATCACATATACCTGTAGTATTGAAGTAAATACTGTAAATGGCAAACATGCTCATTACTGTTTATACTGTTTTCACTAACTAGAAGGATGGCTTGCACACTTACTCACCTCAGACTGCATCAATATAAGCTCTTCTTTGCACCACTCATTTTCTCGCTTACTCTCTAGCCTAAATCTTGACTCCGCAACTTTTCTGCTCTCTAAGCTCCTCAGTCAACTCACCTTTTGACTGCAGGCTTAATTAGTCACTGGAAGAGTAAAGGCTTTAATTCTCACTATGGCATTATTTCCAGTCTATGCCAGAATCGGTTCTGGTGTCATTAACATTCCATCAAACATCAAGGTCTAGTAGTTTGCAATGGCTCATCACAATCCTAGAAGGTCTTTCACCCCAACCTCTCTTTTATAGAAAAAGGCAGAGTGCCAAAAATGACATTTGGGCTGCACATTTATCCTTCTACCCTCTGGCAAACTGAAGGATTCCTGCAGGCAACTTCTTATCTGCATTGGCCCATTCGACAGATGAACACTCAAAGAATTTTCTTCTGGTCTCTACCACAACTGTGGCCATTTAAGTTACCATACAAATGGTAACTTGTATGGGACAAATACAATGCCAGTGAGGTTTTCTCTCTTTCTCTTTATACTGCTCTATAGTGAAACAATTCAGTGTACGGTGTCATCTTCATGGTCATCAGGCTTTTTCTATTTTGCACGCACAAAATAAGGGCAAAGAGAGCTATGGGGGTTTATTAAGAAGTGCTGAGAGGGCCTCATACTAAAGAAATTTAAGGTGTGGTCATGAGTTATTAGCTGGGGGCTCATAGTTAATGCATTTTAGTTAACTCCACAGGAAAATAAAACAAGTGAATTTAAAACAAAAACAAAGTGGTTATAATAAAGAGTGATTTGATGCATCACAATAAAGAGAATCAGACAGTTCAAACTAAACTGTATATAGTGTGTGGTCCCCGGCCGGGGCTGGAGCCCGGCCGGGACGCCCAGGAGGACCGGAGGAAGGCTTGTGCCTCCTCCAGACCGCGAGGGGGCATCCGTCCTGGTTATGTTGGGGGCCTCGGGTGAAGGGCTTGGAAGCCCAGCCCTGTAGGGACCCGTGGCCACCGCCAGGCGGCGCCCCGGTGCCGGAATATCCCATGTGGTCCCTGGCCGGGGCTGGAGCCCGGCCGGGACGCCCCGGAGGACCAGAAGAGGGCTTGTGCCTCCTCCAGACCGCAAGGGGGCGATCGCCCTGGTTGTATTGGGGGCCTCGGGTACAGGGCTTGGAAGCCCAGCCCTGTAGGGACCCGTGGCCACCGCCAGGCGGCGCCCGGGTGCCTGAGGAACCCTGGAGCCCAGCGCTTCCACCACACCAGGAAGTGCTGGGGGGAAGACGACAGGGGACACCAGGACAGCTTCCGGGTGCGCAGCCGGCACTTCCGCCACACTGGGGTGTGGCTATGACTGATTGCCGGGAAGCAGCTGGAGCCCATCCGGGTTCCCATATAAGGGGCCGTCTCCTTCCAGTCATTGGTGGATGTCGGGTGGAAGAGGACAGAGCTGGAGAGAGGACGGGAGGCGGCCAAGAGAAAGGCATTGGAAGAGTGTGGCCTGGACATTGGGGGAATCGGTGCTGGAGGCACTGGGGTGTGTGAGTGCACAAAAACTTGTAAATATATTGTAAATAAACAGTGTGTGGTGGAACTATGTTGTCCGTCTGCCTGTGTCCGGGTCCCAGTCCACAAGTGCAAAGAAACTCATGGATGGATGGACAACGAAGCCAGAATGGCTGGTGGTACCTTTTCCAGATAGGATGCTGATACATTGGAGAGGCAGTGGAGGACTAACTGTTGGGGTAATATATTTCCTCAGTACACTGGGTGGCAACACGTTTCTGGTGTTGCACCAGTCTGGATTCCCACAGTGTTGCCCAGGGATTGTAGCTGGAGCATGCAGCTCTGTCAAAGACATTTGGAGTCACTGGAGGGAAATCTTGGAAAGGCAGTTTCCTTGCCCTCAACTGTCTGACCCAGAAGTGCCTCCCAGGTATACTGGTGACCTAATAGGAGATCATCTGGGTCCCACTTTAAATAAATCCCATCCTCCTCAGCCATGTGAGTCAGAGTTGGGAGTGGAGTGAGACAAAACTCTCCTGGAATAGAGGTGTAGGAAGGAAGGGAAGAGAAAATAAAATAAAAGTTAGAAGATTGTATTTAATTCAAATGTTATATTGTGGCAAAGAAGAATATTAAAAGAAATAAAAACAACAATAAAAGGCTTATTTGAACCTAGGACTGTGTCTGGTGTAGCTGTGTCTGGATTTTTGAAGTCTGTGTTTCCCCCTAAAAGCTATAACAGTGAGGCACTAAATATAGACAAAAACCACATGAACACCTCACACTTGATGAAACTGAAAGGGGGTGGTACAGTATGTAATATCACAGAGGTTGATTTAGATTAGAAATAATGAAGTGATTAATTTTACAGGAAGGCCAAGTTGATTGTACTGAAAACCTGTGTCAGTTCCAAAGAGGTGATATGTATAAAGGGAACAATTGTAATAAATGTCAGAGCTGTCTCAAACTAGAGAGAAGCAACAGGAGCCTAAAATGTAGAGCACTGAATCTGAAACATGCAAAATACCCATAAGGGTCCTAATTGAACAGAAGTGAATGGGTTTCTACTGAAGAGATCTCTGTTGGATTTGAACAGCAAATAATAACTGATTATTTGTGATGGATTGTCCAGTGTACAAAAGGCTGCCATGAAGGAATGGGTGGCACAGAACAGGGACAGGAACTCAGCAAGACACTAAGAGATGGCAGAAAGCACACAATGGCACTAGTGATGAATGTTTTCCTATCAGTATAGAAATAATAGAATTTTCAGAGAAATGTTTGAAATATTCATTACACAAGTACTCTGTGAGCACTGACATGAGAGGTCATGGGGGATTAAGAAGATACACAGAGTATTCCCCTAGAGTCCGAGGAGGCAGAAAGGAGCCCCTGTCAGGAACATACAGGCCTCTGCTGTCTAATGTAGATGGAAGGCCATTTGGGAGGAACCAATGGTGTTAGGAATTAATTCAAATATTTTTTATCTTACTGTATTTCATTTTGTTGAAAAATATTTGCTGTTATTTATTTATTAATTGTTATTTTGCTGACATAATCATGCCACCATCTTTTCTATCTGCTTTTTTAGAGGTGCCTTTTTGTATTTTTTAGATTTCGTGGATGCCACAATTTATATACAGTATCTTCTCACTATGATGCTGCTTGATTCCTAAACAATGGATGCACATGTCCTGTGACCCATGATATCAAAGCAGCTAGGCTAACACTGAAGAAAACAATACAAATCTTTTCAGGAAGTTCTTTTGGTTTTGGATTCTAATTTGGTTTAGATAATATGATTTGGATGGCATTTTGGTTTTGTCAACAATAGTGAAATGTATAACAGACTGTTGCTTCAACTAACACTACTCTTTTGTTTTATTTCTTAAAAATGATGTTCTCTGTTGCTTTCAAAAAATAATATTCAATAAGCGTTCCTGTTCCTTTAATTAGGAGTTGATGCTAAGGAATGTAGGGATATTCACCAAATGGAGCCTTAGAATGAAGCTCTGAACTTTCTGATGCCTAAAGTGATCTCACAGTTTATCTTAGAAGTAAAATGTGGGCCACCAGTGGGTACCAGTGGAATATGGACTCTAGAATCAGCAGATAAAATGGGAAAGGAATCAAAGGTGGGAGGAAGAGAGTCATCCTGGGGGGAGTACCTTGATTGAGACAAGAGGTGAAAAGGACTTTTCCTATCCCTCTTTTGTGTGTTTTTAGAACATAAGAAATTTGACAAATGAGAGGAGACCATTCAGTCCATCAAGCTCATTTGTTGCCAGCTCTACAACAACAACATTTATTTATATAGCACATTTTTATACAAATAGTGTAGTTCAAAGTGCTTTACATGATGAAGAAAAGAGAAATAAAAGACAAAGTAAGAATTAGAATAAGACAACACTAATTAACATAGAATAAGAGTAAGGTCCGATGGCCAGGGAGGACAGAAAAAACAAAAAAAAAACTCCAGATGGCTGGAGAGAAAAATAAAATCTGCAGGGGTTCCAGGCCACGAGACCACCCAACCCCTCTGGGCATTCTACCTAACATAAATGAAACAGTCCTCTTTGTATTTAGGATTCTCATGGAAGGACTTGATGATCTAAGAACAATCATGGTAGTTCCAAAGGTCTTCTGTTTATAAATTATGAAGGCACTTGTGCTCTTGAGAATATTCAGTGCTGCAGAAATATTTGTGGCCTTCATCACATTTGTGCCTTGACATTATCCTGTCTCTCAGCTCTGCAGGCAATTCCTTACTTGATTTTTCCCTCTGATACACATTGTCAGCTGTGGGACCTTACATAAACAGGTATGTGTCTTTCCTAATCATGTCCAATCAATTGAATTCATCATAGGTGCACTCCAAACAAGGTGTAGAAACATCTCAACAATGGCTGTTAGAATGGGATACACATGAGCCATATTTCAAGTGTCACAGCAAAGGGTCTGAATATTTTTAATAAATTTGCAAACATTAATAAAATCCTGTTTTCACTTTGTCATTCTGGGATATTAAGTGTTGCCTGATGTGGGGAAAAAAAGAATAGAAATGATTTAAGCACAAGATTGCAACATAACAAAATGTGAAAAAACGGAAGAGGTCTAAATGCTTTCTGAATCCACTGTACATGTACAAGCCATTTCTGGCTAAAGCCTATCCTGATACCCCAGCTTCAACAGAATAATACTTGTAGGAAAAATAAGACAATGAGGATATCTGAGAGTAGACAGAAAGGCTTCCCACAACTGCCTGTGTTCTTGGCGGCCATCCAGCCAATGAAATAATTCACTGTGATTCCCTGTATAGCCAATACAGATTTATAAATCAATCAGACTGGTATACCACAGACCAGACGTCTGCCTCCCCACAAGTACATAATTATGATAGTACAGAAAGATTTTAATCTTTGCTGAAGTACAACAGTAGAGCTATTTTTCTAATTATACCCAGTGAATTAGAGCTTAACCTTGCCACTCAATCAATTCGCTCTTTGAGAAAAACTTATTTGAGAAATGAAAATGAAAAAAGAAAATCAATTAACCTAAACAGAAAAAATTACATCTTGAAACAGAAAGTGAGATTTAAAAAAAAATACATGGAGATAATTCACTTAGTAAAGAGAACAATCAGAATAAGATGCACAACAAATTAAATACAGTGGTGTGAAAAACTATTTGCCCCCTTCCTGATTTCTTATTCTTTTGCATGTTTGTCACACAAAATGTTTCTGATCATCAAACACATGTAACCATTAGTCAAATATAACACAAGTAAACACAAAATGCAGTTTTTAAATGATGGTTTTTATTATTTAGGGAGAAAAAAAATCCAAACCTACATGGCCCTGTGTGAAAAAGTAATTGCCCCCTTGTTAAAAAATAACCTAACTGTGGTGTATCACACCTGAGTTCAATTTCCGTAGCCACCCCCAGGCCTGATTACTGCCACACCTGTTTCAATCAAGAAATCCCTTAAATAGGAGCTGCCTGACACAGAGAAGTAGACCAAAAGCACCTCAAAAGCTAGACATCATGCCAAGATCCAAAGAAATTCAGGAACAAATGAGAACAGAAGTAATTGAGATCTATCAGTCTGGTAAAGGTTATAAAGCCATTTCTAAAGCTTTGGGACTCCAGCAAACCACAGTGAGAGCCATTATCCACAAATGGCAAAAACATGGAACAGTGGTGAACCTTCCCAGGAGTGGCCGGCCGACCAAAATTACCCCAAGAGCACAGAGACGACTCATCCGAGAGGTCACAAAAGACCCCAGGACAATGTCTAAAGAACTGCAGGCCTCACTTGCCTCAATTAAGGTCAGTGTTCACGACTCCACCATAAGAAAGAGACTGGGCAAAAACGGCCTGCATGGCAGATTTCCAAGACGCAAACCACTGTTAAGCAAAAAGAACATTAGGGCTTGTCTCAATTTTGCTAAGAAACATCTCAAAGATTGCCAAGACTTTTGGGAAAATACCTTGTGGACTGATGAGACAAAAGTTGAACTTTTTTGGAAGGCAAATGTCCCGTTACATCTGACGTAAAAGGAACACAGCATTTCAGAAAAAGAACATCATACCAACAGTAAAATATGGTGGTGGTAGTGTGATGGTCTGGGGTTGTTTTGCTGCTTCAGGACCTGGAAGGCTTGCTGTGATAGATGGAACCATGAATTCTACTGTCTACCAAAAAATCCTGAAGGAGAATGTCCGGCCATCTGTTCGTCAACTCAAGCTGAAGCGATCTTGGGTGCTGCAACAGGACAATGACCCAAAACACACCAGCAAATCCACCTCTGAATGGCTGAAGAAAAACAAAATGAAGACTTTGGAGTGGCCTAGTCAAAGTCCTGACCTGAATCCAATTGAGATGCTATGGCATGACCTTAAAAAGGCGGTTCATGCTAGAAAACCCTAAAATAAAGCTGAATTACAACAATTCTGCAAAGATGAGTGGGCCAAAATTCCTCCAGAGCGCTATAAAAGACTCATTGCAAGTTATCACAAATGCTTGATTGCAGTTATTGCTGCTAAGGGTGGCCCAACCAGTTATTAGGTTCAGGGGGCAATTACTTTTTCACACAGGGCCATGTAGGTTTGGATTTTTTTTTCTCCCTAAATAATAAAAACCATCATTTAAAAACTGCATTTTGTGTTTACTTGTGTTATATTTGACTAATGGTTAAATGTGTTTGATGATCAGAAACATTTTGTGTGACAAACATGCAAAAGAATAAGAAATCAGGAAGGGGGCAAATAGTTTTTCACACCACTGTAAATGTTAACTTTTAGCTTCAAGATGCAATTGCAGGATAAAAAATAAGTAAGTTCCAAACAAAAAATTTACATTTCGGATGCTTCTCGGTATATTTGCTGATCTCCTGTCATTTTCATAGTCAATGTTTTTGGAGCTTTCCCCCAAATATATAATCTTTAGCCCACAAATGTGACAAAAAAAAATTCATTTTACAACATTCTGGCATGTCCTAATATAAAGACTCATACAGTCATATGAAAACCTACACCCCATGAAATGTTTTTTTCTTTTTCAACATACAGTATGTGTTGTACATTACATCACTGCTGAAGGACCACCCCTCAGCCGTTACATTTCAGACTGAGGAGTTGGTCCCTTAGAGGTACATTGAGTTTAGTGGTGTATAGAGTATTGTCTAGTTTAAAGGAGTTTTTGCTTCTGTTTTTAGTTACTTATTTTTGGATAGTGTGCTGGACTTTCCCCAGTTTCCTTTTTAGGAATAGCTTTTTGTTTGCCTTTCCTTTGCCTAGTCATATTTGTGTGCTTCTTTTTGTTTGCATAAATAAATTTTTCATTTATAAAAAGATTATTTATTTGTGTTTGTCTGCTCAAGCTAGAGGTTTATAATCCTCCTGTATTTTGAACTTTAAAAAACCTAAACCCCATTTTGTGCCAGTTCAGGCTTTTAAACCTACCTGTTGAGTTTGGGGCCAAGCTTCCAAGGGTAAGGCATGTTTCTGGGTCAGACCAGTTAAGTATTAAACTAGGGTTTGGGTCATTTTGAAGCATTTTCACCCCTTTTTGCCAGTTTTGTGTTGCTGTTCCCAACACTCTGGACCTATGGATTTATAAGGTCTTTATTTTCACATATACAGAGTACATTGAAATTCTTACTTGCATGTGCTAATCAGCATTCTCTGGAGCCATAATTAAGCAGTATAACTACTTTAACTTGAAGTCTCTGTCTTCCTCACCTGATAAACCTCACATTATATTTGTCATTCACAGACAATAAGTATGGTACAAGATGAGATTCACTCAATTACATTATGTATAGATCAAAGTAAGAGAACTTACAAATGCAAGTTTCCAATAGTTGATAACAACACAGCAGATAGGAACCAAAGTCAACACACAAAAAAGTTTATATAAATTATTAAATTTAAAAAAATGCTATAAAATGAGCAAACTAAGGATAAAATATTGTTATTCACAAAGTAATGCTATATGGTAAAGTTATATGGTAAAAGATGTTTGGAAGTTAGCACAGCATAACCATAGTAGAGCTACAAAATGTAGCATCGCATTAATATAACAAAAAGCTCCTTTATTACATTTTAGTCCTAATAATAGTCATACAAATAGAAAACTTTTATTGTTGAGAATCATCCGCTGCTGGCTAGTAAACCTTGACTTGCATTGTTTGTAAAGACCTAGTCCTAATATTGTGTTTAAGTACTGTATCACAAAACTATCTTCCTTATAAATAGAAAATCATAGAAAAGCTAGATGGCAATTATTCTCCAGCCATTTAAATTTCTTCATTTCTTATTAAGGTTTTGAAAAATTAAAATAAAATAAGATAACTGTCATGACAATTTGAATAAAAAATGTGGATAATGGTGCTGAACCTATAACCTCTGAGGAGAGATTTGCAGCTCCTGTTATTTTATTACTTAAAGAGAAAATGACTCAGACTTTGAACCATGAAGTAGGTTCATCTGCAGTCCCATGGGATTTGGGCCTAAATATGTATGTACAGCTGTGCTTAACTGGTGACTTAATACTTTGGTAACTAGCAATTTGGGAGTTACAAAAGTTCTAGAATGTCTCAAGTGACATTACGGTGGCAAAACTTCAAGATGGATGTTAATAGTAAAGTCATATATGTAGAATAATTTGCTGTAGTTGCTCTAGAAATTTATGAACTTACTAGCCAACCCGCGGCGTACCATACGCCACATAATCAGGCTGGTTTTTTAATGATTGTTAAGCACAGGGAGAAAATTAACATTTGAAAAATTGGTAATGTAATAAATCAGCAAGAAAAGCAACATTGTAACAATGCACGGAATGAACCAACACACAATCGTCTGTGACTGAAAACTGGTGGACCGCCATCGCGCCTTCTCCTCCCAGACGAAGGGATGGGAGTGGACGGCGCTCAGGCGCGGAGGGTGGGACGGGAGGAGAGAAGAAGGACATCCATTCCGCTCCCTCCGTCATGCTAGTCTGCTGATTTCTCATTCAGTATGCACTGCCTGCTTATGTGCCCACCTCCAACTCGTCACTTGAGTCGTAGTCATCTTTGCACAGTCCAGATGCACCTGTGACTCACGTAGACTTTTCATTGCTTTGTGCGGTTTTGGCTGCTTTTCTATATATAATCCACCAAGACACCCAACCACGGTAGTAGCGAGGTGGGAGGGGGGTGTGTACAAAGGGTAGGGACGTAATCAATGGGAGCGTATGAGTCGCAGTTAGTGGGAATTCCACGGTTTGCAGCCCGAATGGGGTTTAACGGCTTACCCATGCCTCTCTGCGCCGGGTAGACACACGCTCAATCTCATGCATAATTATTTATTGAATGCTAAACACTTCTGGAAAGACACGGTTGTCTAAAACGGGTTGTCGTGAGAATACAACAGCAAGTGAATGAAAAGATGGAACTCTGGAGAGAGCAAAATACAACACAATAGTGAATCTGCGGCATAACAAATGCCGCATAATTATTTATTGATGGTTGAACACTTCTGGAAAGACACAGTTGTCTAAAAAGGGAGGGTTTGAGGATACAACAGAAAGTGAATGAAAAGATGGAACTCTGGAGAGAGCAACATATAATTGTCCGTGAGTGAAGACTGGTTTTGGCTGATACAGGCATATCTTTTTGAAAGTTTGTCCTTGTGCCTTATTAATTGTCATCGCAAATGCCAATCGAACAGGAAATTGTCTTCGGGTAAAAGTAAAAGGCAAATTTGAATCTGACGGGGTCAGGCATATCCGGGGAATAAGGACAGTTTGTGAGGTTGCAGATGTGATAGTTTTAAACTCCAGTACATTACGGTGAATGGTGCTAACAGACAGTCTAGTGCCATTACAAAAACCTTTTGCAGGCAGGAGGTTTCTGAGAAGCATGATGACGGATCCATTTTTAATTTTGAGTTTATGTGGAGGCATGCCAGTAGGAGTAAGACTATTAAGAAATTCCTCGGGGAATAAAAGTTGATCTGCAGGATCATCTGTGACGATGGAGTCCACACTCGTGAAAGTCACCTCATTGTTAGGGATAAGTTTTAACACTTCTTCATTAAGGTATAGCGAGTCTTCGTTGGTGACGCTTAATATAGCTCACGTGCTGAGTTGTTGCAGAGTGACAGTTGAGAAGTCGATGTCGCCATACAGTTGTTGAACGGGATCAGAAATTAAAGGAAAACAATGTGAAGGCAATGTCACAGGTGTTCCGTTTATCCCGTCTCCAACATCAAGGAGCCATTGTGCGAAATGTTGTTCTTCAGGAAGAGCTCTCATATTTGTTGTCAGTGTAAGAACATGCATGTGACGCCACAAAGGGTGCTTGTTAATGCAACTGGCAATAGTAAGCGCACGGGAGCCACGCATAATGACGGGGAGAATTTGTTGGAAATCTCCACCCAATAGTATTGTTTTGCCTCCAAAAGGCTGTGCGTCACCCGTGAGGTCACGCAATAACCTGTCAATTGCCTGGAATGCGTATGCGTGTGTCATTGGCGCCTCATCCCATGTAATAACTTTGGATTGTAGAAGATTTTGAGCATGTGGTGAGGAAGGTTTGATGTTGCATGTGGAGGTAGTAGTGAGCTTCAATGATATTTTAAAAACAGCACAGACCAAAGCGAGTGAGTATGTGTTTGATGAGCTGTTTGAGTTGGTGGGCAGTGGTCTGAGGTGCGTTCCTGAGCACGTGGGAGGAGGGGTAGAGTTTCTGGGCGGGGCTTTGTTGTTCCTTTCGCATGGTTTTTCATGGTGGACGCGGTCGGGTGTCGAAACTGAAAAGAATAATGAAAAGTCAAAGTGGCTCAGACGTGCATGTGGACTCCTAGCACAGACGAAAGGGACTAACTGGCTGGTCGGTGAGTTTTTGCGTCCGGGCACATGGGCAGGCAGTGTGAACGCCTAGAGAGCGAGGGTGAGCAGGCCAGTGAAAAAGGAGTGTTGGTGGGCAGGGAAACATCTTCCGTGCACGCGGTCGTGCGTCATAACCGAAAACTCGGTTTTTAAAGACTGCTTACTTCATTGTGTTTTAACCTCAGTTGTAAAGGATTGTTTTAAGGATCCCATGGGATACCCGTCGCAAACCGTTTTACACGCTGCATATGGCGATTCACCTCTGCGAGAAACATGCTTCTATGAACAGTCAACGTGGCTCAGAGGTGCATGTGGCCTCTACGACAGACGAATATAAATGACGCCGTTTTTTCTGTGTCGTCATGTCCGAGTTGGTGGGCGTGGCTCTGCAAGTTATCGTCGTATCCAATGGTCTTGGAGTTGGTGGGCGTGGCTCCTTCCTGCGTGCGCCATAGGTGTCTTACTTGTCGGCAGCTTAGTGAATCCACACCCCTTCCGGCGTGCTTTCCATGGGTGTCTTGCCTTAGTGAATTATATATATAGATTTGCGTGTGAACTTTATTATGGAGTGCTGTACATCTAAAGAATATACTGTACTTTTAGTGGTGGCTAATTGCCTTTCTTGCTTACTTTACAGGTATAAATAAATTTAAAATAAGGAAATGATTGGCAGATAATTTTATAGGAAATATATTCAAAGTGCATAGAGACCATGAATCCAAGATATAGGATCCTTACTATCAGCCATAGTTTTAAAGCACATTTTATTTCACAACTAAGATGACAGTAAGTCCATTTTCAAAATGTCACCCAGATGCCAATGGTTACAATGAGGGGTATTTATCATGATGCTAAGTACTTTTGAGCTAGCTGATGCCATGAGCAGAATATTGTAGTATGAAAAACAAAAATGTAAACAAACTGTATTAACTACTTACAAAATAAGGAAGCGGTTTGAATCAGTAATCAGGAAGTTTATCCCCAGGAATTAAAAAGTTTTATCAGCAATGCTCAAAAATCTGATGAACAGTGTCATTTCTGCATTCAGATCCAACCATTCCAGATGTTGTGCAATGTAAGTAATATGTTTCCCTCAGTAATATAAGTCATTATTAAAATTATTAATAACGAATTAAAAATTGCACATCTCGTTTATCTTAATAAGGAATTATTTTTTCCAGTTTTCTTGTTGTATGTGAAATTGTCTTTTCACCGGATGCTGCGAGCCTGTTTCTGGCTCAGGGCCTCACCAATTTACCCTGCAGTGTTCTCTATACTCTTGGCTGTGTGCACATGTTCAAAATGAATTTTCCAGTTTAGCAACACGGCTTCAAAGTCATTGCCCGAGTTAAAATAAGTTTCACTTACTATAGTGTTGTTTTTTTTAAACCATGTGTTTGCATATCTGGTTTCAACTTTTTCTAGTTAAGGCCCTCCAGCACACACCAGTGAAGACATATTTCTTCCCTTAAAGGTAGCAACAGTAATTTGGACCTTACTTTTTGTTTTTATTTGCTTTTGTTTTAATACACATCACATTTATTAAAGATGTTGCACTGAACTTGTCTGATAAGCCTGGACTTTTCACAATTGTTCTTCTTTGTAGGACATTAATGTGTATTTTGTATATTTTGGGACATTCAAAACCTTTTTGGGTTTGTGTAGACTGAAGCTTTCTTGCAGAGGTTTGGGCCAGGATTCCTTGGGTGAGACCTTCTCTGGGCTGCTTAGGCCTATTTTATGGGTCTTTTGGAGGCTTATCAAATTTCACCATTTTATGTGTTGCTCATCATAAGAGATGTCATAGGGTATTATAAAATCTGATGGCAGTCAAAACAGACCAGATACTAACATTCTGATGTGACAAGTGTGTGAACTTACAAATATTGTTAGTTATTAGCAAAGTAAAAACAGATATCATTTGGTAGGTAAGTTAATGTGCAAACGTTTAGGAAAATTATGTCATTTTGATGCCAGAAAAATAAATGCTGATAAACTTTGTGGAATGTGTAAACCTTAAAAACCCTAAATTACTTATTTCAATATTTTCATGGCCTGTGGACTCTATTTTATTGGTCTTAAAGTTCAGATGTATAACAATTGTGCCTATTATATTACAAATGCATTAGAACATCTAGAAAATGTCTATTTATCAACAAAAGTGAACAGCAATATAAAATGATATGAAAAACATGAAAATAAATAAACTGCATTAATAAATTAATAAATGAACAAAATTAATTGCACAGAAATAAAACTGAGTAAAAAATACAGAAAATATTTTTAAAAATAACCTTAAACACAAGCAGAATCTAATATCTATATTTGCTCTAACCTGTCTTTCAATGAGTTTTTCTCCATTAAAATATATTCTTGGATACAAACATCCAGTCATTTCAATTTCTTTTTGTAGTTCAAGATACTAACACTACAGTAAGAGGATATAAAGGGGCTGTGAGTTATATAATGTGTTCATTAATCAGAAAGGCTGGTAAAACTTTTAAGAATTTTTTGAATTGCAAATATCGAATGCTTATACTGCATGATACTGTGTAGGGAATGGTTGTATATTGTGTAGTGTGGTTCTTAAAAAATATAAGCAGGCTGCATATTGTATCTCACCAGTGACTTTGGCTTTGTTTGAAATATGGAAGACCATTACATTTTCTAAATGGCTGATGAAAGCAAAGAAAAGTTTTAATTTTGTGTAATGTTGACTATGTATTTTTTATGTACCATCCCGATTTACAATATATGGTTATTATGTATCTGCATCTGCTTTATTAAAAAAAAATTGTGGTTCTATCTTTACACTAATAAATTGGTAATCAAACTCATTCCGAGAAACACAGATTGACCACTAGGCAGAACCATGTCTGTAATACCAATCAGAAATCAAATATTAAAATATTCAGAATGTCTAAACTAAAAGACTAATCAAACTCTTAAAAAACAAACAATGTTGAAAGCTAAGGCTGAACTGAATGATTTCATTTTTTTCCAGAGTTCTCGCTATCTTTTGATCAGTCATTATATAAACACAGTGCTATTGAGGAACACTTGAGGCACTCACACTTCTATAAAATGGTCACCATGACATCACACAATTCAACAATGTACCCATGCTAGGATGTAAAACATTTGTGGCCAGTTTTAGAACTTTTTGACTATACCCCAAACAACATGTGAAGTATGAAACAGCAGTATTAGAATAATTTGATAATTTAAGATATTTTTGTACTCAGTAGGGATTAAAGAAATATACAGTATCTGAACTTGTTATTAATATTTATTGAATAACTCACTCAAATCTCAAATGAGAAGTAGATGATTATGAACCTATTTCTGTGTTAACATCAAGTTAAATAAGCTTCAGCTAATTAGGAGCATTGCAATTACATTGCAATTGACAAATTTATTAAATTAATATATTTGCTGTGTGCTTGAGAGCTGCAAAGATTTAACACTCTGCATCGCATCCAATGGGCAATTAGGCCTGAGAAAAACAAATTAGGCTCACGAGCTTCAGAAATCCAATGGTGTGGAGTCACTTATCAGTAGACGGCATGCAGATGGTACTCTGGCCATTACAAATTTATGGACGGCCTAATGCTTGACTCTGTTAATGTACCTCAGCACAGGACACATCTTCTTTTTCTAGAGCAAAGACAGGCCACATTATTAAAAGGAAAGCAACACATTGCAAGGTATTTTGAAAAATATTTTTATTACAGCTTTCAAATTAGTCATGCTTCTGAAGTGTTTACTGGAGTGCATCAGTGCATGGTATTCCTAATTTTCTTCTTTCATTGAAGTGGTTTGCTTTAATAATTATTTATGGTATTTTATGGCAGATTTGATTAGTATCTGCCCTGCAGTTATCTCTGTTATGTTAAGTTTAATTGCATTATATTTAGATACTCTTACTATAATTTTGTTGGTGATGTTACAATTGGTTCTCACCAGTTCTGCAGACCATTTACAATAACCAAAGCTGAGTTTTTTATTCAGTAAAATAATGGATGATTTAATTTGTATTTTTGCTGAATAAATAAGCCTATAGGGGGAGGTTAAAGTGAAAGGCTGGCAGCAAAGCAAGGGATTCAAATCTAAGGGGCACAAAAAATATGTAAAACATGCAGTAATATGGGGCACTGCCTGTGCACATTGGCAAGTTTCAGTCAGCCACGGGGAATGATATGAAATAAAAAGATGCAGCAAATTCTGTAATTAGGAACCTTTTTTTATAAAATTAAACTATGAAAATAAAATATATGTTTGAATATTCATTGAATATTCATTGCTTGCCCATTTGTACATAAATTGTATAAATTATTTAAGTTTTCCATTCTAGGGTAACCCAGATAGAACTGTTATCCTTTGTTTTTCTGCTTCTGGCACTTTAACTGCTAAGGCTGCTGCTACTGTATATCTTTTCATTTTAATGTGGAAATATTTTTTTTTTTACTTTTATCCATATTGTTACTATGCTTTAAATCATCACATGCAATGCATTTTGATGAAATTTGTTATAATAAAAGTTGGTGGGTTTGTTTTTTTGTTAAAATGTTATCATATTTTGATGTTGGAATCGGTGTCTTGTACCCCAAAGACAAGGCCAAATCACAGTACTTTAGCAAAACCAGCTTTATTCAGTTCAAAACAGGAACAGCAAGGTTATTTATTGTAGCGGGATCTACCATTCCACTATACACAGATACAGCAAACAGGCAGAGTCGGGGCCAGGTCAGTGGCCAAGTTTTAATGTTCTCCGCATCACCTGTCGGGCAACCAGCACTTTGCGCGTGGCAGTGGTCAGCTTGTAGATGTTTCTGTGGTGCTTCGAATCTGTGGTTGCCTTGGCAATGGACAAGCAACCCTCAAAAGATGTGGCAGTTGCGCTTCTGCGTGCGGTCCCGTTGGGGAGGGTCTCCAAAGAGGCAATCGCGCTTCTGCATGTCGTCCCTTTTGGGCAGGGTTTTAAAGAGTTCAGAAGTTCCATAATATGTATTTTCATGCACATATAGTGCAACAAAAAACCATATTTGCCCCTTTCATCATTTTTAAATTTTTAAGAGTGAACTTTTTTTAGCTTATTCCATTTGTCTAACAAACAAAGAGGACCACACTCACTCAAGTTCAAATTTAAATTCATTTCTACATATTTGCAGTGCAATGAGATTCTTACTTGCATGTTTCCTACATACAAGCAACAGTAGTAGAATACCAACAACAATCAAGGTGTACACTTACAGTAAATGTAACATCACAGAAAAGAGGTTCGAAATCTGCATATATACAACTTCCACACAAATATTGGGATTTATAAAAGAAAATGTGCGTATGTTTGCAGCAACTCTGACCCATCCATACGCAACATTTTGGAGAAACTGGGGAATGAAGACACCATTAATCAAGTACAGAAGTGCAAGAAAACCAGTTAAGTGATGACTCAAATGTATAATAATTCATATCACCAGGATGTGTTTATAATGTGTGTTGATGTGACAAACAAATCCTCAAAAGTAACAGTTACTATTAGTAACTATTTTAATTCTCTTTTAATTGGATCAATGCTGTGCTTTTGCACTGAAGAACTTTTTTGAGTTTTCATCAGTTTATATCAGATATCTGTTTTCACTTCTCACAGATCTGGCTGAGAGGTCAGGAATATCTCAGCCATACTTCACTCCATCATGTCTGCTGTGCTAGAAGACATAAACCAACATCCAGTTTTTGTATGGTGTGGGTGCACCTATATAAAACATAACATGATTTTGCCAACATACAAAAGGCAATTTGCACCAGTGTCTGGTTCTCCTAATGTAATTGGAGCACTATACTGTACTCAACTTGCAAAAAGGGCACCTAACAAGAATGAAGCTGCTTTTGTTAACTGTACGCTGTTATATTCCATTAATGCACAAGTCATCTGTGATGTAATGATGTGGCTGGTAAACATAATGTCTCAGTGGCCTGGGTCACCACTTGATTAATCTATTTTGAGGTAGTTTTGCCAGATGCAACGGTACTGTATGTGATGAATGACTTGTTGGCAAGGTAACAGGCTGAACCCACAGTATTTAATATGGCCTGTACTATTCATTGTAACATCAATTGTGTCATTACATGTGCCAAGTGATAATGGCTACCCCTTCAGACACTGGCGAATATGCCTATCCCAGGCTTCCAGAGCACAGAGGAGAGGAGCTGTAATGCCACCCATGATCTTGGGCTCTCATTTGCAGAGCACAAACAGATACACTTGAATGCAGGTGGCGGGGTCTCAGTGAGTGAGGAGGGAGGCTGCTCTACCATCCAATGGAGTTCTGCAGTATTAAGACTGCATATGTATGAGGCTGATTAGCCTGCTCCATGTATGGATGTTTTAGGATGGTGTTTGTGGTGCATTCACGTGTGCATATTTACAATGTGATTGTGATTTATTTAAATCACCTTGTGAGCTGGTTTAACTTACTTAGTACAGCAATTAATGTTACAAAATAAATTCAATATGCATCAAACAGATTGTTACGGACATGAAAAAGCCATTAAAAAATATCAAAACCATGTTTTATATTTATATTTGAACAGATGTCTAGCATGATACCGAATCAAATAACTTTAACTCAATGCCACAAAAGATTGTTTGAATTGTTGAATTAATTTGGTTATTAGGAAAAGCTGGGTGCATAATGAATGGCAAATATAAACTCTTCTTTATGATCTACATTTTTGAAAAAATGAAAAAATTAAAGGAACACTTTGAAAACATATCAGATTTCAAAGGGAAAAAGAATCATGCTGGATATCTATACTGATATGGACTTGATAATGTGTTAGGAATGAAAGGATGCCACATCATTTGATGGAAATGAAAATTATCAACCTACAGTGGGCTGAATTCAAAGACTGAATTTCACACAGCAGCCTAAGCCATTTTGCTGAAATTTCATTGCAGCTATTCAAAATTGTACTCAGTAGTTTGTCTGGCATCCATGTGCTTTTATGCATGCAAGACAATGTCAGGGCATGCTCGTAATGAGACAACGGATGGTGTCCTGGGGAATCTCCTCCCAGATCTGGACCAGCGCATCAACTGAGCTCCTGGACAGTCTGAGTTGCAACCTGGCAGCGTTTAGATGGACGGAAACAAAATGTCCCAGATATGTTCTATTGGATTTAGGTCAGGCAAGCATGGGGGCCAGTCAGTGGTATCAATTCCTTCATCTTCCAGGAACTGCCTGCATCCTCTCGCCACATGAGGCCAGGCATTGTTTTGCAGCAGGAGGAACCTAGGACCCACTGCACCAGCATAGGGTCTGACAATGGGTCCAAGGATTTCATCCGAAAATCTAATGGCAGTCAAGGTACTTTTGTCTAACCTGTAGAGGTCTGTGTTTCCCTCCATAGATATGCGCCCCCAGACCATCACTGACCCACCACCAAACCGCTGATGCTGAACGATGTTACAGGCAGCATAACATTCTCCATGGCTTCTCCAGACCCTTTCACATGTGCTCAGGGTGAACATGCTTTCATCTGTGAAAAGCACAGAGCATGATCTTACAAGTCAGTCGACGACAGAAGGTGAAATATGAATTGATTTTGACCTTTTAGTCTGGTGTTGAGGTAGGGACGTAATATCAGCATCCTAAAATCCTGTTGCAGCTACTTTCGAATAATATTGCCTAATATTCAATGCAGTAACATGCAAAATATAAATAAACGTGATCTTATGATTGGTATAGCCTTTTCTAATAGTATGACAGAATTAATAGCACTTTACATATGTACCTTAAGAAATATAAAATAATACTTCTTGGCTTGGGTGATGCACAAGCACTCAAAATGAGTGTGATGATTTGGTAGGCGAATTCAGTACACCTGCTTTACATTTTTCTCGCAGACCGCACTCCGGTCACCCTCATAATTGATCATCTTCCACCCATGAGTTGCGGAGAGATAGTTACGCTTCACATATAATTCCAGTAATATTTACCTTTCATTGCTATTACTATCTATATACTTTCCATAAGTTTAATGGCCTTTTCAGCCACTGAATAACATTAATAATATTGACAGTGACTCTCATTTAAATCTAATATAGCCTAACAATTGCATGTATTTTTATTACACAAGGATGTACTTCTTCCTTGTGCTCTTTCCCTTTAAAGCTGCAAGCTGATGACTGAGAGAGGGTGAAACGTTAATTACCAGCATGCTGCCATTATTGGGCAATTAAACAGCCAGCTTAGCAAACTGAGGAGAAACAAAACACAATAACTTAAACTTGGTATTGATCTTGTTGCATTGTTCACTGCAACACCAATTAGACCTGAAGATTGCCTTCTCTTAGTATTGTACTATGTAGTCTGGTCTTCATCTGAAGCTAATACCTGTATGGTGCTATCTGAGGTACTGTCACTACAACTGAGACTAAATGGTTTTGTTTTTTTGGAGGGAAAGGGGGGCTGTTGAACTAGGACAAACATACCATAAACAAAAGCATGGGAAAACCAGCAGGAAAACGCCATTAAAACAGTGACTGGGCTAGAGATAGTAGCTCAATCCATTGAGACACCATGTCATTGCTGAAAAAAATGCATATGACTATATTAAATGAAAATGATCAAGTGCAGAAATATAATTATCATAAAAGGAAAACACAATTTCAACTCATTTTAATTTAATTAATATATCTTCAATGCTAACGCACAGTTGAAATTACTCACACACTCAAGATAAATTAAAGCTTTTTAAAAATACTTACATATGTAGTAAACATCTGTAGCAATAATGACCACAAGACACTGTGAAGGTTTGGGGCAGCAAACCGTATAATTTTTCCCGGCTGCAAAACTTATTCAAAATCAAGTCCATGTTCACATGACTCAGTCCAAAACAGAACTGTCTTTGTATTAACAAGATGGCGACTTTAAAGGCCATTAAAGGAAGTGATGTCATCAGGGCCGGAATCGGAAGTGACGTCGTTGGCTGCCCCAGAGCCGGGCGGGATTTCCCTAGAATGGTCTGCAAGTGATTGAGAGATAGAATTAGTGCACTTCGCTACATCCTGGTCCGGCGTGGAATTTGTATTTGGGCCCTTTAGTTGCCTCCTAAACACGCGTGTGTGACACATCTTCATAATTTAAATAAAATGCAAACATAAATATTGTAAAGTGCAAACATAAATATTCAAACTCATTTGAAAAAATACAATGGTCTGTGTCTCACCAGGTAGCACACACACACACACACACCCACATCTTAGAAGGAAATGTCTGAAAACCTGGAATACCTGGAGGAAAACCAACACTGTAACAGAAAAATTATAATAGTTATTACAGTTTTTTTGGGTAATCTATATTTGACACTAATTTTACATTTCATTATTGTTTTCTCAAAGTTGGATTTTTTTCCTTTTCTAAAGCTGTGTTATATTCTGTGAGAGCCTTCAAGATGTGAATAGTTGCCACAAAGTTGCTAGGAAAAAACGGACAGAAAAGCATGGAACCTAACATTACCAGCACAATGGTACAATGGTCAGTGCTGTGCACATCACAGTTAGCCAAAATTATGGATTTCCCAAAGAGTTACATGTATTTTGTTTTACTGAAAGCAATTAATGCCACAGCATGTGTGCTACATTTTCTTTTTGGTTTAATGTTTTGTTTTCATTAATAGATCTGATAGACTTTCTGGTCACTAACTTGGGCTTAACATTACGACACTGTTTTCATCTTCTAGACACATTAAAATTGAAACTGCTACATATGCAATTTAGGATTGCGGATGCCAGAGCCAAAACTGGATATAAGGCAGGATGCAATCCTGGAGAAGACACCATCATAAGGCGTGCAAATGTTCACTTATTCCATGCCAATTTAGTTTCAGCATTTAAGATAAACACTTTTCTTTATGAAGTAGGATGAAACTGTTGAGTCTGGAGAAAACACCTGCAGACACGACAGCATGTATAAATGCCACACACGCAGAACTCGGGCCATAATTTGAACCCAGGACACAGGAGCTGTCAGACAGCAGCATATGAGGTAAGTTATAAGTAAACTCCTTCCAAAAAAAATATGCCTACTGCAGTAAAACAATCAGGCACCTTCAATATAATATCCTAAAAATGTAACATGCACATCCATTTTATGTATGTGTATGTGAGAGACTATGTTTTGATTTACTAGCAATTTGCCTTGGACAAGATTCACTTTAATCAGTGGCAGCTGATAAATGTAAATACGATTGCGTGCATTTCTAAAATAAATGAAAATGTAAATACAAAAAATGAACAATGTCTGCATCATTAATCAATTAGTAATTAATAACAACTTTTTACTGCTTCATCCTTTCACCTCTCTTTTTAAAAACCATCCATCTTCCTGTTAGGCTTCTTTTCTCAGGTGTGTACCCTCATCCAACATCTCATTACCTAACATCTGCTAATCCATGTGTCAAGCTACTGCATCTGTGACCTTCTCGCCCATTGTCTCTTGTGCATCTTCTCTTTTCCATTTGTTTTTGGAGACAACTCCCCAATTAATGAGTAGTCAGTTGAGCTTTATTATACATACAGTACCATCAAAATTTATTTACTTCTTCCTGATCACCTGTATTATTGCTCAATTTTGGGTCTTCAAATAAAATCCAATATTAGATAAATGGAACCTGAGTGAACAAATAAAATGTATTTCCTTTTGTGTATGTCATTTATTGAATGAAAAAAAGTTATCCATGTGAAAAAAACATAATTGCCCCTAAAACATAATAACTGGTTGTGTCACCTTTAGCTGCAATGACTTCAAACAAACAGTTCTTATAATATACTTTTTGTCTTTCACTTTGCTATGGATAAATTACAGCCCACTTTTTCTTGCAGAACTGTTTTCATTCAGAAACACAGATAGGTTATTGAGAAAGAATATTTCCTGGTTCTGCCACAGAATCTCTATTGGGTTTATGTGTGGACTTTGACTAGGCCATTCCAAAAGTTTAGTTTAGATTATTTTCAGTTGTTATGATGTGGAGTTGCATTTGTGGTTTGGATCATTGTCTTGCTGCATTACCCAGCTCTTCTTAATTTTTAGCTCATATAGTGATAATTGGATTTCTTTAAGTATTTTCTAATGTGGAGCAGAATCCATGATTTATCCAGGTCGTAAGGCAGCAAACCATCCCCACACTATCATTCTACTACCACCAGACTTACTGTTAATATGATGTTGTTATTCTCTGCTTGCTTTACACTAGACATAAAAGAACCTGTTCCTTTTAAAAACTTGCACTTTTGTCTTATCCATTCAAAGAACATTCTTTCAAAAGGTCTGAGAATTACCCAGTTGCTTCCTGGCAAATGCCGAGATGATGAGCATTTATGTTTGTTTTATATAGAAGTGATTCTTGCCTTGCTGCTCTCCAGTAAAGCACATTTAGTCCAGTGTGTTCCACATTTTGGGGTCGTGAACACTGACTTTTGCTAAGGTAAGCTATGTCTGCAGCTCTTTGAATATTCTTTTAGGCTCCTTTGTGAATTCCTTGATAATTTTACACTAAATTTATGGAGTTATGTTTGGACACTGTTCATTCCTGGGTAGATTTACTAATGTTCCAAGTGTCCCAGGTATTTTCTTTGTGGAAAAAATGGTTGTCACTGTGGTCTGGTGTAGTATTAAAGCTTTCAAAATAGCAATGTAGTCCTTTCAAAGACTGACAGACATGAACAACTCCTTTTCTGAGCTTTTCCAGGATTTCTTTTGATCATGGCATTATGACATTTTTCAATATTTCTTCTGGTGCCCTGTGTTTGAGGGTGAGGGTGAAAATAAGTGAGGTTTATAACAAGCATGGCTGACTGTAATCAAGCAGGTAACTCTATCTTTTGAAACTGGGTTGATTTACAGTAGCTGGGGGCAAAAAATGTTCACTGAGTGTGACAGGTGGAGCTGGATAACTTTATTCATTAGAAAAATTAAATAAGTTAAAATATGTTATTTGTTCACTCAAGCAGCTTTTATTTAACATTAGCTTTTGGTTGAAGCCCAGGAAACTTGTCAAACATTTGCAACTATAGATGAAGTCAAAATTGAACTTAGCACTTGCATTAACTTTTGTATTATTTGTTTTTCCCTGATCCCTTTTAAATCATCCTGGTAAATTACTAATTTGGCACTCTTAGATTTTGCAGTCACCTGAGCACACTATAAAAGGGCTGTTGCTGGCCACAGCGTTTTTGTTTGGGCATTAGCAAGCACTTAACTACTGTGTTTTGGCTTCTCTCCTGTGCTCCTTTTCCCTGGAATTTAATAGTTTTCTTTGGTCTTATTTCTCTTGGGATTTTTTTGTTTAGAATTAATGTAGTTTACCATTTGAGACTACTGCATATTTGTAATTTTGGTATTTAGAATTACAGGTTTAGAACTAATGATTTCAAATTTTGGATTTGTATTTTGGCTTGGGGAATAACTGTCACCATTTTTGTTTTTGCTCTGATCCTTTTTTGTTTTAAGTCACTTTGTTATGATTTTTGGTTTAATGGAAAGGGAAAGTGTAACAGGCCTAACTGATGTATTAATTAAACCCTTACTCTACAACACATTTTCACACTCAGTATTTATGTTTGCCACCATCAACCTGTCACAGTTAGTGTTACATAAAAGCTACTGATATTCAGTTGACACACATTTTCCATTTCACAAAATGGAAAGATCAATTAATTTCCTACCTTTAATGGGACATTTGGCATTGGGAAGAGGCTGCTAGTTTTTCATAATCAAGAGTGTAGGAGCTGGTTGAAAGTGTCGGGCATTCTGACAAGTGATCATCTGTCATGGTGGATCTGAATTTGGCCTTTATTGTTGTCATGTGGGTGTAAACAGATTCAAAAAAGTATGTTGATCCAAAAAGGGCTGACGGGCAAAAGACACATTTTCTTATTTTAGGATACGTGTTGTGATAAAGGCACTCTATAGCGCCCGACCTAGCACAGACTGACACAGGTTCAAAAACACAAGAAGACCTTTATTATCTTCAGCTGAAAGAAACATCGTCCCCGTAATCCCTCCAGCCACAACACAGTCCCAAAAGCACTTAAATCACACAACACAACCCTTTTGCTGGCACCACCACTCCTCCCAGACAATCTCATCCTCTTCCTCCCGATTCTGGCCACTGAGTGGTGGTGGCTGGCCCCTTTTATAGCCCACCCAGAAGTGTTCCAGGTGCTTGATCACCTGGTTCCAATTGCACTTCCGGGTGCGGCTGAAGAGTTTTCCAGCTGGGCTGTGGAATCCATGCAGCACCCCCTGGCGGCCACCCCAGCTCCCAACTGGGCTGTTGAGGAGTCCATCTCCCATGGAGCTCTGCGGGAGGTTGAGGCATCACCGCCGGCCAGGGAGGCTGCCACCAAGCGTCCCGGGGGAGGTATTGAGTTGCCCATGGTTGCTTCCCCGGAACATATGCAGCAGGGTTGTCCCGGCCATGCCCGCCACAGTGTCCTCTAAAAGTAGGCTCCAGAATTCACCCTTCATGTCAGTGGTTGCTACTGAATGTCATTTTGAAGGATAATGATTTCATTTTCCTCAGCTGTTGTATCCAGGAAAAAAAGTGATCCCATTTTAGAGGCAATGTTATTTAAGTCAATATTTGTGCCAAACAGGAAACACATGTATGTGGCGACTACCTCATGTGGTGCAAAGTCAGTAAAATTCTAATGAGATGCTCTGAACTTGTTCAATGTAACAGGTATTGCTGAGAAGAGCTGTTGCTATGCCCTGACGCTCAAGTTCTGACTGAATATTTGGAAAGTATTGTAGGTTATGGCACTGCAGCTTTATTGAAAGTAGTTGTAACTCTAAATTCCGTTCATGCAGAATACCACTTAGGTCAAGGAGAAATGCTAAATCCATCAGCCACTTTTCATCATCTAGCTGTACACATTCAGCATGTTTAAACTGCTGAAGAAAGTCTTTGACTTCAGGTAGTAGCTCACACAATCTCTACAGAAATTTACCTTTGCTTAGCCATTGCATATTTGTATGTAGCACAAATCTGTGTTCTGTATCAGTCTCCTCCATGTGTACACAGAATAGCTACCTCTGTTGACTTCTTGCCTGAATGGAATTTGCAGTCTTCATTGCAACATCCATCACATCTTTCACGTTCAAGCCCTTGCTGTATAAAACTTGCTGATGGATGATGCAATGATAATGCATAAAGTCTGGAAAAGACCTGTGTCATTTACATAGGGCAAAAAAACATTATTACAATCAACCATTGCAGGGGCCCCATCAGTGGTAATGGAAATAAGCTTATAAATGGGCAGGTGGATCTTGTCAGAAAGTTCAATGAAAAACTGAAAAATATATTCTCTACATGTTTGCCCTTTCAGTGGCAAAGTGACAAGCATCTCCTCTTTGGCACTAATATCTTCAAACATCATTTGTATGTAAATACACAAATGGACCACATCTACCACAGCAGTTGACTCATTAAACTAAAGAGAAAAACACTCACATCCTCTCAATATCCATTCTCACACTGCTTTTATGTTATGTTAAAATGCTCAATTTTAAATCTAAGTAGGATACAGCAAGGCACTATATATGAACATAATACTTTCCTATTAATGAACTTGAAAAATACAGACTTTTTTAACAAGGAAACAGATGCCAGACATATGCTGTCACACACGTGCGATTGGGAGGCAGCTAAAGGGACTGAATAATAGTAGTACCACGCCAGACCAGGGGGTGGCGAGCTTCACTGACTTTATCTCTCAATCCTCTGCAGTCCATCCATGGGAAATCCTGCTAGGTTCCAGCGCCATTAATGATGTCACTTCCGGGAACAGTGCTATTGATGACGTTACTTCCGGCACTGGCATTTTTCAGAAAGAAGCACGGTATGTATATTTACATTTATTCGCTTAACAGACACTTTTATGCAAAGCAACATACAAAAGAGGTCAACGTAATCAAGTAACAATATACACAGGAGTAAGATTTTTACAATGAACTGTATCATTGATGAGGTTGGTGGCTGTGTTATTTGACATCAGAAGCTAAAAAAAGAGATAGACATACAGTATGGGAAATCTTTGTTGTGGATTTGGAGTAATTGCTACTTATTGAAAAAAAACAAAATACTGATTTATTGTTCCTATTATGGACTTCCTGTCCACAATAGAACACTGGGCTAAGTTTTTTACGCATTTGTTTTATATATGGCAGGAATGAGTGGAGAATTGCCAGTGATAATAAGCAACCTACATGAATTATTCATGTGAGAATATGTAAGAATAGGAACGGAAAACGGTGAGAAAGGAATTCAGAAATAAAGAAGAAAGAAATACTTCTTGAAAGACGCAGTTTTGAATAGGTGTTTTCCTGGAGACGACACATAATGAGTGGAAGGATCTAATCCTAGAAAAAGACACGTACAACAATAGTTTTGTTGCATGTATCTTGGACTTCCTGGAACTGTGGACGATAATTCAGTATGATCATTTTGCCCACACATATGTTGTTATTTTCAGCCTTTGTTTGCAGTGCGTCTGATAGTTCTTTGTATTGTTCCACACGCAGATCTTGTTGATGTAATCTGAGATAGTTGAGACGCGTGCCCTCTGTTTTAACATACGCATCTACGACGTACTGTTGGAATAGTTTGCTGCTGGAGTGCAAAATACTAAATGTATTCCTCATTGATAATCTGTACGCGTAAAATTGGCATTGAGTAAGCCTGATTCGGTTGGCGGTTCTTTTATCAGGAACATGCTGTAAATCTTTGCGCAAGCCAATGTCTCCATAAAGGAATAGAAGTGGATAAACCATAGGATCGCAATTCATATTAAGTGTGGAAATCCGTTTACAGGAGTTGCCTCTGGGATAGATGCAAATGTCCCTTTCGGCAGGGGGTTCGCCATCTTCTCCAACGAAAAACGCTGTAACATCTGTGTGACATGTCGGGGCATTGTATCGTCGTAAATCCTGCCCAGGGTTTTCCTTAAAAAACATTCTTACAGATGCTGTTGGATTGGACTGAGCGATTTCATGCATGTGTTTTTTTGATTTAGCAAAAGAGTTGATGGTTCTGAGCATGGGATCTAGCTGGAGATGTTCATTTTCACTGCATGCAGAGTTTGCTTTATTTTGTAAGCGTACTTCAGTGGCTTGCGCTGTGTCAAAAAAATACAACTGTCCATATCCTGGAGAAGTAGAAGTGTTAGCGTATAGTGGAGAAATTTGGGGATAAATTTGCCCATGTATTTTAAAACAGTATGGTCCGTGGCCAGGAGGTTGAGTTATCTGTGCACCCATGGAAGCAAACGCTACAGAAGAGTTGTATTCTCAAATGTGTTCATGATCATTTTTACCTTCTGATGTTTGCTGTGTAAGAAGCTGTTGTAAAGACACAGGTGGCTCCCGCAAAGGTGGTAAAGCTACTTTACCGTCGTGGCAGCACCTTGAGTACTTGTTGGATATATTACGCTCAGCAGGCCAGTATAGTGCATGACAGTGTTTGCACTGCTGGTCTGGAGTCCCAATGTTGTACTCTTGGACGAGAAGACAGGAATGAGGTGAAGAAGTACCTGTGGTAACCGGAAGAGGATTGTGTGTATGTCTGCTGAGACTGCGTTGGTGGACTGCATGTCGGTTGCGTGTGGGCGGGACTGGTTTTGAAGAGGAGCCACAGGCAGCGTGGGAAAGGGTTTGGAAAAGGACGAATAGGAATCGAGAAATACCGTGTTGGCTGCGTGTGCGCAGGACCGGTTTTGAAGTGGAAGCAGAACGAACCAGAAGAGAAATATATATAAGAGATACTTCTACAATCATCCTGCAAGCACTTCGTGATCAATTAGTCAATTGCAATCGACTAGTTGGACACACCTGCTCTAGAATATACAAAAGGGCAAGAAATAGAAAACGGTCAATAAAGAAAGGCCCAAATAACAAAAACACTCAGAGTTAACTAAAAAAAAAGAAATCCTCTGCAGTTTAAATGAGTCTTGCTAAGCCCTTTAAGCCCTTAAAGAGGGCCCTGGGTAGCAACCCCATTAGTTTAACTCCTGCAGTGCTGAAACGCTCCACTCAAGATTAAAGGGAAAAGGGGAGAAAAACAACCAAAAAATATTTACAAAACCAATTCAAGAAAAATTACAAAATTATCAAGAGAAACACACAAACCCAATGAAAAGTAATTGCATAATAAAAGGATGTACATAATGAAAAGCTTTGTTAACAAAATTACCCAAATCATTTACAAAAAAATAAAGGATATAAAAAAAATTCAGGAAAAGAGCCCCAGTATCGCCAGGACACCTTTATTCTTATTTATTGTTTATTTTTTTTAATTACGCTTTGAAGAAGGTTTTAGCTTATTTTCTATTCTTTAGTTATTTAATGAATTAAAGTTCAGATTTATATTTGAATAAAACTGATTAATACATGAATTAAAAAATTATTTAGTTGCTTATCGAAATTTGTATGTAGCATTTGCAGCTCTGGCCTTCCCACCCAAGATTAAATCATAACAGGAATCAGTAGGGAGCAGATACTTTTTCACAGCATTGTTTTACATCTCCGACCTAGATAACACTTTAAAAAAAATAGGTATGACAATGCATAACATAGACTTCGACACTAATACTCCAGCAATATATGTACATTTTACATTGCATATGTATATTTTACATTGCAATGAATCAAGAATGTATTCATTCACTCATTTCACAACCCACATGATCCATTTCAGGGTCACAGGGATCCAGTGACTATTAAAGCAGTACTGTTGGATGCAAGATGGGAACTAAACCTGAAACGGATGCCAGTCTGTCGCAGGGCACACTCATGTACCTACTTACAGTCAAACCCTTCCTCTGCAAAATCAGCTTTTCTATACTCACATTTGTACACTAAAAATATTTTTTATATATTTGTTAATGGTGGTGTAATATTTTTAATATCTACAATGTTTTGGTAGTGATTTAAAAACATGAGAGTAGGGGTTTAAAGGACTCCTGGAGGCCCAGAGCTTAGAAGCAGCTGTTTTTTAACTATTGCAACATTATGCACTGATACAGCGCTTTGCTGCACTCACCTCACAATGAACCACCTCAGGAACAGTGTGAGTTTTTTTCACAGTGGCTGGAGTGCCAGTCCTACCACCAGTCCCAGAGTTTTCTCTGCAAGTTGGAGGACCTGCTTGCAGGGCTGGATGCATGTTAGTGTCATACTCAGGAAAGAGCAATTGCAGGTTAAGGGCCTTGCTCAAGGGCACAAACTAAGCACAAGCAGAATTAACATGAATGTACGAGGGATATCCAGAAAAAAAGGTTACAAGTGCCCTGGAGGGTGCAGGGAATTTTTTTTTCGAAGGTTGGCATACCTGCGTGTAGAGGGGTCCTAACGGTCAAAATAAGCCCGGGACCGCGACAGTCAGTTGTGAAATGTCATCACAGCAAGCGAGTTCGTCAACCTCTGCTGAGGCCGTTTGCTCCACCTACCGCCGATGCGAGATTCGTTTGGTCATCAAGTTCCTCACTTTGCGTCGCGAATCCGCAGCCTAGGTCCATCGTCAGCTTGTGGAAGAATTGTTAAAGAATTCTTAAGTGGGAAACGTTTTTCCAACGATGAGGAGGTGAAGGAGACAGTGGAGAAGTGGCTTTCGGAGGTGGAGCGGAGCGTATTCGACGAGGGTATAAAAAAGCGGGTGCCCAGGCTGAAGAAGTGCATCGAAGTTGACGGTGATTATGTTGAGAAATAAACACATATTTTGGAACATACCCTGTAAATTTGGTTGAAATATATTCATTTTTCGATTTTTAACAGCTGTTGTAACCTTTTTTTCTGGATATCCCTCGTGGCTATAGCAGAATATACTCTAAAACAGTTTGTACCAGATCTATAGCTGGAAATTAATTATTTGCACAAATCATTCAAAATATATATTTTGTTACAAAGTACTACATTTCACAATTCATTTTTAAGTGACTAAAGGACTTAGTTTAGCTCGAATTGGGTCTTATCTTGGCTTGGCAGTTGGTTAACATTACTGTATAAGCTGCTTTGGTGATGTCCAGAGCCAGCTGTGCTTGCATTAGAAGATATAAGTGGTTGTGGTTGTTATAAGGCCATGAATCCACCCATTTATCCATCCATTACCAAATCTTAATCCAATTCAGGGTAGCTGGGGTTGGGGGCATTGGCAGAAACCAAAGGGAACACTCTGTCACACAGTACCAAATTAGAGGTGTTTATTAGCCTATAACAAACATTTTTGAAATGTGTGAGGAAAACCAAAGTACCCAAAGAAAAATTCACATATATATGGGAACAGCAAGCAAATTCCACACAGACAGTAGCCATCCTGAATTCACATCCATGGATCAGCTCCTTCGCTGTGCTGTCCAGGCTGTAAGTAAAGTCTACTACATTACACATACAATTCAAGGACTGTCCTTCATTTTACACAAAAAGATCAAAAGAAAAAAAAATAAGAGAATGTAAGGATAGTATTAATAAGCAGCTTAGTAAGTGAAGATGGAGAAGATTTAGAGGATTAACACAGACACTTAAAACAACAGAGAAAATTGAGGAAATCTTAAAGAAGAAAGACATGAAGGAGAAAGGGAGATAAGAGCAGAATCTGCTTTACCAAGATAAGAACCGTCAAAAATTATCATCAAGCACAGAAACTCTAAAAATGAATATTTGGGTTAAAGAAGAAAGAAGGAAACATCTTCATACTACTAACTTAAAAATAACAAATATTGTACAAGGGGACAGGTTTAAATGTTCAAAAAGGGGCTTAAATGATAACTCGGTGGTTAATGTAACTTACTGTACAACTCCAGGGGATCTGGGATCCATTCCCAGCAACACCAGTGTCTGTGTTGAAAAGGCCTGGCTACAAAAGTCTTCTCCCAAATCTCAAAGACCATTATGTTAATGTTAACTGCAAAATTAATCTAGTGATCGCTAACATTTGTGTGACTGAGTCCTATAAGAACTATAAAGTTCAAAAACACAGATGGTTCTTGCTTTGTGATCACTGCTACCAAACTTATTGCCATCTCCATGTATAGGTGGATAAAATAATGACTCGTCCTTACAATCAGAATGCAGGATAAGGCATTTCCTAAAAGATAAACTTTTAAAAAGATGGACTAAATAGAGAAGTGTGATTTCTTACGTATGTAATCAGGAATCTAATATAAGTGAGATACACTCTCTACCTTTCAGCTGGAAACCAATGCAATATAAAGCAACTGATATAAAAATGAAACAGTAAGGCTTCAGAACAATTTATTTTGAATTTAAATAAGAAACATAAAAAACACCAGCTAGCAACAGTAGGTGTCCAACATAGACAAAATAGTCACAGAGCTTTTATTACTTTGAAATAACATTTTATTCTTCTTTCTTATTTAGCAGATGCCTTATACAAGATGCTTATAAAAATCAATATGTATACCATTCATCTGAGTGTCTGACAACAGAGAACAAAATTAATTTGCAAGCAGAGCTCAAAGAGCTTAGTACTACCATTTATCTGAAAACTTAATTAGGACTATCAATAACAAAATAAGTGTGTCCAAAATAAACTGTATAAATAAATATACATACATAGAGATATAAGAAATAAGGACAATAAAAAGAAAGGTTGGTTGTTTGGATCAGAACAGTGTTTTCTACATCAAAAGGAAAAAAACTCAAATAGTTCCAAGATGCTTTGTAAAGAGGAGAGTCTTTAATAGGCTCCTGTTGATCAATACATTAGGAGCTGCTAAGAGGGTCGTGGTCATAGTTTATAATTATTTCTTAATATTACTTTATATATGGGGAAGCAGAATATCAATCCCCATAGTAAAATAATAGTAGACATATTACTGTATCAGTAAGTTCCAAAGCCTATGACAGAAACATTTAGGACTAGACAGTAACCAAGCGTAATTGGAAAAACTTCCATTACAGAGCACACTCATGCACACACCCCCCATCTCTGCCACATAATAGGCTAATACACAACTGCTAATCAACTTAATATGCCTGATTTTTTAAATATGAGAGGATCTTGGAGTACCCATAAAAAATTAGTGCTGCCACTGGGAGAACGTATAAATCTCTAAATCGTGAGTGACTATGCTAGAAGTTAAAACCGTTCCTATGAGGCTCCCTATGATTTTTATTTTCCAAAAAAAGATCAGAGCCATACAGGGTGAACTCTCCAATTTCAACCCAGTCTCAAGTCCTGCTGGTAATTATTACCTTTTCCTGATTTCTGATTTTTTTTTTTGTTTTGGTTATGGTTATCTGGTTTAGAATTGTGGGCTCTATTCTTTGTTTAAGGAGTAGAGTTGGGTTTTTGGAATATCTTCATCTTCTGGTTAGTTTTGGCTTTTTCTGTTGTAAAACAAAATACAAAAATAAGATGAAGAGTTGGAGCATCTTGTAGGGTAACCTAGTCTAATTGATGGAATAAAATAACAAAAAGATTGCAAATAACAAGAATGTTTTTTCAGAAGTGTGTCAATAAACAGACTGCTCAATATCGCGGTGAAACCCCTTAAGAACCCCAGTGGGGACTGGGCGGTCTCATGGTCTGGAATCCCTACAGATTTTATTTTTTTTTCTCCAGCCGTCTGGAGTTTTTATTTTGTTTTTTCTGTCCCCCCTGGCCATTGGACCTTACTCTTATTCGATGTTAATTAATGTTGATTTATTTTGTTTTCATATTGTATTTATTTTTCTATTCTTTATTATGTAAAGCACTTTGAGCTACTGTTTGTATGAATATGTGCTATATAAATAAATGTTGTTGTTGTTGTTAAGAAGTAGCCAGACTAGAAGGGGTGGTGTCAGTTAACTGTGACCCGGAAGTGACATCATTGGTGCTGCCAGTCATCTAATCTGCAAGGGAGAGAGGAGGAGAAGCATTAGGCAATAGCGCCACCCTTGACTCAGTCCTCAAGTTGTCTCCCAAGCACATCGGTGAGACACTGTCTCAAGGATTTTGTTTTTGGTTTTAGTTTTCCTAGTTCTTTGGGTTATAACTGTTAGGTTGTTTAACTATTATTTAGTTGCTGTTTCCCTCATTAGTTTTCACAGTTTTTTCCCTTAATATATTCACCAGATTTTGTAGGGTTATTGTAAATGTTTTCATTAATTTCTGATTTT
>JANRMT010062814.1:97654268-97750773 GCA_026402145.1 Polypterus bichir lapradei
TGAGGTGGTCATTTAACTGCATAATGACTGCCTTCTCTAGAATTTTACTTAAGAAGGGCAGGTTAGAGATGGGTCTAAAATTTTCAAAGGCAGAGGGGTCAAGATTATTTTTCTTGAGCAGGGGTTTAACTACAGCAGTCTTAAGACAGTCTGGGAAGACCCCCGTATCTAATGACGAATTAACTATGTCAAGAATATTGTCAATTAGCACGCCTGATACTTCTTTGAAAAACCTTGTTGGTATTGGGTCAAGGACGCAGGTGGAGGGTTTCAGTTAAGAGATTATACTATGTTTAGGACTCTATATCGGTGGTTCCCAACGTTTTTTTGGCCATGCCGCACCTAGACCTCTCTAAAATCATGATGTCCCCCACTGTAACGTATACCTTATTCTTATTATTAAATATTCAAAAAGTGAACTCCTACTCACATGGAAGAAGCCCATAATGTCATTAATCTGGTATAAGCAAGCTTCCAAAGAACATGGAAACAAAAAGGGAAAGGATAGTTAAAGTACTGACAAAGAAATCACTAAGAAATTGTTAAATAATATAATATGAAGTAGTATGAAAGTACAGCAAATGCAGTTTTGAAAGCATGTAATAAAAGACGTGATATTCATAAATATAAAATAACTTTAATGACAGCTTTTTCTGTAATATTTTGATCATTTTATATTTTTGTTATATTGCAAAATTTTATAATCATTGTTACAATTCATATTATTTTAATGTGAAAAACAATTTCTAAGTAGAAAAACCCAAGCCAGTTGTAAAATCATAAGTTAAAGGGTTCTTCACCATCCCTTCTGTTTATATAAGTATATAAATGTCTCTTTAAAAATATAATTTTTAGTTTTTTTTCTATCATTTTTAACAGTGAATTTGTTTTTTCATTTTATAAATTGTTTAACGTAACTAAATTCTCGAATTACCCCCCTAAAAAATCTAATTGCCTCCCAGTGGGGCGTGTGCCCCATGTTGGGAATCACTACTCTATATAATACCCACACATGTCTATTAGATAATAAAACGCCACAATCTGTTTTTGTGTACGAGTGGTCTCAGTTTAGATTTGGTCTGATTGGTCAGTTTGGCTTTGGTGGCTCAGTGATAGGGATGAGACACAATAGGTTAGGGGTGCCAAGTTAAATTCCTGACTGTTGATATTTTTTCATATTTTCACAAAAAAGTAGTTTAAAATAGAGCATTTTAATAAAAACAAAGCAAAAACAGTACTGAATAATGTTGGGTGGCTAAATACTAATAAGGAACAACCTGAGTTCCTTTTGAAGATGGGAAGTACTAGCGAGAATACAAATGATGTTTTCGCAGCACTTAATGGGGGCCCAGTCTTGGAGGTAAGCAAAACACTTCAAAATTACAGTCTTAAGATTCAGGCATTATGGGAACATGCACGTGACAGGAAACACAGGGCAATAGATCAAAAAATATCAAATAATATAACACAGCTAGTGGGTGTGTGTATAATATGAAATCTTGTGGAAATTAATTGAAACAAACTCTGAAAACAACAAAAATCAGTTTTACTCAATTATTTTATTATTAATAATATTAATATACTCACATTAGTACATGATATGACCTCCTTGACTCGAGGATGCAATTTGGCATGCAATCAACAAACTTTGAACAGTCTTGGTGGATTTTGGGTGTCTTTTTCGGATCCATTGGGAAATAATGAAATGTCATACCCATTTCAATTTCAATATACCAATGGCATATAACAGAAACACAGACACTTATCCTTTTATTAAGATGGATATATACAGCCCTTTGTCCCCATTGATATTCTACCGCTGTTATTCTATTTTAATAAATACTATTTTGCTTTTATATTTCTGTGTTTTGTCTTTATATGTAGAGTGACTGAATAAAGTTAATATAGGGCACTCAGTGTGGTGAGATCGCCTTTCTATCTCACAGGATTAGAAGGCTGAGGGAAACGTCTCAAAAGAGAACACTACAGTAGAAGCAAGGCATCAGTTTTTGGTAAGTGGTATTAACCAATGTTTATTAGCCTCCATGTGTCTAGATTATTCTCAGTGGCCACAATAGATCAATCCTTTGGTGTTGGTTACACTTGTGTTTTATTCACGCCGAAGCTAGTGAATCCATATGTGGACTACTGGAACAGTGACAGACAGTACATGCATCACTTATAATCAGTGATTAAATGGATAAGTTCTGTGTGTATTTAGCTTAGGGTGTTAGAGTACATTAATCTAGCAATGAGCTTGGTGAGTTCCACTTATCCCAAAACAATACACTTTTTTTTTTTTAATATTCTTTATTCTGTGCATAGAAGTAAATGCTCAGTCTTATAGTAAGTTTAACTTTTTTATTTGACTTGTTTGTTGTAATCATTATTGTGTGGATTGTGCCTGTGTGCCTGTGGTGGTCTAGTGGTTGGACAAGTATACTGTATTACTATATTCTCTTAGTGTTAACTTTAGTTAGCCCATGTTTGCAGTGATGAATTACAACCATCTGATAAAATATAAACTTTACCTGGGCTGTACTGTATGAGAACACACACTTGACAGCCATAGACAGTATTGTTCAGTACTGCCATTATATCATCAAAGCACACTGGCAATATGCAAGCGTCTCAGCTTAACAATCGGTGTCATAATATGTTGCTTCTGTTACCCATGCTGCAGTCTTCCCTTTTTCAGGTCACAGTGCCTGCTTTGAAAGCCTTCTACAGTATACAAATGTATAGTGTTAATGAAAGATGTACAAACTGAGTAATCTTTTTTTATAATTAGTGTTTTTTTGTGTGAAAAGACTCCTCTGACTTTCTCTTTTCTCTCCTTGTGATTATAGCTCAACTCTGCTGTGCCTTGGGTCATTGTACTTTATGGTCATTTTCAGAGCAGGACTAATTTTTCTTGCAGCAAGAACATTCTACTATAGAGAAGCACTAAACCCGAGGAAGAGTCTGTCTATATTTTATGTGCTCAATGTACATTGTGTCAGTAAACGTTCAGTATTTCTGTTTACATATCCGTTTCAGCCTTTTGGACTCCCGCCTACAAAAGGAGTTGCCCAAAACAAGATAAAACATACTTTGGACTCCTCTATATCGTTCTACTTCAGGGATTCCTGTCTCAGACTTTACTCCACTAAATACAGCAACATGGCAGAACAACGTTACTGTGTAGAGTATGCCAAGCGTGGCACAGCTGGCTGCAAGAAGTGTAAAGACAAGATCATGAAGGGCCTGGTGCGGATTGGCAAGATTGTCCCAAACCCCTTTTCTGAGTCTGCAGGTGAAATGAAAGAATGGTACCATGTCAAATGCATGTTTGAGAAGCTGGAGAAAGCTCGAGCCACCACTAAAAAGATTGATGACCTTACAGAACTTGAAGGCTGGGAGGAGTTACAGGATGAGGAAAAGAATTTGATTAATAAGCACATAGAAGGTGAGGCTTTTTTAGGGGTTTCCATATCAAATTGGAAGAATAACGAGGCCTTCTAGGGTGTAGAGGAGGGAACTGACGACGGTGGGATGTATGCACTAAGTTAATAATACAGAGTACGTTAGTTTCTTTCTGTATGTATATATGTGTATTTTAGGAGATTGTTTTTTGTTGTTTACTTGCAGAGCTGGCATCAAAAGTTGCAGCTTCCCCAAAAAAGAAGGTTCAGGCCAAACTGACTCCCACTGGTCGGCTGACATCGCCACCACAGCAACTGTCTAGTCCTTCTCCACGCAAGTTCTCTGGATTTTCAGGTATGATGATTTAAAATTATTTACCCTGGCCAACAGAAAATGAGTCAGTAGTCTGCCGAGGATGGAAACACCATAGGCCAGTTTGCACAAGATAAAACCAATTGTTCTTCCAAATGTTTCCATAACTACTCTTTTTTTTAGATGTTGCCCATGCTCATTTTTTAATTTAAAAGTATTGAATACCATTTCAGACAGATCTGTATCAGTGGCATCAATAATAAAGTAAGACAGTTTTATTTAATCCACCACACATAAGTATATATTTTATTTATCCAACTCTTAGATTTCTTAGAAATATAATCTGTTAAGGTTCCATCTATAATAGCAGATTTTTTTTTGTGTTTCAACAGAGTTTTGCTATAACTCAGTTACCTGTGAAGCTTTTGATTTAAAAAAAAAAAAAATATATATATATATATATATATATATATATATATATATATATATATTTATTTTCTTTGTATTTAGGTTCACAATTGAACTTTTTATTGTGTTCTTGGTACTATTCTGATTACCCATTTGAATGTTGAACTTGTTTTCCAGCAACAAAAGCTGAGTCCTCCAGCTCAACCAGTTCACTATCTGCTCAGCTCTGTGACCCTAGCCACAAAGACTCTTTACTGCGGGAATTTAGGAAGCTCTGTGCCATGGTTGCTGACAACGCAAGCTACAATACTAAGACCCAGATAATCCAAGACTACCTGAAAAAGGGGTCCAGTGGAGGTGAGTGAATAATTTAGCCAAGAACCACTCTTATATTTTCAAATACATTAATGAGACCTCTATTTTCATCTGTTTTTTTCTGACAGACTTCCTCACTTATAACAGAACAGTTTAGACTTTCCAATTGACCTAATCACTGGTTGTGTCAGTGAAAGAAATATGAGTATTATATTATTTCTGTGCCTAACATTTCTTCCTGATCATAAAAAAAAAAAAGAATAAAAATCATTGCAGGGTTCCCAAGTTCAGTCCTGCTGTACCACTGTGGCTATAGGTTTCATTTCAACCACTTTCACAAATCAGTGTGATAAGTGGTCTATGGTGTTGGGTGAATTGTGAATAGATAATCGTGTGCGAGGCTCCAGTTGGGTGTGGATGTGTGCAAGTGCTTTTTGCTTCATGGTTAATTTGGGTACTTCACCGATTGTGCTGCATACACGTGGGGAGGCAGGCAGATCGGTCAGATACCTCAGTTGTGCCTCGGAGGCAGTAACTTGTCACACTTGCATCCAGTTAGAGAGAAAAGTTTAAAAAATCGCCTGCACGGAATGAGGGGGAGAGAGGAAGAAAACAGATTGGCCTAAGAAGGAAAAGAGAAAGATGAAGGTTGGAAAGATGAAAGTAGAGAACAGAAGTTTAAATGAGAGAAGATGAGAGAAGTGGAGATGGAAAAAGAGAGTGGTTGTGCTGAAAGGAGTGAGAGAGAGGTATTCTGGTGTGTGCCTTGGGGCTGCAGGAGCAGGAGGTTGTGTAAGGGGTGCCCCTACCGAGTGTTTTCCTGGGACCCCGACGGACTGTTTTGGGATGTGTGTGGCTGGCGCGGCGCCCCATGGATGTGGTAGGCATGGAAATGGGGACCTGAACCAGAAAATGGTGGTTGACTGCAACTGTCAGCAGGCATCTCCTCCTTCTGCAAGGTCTGTATTGGATAAGGGGAGGAGATGCCAGGTTTAGAGATATGTCCACATTGTGGCTCATAGTGTCTATGAATGGTCTCTAGATTTTAACCTTGTTGTTTTTAGAGGATTATTTATTTATTTATTGAAGATTGAAGCACTGCACTATGAAACACTGTTTTTGTTGGACTTTTAATAGAAGTACTAGTTCACTCTTGCACCTGTGTACTATATATGAAATAGCAGTGTTTTTTATACCTTTCCTGATAGATTTGAGGTTGTGCAGTAGGGTATGATCTCATGGTCACATTCACACTTAAACAGTATGTTTATTTTTTTTCTAACTTTAGAGGGTTTTCGTGGAGATCTGTACCTGACAGTGAAGCTGCTACTACCAGGAGTCATTAAGACTGTCTACAACTTGAATGATAAACAGATTGTCAAACTGTTCAGTCGCATCTTCAACTGCAACCAAGAAGAGATGGTCCGGGATCTTGAAAAGGTCAGTCCTGTACACCAGCAACTGTAGCAATAATGCATAGGAATAGTTTTGATCAGAGCATGCCATTTAGCCCAACATAGCTTTTCATTTGCTTACTCAGTATTTGTTTCTAAAGTATTTTCATTTTGAAGCTTGAAGAACTGCAATATTATGCTTTCATTTACAAAATCTGTAAGAGGGGTTATTTCCAAACATTTGTACAAAAATGTATCTTTAACACTATTCCATATAGCAGTTATGCTATTTTTGTAATAAAGACAAAACCTCTTATGGTCTAGTGTGCAACCCATCATTCTATATATTCATGATATTCCCTCCTAGCTGAGAACTGTAATGAGTCCATAGTCTGTAAAATGTATTTTCTTGCTGTAAGACTCGTTTTTTGTACTCTAAATGTATTAAACATTTTGTAATTTTTGCATTCATTAACGTTAATTAGCATTAAAAATTACATTTGCCAGCAGCCATACTTCATCCACATGGATGCTGCACATTAGTGGTGGTTGACTTGGCTCCTCTCGACTATATAAAGTATTTTGAGTAGTGAGAAAAAATGCTATATAAAAGAATTATTAATATTAAACTTATTTTGCTATCTATCTATCTACCCATATTTACCTTTTTTAGGCACTTTGCTGGCTATACGTTTTGGCATCATATCTACATCTTTTATATAAACTAAAGTTGTGACTCTATGGGGAACCCATTTATAACCTCAGCTTATTAGGAAACAGCTCCTTGTACCATAATATGTGTATTTTCTGTATTTAAAAACCTATTCCTTCTTGTTTTAGTTGGATGGAGTACTCTAAAAACTTTTGTTAACCCAAAGTAATTTATATTGTTCTCTTCAACAGAATAAAATATGTTCATCCTCAAATTCCAGCATTTACATGAAACACAAATTGTACTATCTAAACCCAGTTTGACTGTCTGCTGGTGCACATACACTGGGCAGCTTTATCTTATCATTTTAATGAATTCTCATAATTTGCTTGTGGTTTATAATATAAGTTGACTAGTGTGTATTTATAATTGTCAGCCAACTCACCCTCACTATATAATATTGGTGAATTTAAAATTTATAGGATGTGGATGTCTAGACTGTGGAATCTGGTCCATATGTTAGTCCTCCATGTCATTGTAATAATCTGTGAGAATAGATTACCTCTTCTAAATTATGAGAATGGTACATTTACTCAAAATGCCTCTAAACCTCCCCTGTTAAGAAGCAGACGACTTCTCCAGGTCCCTGATGACCTGATCTTTTCTCATTACATTTTAACTTTAGTATCTGAAGACTCTTCCACAATATACATTTCTGTTGTCTTTCTTATTCTAATGAGGTCAACATCCAGATAAATACACCCAATGTTGATGTGCATGAATATTATAGTCATTGAAATGTATTATTTTAAATTAATCTAAATAAAACGAGTAATTAAAATGTAGTAAAATATGTCTTCCACAAAAAATGAAAGAAAATGAAATGATTAAAGTTGTGTTTTTCATGAGTCTATTTTGCCAAAGTGAGAGCATGGCCAGCCTATAAACTGTGTCAAGAAACAGTGAATGGTTTTAAGAGTGCCAAACAAACAACATATTTCGGAGCCAAGGATAAAGAATATAATACCAAGTATCCAACGCAGGCTCTCCTTAAATTATTCAAAACTACATCTGTGAAAGTGTCAGTGGAAGCTGTCACATCACTAATTGCCAAGAAATCTAAAACACAAGCAAATGCCACAGATGCACAGATGGTATCTTTCTGCATGTCAAAGACTTCACAATATTTATGTCTTTATTTCTTGCTCTGTAGGTGGTGAAACAAAGTTCTGCATATAATTTTTCCATGTGGACTTAAACCTTAGAAGATACAGTATCAACAAATATATTTTCAGTCCATTTTCCCCAATGATAAGAATGACTTCAACTTTGGAGAGGTCACTGGAGAAAATAAAAAAAAAAAAAGGAAGATTTGCCTTTTTAAATATTTTGTCTTTGCATTGATTCATAAACAACTAATCATTCACACACATTAACAGAAACTGGAGCAGTTTTTCTATTTGTAACTGAGGAGACAGGAATAAGAAGCCATAATTCAGAGCACAATCATCATTTTGCCCTGTCACATGACCCCTCCAAATTCTAACCAGTCGTGAAGTCAGATAGCAAGAATAAATATGGTTAAGTTTCAAAATGAAAATGAGTGTCAGTTCATGTTAAAATGTTTAAAAAAATATATTTTGTATCTGTTAGTTATGGTGAATTGTTAGTAGTGAAGGCTCAGGAAAAAAAAAGTTAATGTTTTCATAGGGAACAAAGATAGCAAAATTATTGATACAGTAAGCCTCGGTGAGATCCAATACTGACTAATAGAAAACAGTATCAAAATTTCGATGCAAATAAACTCAATTTACAAAGTATCCAGTTGTATGCTCCAAATCTGATTTTGACTAAAATATTATTAAATAAACCTCTTCCAGAAAATGTGCATGTGCTCAATGGGAGCATGTTAAAACAGACTTTTACATTCTGAACTGAAGACCAACCTCTCTACTAATCCATTTGTTATTAAGCCACAAATCTAATACTACTAGTGATTTTATTGGCTGCTTGTGAAATTGTAGCGTTGAATCGATCTTTTATTTGTTGACGTAGCATAGTATCCAATTAATGGGCTATTATGGGGCTGTACTCCTGATCAATGAAGGAGAGGGGAGGCGGGTTTTTTGTTCCAGAGCTTGTTCAAGTTTGTTTGCATTCCACTTTCATTCATAACAGGATTTTCCAGAAATATTTATTTAACAGTATTTAGCAAAATTTAAAAAAAAAAAAAAGGTGTTTATGAGCATATGCCTGGATACCTTATATGTGGATTATGTGACACAGGTAATTTGAGATTTTTTTTATATTGTTTAAAGTTGTTCAGTGTACGTCTCTATTGACTCTGATTGTATCAAGAATGTTGTTATCTTAGTTCATAAAAACATAAAATGAACAATTTTTCTTGGCCACCACTGCAAATAAAATGGGGTAAGTAACCGATAAAACAAAGATCATTTTTGAGTGGAATCTGGGATTAAAATAATGCAGACAATTGGGACACTATTAATAATGATTATGAGTAGAGATAGTACTATAATTGTGTGGCACAAAGGAAAAATTATTGCTCTCTGCAGTTTAATTGTGTATTATTCCACTTATTTATTGTTAGTTACTCATTGAGCTTAAAAGTTTTAATTTATGTTTTTATGTGGCGACTTAGCCTTATCCTACTGCTTCATTTCTTTAATGTTTCTTTAACTTTTTCTAACTTGTTAAAGATTTTTATCTCTTAAATATGAGATCTGCCTGTCTTCAACAGTTTGCCAGTTGTTTGCTTGTTGATTTCTATCTATGTTACTTGCTATACCTGTCAGATTCTGATCATTTGTTTTGTTTTTGTTGGCTTCACAGGGGGATGTTTCTGAGACGGTGAGGATTTTCTTTGAAGCAAGCACGTCATTCCCTCCATCAGCAAAAAGTCAGCTAACAATCCAAGAAGTAGATCAGTTTTTGAGCCGTCTATCACAGCTCACTAAAGAAGACGATCAGCAGAGGGAATTAGAGGACATTGCCCGTAGGTAATAATTTTCTTGTCATAGTATGTTGGTTTTTCTCATCTCGGTTACAAGCGCGGTTACAATCATGATCATAAACTAAACCTAAATATTCTATTGAACTGCATTAAAATATGTTAAGTTACATACTGTATCTGTGCTCATTCTGCTCTGAAAGTCGTGTTCTAGTTTGGTTTACAGATTGTCTTCAAGTAGTTGTTAATTCCAAACAAGAGGAGACACAAGTCATATCAGTGGTTTGGCCCATTGTGATAACTGACTAACGTTGATTCTCCATATACATTTAAAATGTCCATGAAGTGGTTTGTGTATATACTGTGTATATAAATAGGTCTCAGGCCTAAAGAAGGGGTCTGAGTTGCCTCAAAAGCTTGCATATTGTAATCTTTTTAGTTAGCCAATAAAAGGTGTCATTTTGCTTGACTTTTCTCTACATTCATAATGGCTAACATGGTACAACACCCTAGTACTACTCCTGGAAGATAAAAATTACAGTTAATTATCTAAAAAGTATATAGTTTATTTACTATTGAAATATTAAATAGTTTTCAAATCTTGCTATAGTTCATCCCATAATGCACATGTAAAATTAAATTTGTTTTCCAAACATCTTATGCAGAAGAGCATATGTTTTGAAGGCTGCTGTCCCTGATTCCCTCCAGATGTTAGAGGAACCTCTAATTTATATATTGTAACCTCATTACAATACACTCTAGTGTATGTAAAGAATACTGCTATACAGTAATCCTTCCTCGATCGCGGGGGTTGCATTCCAGACCCCCCCGCGATAGGTGAAAATCCGCGAAGTAGAAACCATATGTTTGTATGGCTATTTTTATATAATTTAAGCCCTTATAAACTCTCCCACACTGTTTATAAATATTCCCGGCAGAGTTATACAGCATAATCCCTTTGTATTCTCTTAGGTATTAGGTAAGATTCATTGAAATTATGTACATAAACACACTGTTTATATACAGTAAAACCTAAATATTATTTTAAAGATATTGAGTGTCTCCGATATCACTTATGTTACAGCCATTACGATAGACAGGCCACCAGCAATAAATACGTACAATGCAAGAAAAATAGTATACAGTAAATGTGTGTACAGTGACACTAAACGTACGTACATGTACTAAGCACTGTAAGAAGAAAATTAATTATGGTTACTCACCAACAATGACACGATGACTTGTCCGATAACAATGAGTTTAATTTTACTGCACAACAAAGGAGAGCGTTACAGCCCTTGTAAAGGAGCGACTTCAGGCGATTGTGTAGCACTGCCGTTGTTCTTCTTCTGGCAGTCTTCAATCCAAATCCCTAAAGCAGATTCCTTCCAGACTACTGCCTTATTACATCCACTTACAACTCGTTTTGCACCCTGATTAAAAGGACACTGCGGCCGTAAATCTTGTATTCCTTTCCTACTTTTTAAATAAAAAGAATCGTAGCCTTCAACAAATCCAAAACGTTTACCTTTTCGGCAATCGTTAACATCTTCTTCTTGCGCTTGGGCACGGCCCCTGAAGCAGTAGCAGATCGTTTTGGAGCCATAATGAAGGGCTTGACTATGCACAAAGATAAACACAAAAGAGCACAACTCTTTACACAGCGAAACACGTTGATGCTGAATGAGTGAGACGAGACTTCCTGGTTAACACTGCATTCAGCACATAGGAACTCAACTGCGTGCTCTGATTGGTTAGCTTCTCAGTCAGGAGAACTTAACTGCGTGCTCTGATTGGTTAGCTTCTCAGCCATCCGCCAATAGCGTCCCTTGTATGAAATCAACTGGGCAAACCAACTGAGGAAGCATGTACAGGAAGTAAAAAGACACATTGTCCGCAGAACCCGCGAAGCAGCGAAAAATCCGCGTTATATATTTAGTTATGCTTTCATATAAAATCCGCGAAAGTCGAAGCGCGATATAGCGAGGGATTACTGTATAGCCTATCAACAACAAAGGTTTGTTTCCTGCAGGTGTCACACGAAAGCTTACCACATATTCATAAGAGGAGACATGTGAAAAATGTTTTAAATGACTATTTGGAATGGCTCAGGGTGTGGTTATGAGAGTGACAGATGGTTGTTGCTAAATTCTGTCACATCATTCTGTGTCTGTGACAAATGTGACCTTAGTAAAATAAGATGAAGGACCCCGTGCATAGCTACCTGTGGCACTCCTTAAAAAGATCCAAAGCAAAATATGAAGCAAAGAGCACAGAGGAGTGTGAAATAAAACATATCCAAGACCTGAATTCCTCAATTACAATTTTAGAGATCCCTTTCACATTAATTCTTACAGTTTTTGCCTGAACTCCAGAATTAATCAGATGCTTGCTTTATATTCTGCTTCAGTCTGTAGAGCGAGAAAAACACTGTCTGTGATTTACTTTTATTTACATTTATTTTTAGGATAGGCTTTAGTTAACAAATTCTCATTTTTCTTTGTGTAATCTTAAGTCGAATTCTTTTGTGCTCGTAATATTTACTCCTTCCCATATTATCAGTAAGCAGGTATGACAACAGCTGCCAAAAAGGCAGTTTACTAAGAAAGAACTCAGTAACTGGTAACTGCAGTTATGCATGTTTTCAACTTATCTATTAAGAAATACCAGCAACATGCAAAGACAACAATTCAAATGAGCTAATCTACTTCTGTACAAGACACAAACACACATGTCTTTCCTACAAGCTAAAAAGCAACCCAGTACAGTTTGGTATTTCTTACAGGACATTCTGTGACCTCACTTTGGTCTGCTTTATAGACTTTTTTTCTGTTCCTCGATGAACCCCGATAGATACTTTATTGGTCCCAAGGGAAATTCAGTGTATTCTTGTAGGACAGGCTCAGACTGCTCAATTTTATAAATATGTAATATTTAAAAAATGTATAAATACAAAACAGTAACAGAAAAGTGGATATTGATGCATTTACGTATATACATGCTCATGTTTTTAATGAAAATGAATAGATATGTAAAGTTTGTCTGGAAAATATAAGAAGTCATACTAGCTACATATTTTGGAAATGGTGGAGGGACATAACAAAATAGTTAATAGCATTCTAGAAAAAGATAACCCTCTTTAGTATCCATAACCCACTGGCATAAGCCTGGCTAGCCAGGATTCCTCCTGGTCATACTGTGCAGTACCTTATGTTGTAGTCCCCAACTTTGTTACCATCTAAATACTCCTTCAAAGATCTTTCGGTGTGTAGTTGAAACCTCTATGACTTGATAAATATTCCATCTTTTTTTTTTTTTTTTTTTTTTTTAACAATATTTGGTCTTCTTTCAGGTGTACCGGGAATGATCTTAAATGTATCATCAGGTTAATTAAGCATGATCTGAAGATGAACTCAGGAGCCAAACATGTGTAAGTAGACACTGATCTGCCCTTGAGGAAAGTGACAGTCGTTTAAATGTTTTAACACTGTTTTGTTTTTTATGTGTAAAAAATGATTTTTTTATGACTCTGTGATTATCAGGGTGTCCATAAAATTGTTACTATTTGCAGTACATATTAAACAATTCTGTAAAAATAAGCAGTTATTCAGTTAGTGCCTTGTACAAGGGCAGAAAAAGTGGCTGATTAAATTTATGACTTTTTTGGGATAATGATCAGTGCACATGATTTTCTTGAAAAGAGTGGGCCACAGTTGTCTCCTTGTTTTAAGAAAACAATTTCAGCTTCAAGTCAGATGTCTGCCTAAAACCAAAACAAAAGAAAGATTAAACATTCTGAAAGCCCACCTTCTTATCGATCAGTCAGCAGATAAAACAAAAACTGTAGGGTTTGTGCAGTATTCATTTTGTGCAGTCTTTGTTATAGGTAGTCCCCAAGTCCTTCTAACATTCACAGTGATATTCATTGCTCCTTTCTAGTAGAGAGAATAAATGAATGTAAATTGAATTCAATCATTTTTCGTGGCTAGTTTCCATACTTCATGGTTTAACTTGTATTGCTAAATTATCAGAATATTTTTCTTCCCTGACCTTTAGGTTTTTGCTGCATTAATCAAGCAGAAAAGTAAGATGTGCAGAAAATCCTGGAGATACTTATGCCATTAATATGCCCCCGATCTGATGCTGTGCTACACAATATAATCCAAGAAACAATGGAACTGATGTGACTCCCCTCATTTATTAGTGTAAAAGATAATTCTTAATTCATAAAAATTGCAAAAAAATGAACTGCATTGATAATAAACTGTATAAATTAGAACGTTTAGTCTTTCTTGGTTTCCTTCATGTTTTTATTAGTTTCCCATTCTGGTATGTTTATTTAATAGAGACCTCTTTTTTGTTGTTTGTTTTTAATTGCTTATCACATCACATTCAAGTGTATAGTAAGTGACTGCAGACATAAACATAATTAAAATTAATCTTAAACATGTAATGGATTCATTAAAACATTAACTTAGATGCTTAGTGTAGCTGAGCTAATTGTTTAACAGTTAATTGGAAATGGAAGCTTCATTTGCTCCTTTGTGAGTGAACAATGAAGCAGCATACATGAGTGCTGATAGATGTAAAAAATGACCTTATGCAAGAACTCATAACCGTTTGCAATGCAAATGGATTTCAAAGCTCATATATATTCTGTTACTGAGTACTGAGCCTATATAACCCACTCATCTCTATTTTTTTATAGCTTGGATGCAGTGGATCCAAATGCCTATGATGCATTTAAAGCTTCTCGAAATTTGGTGGATGTTATAGAAAGAGTCCTACAAAATCAGCAGGAGGCAACAAAGACATCTGGACCACGAAAGATACTAAGTGTGGAAGCTACTTTGATGACACCAGTACAGCCCATGTTGGTGAGCAAGGGTATATAGCATTGGGTTAAAGATAATGATTTTTGTTTTTTGTCCAGCCATAGGCTTCTTGTTTTCTGCTCAGTGTTGTAATATGGAACAGGATCATGGTGAATAAGGGCTATTTGAGGCCTCCAAAATGCTCATCAAAGCAGGCCAGGACCTTCAACGGCCTGTATAAATAAGGGTAACTTTAAATGTTCAAAATATACGAAAATGCCGGTCAAGAGACATGAACCATCAGACATGTAGTTTAGACATGTAGTAATAGACAAGTCCAAAACAAGAATCTTTATAAATAAGGAATTTATCACAAAAAAGTAGTTAAAGAATGCCAGAATGAGAAAATATGGGGAAAAGGACAAAGGGTATGTCTGAAAAGGCAGCCCAAGGCAACCATGTCCAAATCCACAAACAGTCCAAGTAACAGAGCCAACAAAAAAATCCACAAAACCAGAGAATCCATATAATGCAATACGTACAGAACTAACTCAACAACAACAACATTCAATGACAACCTGAGGGAAGTCATCAAACCCACCAGCTTATAGAGGAGGAGGGTATTCCCTCAGGTGTGATGTTTTGGTGTCTCCGCTTCTTAGGGTTTCACCTACAAAACACATGGAATGGCAAAACATTTAAAGATATAGTACTGTACTAAATAGTAAGTGGAAAATACACAGCAACATGAAAATAACAAAAATAAAACAGAAAATATGCATATAGTCATGTAAAAAAGTACAGGTGCTGGTCATAAAATTAGAATATCATGACAAAGTTGATTTATTTCAGTAATTCCATTCAAAAAGTGAAACTTGTATATTAGATTCATTCATTACACACAGACTGATGTATTTCAAATGTTTATTTCTTTTAATTTTGATGATTATAACTGACAACTAATGAAAGTCCCAAATTCAGTATCTCGGAAAATTAAAATATTGTGAAAAGGTTCAATATTGAAGACACCTGGTGCCACACTCTAATCAGCTAATTAACTCAAAACACCTGCAAAAGCCTTTAAATGGTCTCTCAGTCTAGTTCTGTAGACTACACAATCATGGGGAAGACTGCTGACTTGACAGTTGTCCAAAAGACGACCATTGACACCTTGCACAAGGAGGGCAAGACACAAAAGGTCATTGTTAAAGAGGCTGGCTGTTCACAGAGCTCTGTATCCAATCACATTAATAAAGAGGCGAAGGGATGGACAAGATGTGGTAGAAAAAAGTGTACAAGCAATAGGGATAATCGCACCCTGGAGAGGATTGTGAAACAAAACCCATTCAAAACTGTGGGGGAGATTCACAAAGAGTGGACTGCAGCTGGAGTCAGTGCTTCAAGAACCACCACGCACAGACGTATGCAAGACATTGGTTTCAGCTGTCGCATTCCTTGTGTAAAGCCACTCTTGAACAAGAGACAGCGTCAGAAGCGTCTCGCCTGGGCTAAAGACAAAAAGGACTGGACTGCTGCTGAGTGGTCCAAAGTTATGTTCTCTGATGAAAGTAAATTTTGCATTTCCTTTGGAAATCAAAGTCCCAGAGTCTGGAGGAAGAGAGGAGAGGCATATAATCCATGTTGCTTGAGGTCCAGTGTAAAGTTTCCACAGTCAGTGATGGTTTGGGGTGCCATGTCATCTGCTGGTGTTGGTCCATTGTGTTTTCTGAGGTCCAAGGTCAACACAGCCGTCTACCAGGAAGTTTTAGAGCACTTCATGCTTCCTGCTGCTGACGAACTTTATGGAGATGCAGACTTCATTTTCCAACAGGACCTGGCACCTTTACACAGTGCCAAAGCTACCAGTACCTGGTTTAAGGACCATGGTATCCCTGTTCTTGATTGGCCAGCAAACTCGCCTGACCTTAACTCCATAGAAATACGCCAGACCCAACAATTCAGAAGAGCTGAAGGCCACTACCAGAGCAACATGGGCTCTCATAACACCTGAGCAGTGCCACAGACTGATCGACTCCATGCCACGCCGCATTGCTGCAGTAATCCAGGCCAAAGGAGCCCCAACTAAATATTGAGTGCTGTACATGCTCATACTTTTCATGTTCATACCTTTCAGTTGGCCAACATTTCTAAAAATCCTTTTTTTGCATTGGTCTTAATTGATATTCTAATTTTCCGAGATACTGAATTTAGGACTTTCATTAGTTGTCAGTTATAATCATCAAAATTAAAAGAAATAAAGATTTGAAATGCATCAGTCTGTGTGTAATGTATGAATCTAATATACAAGTTTCACTTTTTGAATGGAATTACTGAAATAAATCAACTTTGTCATGATATTCTAATTTTATGACCAGCACTTGTAAGTGCACCCTATGAAATATCTTTTATGTTCTTAATATGTGGAGATATCAATGTTTGATCTACATGTAAACAGCATCTATATGTAAAAAAGATATAACAAGCATCATGCCACATTTACATTTTGTTCAACTGTAGCATTTAAATAAACATAAGTCCAAATTTTGCATTTGAAAATGCAAGTAGCCCTACATTTATCACTATATCGAATACCTAAAATTAGAATCACGTGAACCAGATCAAGTGCAATTGATTAGAGAGGATTCTGGAGCAACCAGTCTTATTTAAACTATCCATCCATCCACTATCCAACCCGCTATATCCTAACTACAGGGTCACGGGGGTCTGCTGGAGCCAATCCCAGCCAACACAGGGTGCAAGGTAGGAAACAAACCCTGGACAGGGCGCCAGCCCACCACATTATTTAAACTAAACTTTATTTAATTTAGCTTTCTCTTTGTTGTTGAAGTGTGTGTAGTCATCATGCCTAGATGCAGAGAGGTCTCTGAGGCCTTCACAAAGAATGTTATAGATGCCAATGAGTCTGGGAAGAGATTTAAACAGATCTAATAATAATTGGAAATCAATCATTCCATTGTCTGGAGATCATCTACAAGTGGGGGAGATTTCAAACAACTGCCAATTTGTCCAGGTCAGACCCCCCAGCAACTACAGTATAAGAACAGAATGCAAGATGCTGAAAAAAGTCTCTGTAACCCCAGACATTCATCACAGGACCTACTGGTAACTCTTGGCACTATTTGGGGAAACCCAAAGGCAGGATTTAACCAGAAGAACTTGAGGATAATGAGCGAACATCTGTTAGAAGATTGAAGCTCAGCCACATGGGAACCTTGCAGTATGTCAATGAACCTAGGCATACCATTAAAACTACTAAGGAATGGCTAAATAGAAAGAAATGGAGGAATCTGGAATGGCCAAGTGAAAGCCTGGATCTGAATCCTGTCAAGTGCAGTGAAGGGATTGAAAAGGACTTTGCACCCAAGACACTCCTCAAACATTGCACAGCTGGAAGAATTCTGCATGAAGGAGTCAGCATTAGAGACTAGTAGACAGTTATAGAAAACACGTTTACATCATGGTGCAATCACAGCTATTAGAACCAAGTGTGTACATACTTTTCCCATAAAGGGAAATGGAGTATTTGTTCATTTTTGTTGAACAAATTATTGCAAGGTCAAATTTTCATTATTTTATTATATCACCATTATCTCCAAGTCCAGGATGTAACAGAACAAGTGTGATTCTTTCTTTTTAAAAAATGTAATTACCTTGACAAGACTTAAGTTCGCAGTCTTACTTTTGTTGTATAATAGATTAATAGCTATAAGCAGGGTTTTTATGCCTTATCCAACTACATATAGTGAAGATATATCTTTAGATATAGTAATTGTGAAAAATCAAGTAGGTGTTTAATGGATTTAAAGGTTATTTCTCCATTAATCCTTTTAGTAAGAAACCACTTTAGAAATGAGAAGGCAGGCAAGCACAAAAAACAAATTAAGCACCACTAATAATTTCCAGATATATTAGAGCTTGCCACATGGACCTCTTTAAGGATCTGTGTGTATATGCTTTGTCATTGATACGGCCCCCTGAGCCATTCGAAGGACAGGCACACAAAGCATAGTTGTTGTTCTTGCTGCTGCATGCTGCATAAGTAAACGGATGAGGTCATGGATGGTAATAGAAAAAGCCAAGTTGTATGAATTATTGTCAGAAACAAAGTTAATGAAAAACATCTATTAACAACAATACTTTAGTTTAGTAGAAAACATTACAAAACATCTCTTCGAGCCAAATAGAATCAATGATAACAGATGCTTATAGTGGTTGTGTATGCCAGAATCACTGAAATAAATAACTTAAGGTAAGAGTAGGAATCTGGATTTTATTATGTGGTCTACTGTTTTGCTTGTTTTGCTCCATCTTTGTAGTTAGCAGTGAGTGGTGGGGGGCATTAATTGTTGTTGCAAGGAGTCTTGCTGTGATTTCTGATTTCTCCTTATTTTGTCTGTTTATATTAATTTTGTTCTGTGAGAAAAGTATGTGGGTGCCAGTCGTTGCAAGTAAGAATTTCTTTTTTTGATCATGTTGAGTTCATTACTTATGGACATTACTTTATATTAAATATTTTATCATTTAATTTTAAACCTTTTGCCAATTGTTTTTGTCAAATGTTCAATAAACTTCATTGATCTTCAGACAGAGAAAATAGATCTCATACTGCATACTGACAGTAAATAATTTTTTAATTTTGTTTTAATTAGGGCAAAGTGATAATCTGCCTTGCTTTTATGTCTTCTGTAGAATTCAGTCATTTAAACATTGTTCCATAATAGTTAAACGAATAGCCCACCCGAAAAATGTATATGTTATGTGCTCAATGTATGTAGTTGTAATCGAGAAAAATTATAAATGCAGAACGGCAATAAGGGTCAAGGTCGACTTAATTATCCCAAAGGGAAATTTGTTTTTAACAGAATAGGTGACCAACATTAGACAAAAGGAAGTAATACAAAAAAAAGTTAAAAAAAAAAAAAAAATCTCGCATTACTTGTGTCGCATACAGTAAATCCTCATGTCATGTCATCCAGTCGTACCCTGAGAGTGTCCCAAACACATGTATTTTTTTACTAAAATATTGTTAAATAGATCAATTCCAGTAAATGCCAGTAAAAACAAGAACTGAACATGCTCAAATGTGACCAAGTATTTCAATTGAAGACCTGCCTCCTCCCAACATTCATTGGTCCTGAACCCAACACAGTACTAGCTTATTCATCTTATTGCGCTCAAGTGATATCAACAAGGCAAAGTTCACTGAGTGAAGTATATAACTGAAGATTAAAAGTTAATGAAAAGAAAGTGAAAACATTATTAGCAAGATAATTTTTCTCAGACTTTTAAAGTATCTGAGATGCTGTAACAAGCAAAAAGTCAATTTATTCATGAAGTTTCATAGAACCCCCCCACCCACACACACCCATAAATAATTCTGAGGTACTCCACTTTTGGATATGAATATAAACGTTAGCATAAGAGGTTTGTCAACATTTCAAATGCTAGTTTACATCGGGGTGTTCTGTTTTCATTTACAAGAATGCTTTCTGGAATTGGTTTATTTAACAATAATTTAGTAAAAATACATGTGTTTGGGACATTGAAAGTATACAACTGGATGACTTTGCATATGGATTATGCGACACAAGTAATGTAATCTCCACTTTGTATGAAAACATTAGTTTAAAAAATACCTTGGTCATCAATACAAACTATGTGGGGTGTGTAACACACAAAAATATATTGAATGGAGTATTTCATTAAATATCCTTCAGTGACCTATCACACAGTCTTATTAGATAATAGATTATAAAAGGAAAAAGTACAGTTATCCCTTGTGATTCATAGGGGTCAGGCACACAACACTTGCACGAATGCGAAAATCCGTGAATATGTTTTGGGCCCAATGATTTCTGTATACAGTGATCCCTCGCTATATCGCACTTCGACTTTCGCAGCTTCACTCCATCGCGGATTTCAAATGTAAGCATATCTAAATATATATCATGGATTTTTCACTGGTTCGCGGATTTCTGCGGACAGTGGGTCTTTTAATTTATGGTACATGCTTCCTCTGTTTGTTTGCCCAGTTGATTTCATACAAGGGACGCTATTGGCGGAGGGCTTAGAAGCTACCCAATCAGAGCATGTATTATGTATTAAATAAAACTCCTCAATGATATACGATATGCTTCCTGCTCGGTGCTTGATTGTTTGCTTTTCTCTATCTCTCTCACTCTCTCTGACATTCTCTGCGCCTGACGGAGGGGGTGTGAGCAGAGGGGCTGTTTGCACAGAGGCTGTTTGTCTAGAGGATATAGACACTCCTGTAAAAAATGCTGAAAGACTACCTTCACATTGCTCCCTTCTTTACGCCGCTTTATCGCGGTGCGCATACTTAAAAGCCCAACAGCACGTATTGATTTTTTGATTGTTTACCTTTCTCTCGCGCGCTCTCTCTCTCTCTCTGACATTCTCTGCTCCTGACACGCATTCCTTTGAAGAGGAAGATATGTTTGCATTCTTTTAATTGTGAGAAAGAACTGTTATCTGTGTCTTGTCATGGAGCACAGTTTAAACTTTTGACTAAAGGGTGTTGTTTCATGTCTAGAGGGCTCTAATAATGTTAACAGTGTGGGAGAGTTTATAAGGGCTTAAAATACATAAAAATAACCATACAAACATGGTTTCTACTTCGCGGATTTTCACCTATTGCGGGGGGTTCTGGAACGCAACCCCCGCGATCGAGGAGGGATTACTGTATTCTAAGATTATCCATCCATCCATCCATCCATTATCCAACCCGCTATATCTTAAGTACAGGGTCACGGGGGTCTGCCAGAGCCAATCCCAGCCAACACAGGGCGCAAAGCAGGGAACAAATCCCGGGCAGGGCGCCAGCCCACCGCAATATTCTAAGATTATTGCACTAAATAAGATGCAAAAAGTTGAAAGAAATGAGAGAGAGAATGATCACTACGCACGCAAATCGTGTGAGGCTGGCTGCCAAGACAAAGATGCATGGTGATCCCCAGACAAACTGTTTAGCTCAGCACTTCTTTAGTAAACTATAATTTTTTTACAAAAATAATTTATGATTATTTTAACTTATTATTATACATTTTTTTATATATTTATTGTAGTAAATAACAAAAATAATTAATATTACAAATTTAAAAGAAATCCAACAAAACACCAATCACAAAATGATAAACACTCATGGCACAGTCCAGTTTCGCAGATGCAGATAATGAACAGCCTCCTGAAAGTTATAAAATTTTGTCCTACTGTGATACTGATGTATGTGAAGGTTTATAGAAGCTGGGAGCACGCCCCAGACGATGACATTTTTCACACAAACAAGCTGGCACAGCACAAGAACATAGATGCATATAAGACTGTAATCTGATGCGTGTAATTGTAATCCAATTGTGCAGTGAAGCACTGAAAAAAAGTGTTCACTGATTGTGATTCTGCCAGCTTCTTATGACTCACTTTTAAATCTAACGCTGTTCTCTTTCACCCAGCAGCCCTTGTCGCAACCACCAGACCTACCCAATGATGCAGTACATTCAGGTTGCTGGGAATTGCTCTCCATTTAAGACACGCTGCTACGGTGTTATCTGCGGTTTTCAACAATAGGTCACAAAACTTGCAAAATAATTTCTATTTAATTATTGGTGACAAATCCTCAAATAGGTGGATCTCTGAATTTTAAACCTGCAAATCACAAGGGCCATCCTGTACTTTTAATTTTGTAATGGAAGGGTTTTGTGAATATGAAATTCTGGACTTCATTTTCATAAAAAACTTTAATTTTAAATTGGCTAACAAAGTTATTTGAGTTCACAAAATAGCTGATCTCCTTTAGTAGAGGCATCCTTTAGAAGAAAGTGAGGGCCAGGGCAGATTGTGGATTAAGTACCTACTGAAACTGACTCTCCATTGCAGTCTTTAGACTAATCATTTTGTTTTTCTGAGCAGGCAGAAGCGTGCAAGTCAATTGAGTATGCTATGAAGAAATGTCCAAATGGAATGTATTCTGAAATAAAGTATGATGGCGAGCGAGTACAGGTGCACAAGAATGGTGATCAATTCACTTACTTTAGCCGAAGTTTGAAGCCTGTTTTGCCACATAAGGTAAGAACATACATTGTCAAATTGGTAATTATTTAACACAAAAGCAGATATATCCTTCTATTGAATGTGTCACAGAAGAAATTGGCATGAAGTCATTATTATGTATGCTTTCATTTACCCTAGTAAATAACTGCATTCTTTGCTGTTGTTCTGTGATAGGTGGCCCATTTTAAAGAATTTATTCCACTGGCTTTTCCTGGTGGGAACAGCATTATTCTAGATGCAGAGGTGCTGCTGATTGACACTAAAACGGGCAAACCTCTGCCCTTTGGAACTCTGGGCGTGCACAAGGTTGGTGTTCTGTAACACTAAAATGAATTGTTTTTATACATGGTATTTGCAGAGACACCTTTTTTTCATCTGGACATGGATATCTTAGTTAGATACGCTGAATCATCCAGAGTTCACATAAACCAAATTTAAGAATTTTAGTAATACTGACCCAAAACTGCTACATATGCAACTATAATGAACAATGTTCTTGCATTCATTTGATGAATATTTATTGAACCTGCATATCCAGATTTATTTATTTAACACTAGAGACACCCTGGCCCACACCAATTGATCTACGTTGTTTCCCAAATGTGAACTACTGTGTGTCTTCAGCAGACAACTACCAAATAATCGGTGAGACAATGTCACACTTATAATCACTCGCATTGTTTCATTACACGTGATGAAGAGAGAAACAAAATCCTGAAAAATGTTTATTCTGCAGTTAGTTCAGTCAGGTAAAAAAATTAACTCAATTGAAAAGGCTTCAGGCAAAATGTGGCAGAGCCAGGCAGCTCAATACAGAGAAAATATTTGCCATTTCTGGTGTTATTAACTAGACTAAAGCCCATATCATACTGCAGAACTTCTAGTTGTTAGAGATGTCAGATTTAACGATTGCTGCTGCTGATCTCTTCACCGGAGAATGTCATATTACATGACTAGCGATAGAAGGTCACGTTAAATTATGTGACTGTGTGACAACTTTTCAGCACTGTTTTACATTTACAAAGTATTGTAAGCTCCCCCTTTTTCTGGCAGCCAATAATGTGCTGCCTGACAGAGTCAGTTCCCATGTGAAGCATTCACAGTTACACAGATTTCGGTCATAATCTGTGTCCTTTTTTTATAATACAAAGAATTATTATTATTATTGTTATTATTATACTTACACTTGCATTTAATTGCTTTCTTTTTCCCATTTAGTTGTGATACATAAAACACAAGACTTCAGATACACATGGCACTCTTCTTCTGTGAGTTCCAAAACAGCCACATTCCTTATTCCTTGTAGCTACATTATATATATTGAATTGAAAGATGAGCTCTTGTTGGCTCTCAAATTTAGCACACACAAGCCTGTCCCTACTACTTTTTGCACATAGTTTCAGTCATTGCTTTTTGCTGTTTGTGACAGTGTCATATTCTTGATCTAATTCTTCAAGTTGATGACTAAGGTTTTACATATTATTATATTTACATCTCGTACAAATCCAGACTCTACCAGTATTGTCTTTTATTCTTTTGGTATTTATTTGAACAGTCACATAGTGTCTGAGTGTACAGATGAACTGAATTAGTACCCATACACTTATGTTAATGAGTGTCTGAACCACAAATTGTAAGCCTTGGCCATGCATTGTGTCAAAATGATACAGGCTAACCAGGAAAAATTTGATAAAATTAATGGTAAACACGAATTTGAGGAGGGAGGGTACTTTTTCTGACAAGGAATATATTAATTTGGTTACTTTTGATGAACAGCGACCTGCTTGGTGGTACTAGAGCAAGTCATATTTGAGGTCTGTAGATAATATAACCTATGATTTTATTTTGTTCAGCTGAAGAGTGTGTCAAACTTAACCCACACCTGACTCTTTTATATGTGTTTCTTCCTTATTATTATCTCAGTATTGTCCTGTTGTGCTGTAGCAAGGCTGCTGTAATGTCTTTTCTGTGCAATAACCTGTTGTTTGTTTGCTTACATTTTCACCAGCTTTGCCTTGTAAAACAACCAGTTAAGACATCCCATGGTAAAAGCTATTTTAAACCTTAAAATCAATTCAATTTAACATTATAAATGGTTGGGTTTCTGCAATATTTTGCTTTTGGGCATGTGCTGTGTTCATGTGCTATCCAAGAGATGCTTTCCAATTGGAAATGTCACCTGAACACTTCTCATATTTGGACCTCCAAGTCAGACAATTCAGAGAAAATGATGCTTACCCGAATACCCTGAGATGCGATGTAATGCTGACTATTCATAATATAAAATTAAAAATAACCTAGTCAGCCATAAATTCCATTTTGTGCTCAAACTGTACTGTATTTGGAGAGACACTGTACATTTTTATATTTTTAATTTTCTCTTTATATTCATGTAAAAATTAAGCTTAACATTTAAATGTTTCATGTGAGAACGAAGTAGCAACTCAATAGTAACTTTGTGCTCTCCCAAATTCATGTGAGATGCCACATTTGGGAACTCTAAAAGCTACCATTGCACGTAAATGCAGGATTATATCTGCACCCCAGTAACCAGATCAATATTTTTTTGTCTTTTTATATCTGCACCCGCACACTGCTGTTAGTCAACCTGTGCATCACCTCTGCTTGCCATGCAGTGCCTACAAAAAGTATTCACCCTTTTGGAAGGTTTCACATTTTATAACAACATTGAATGACAATGGCTTAACTTGGCTTTTTTTCACCTTGATCAATATACTAGTACTGTAATTTCAAAGTGACCTGCAAAATGGCCTACATTAATTACAAATATAAAGCACAAACTAATTGATCATATAAGTATTCACCCCATTTAATATGACACACCTAAATCATCACTGTTGCAGCCAGCTGGTTTTTGAAGTCACCTCATTAATTTAACGGAGATCACCTGTTTGAGGAAGTGGCGCAGCACAATGTCTTTTTAGGGATTTTTCAGTGCAGTCTCCCTGAAAGTGACTTCTTGTGAATCACACCATTGCACTACCTCATCAATGACATCATCATCTGTGTCAAAATGGTGACAATGCAGGTGTTTCCTCAGCTTGGGAAAGAGAAAGAAACCCAAAGGCACTAAATCCGGTGAATATGAAGGGTGGGTCAATAGTCTGAATTTGCATTCTTGAAGTGTTTTTCCACTGTCATGTGTGCCCTGCTTTGTGTTGGAGCAAGGTCATGATGAAAGTGGGCTCTGAGGGACATCTTTTCTGAATGGCAGGCAGGAGAAGCAGTTGCCGGATTGAAAGTTGGCAGGAATTACAAACAAGGGCTGGTCTATTTAAGAAAAAAAATTTAACATACCTGATGTTATTCTTTCATAGTTAGGCTCGCTTCCCTTCAGACACCCTTTGTGCTTTAGAGAACCATGCACATTTCTGCTGTACAGATAGCCTGTGTCTGGTATCATGAAATCCATAAATGCCACTGCCCCAGTACCAACTCCCAGCTCTTTTAATCAGTTAACTGAGTGCTGCTTCTCTTTACGTTATATTTAGAGTGTTTAGAAATAAAACAGTTTTGTGTTCACCAAATCCATAGTTTGTAGTTGAGTTTTTTTATATGCTTTAAGAATTGTAAAGCTGTTACCTCTTTATTTTGGAGCATTCAAAGCAAACTTGCTTTTTTACAAGCCACCCTTAGTGGTAATCATACTCATTTCTCGTTGTAATCACTATATTTTTTTTTTTTGTTTGTTTTGCAGAAAGCTGCATTTCAGGATGCGAATGTTTGCCTTTTTGTGTTTGACTGCATTTATTTCAATGGCATCAGTCTTATGGACAGGTAAGCTATATGCGTGACTTACCTGGGATTCATTTCATTCACAAAATCTGTGCAGTCATTAATGACAACTTGCTGTTTATTTAAATTCATATTTTAGCAATTAGAAAGTGTTAACTGTCTTAAATGAATCATCAGTGATATAGAATATTACAGTTATGTTTGTTATGCAGGCCTCTATGTGAACGAAGGAAGTTTCTTCATGATAATATGGTGGAGATCCCAAATCGGATTCTTTTTTCAGAAATGAAGCATGTTACTGTAAGTGCCTTAATGTTTCTCGGTTTCCAGTTCCCTTTCTCTTTCAGTAAGTGATAGACTAAAGAGTTCTAAGTGTGTCTGGATCTCTGCAAACTGAATTGTGTTGCACTGGGTGTTCCTTGAAAAGGAATTGGATGTAACTTTTTGTTTTTATTCAGTGGATATAGAAGTGCTTGAGATGTAACGCTCTAAGTGTGTATCCATTTGATTCTTCCTAAAAGATGTGCCTGAATTTACACATAGTGTTTAGTGTGAAGGCTGTTTGTAGCACAGTAGGCTTTAACTGCAAATATTCAATGCATAAGTGATTTGTATTCTATTTCTCCCACTTCGTAAGAGTTACTTGTTAATTACATTATATTGAAATCTTCCATTGTGTGATCTTCCTATAGGTCATGAGCACATGAATGTGAATTACAGAGGATTCTAATCTGTGTTTTTAAAATAAGAATCTTTCATAATTTGGGGAATTAGAATGACTGCTTAACACTAGAATTACCAGAGCCTATGAGAAAGCTCATAAATCTGGCCCACCTTAAATCCTTTCTCACCTCTCCGTCAGCGTCTTTTGTCCTGTAAATGTGTCGATAAGCAGCAAGCAGTCTGGTATCCTATCCCCCACCCACCGCCGCAGTTCAGTTCACAAAGAAGTTTCTCAGTGCTCAGTGTTTATCTTCAAGTGAAGTGCTGGAGCTTTATAGGATTAAAAGAGTACATCATCATTTGGAATACATACATTTTATGTGTGTTCCTTGTCAACAACAATCTATGTAAAATGTAGCTAACACAGAAACGTTTTTCATGTTTTAGTAATAATTAAAAAAAAAAAATGTAGACATAAAATGTATAAGGTGTGAAGCCTGAAATACAAATATGAAATAAACACTTTCACAAAAGGTACAAGTATAACAAAACAAATGCACTTTTATTCAAGAATTTAACCGAAGAAAAAAGAAAGCAGGTTACGGTAGACAGTTGATACGACAGCTTACGTGGTGCAATGCTAAGAACTGCTGACTCCCAATCAAGAGATTCTGGGTTCAATGCTGGCAGCTTCTCAAGTTTACTGTTTTGAGTAGAGAGCTGCTGTTATTGTTAATATTATACAATAAAAACATACATTTGATTTGCATCTGTAAAAGCTGCTGTAAATTTATAGTGCTTGTCAAAGTTCAAATTTTTTTATTCAGTTTTATTCTCCCAGTTGCGTTCACACTTGGCCTAATCTGACACTGCTCTTTTTAAATACAGACGGACCATAACAGAGGTGAACTCGGATCGGAGAAAGAGAACAGATGCCCTCCCCGCAAGAAACATCACTCACATATAAGAACAATGCAGCTGCACCAGGCGCAAAGTTCTGTAATCCATGCTGTTTCTTTGAAGGACAGGTGATTGGCAGGATAACGCCGGACTTCGTCCTGTATCCAAACGGTGCCATTTTTCGCCTTTACACCTGGTGCAGCTGCATTGTTCTTATATGTGAGTGGACGTTTCTTGCAGGGAGGGCTTCTGTTCTGTTTCTCCGATCTGAGTTCACTTCTGTTATAGCGCGTCTTTATTTGAAAACAGCCGTGTCAGATCAGGGCGAGCGTGAACGCGACTAAGAGAATAAAACTGAATTAAAAAAAATGCTAACCTTTACAAGCACCATACATTTACACCATCTGTTACAGACTCAAATCAAATGTATGCTTTTGTTGTATAATAATAGTAACAATAAGAACAGCTCACTACTCAAAACGTTTATTTTGGGAGATGTTAAGACTTGAACCCAGAACCTTCTGAATTGAAGTCAGCAGCTCTAATCTGTATACTACCCGAGAAGTCGGGACAACAAGCAACACCAACCTGATTTCTTTTTCTTCGGTTATAGTCTTTGGGGGGGGAAAGTGCATTTGTTCTGTTAAACTTGTATCTTTTGTGAAAGTGCTTATTTGATATTTGGGCTTCAGTCTTCACACATTATACACTTCATGTCTACATTTTGTCATTAGTAGTAAAACATAGAAAAATTTTGTCTTTTAGGTATGTGTTCAACATTTCTGTCATCCTACACTTACACAGATGTTTGTGGACACGGAACACACGTGAAATGCATGTGTTCCGAATAACGATAGATTTTTTTTAGCCTAGGTGCCAGGCTCACGGATAAACAAGGCTTCATTTGGGAGAGGTTTTTGCATTTTCTCCGGTGGTTGGGGGGATGGTATAGCAGGCTGCTTGCTGCTTGGGATTATCGACACATTTAAAAGACAAAAGATGCCGAATGGAGACGTGCGAGTGGATTTAAGGTGGGCCGGATTTACGAGTTTTCTCGTAAGCTTTGGTAATTCTAGTGTTAAAGAGAATAAAGCCTTTGTCCGTCACAATGGTAAAACATTTTTTTAAAAACCTTTCCCTGAATGTTAAAATATTTTGTATACCATTTGAAATCGTTTCCTTTTGCAAGTCAGAATTCCAGAGAAATGTTCTGTCTGCATTCTTTGACAAACTGCCAATGTAATTGTTATTGCAGAAAGGCTCTGATTTAGCTGATATGATCAATCGAGTTATTCGGGAAGGTCTGGAAGGACTGGTGCTCAAAGATGTCAAGGTGAGAAATCCTGGTGAAAGAAACAGAGTACTCCTATATGAAGAGACACATTTTGCTTTTTAGAAGTTCTACAAGATGAGATTTTATGTTGATGTCCAGATTGTTTTGAACTGTTAGTGAGTTGCTTTGAAGTTAAATCATCCAAAACCATTTGAAGAAAATGGCAAAACTTTTTTTATCTAGAATAAATGCCTAGAAGGTCAAGATATACAAAAATACAGGGCTTACTGAGAAATGCATGCAAAACGTGAAAGTAGCAAATAAGTGGAAAATAACAGCTGTACGTTCTTTCTGAAGAAGTGTTGAGCCTCTGTCTAACTGGTGTGCTGGTTCGACACCCCAGTACATTTTCTCCTCTTCTCTTGTCTCTCACTGGCAAACCTACCTCTCTTGCCATTGAACCATCCTCCTGTCTGAAATGACATATTGGGCCTGTTGATTGAGGTGGCTTTTAGCCCCTATCTGAGGTCACTTCCTTGTCGGTATAGAATCACTTTTATGGACAAGGGCTAACTCTTTAAAGTCTTAGGGGTACTAAACATTGGTATCCTTGGGTGACTACTGCATTCCTAAGCCTTCTGAGGCCCCTAAGTGATAGCCTTTGGGCACATTCTTTTAAAGGGCTGTACTGTGCTCCTTATATCAGTAGTCATGTACTTCCACATGTTGAGCTGAAGGGACCCTACTATCAGTCTTTACGTTTAATTATTTTAATCTTTACGTGCAATCATGAACAGTCCCGTTTCTGTCAGGAGGTGCTCCATACTCTTAAAAGCCGTCCCAGTTCTTTCTCCCTTTTGTTTTTTTTTTTGTTTTTTTTTTTAAGAGAACCAGTTATTCTTGTCATCTGACACATCACTTGTCCTTTTGTATTTTGTGGGAACATTACCTGGTTCCTCTCAGGTTGTGCTGATCTCTCTTTCTCTCTTTTCTCTTTCTCGTCCCTATCCTATGCCACCCTTTTCCTGACTGACAGTTTCCCTCATGCACTGGACAGACTATCAAAAGATATAAAGTCTTTCTGTATTCCTCTCATAGTATGGAAAATGTCCTGTTACATGTAATTCATTTAATTTTATGAACTGTTAATGGTCATTTCATTTGATCAAACTTACAGTATGCATTTATCAAAACATAATGTTTAGAGTGGATTCATTTTTGAGAGCTTTTAATAGTTTCACCCTTTCTCTTCCTTTTTTTCCAAATTGCTGGATCCATTTTTTCCCAGAGTCTTTATGAGCCTGGTAAGCGCCACTGGCTAAAGGTAAAAAAGGACTATTTGAACGAAGGAGCAATGGCAGACACAGCTGACTTGGTTGTTTTGGGTGCATTCTATGGAACAGGCTCTAAAGGTCAGTCTTGTCACTTGTTTACATCCTTTGGCAAAATTCTGTTAAATAAAAGGCCTGCTGATAGTGGGTTTTAATAACACAAAATATAAAATATATTTTATATTGTAAATTACACTCCTGAGTAAGCTTTACTTTTATATGTAAAATCTTTCATCTCAGCACCAGACAATGCACAAGTCTCTCTGCTTATTTTGGAAGGTGGACAGATAGCTGTTTATCTTTATAATTGTATCGATTGCCAGTTATTTACTTTTTTTTTGCTTTGCATTGTTGCAACAATCACTCAGAAAATGCCTCTCTGTTTCAGGGGGAATGATGTCAATCTTTCTCATGGGCTGCTATGACCCAAGTTCTAATAAGTGGTGCACAGTAACCAAATGCGCAGGTGGGCATGATGATGCCACACTGGCACGGTTGCAGAAGGAGCTAGACATGGTAAAAATCAGCAAGGTGAGTACTGTGAAATTGTTTTTAGTTTTCAGTATATAGTTGGGATGAAATGCAGAATTGGTGTAAAATTTGTTAGTACAGCTTATAATTTTGTAATGTCTCCTTCTCAGTAAGCTTTATAGTCCGGATTGCACTCTTTATACGATATCATTAAAAACTGGGAGAACATGGAGGGTTTGTTATTAAAAACATTTCAAAATGAAATGATTAGTGAGAATTATTTCCTTACATTTAGGAAAGGATTTAGCAAATAGGGTCCATACTGATTTTTTTTTTCTCTTGATTTTTTTTGACAGGACCCAAGTAAAATTCCAAGTTGGCTAAAAATCAACAAAAACTACTACCCAGATTTCATTGTCCGAGATCCAAAGGCAAGTCTTTTGATTCTTTTAAAATGTGTATAAGCTTACAGCAGTAAATGAATGCCATAAGCCTTTATTGTTAAGTCTCTTGACTTGAAAACTAAAATCCAAATTCTGTTGCGCAGGAAAACAGAGTGCTCCTTTACAAAATAGCATGTCTGGTAATGCTTAAAGACTTGAGTATGAAATGTTCTTGTGCTTCAGTGGCTTTCTAACATTAAGTAGTGGAGTTAGTGGTTTATCATGGTGCCAGAAAGCAGCAATATGGTGCTTGTTGCTCAGAAATGCAAGTAAGACTTTAACTGTATTCTGGACATGTGACAATATTAATACTTATACTACTACTGCATTACCAATAAATTACTTTATCTGAAAAAAATGATGTGAAGGTTAGGTTCTTTCTTATAAATAAATAAGCAATACAGTAGAAAACCTTTTTTTATTTACTCCTAGCAAAAGTCAATTTGTTACTTTATTAGACTTCAATGTCATATACAACAAAAGACAAGACAGCGTTCAGTCTTGACCAAAATGAAAAGAAAACAAAAATGAAATGGTGGCTAAGTGGTCAACACAGCTACCTCACTTATTCTGCATCCTGGGTATAAGTATAACCTGTATATTCTCTCCCCACATCTGTGTGAATTTTATTCAAACATTAATTGCCAATTCCATATTAGATCCTGTGTGAGTGTTGATGTGTACGTGAATGGGCCCTGTGATGTACTGACATTCTGTTCAGGACTGTCTTCTACCATTCACCTAAGACATCCAGGACAGGCTCAAGTTGCCTCAACTCTGAATCTGGTTAATTGGATTTGAGAACAATATGTTGACTTCTAAGCATACAAACACTGGCAGTTTTAGTGGCTGGAAAGCAATTGGGTTGAAGTCTTTTACCTCAGTTACCAAGTATGTAATTTTTGCACTTGTACTGTGTAGTTGAGCACAACTATAATGCCTTATGAAGTCTGACATTTTTACATTTTATGATGTATGAGAATGCATTGTATCTGAGATAAAAATGGTTTTAGACATGCATTTGACTTGACAACAATGAAGTCGATGATGTTTGTTTGGATCTGTTTTTCTGAAAACAGGAGTATAGCTAACAATGACGTGAACAATAGTTTCCACCATAAATTAAAAGTAAGGACATATTCAACAGGCCGCTATGCATCAGTGAAATAATAATACCACATCATTCACAAAACCCCTTAAACCACTTCAGGGCTAGAGGGGGCCAGAGCTCAACCTGGCACCACTGGACAAAAGGCACAAAAAAAACTCCAGTCCATCTTACAGCCACCAACATCTATACTCGCATAGGGCCAATGTCTGCACATCTTCAGTGATGTAAGAGGAAAACTGGGCCGCTCTGAGGAACTCGGGGAGAAAATGCAAGGTCGATGTCGAAAACTGTATTGTGCCACCCTGAAATAGTAATATTTTATTCAAATATGCAGACATCTTTTTTTAAACTTTGAATGATCATTTTGAAACAGCAGGCTAAGTATAAATGAAGAGTACATTTTTTTTTTTTTCTTTCTTTCTAAATCATCCGGTCTCCAAGGATCATTGACATTGGTCCCATGTCTATTAGTTTTAACACATATTAGGGTATAAATTAAATAATATGAAAGACAGACCACTGCTGGTCTGATTGGTGGTGAATTCCTCTGAAGTTTATATATTTCTTCTGTGTAATCCTAATAATTCTATCTTGCAGTTCACACATTATGGTTGTCCGAGTGCTTTAAGCTCTTTTTTTGACTTGTAATTATAGAAATCATTTCACTTTTTCACTATGTTTTCTTCTTTTATTAGACAGCACCCGTATGGGAAATCACTGGAGCTGAGTTCTCAAAGTCTGAAGCACACACAGCCGATGGCATTTCCATTCGTTTCCCACGCTGCACACGCATTCGTGATGACAAAGACTGGAAAAATGCCACCAACCTTCCCCAGCTCCAGGTACCCGTTTCCGTCATATTTCAATTGCCTAATCACCTGAATGTTTTATTGTGTAATCAGTGAAAGAGCAACGCCTTTTACCTTTTCTTTTCGCTTATACTTTTCTGAATTTTATGTTTTTCTTTAACTTTGGAAAAAGGAAATACATGTAGGGTGTAGTACAGGGTTTGTCAGACTATAGCCCGTGGGCTTCTCAGATATTTAATATTCTAAGCTGTGTCAGGTGTTTCTAAAAAGGTGATGCTACACCTGGCTAGTGAAAGCGTAATAAGTTGCCTTGTAGTGTCATCCAAAGAATAATTAAATAAACTGAGTCTGTAGCACTGAATCCTGTTGTTTATAGCTGCTTACCTGCAGCAGTGGCATACATTTGCAGTGACATCCCTGAAGGAAGAACTTTGGGTGTGACTCTGTGCACAGATCAGTATAAACAGCCCCACATACAAATGTGAAATAAGAAAGTTGGAAGCAGTAAGGTTTTCTGGTAACGGATCAATTGTAAAAGATTATGTATTTCAACCTGTGTGTTTGGTGTGAAGAGAAGTAAAATGCACTCATCGGGAGTGGCACTGTAACCATACCTCGCTTCATCACTGAGTCCAAAAAAAAGTAGGTATGGCTTTCTGGTGAGCTCATTTCCTTTTTGGTACAGCACAATCATTTTATCTTTTTCTGAATTTTTCAAACTTTAAAATCTGTGTCAACTACAAGAAGAAAAGCTTTTAATTTTTCCATTGTCAGACAGAATAGAGGTCTTTATCACAAATGCAGTTCAGGCTGCCATCCTTTGTCATGAATTTGAATGTCTCTTTTAGGATCCGCTAAACAGATATTACAATTTTTTGTTCTTCTTTTGCTATTGTTCCAGCAAAAAGTAACTAAACTCCAGTGCAAGAATAAAGTTTACAAACTTTGCTTATATTTTTACACACTGAATTTGTGTAACTCATAATTTGTTTCCAAGAAGATGAAAATGTATGCTGTGCATGGTGTTGTCATGTTGTAGAACTTGAAGTTCCAAACATGTCCATCCATCCATCCATTTTCCAACCCGCTGAATCCGAACATAGGGTCACGGGGGTCTGCTGGAGCCAATCCCAGCTAACACAGGGCACAAGGCAGGAATCCAATCCCGGGCAGGGTGCCAACCCACCGCAGGACACACACAAACACACCCACACACCAAGCACACACTAGGGCCAATTTAGAATCGCCAATCCACCTAACATGTCTTTGGACTGTGGGAGGAAACCGGAGCGCCCGGAGGAAACCCACGCAGACACAGGGAGAACATGCAAACTCCACGCAGGGAGGACCTGGGAAGCGAACCCTGGTCTCCTAACTGTGAGGCAGCAGCACTACCACTGCGCCACCGTGCCGCCCTCCAAACATGTCTTTACACAAAAAAAAAATATTAAAAGAAACTGTAGATGTTTACCACCAGATAAAAATCTTTCCAATGAATTAACACTTTGAATGTGAGGTATGAGTTAAGTCATATCTTATTCAGCCTGTCAAAACATGACATACGAGAGAACTCGACTCTCTGTATACAGCCACTACTGACACCAGCTTGTTGGTGAGCTTTGCTGCCATGTCTCATTTGACTGCTATAATGCTGCTACCTAGTGGATAGCCATAGATTTTTTTAATATTTTTTTTTTTTTTGGTGGCAACAACTTGTGGTAAATGGTGCTATAAATAGACTTATTATGTTGTAGCGAAAAAAGGTATAAATCTGCTGATGATTAATTTAAACAATTAGATTGGTTGCAAGATGAATATTTTGATGATAATGGCAGTGATCAAGATTGTGGCAATCAATTAGATAACGTGGAACCTGTAGGATCTGGTACTGACGCAGATAAGCAGCCCCAAAGGCGTTTCTTTGTCATAACGTGTTTGACTTGTCATGAATATCAGGAAAGCAGTATATGGACGTTCTGCTGTCAACTGAGCACAAACAGTTCCAACTACCAAATGTGTTGTGCGCAACAAGCATGGACAGTGCAAAGAAGCGTGTTATATTTACAGCACATCTGCTTCTAAGTCTGCACTGTGTAAGGTGAAATGCTTCAGGTTTTCTTATGCAAATGAAGACTTCTGGATGGGTTGCTGGTCAAAATAAATTAACAGTTTCATTACATTTTTGACAGTTTTTGTTGATAACCAAGTTTTGACTGAATTCATTATTTATCATATATACTGTACATAGACCTATACTGCAGCGTCCTGGTGATAAATGGTTTAGCAGTCAGTAGGTTAATTGTTGTGCCCACTGGTATCTCTGTTGCTATTAATGGTTTGTACAGAAGCAAGCTGTTTCATTTTCATGGCTAGACAATGTCATAGCTAGAGAAGACCATTAACTCAGTGATGATGGAATATATAATCTAAACTAAAATATTTCAGTTCAATAAAATATTTTCTAACTAGCAAACATACAGTATTGTAAAGTTTAATGGCAGCTGGCAAAAAAAAATAAAACACTGTAGTTCCCTGGAGCACAGCGGTAGAATTAGACTTGTGACCCCATTCAGAAGGCATGAGACACTACTTTGGGCCACCAGGACATGACCTTCCCCTTGGAGAATAAACAAAATCTATTTATTGTAAAATACAAGTATGCAAGGTAAATCATGTATAAAGATACTATAGGGTGTCCCTATTTAAAAGATGTTGAATAAGCTAAAGAATGTGCAAAAGCATGATCAGTTACATAACACCAATGTGACATCCTTTGCAGATGGACCTTGAATAAACAAAGTTGGTTGTTTATGCTGAAGAATGAAAATAGCAGGAATCAATTTATCTGGCAATTATATACAACAAGATGAATTCACTACAGAGTCTGACATTTTAAGCGATTATTAATACATACTACGTAAAAATTGTTTCTGTTTGATAACACAGAATTAGTTCAGAAATGCACGTCATATAAACTCCATTAATGCCATTAATATAGGCAGCCAACACGCTTTTGCTGCAGGGAGTTAGTGCTCTTTACATACTGGACTCTTCTGTTGCTAGCCTGTGTTGTTTAAATTTTTTACTCTGTGATTCACTGTAGCTTTTAACATCATAACATAGGTAGAAGTGTGTGTTTGCATTAAATATAAAGTTCCCCTGTGGTCATTTCTTAGAGACTTTAAACAAAATAAAATCAAAAATCATTTTCACTGGGAAGCAAATCATGGTAATTAAGAGTGCCAGAAGATTGTATTGTACTGGAAAGAATGTCAGTGCTGTTTCAGTAATTCTTCATCAGAGAAAAACAGCTTTGCTTGAGGCCTTCGTTCAAGACCATATCATCTTAACTTGATGGCGTTCAGAATACTGCAGGCCAATAATAATCTCTTGGAAACCACTCAAGGTACACTGCTTAAAAGAGTAACTGAATATGCCTGCAACAGATATTATTGTGTTCATTCAAGTTACTACTTTTCAGTAGTAAATTCTAAATATAAATGGACATACTGAAATATGAAATAACCTAAAGAGACAGAAAACCATTATCACTAATCATGCACAATATGATGCATTGATTCTAGTAAACTGGCTGCTCAAGACTGGCATTAGTTCCACAGTGCACAAACCTTTCTAACTTTATTTTCAGTTGAATTAACTTGGTCATTTTTTTTTTTTTTTTTTAATTTCTTTTGCAGAAGTAGGTGGACATTAATATAATATCCTCAATCCTTTAACCCATTTCCGGGTCTGAAGTTTATCTACTGTGACATTTAACATAAATAATATAATTTTTCTAAAAGTATATTTTAATTTTAGAAAAACAAGTGCTTTCTGTTTTTTTAACACAGATGCATATCATATTTCCTGCATCAGCTACCATGCTGTCGTTTTTTTTTTTTTTTTTTTTTTCCCTTTTCTTTTCTTTGTGCATATGTTCAGGATATTCACACTAGGTGAAAAAAGAGTAAAACCACACAGCATAAACAGGAGCCAATCAACTTTAAGATGCAATAACTAATTGTTACCAAATTTTGTCATTAATTAGTTGTCTCATTATGTATTGTGTGCATCACTTCATTGATCAGGAATAATTTTTATCGTACTTTAAGATGTTGTGGAAACAAGAGGATTTAAATATGGTGGAAAGTCAAAGACAAAAGAACTCAAAAGTGTGGAGACATTTCAACTTTGCACTTAGTAAGAAATGTGTCTCTTGCAAGATTTATAAAAATGAGCTCACCAGCGCAGGACCATAACTTTGATGTAGAAACACCTAAAAAGAAAATTAATTGTAGTAATGGCAATCTTCTCTCATACACACGAGTATAAACCAGCAACATTTTCAATGTCACTTTCTTATGTATGTTTGGACTGCACAAAATACATTTCTGACTATGCAGAATGTAAATCATAAACAATATGCAAAATTTCTTCTGCAAATTATTATTACTTCTTTTTTTTTTAATGATAGCCAGTATTTGATGCCTGACTCTAAGAAAAAAAGGACGCCTGGAGTGCACCAGAGTTGGTTGATCTGTGTTCTTTGAATTTATCCACTAGAGGGCAGCAAATAATACACTCTATGAACCTTTTGTCTACACTTAACAATGGTTATATCCTTCTACCCTTTGGTAATGACTTTTATGAGGAGCAGTTTTCAGAATGTTAAACATGACAGTTAAGTAACAATTCTTGTTGCTATGCACTTTTTGTAAATGTAACAGTTCAGAGCATACTGGTAGTGCTGTTATGAAAAAAAGCATTGCACAAAGAGTAAAACTGTCACTTTTCAGCAAAATGTTTATACTTTTGTACAGGTGTTCCATTTTTTTTTTAATGAATAATTGAAAAAAAGAATTGATCAACTGATCAATTTGCAAAATAGTCATTAGACGCACCTCTAATCATATTACCATTCACACGTGTGAAAATCCTAAATACCATGAAATTACATATGCTTGTCTTTTGCCGTGCATTGATTTTTTTTTTTGCAGTTCACATAGTTCATGGTTCTTCCTGCATTTTGATCACACCTGCAGATATTAATATTACTACAAGAACTTTTACATTGGGTTTGCCATACAGCCAAAAAAATCTCTTGATTTCTACTGAAACATAAAACAAACTTCTGTTAGCCTCCTCTGCCAGATGATGCTAGCTATTACACATGTCCCTCCAATTACCTTGTTTAGCTCTTGTAATTCAGGCATCATTTGGTTAGTTTTAATCATCTCCCATCTATCTTGTTTATGTCTATTATTCACGTTCTCCTTCAGCATTGTTTTCAAATTCATTTTGATTTTCTTCTTGATCTCTCGTTGTTTCTAGGAGCTGTTCAGAATTTCTAAGGAAAAAGCTGATTTTGATGTGAAGGCCGGTCCCTCAAAACCTAACGATGACAGGGGGTCTTCTGAGGGGGACAGCGGAAGCGGATCATTATCTTCTACTCCTCCAGGCTCTCGTCCTGACACGCCACGAGCCCATGCTACCCCTAAAAAGGCAGGGACCAAAGGTAAGCTGTTCACAAAATACTTTAGGCTTCTTCAGCCATCATTGATCAATTAGGTTGAATTATAAATCTGTAAGTTTACAACTTGGATTATTGGTGTTACTGGCATTAAGTTACTGTAGTACGGAATCCCTTGGGAGATAGCTAAGGAGAAAAGGGAGCAGGTTCACCCATTAAGGTGCTAAAGGGAAAGTAAAGGAGACATTTGGACCTGGGGTAGAGGTCTAATTATGTATATCCCATTCGTGTAAAAGACCTTAACACTCATTTTGAAACAAGTAACTGTCCCTTCTGAATCTGTTTCCTTGCATGCAAAAAAAGAACTAAACCTGAGAAACTAGCTTCAATTTTTAGGTAGCCTTTGGTTTTGACAATAGTACTTATAAAACTGAAACTTTCAGGCAGTGGAACATCTTCAAAGCATACCTCCCCAGTGAAAGGACAGAGCTCACCAGATAAAAAGGCAGTGAAAAGAAAGCAACCGTCAGAGACATCAAATCCCAAAAAGGTAAGCGTTGCTGCAGACTCATCTGCCTTTTTGCTCAGTTTATTGTTTCTGTAAATGGGCATGTAGGCTGCTAGTTTAACAGTGTATTTTTATTTATATCTCTCATGTAATATAGAGTGTCGGGGACCATCACATCAATGATTACGTTTGTGTCATGTAGTTCAATGTGATTCTTTTTTTTTTTTTTTTTTTTTTTTTTTTTGTGGTTTAATTCACAAATTGCAAATGTAATTTCAGGATTACTCCTGTTGTCTCTTTTGTATAAGAGGGGGTTCTCATTTTTTTTTTCTTGTATGCAGAATCTGACATTAGTTGTAGACTTCTCAAAAAAAAAACAAAAAAACTTTCAATTGCTAATACTGAAAACATTTGTAGAAGTGATGCGGCAGTCAATTAGTCGCTAGTCGAAATTGGCCAAGTTTCACCCCAAATGACTTGATAAGTGATTAGTAAATTGGTTTATTTAAAAAAAATATTTTTTTCAGTATCTGCTTTTCAAAGTTTTACGATAATTTTGTTGTAGTGCTCCTTTACACAGGGCATTACGGTACCTGGGAAAATGCATGTGTAGTTTTGCTGCCAGAACATCTTATAATCAGACAGAAGAAGAAGAGAGAGAAGATTAGAATGGATTTTACATGAACGAACATGAAATAATAAACTGAAAACAGGAAATCTCAGGTGTCATCCTGTGCATGAATGGTACACATACATATATATATGTTGTCCAGATATTAAAAGAGAAGCCGCCTTAACCTCCTTAGCATTATGTTTACCCTGGGAGAAACAAGCCAAAAAAGTTGATTTTTTTTTTTTTTTTAAATAAGGAAAACGTTTATTACATGTAAATTCTAAAACATCAACATAAATACAGTAGAAAAGTTATTTCAAGTGTCCACTGCTGTACTGATGCAAATTTAGTACATGTCCTTTGTCTGACATGTTTTGAAACAGTCAGTAACGCAATGTGCACAGTAGAAGTGTGTTTCTCTGTGCACTTTTCTTATATTTTTTCTGTTGCTTGCACATGAGAGAGTAGAATGTCAGTGCCTGATTCACACAAACGGCCGACCCATTGTGTTACTGCAGGCTACCAAAGTATAACGCTTGCTGACTTCTACATTTTCCTCCCTGACATGAACATTGACAGTTCCCATGCACTGGACAATGCAGTTGACCAGTTTCAGTTCATTTTAAAACTGCATTTTTGGCTTTTTCTTTGGTGTTGTGTTTTTCGTTGTCAGCTCTGTCCCACTCACGAATCGAATGTTTAGGGAGTTACTTTACAATTACCATAAACTGGCAGAAAGCAAGGTTAATACTTTAATATAGAACACAAGACTTCTGCATGTGTGGTTATGCATTGAACTTAGTGTAAAAATATTTTAAAAGGATAAAGAAAAAAAAACTGAATCTGTATCAAAAATGGCCAGTTTTAGTAACATGAATAGGTGATCAGTATCAGTAAAACTTGATGGAGGCATCCCTAATTTGTAATTATGTGAAAAGTCCATGTAATGCAACCACTCATTTTAAAAAATTTTGAAATTTTCAGCCAAAACAGGAATCTGTACAATGCCATAAACAGAATCAGGCTCCCACCGTGATGCTTGCACCAGCAAACAGCCAGCAAAACAAGGTAAGATCAGAGTGGAAGATGTGAATGAATGTTGAGCCATGCTGCCTGGCTAGGATTACTAATGAAATTTTAATAGCTGTACACCTTTTAATCCAAGTCTTTGGATCTACTGGAACCCAAAGACATTCTTGGAATAGTGAATTGTTTACATTTATATGTACTTATGTGGCTTACGCGTTTACCCACGGCGACTTGCAACATTTTATGATAAAACTGGCTACATTTATTTTGGTATTCCGGTTGGAGCACAGGTAGGTCATGTGACTTGCTTATGGTCACAGAGTGTCAGTAGTGAGATATGAACCCAGAATCTCAGGGTTTGAAGTCCAAAGTCTTAACCACTACACCACACTGTCTGCAAATGTGAAAAATGTAACATTTTTACAGAATCTGTTTTTTGTCTTATGTAAAATGCCTACAGCTTTACCTTTTGAATAGCGGCTAGTATGTTTGTATTCTCTTTTCTGCCCCTTTTCATGTGTTTATATGTTAGTAGTCTAGATGCTATGACTTACTTAGAGTAGATTTCCCGTTCAATTATTGCATTGCAGAAGAACATTTATTCACTCATTCATTCTTTTATCACACTACTTGTTTACTGGATGAGGAAGGGTGTCAAAGCCTGTCATGGGAGCACTGAGTACAAGACAGAAAACAGTTCTGACGAGGAGAAACTCAAGCACATTCACAAACACTCACACAAGGCCAATATAGATACTCTGATGTGAAACATAACCCCACGTTTCTAAAAAAGTGTAAAATGTAAATAAAACGGAACGTGATGATTTGGAAATTATTTAAAACCATATCTAATTGAAAATAGAAGAAAAACAACATATCAAATGTTGATACGGGGAATTTTATTGTTTTTTGAAAAATATATGCTCATTTTGAATTTCGTGCCAGCAGCATATTTAAAAAAACTTGGAACAGGGGCAATAAAAGAATGGAAATTGAAAAGTTGTGTAATGCTAAAAAGAAAAAAAAAACGCCTCACAACTAATTTGGTTAATAGGCAACAGGTCAGTAATTTGATTGGGCATTAAAAAAAAAAAACATCCAAGAGAGACAGAGTTTCACAGAAGTAAAGATGGGAAGGGGTTTGCCGCTCTACAAAAGATTCTGTGGGTAAATAGTGCAACAAATTAAGAATAATGTTCCTCAATGTAAAATTGCAAAGAATTTGGGGATTACATCATCTGAGGTACATAATATCATTAAAAGATTCGGAGAATCCGGAGAAATCTCTGTATGCAAAAGAAATTGCCTAAAACCAATATATTAATGGCCGTGATCTTCAGGCATTCAGGCAGCAAAACATTAAAAATAAACAAGATTCTGTACTGGAAATTACTGCATGGGCCCAGGATCACTTCCTGAAACCATTGTCTGTGAGCACAGTTCATTGCTCCAACTCTACCATACAAAAAAGAAACTACCGTATGTACTCGCGGATAAGTTCTCCTGCAGATAAGTCAGGACTTGTCTTTACAGTATAATTTCTGGTATTTTATAATGTCGGTCGTATAAGTCGAATGTGGAAAACTCATGCTATTGGTCCAAGAGATTATGATATGCTAAGAGAGTAACCACGGAGCACACTGAATTTTTTTTTTTGTGGGTGCGGCAATGCATTGTATCAGCGCTGGCTCCTAACCTCTCTTTCTCTATTGTGCCTATGTGACCACACTGTAATACCCAAACTATTCCAAACCAACGTTTGCAGTGATTTGTGTTTTTTGTATCTCACACCCTCATACACATTTATCGTAAGAACATCCCTTCTCTACGATGGAGCATTCAATCAGAAGAAAATATGAAGCTGGTTTTAAATTAAACGTCATTGAAGTAGTGTGAGAAATTGGTAACTGCGCTGCTGCAACAAAATTCGATGCTCCTAAAAAAACTGATGCGAGATCGGAGGAGGCAAGAAGATGTTAAAAAAAAATATGAAGTGTCACATTTTTGAAGTGCTTGATCGGCAATAATCGACTACTAATTAAGAAACTGGGTTGGAGCAAAAACCAGCAGCCAATGTGACAGACATTGTCCACCCCTGGTCTAAGTAATCAAAATTTTTAATTATTTTTGGAAACCAAGGACGCCAAATCCTTTGGACTGAAGAGGAGAGGGGCCTTCTGACTTGATATCGGCGTACAGTTCAAAAGCCAGCATCCCCGATAGTTAGTGCACATGGCATAGCATGCACATCTGGGAAAGCACCATTAATGCTGAATGATATATACAGTATTGGAGCAATATATGCTGTCATCCTGACAACATCTTTTTCAGGGAAGCCCTTGCTTATTTCAGCAAGACAAAGCCAAACCACATTCTGCATGTAATTTGCATGGCTCCACAGTAACAGAATCTAGGTGCTAAACTGGCCTGCCTGCAGTCCAGCCCTGTCACCCATTGAAAAAGATTTGGTGTATTATGAAACAAAAAAATAAGACAAAGTAGTCTCCAAACTGTTGAGCAGTTGATCCTATATAAGGCCAGATTGGAATAACATTTTACTTTAAAAACTATAGCAATTGGTCTCCTCGGTCCCCAAATGTTTACAAAATTTTGTTTAAAAAAAAAAAAAAAAAAAAAAAAAAAAAGAGCTGATGCACCACAGTGTTAAACATGCCGCTGTCCCAGCTTTTTTAAAACGTGTTGCTGGCATCACATTCTAAATGAGCATGTATTTTTTCAAAACCAATACAATTTCTGCATTTCAGAATTTGATATATTGCCTTTGTACTATTTTCAATTAAATATAGGGCAAATCATTGCATTCTGCATGGTGCATAAAAATGAAGGATTGGCATTATTAAAACAAGGAAATGGACTCTAATGACTGCGCATGCTGTCATATCAGGTCACATTGTGAAGCATGCACTCGTATGGTGCATTGCCGCACCCACCACACAACAAAACGGCTCGGAATCCTGGTTGGCAACCCCCTAGGCAGACACGCAATTCAGTCCCAGCCTTCGGAAATGACCATCTATCTGCTGCTGCCAGTTGTTGCATGGATATCCCCTTGGCCTAGTCCTACTGCTCGGGTACTCAACAATGAGGATCCTGTGAGCCGGATCATAAAGGGGGAAATCGCACCACATGGTAACTAACGCTCCCTCAAAATGCAGGTAATGTGCCTCATTCAGGACTCAGTAAGCAATCGCTCATTTGACACAAAGTCAACCCAGCGGTACCCAAGGATTCTCTGAAGAGACACAGTACCAAAGGAGTCCAGCCTTCATCTCAGGTCACTGAATAGCGTCCGTGTCTCGTAACCATATAGCAAAACGTGAAGCACCAGGGGCCTCATGCATAACACCATGCGTAGAATTCACACTATGACATGATGTAAGCACAAAAGCCGAAATGTGCTTATGCATAGAAAAATCCAGATGCAGGAATCTGTGTGTTCGCCAGCTTCCGCGTTCTTCCGCTACATGAGTCCTGGTCAGCGTGAAAAGTAACACTTGTGCACGTGCCTGCAGTCCCGCCCCAACTCCTCTCAGAATTACACCTCTTTGAATATGAAAATCAATATAAATAGCCCTTAAGCTCAGCATTCTGTGAAAAGACAATGGGAAAAGCAAGAGGGGAAAATGTAAGAATTTCAGCGAATACCAAGTGGAGGGAAGGAAAAACGTACTATTTGTTGGTTTATACAGTGTTATAAACAACAAAAGGAAGCTGATTGAGTGACATAGTGTGTCAGAGAAACTCGAAAGCTCAAGTTCACAAAGTCGCACAGTGCCCAAAATAAAAAAGAAGTTGTCACATATCAAAGGCAAGTCGTGGCCCACCTTCTGAGTGTCATATGAAAGCCTATTAGGGTACAGAGGAAAAAAAAAAGGCACATAGTGGGGGAAAAAGCACGAAATGTCAACTTCAATCTTGAAATTTCCACTTTAATCACGTAGTTTATTTTGCCATTAAAGTAGAACATCATAAACTTCATGTTAAAATCGTTTAATTAACTAGTTTCTCAAATCACATTGTAAGTAAAGTAGCACGTTAAATGCTTTGTTTTGTATGTGTTCTTCTATGTGTGTGAATCACTACGTGCTTCTTAAACCGGCTTTCCCTTCCTCCGATAGGACACAAAATCCATTACATTCGTGATATTACAGCTCTGTGAATAACTAAAATACTGAGATGTATACGTGATATCATTTTCATGATGATAGGAGTTAAAGCATGTTATTAAACATGGGTGGCACAGTGATTGTGCGCGACCTTCGATGAAATAATTTATTGCAGCAGTACTCAGGGGCGGCTCTAGGCTCGTGGCAACCCTGGGCAGAGAAAGAATCGGTGGCCCCTTCGCCCGCCAATGTTAATATGGTATATGGTATATATTGGCTTGGCGGCCCTGCAGTACTGTCTCTTTCAAACGTACTAACCTCCAATTCCTGTCCTTCATTTTCTTTCTCCAAGTAACCGATCGCCACACAATCAGCTCTATAATAGATGTTAAGCCATCTGTAAGCTTAGAGCGCCGATCTTTCAAAACTTTTAAGGAACATTGAAATATCTTCGTAGCATATGTTTAATTATTCCATCCTTCACGCCAGTCCAGTGAAGCATACAGTGCGAGGCAGGAGCAACCTTTAATCATTAACAATATAGATTATTTAAATGAAGTTAAAGTTTTATCTGTATAATAAACATATTTTGCTGCATTTCATCTTAAAAATGATATTGTCATCATATGTAAATACGCGCTTTATAAAGTGGCTCAGGTTGTGCAATATTAGAACTGTAGTGCAAGTGCAGTGAGGTAATTATAAGTACAGATAGTTCTACAAGGAGCACTTGATTGAGTGCGTTTAGAGCTCTTGGGATTAAACTCTTTTTGAACCGTGAGGTCCGTACAATAAAGGTTTGAAGCGTTTGCCGTGTGAGACACAGATCAAATAGGAAGCATGGCTAAGGCGGCGTGTGCTTGATGCTGTATACCGATTAATTCTCTTTCCGATCAGCTGCTCCGAGTGGTGCAGTGAGAGTAATATGGAAAAAAAAGATCTGCTGTAGCAACCCATTAACGGGAGCAGCTGAAAGAAGTAAAATAAGGTGCAGTGAGAGTAACAACGCTAAAGCAGCTATGGTATTTGGAATAGTTTGACCATTCCATGGACCATTATATTGTTACTGGTTAATTACAATCAGATGCATTAAACTAATAATCAATATGCGGTTAATTTCAGTGTATTTATAAAGCCGCGTCAGGTAAAGAAAGGATAACCACACAGGAACAGTAGCACTGCTTTGACGCTGGGTGCCGCCAGTCTGCAAAATCGAGCAGAGAACTTGCATACAACAGGGTATGAGGTACTGTGGAAATGTGCGTGGCTTTACGGCAAGTTTAGGTTTTATACATAGCGATTTGAATGTGGAAACGTTCTTGCGCAACATTTCTGTGCGTACGCATCGTTTATACATGAGGACACAGGACTCTAAAAACTTGGACCTTCGTGCTTTTGCAAGTATATCGGGAGCGCCACACACCCCTTTCCAGTAACCTCATGACCTCCCCATGCTCTCCCAATCCGTTTACTGACTTCATAGCAAGTGTAACCAGAGATGTGAATGTCGCTGCCAAGGTAAATAAACCTCTTGACACAGTGAACACTCTCTTTGCAGACAGACACTCTGCTGATGGCTGTGCCCAAGAGGTCATTAAAGGCCTGGATCTTGGTTTCTATCCAGGACTCTTACAAGCCCAAATACTCAGACTCCTTACTCACTCAGTGAGTAAGAGTCGATATCATGGATTTGTTTTGATTTTTGTTGTTTTTGCTAAACCAGATCAGAACTTTAACTCCAGACTTAAAATCAAGGGGACAAGAGGAGTTTGATGCACGGTGAAGGCACAGGGCCAGACTCCTCAGACTGCTTATTTTTGTACCTGTGCAGGGAATATTCTTCCAAAATTTAGCATTAAAAAGAAAAAAAAAATTATGAAATAAAGGAGCAAAAAAGGCCTCTATTAAGCATCATGAAAAATGCCCAGAGATTCGGTATGTTGACAGTGCATATTGCTACCTTCAGCACATCTGATATGTCACATTCAAATCTGTTTTATTTAGAATGAGAGCAGAGCATAATAAATAAAAATTGGAAATGTACAGCATATTTTCATACATTTTTAATATATGAAATGACTCATTTAATTATATTTTGGGATTATTCAAGAACTGCTGAATACATGCAGAATACAGTTAGGGCTTACAAGGAAAAGCAACCAATTTAATTGGACCTGAGCCACAAGTTTGTGAAATCTACAGTAGACCAGAGAAAACGTTTGGAGTCTGAATCGTCACATTTCTGACTGTTTGCATTCAGTGTGGGGACATGAATGCTAACTAGGGTGGATCTGTGCCCATCCCAGCCAAGACAGACTAAGAGGGGAGTAGTGTGAAGGTTTGACTGGCAAACTGTTCAGGAGAAATGCTGTTTTGAAATCATTAGCTACGAGGTGAGATCAATTAAGCTGGGAAGAATACAGCATGGTTGGGTGAACATTGTGTTCACATGTTGTCATTTATAGCTTACAAAAATCTTAAGACACAGAAGTGCAAAGTCACACACAGCCTTATACAAAGTAGAGGGTTACTTAAAGGAAGTTGTATAACCCAAAAAAGGCACAGACAATAAAAGATGTGGATTTTTATTTCATTGTAGCAAATTACAGTTGTGTTGTTCTTGAAGCCAAAAGAATATCTGAAGGGATCTGATAATGTGTTTTGTTTTTTTTTTTATTTTTTTTTTTAATCTTTTCTCTTTAAGACTCTACTGGACATCTTCACTGGAGTAAAGCTGTACCTACCAAAAGCAGTTGGTGATTTTAATAAACTTCGGCGTTATTTTATTGCTTTCAATGGAGACCTTGTGCCTGAATATGATGTAGGCACAGCAACACACATGATGGGAGATCATGAAGAAAGTACCACAGCAGAACGTGTCTCCTCAGAGTGGATCTGGGAATGTATCCGGAAAAGGCGGATTCTCCCTCCCTGTTAAATCCAACAGGCAGTTACTGCAGCAGTTAATATATTTTATATAAAAAGTACTGATGAACTGGGGTAATGATTTTAGATTTTAACTGGATAGAATTTTGTGGTGTCAGAAGTTACTTGAAACCTTCAGGAATAAAAGACCTGAAGTGACTAAACTCCTATTGTCTGAATACTTTTAATTAAGTGGTCTTTGTTAATTGACGATCACAGCATTAAACGCAACATAATTCTGATATGTAACTGGTCAACAGGAACAGTGACTTCCTCCAAAAATATGACTTGTAAATTATTCTTTGTTGACATGCTTCTCTAAGACAGAACACCGTAACCAAATGTATTTAACAAAAGTTATAGTGGCACCATCCTTTCAAGCAGTATCAAACCAACATAATGTTCAAGTATTGGATAAGGACCATATAAACTACTCCAGGTAAGTACTGGAAAGTGCTGTACATTTTAAAATCTCTATTTTGCTAATTGTGTACTTTATTAAAGCTCCACCAGAAGATATAAATATCAGATGAACAGTAAAATGCAGTTGGCTCTCCATACCTGCAGATTCAACTAGCCACTGATTAAAAATATTTGAAAAGAAAAAAAAATCCATAAATTTCCAAAAATTAATCTTAAATTTGCAGCGCACCAGATCCATGCCTATGAAATGATCTGTAGACATACCCTGCTGTAGCATCCCGGCATAGGAGTTGAATAAAATGGCTCATAGGAGTAAATTTAAACCTTATTTATATGGCAAACAAGTGCAGAGTGGCTTCTGAGCAATACCAACTGCAAAAGTGGAAAATGGTTTCCATCTTTACAGTGGGATGCAAAAGTTTGGGCAACCTTGTTAATAGTCATTATTTTCCTGTATAAATCGTTGGTTGTTACGATAAAAAATGTCAGTTAAATATATCATATAGGAGACACACACAGTGATATTTGAGAAGTGAAATGAAGTTTATTGGATTTACAGAAAGTGTGCAATAATTGTTCAAACAAAATCAGGCAGGTGCATAAATTTGGGCACCACAAAAAAGAAATGAAATCAATATTTAGTAGATCCGCCTTTTGCAGAAATTACAGCCTCTAAACGCTTCCTGTAGGTTCCAATGAGAGTCTGGATTGTGGTTGAAGGTATTTTGGACCATTCCTCTTTACAAAACATCTCTAGTTCATTCAGGTTTGATGGCTTCCGAGCACGGACAGCTCTCTTTAACTCACACCACAGCTTTTCAATTATATTCAGGTCTGGGGACTGAGATGGCCATTCCAGAACGTTGTACTTGTTCCTCTGCATGAATGCCTTAGTGGATTTTGAGCAGTGTTTCGGGTCGTTGTCTTGTTGAAAGATCCAGCCCCGGCGCAGCTTCAGCTTTGTCACTGATTCCTGGACATTGGTCTCCAGAATCTGCTGATACTGAGTGGAATCCATGCGTCCCTCAACTTTGACAAGATTCCCAGTCCCTGCACTGGCCACACAGCCCCACAGCATGAAGGAACCACCACCATATTTTACAGTAGGTAGCAGGTGTTTTTCTTGGAATGCTGTGTTCTTTTTCCTCCATGCATAACACCCCTTGTTATGCCCAAATAACTAAATTTTAGTTTCATCAGTCCACAGCACTTTATTCCAAAATGAAGCTGGCTCGTCCAAATGTGCTTGAGCATACCTCAAGCGGCTCTGTTTGTGCTGTGGGTGGAGAAAAGGCTTCCTCTGCATCACTCTCACATACAGCATCTCCTTGTGTAAAGTGTGCCGAATGGTTGAACGATGCACAGTGACTCCATCTGCTGCAAGATGATGTTGTAGGTCTTTGGTGCTGGTCTGTAGGTTGACTCTGACTGTTCTCACCATTCGTCGCTTCTGTCTATCCGAAATCTTTCTTGGTCTGCCATTTCGAGCCTTAAATTGAACTGAGCCTGTGGTCTTCCATTTCCTCAATATGTTCCTAACTGTGGAAACTGGCAGCTTAAATCTCTGGGACAGCTTTCTGTATCGGTCCCCTAAACCATGATGGTGAACAATCTTTGTCTTCAGGTCATTTGAGAGTTGTTTTGTGAGCCCCATGTTGCTACTCTTCAGAGAAAATTAAAGGAGGAGGGAAACTTACAATTGACCCCCTTAAATACTCTCTCATTATAGGATTCACCTGTGTATGTAGGTCAGGGGTCACTGAGCTTAGCAAGCCAATTTGAGTTCCAATAATTGGTTCTAAAAGTTTTGGAATCAATAAATGACAACGGTGCCCAAATTTATGCACCTGCCTGATTTTGTTTCAACAATTATTGCACAGTTTCTGTAAATCCAATAAACTTCATTTCACTTCTCAAATATCACTGTCTGTGTCTCCTATATGATATATTTAACTGACATTTTTTATCGTAACAACCAATGATTTATACAGGAAAATAATGACTATTAACAAGTTTGTCCAAACTTTTGCATCCAACTGTACATTACCCACACTGCTGCAGGTCTTCAACATTAACATTCTCAGTTCATCACATAGCCCACTCGCACACACATTTGGAATTGTCAGTTAACCTAAAATAAATGTCTTTGGATATGTGGGACGAAAAGAGGAGAGCCTAGAAAAGTTCAGATAGACAAGAAATGAAAGTACAAACTACAGACAAGGACTGGACACAGGATTAAAAGTGACAAATATGAATCTAGGAGACAGTAGTTTTAACCTGTGCTGTACTCTACTGGACCATGGTTTTAGAGAGTGTAAATACAAGTTAACATTAGCATCTACTGATTTAAAGGTGACCTGACTTTGGACATTTCATAATTTCTATCTTAGATAGGGAGGATTTACCTTTGAAAGTAAAACATCACAACTGACATGAGAAAAATTTAGAGATGGGAAAATGATACCAAAGTGTTGAAGCTTGGGTCAGTCAATCTGAGGCGTAGTGAGTCGAATCACTGTGTCGGAGCTTGTGTCAAAACACCACTGTCACGTAAAACGTGTTGTTTGAAGCTTCGAACGTCATCCGTGCTTCAAGCGCGCTTTATTGGTTTGACAGCATTTCATCGGCTTGACAGCTTTGGCCCTAAATTTTCAGGTAGCCTATATAAAATGCATCATTCTCATTCAACAGTGTTGGGTTGTGAGGAGAGAGAGATTTGGAAAGCTTTAGTGACAGATGGTGACTAACAATGGAAAACGGTATTCAAAAGTTAAATAGTATAAATGGACAAGGACCTTGGCAGAATAAAAAGAACACAGACTTTTCTGACCTTTTACGGGTGACATGAGACTGAAACAGTGAGTGCTGCTTCCCTTGCACTCTTGAGAACTTGCCTTGACCTTAGTTAACCACCAGATGTCACTGTTCATACTGTGGCTGAGGCTTCAAAGTTCGAATCTTTTTTGGCACAAATAGAAAGAAAGCGTCAAAGGTTCATGAGGCTTCATTATTGTGAAGTTGTGTGTACATTTATATTTGTTAAATTTAATCTACACTGCAAATAAAAAGTATTCACCTTCTTGAAGGATTGCATATTTTACTTGTATACAAGACTGAATCACTGTAGATTTAATTTGGCTTTTTTGACAACAATCAACAGAAAAAGACTCTTTAATGTCAAAGTGAAAACAAATCTCAGCAAAGTTATCTAAATGAATTATAAATATAAAACACAAAATCATGTAAGTATTCACCCCTTTAAAATGACACCCCTAAATCATCTCTGGTGCAGCCAACTGGTTTTCTACACAGGACTGACAATATGTGCTGTTTAGTTTTCCTCATTCACGTAAACCAAAGGCAATTGGCATCGGTCCTGAAGGGCTGCAGGTTTTTGTTCCAATCCAGTTGCTTCATTAGAAAACAATTCTTGCCAATAACAGATCTTATTTAATATCACAGCTTGCTACTGTTTTAACTCTGCTATGTCAGGTCATGCTTAAATTGTAGATTTTTTTTTCCTTTCTAATGATATCATCCAAATGATTTGAAGCCTAAAAACAGAGGAGCAATTTTCAGTTCCTCACTTTCTCTTCCTTTTTCTTCCGACTATTTTATTAAACCAAATAGTGCATGGTGAATTCATACAGGTGTACTGTAAATGGAGACAAGCTAAATGGAGAACTACTGGTTTCTTTGTTATTTGCATCTTATTACTAATAAGGAGCAGTTAAAAACAGTGAATGCAGCTCTTTAAGACTGAATGAACCCTTAATTACTTGTTTTAAGTTCTTAACAAGCGAGACAACTAAAATGATGCAGAAAAATGTCACTTGAGCAATGAGTGCTGCATCAGCATCAATGACTACTCATGAAGCAATTGGATTGGAACAAAAACCCGAAGCCACCCCGGTCTTCCAGGACTGACGTTGCTCAACCTGGATTTAAAGGGGTTGAGTCTTAAATAGCAAATCAATTAAATGAAGGTAATTAGCCTCAAAACTGGTCACTAATTAAGAAAATAGAATGAAAAGCTGTAACCACTGTGTTGGGCACTGTTGATGTCAACTGTCCTACTTGCAAAAGTAAATCCTGCCTTTCCAAGCTGCAAATTTTAAACTGTCCAGAGTCAGGTCATCTTTAAATCGGCAGATGCTGTTGTTGAGTCATACTCTCCCAAGCCTTGGGGCAGTACAGTGGAGCCATGAGTTGTAGTGAGTCACTTTTTGGTATATGTATCCTGTCGACTTTGCATTTTGTGTCTCCCTCAGGTTAGCACATCATAGGCACCTCAGAGCTTCAGACGTTTTGCAGCCACCTCAGCACATCTGAATGGGGTCTAACAAAAAATTAATTTTCATTTATTGTAGCAAAAATGAGGGTCCAAGTTTATAGTAGCCTTTCATGTATCACCTTCTTTAATGTTTATTTTGTGCATCTCAAATATGGCAGCTTTTGATGTTAGTGAGGGCTTTTCAAGAAGAAGAAGAAAACGGACACAGACATTTAATAAAAAAAAAAAAAAAGTTTGAAATAATTGTGATTTTCAAAACATTTATGTTAACCCAACTAAATGGATTGGTGGGAAGAGGATTATATATAACAGAAGGACCGAGAGAGAGGTGTTATCTTCCCCGGGACGCAAGTGGGCAGCCGCCCTGGATTGCATCGGGGCCACGGCAATGGAGCTTGGAATCTCCTCCCTGTTGGATCCCATGGCCACCGCCAAGGGATGCTCGGATCATTCTGGAGACATGGACTGCAGCACTTCCGCCACACCAGGAATTGCTGCTGGAAGTTCATCAGGGTCCACCTGGAGCACATCCAGGTGCAACATAAAAAGGGCCAACTCATTCCATTCAAGGAGCCAGAGTTGGGAGGCGGGAGACAAAGCTTGCCGGGAGAAGTGGAGGAGAAAAGAGAAGAAGAAAATTAAAGAATTGTGATTGTGCTTGTGTTTGGGACTGTGTTGTGGGAACGGGGAAGATAAAAACAGCTTGTGTTTTGACCAGTGTGCTTCCGCCGTCTGTCTGTGTCGGGTTAAGCACTGGTATAGCGCCATCTGCTATCACAATAGCATGTTCTCTAGATAGTCCTATATCCTTTGACCGATTTGGACCAAATTTTGCATAATTGCTCTCTGGGACCATACAGACAACATAGACTGCTTTGGAACCCACAATTTTGACCCTGCGGTCCCAGCTTAACATATTTTCCCAGGCAATGCCGCATGCTGCTTGTATCTAATGGAATATAAAAAAGGTGCATTGTGCGCTTTTACTGGGTTGTTGAGTGAGGCTTAATCAAAAGTGAAAGTGCCGTGCGACACAAAGGAGAATCAAAGGCCCAGTGAGAGGACATGCACAGATTTACTAGACAGAGCTACATAAATGAGCAGACATTTTGACACAGAAAGCATTGGGGAGTAGTACATTAAGCATTCCAAAGGAAAATGAATCGAACGGAAGACTTTAAGGAGATTGTTTTTTCTTTCTGTTGCATACTTTTCATACTAACTGTACTGCAGCTCCTTAACATGCTCTCGGACGAAGGTCATCATTTTAGGGACGTTGGTGTAGAAGCCCATAAAATCTTTGTCTCCACAGACATCGCTCTTGCCGTAACTGACAATCCCAATCTGCAAGACACAAGTGATTAAAGTGGTTGGCTTACAGAAACAAAACTGTCTTCGTCTTTTGTTGTCTGCATTTGTTTAGAACAAAACAGATGGCTGCCTTGCAGCCAGCCCTGCTTGTAGAGTATTAGGTTGATCAATGCATCCCGCTGATTGCTGGCACACACATTTATGGAGGATCTGGACAATGCCAGCTACTGTACCTTCTCCACAGGTCATGTCCTCCTTTCTCCTATTGATCCATTATCTCTCCTAATTCATATATGAGCATGTCAACTATGATTTTTACAGTATTATGTTTTACCCACTCTAAATTAAGTTGGTTTCAAGCATCTTGATTGTTCAAACTTTTTGCAAAGCAGACTAAATGTGATTTCCCACAAATCACTGAAATGTCAGAAGTCGGTACACTAAAGAATGTTTCCAAACAAAATAGGTGAAAATCTGCATAAGCACCTGAATCCACTTTTCTTGCTTTTTGGTGACAAAAGGCCCTCCAGAGTCTCCTAGTAACAAAAAAGGAATGTTGGAAAAATAGTCAATGTCAAAGTTATGTTTATAGATTACAGTATTATTTGTACATTGTATTTACTATTTACAGTGATTTGCAAAAGTTTTCAGTCCATTTACCAGTTCTGTAATTGCACTAAATAACAAATGTTACTCATCAAAGTTTCTTTTTGAAAGCATGGAAACTCAAAATTATTAGTTTGTGTAATGTGACATTATTTTAGGAAAAATGGAAGACTAATTTTTACTCATTATAAGAATCATTTTAGTAATTTGTTCAGTGCTTGAGGCTTCCTAAGAATAATTATTTAGCTGTTGTGTGTTCTACTTTACAAAGGAGGTTCAAGCAAGTGGCTCAGACTGCACCTACCCTTGCAGGAGTCGCTCTTTTCTCCTCTTGCACAGAATAAACGGTCCGTGAAAGGCATGTTTGGTTTGTTGATCGCAGGACACTGGCCTCGAGGCTATGGAGGAAGCAAATGGAATACTCTGTCACGGGCAGTTAAACAAAATTGGCCTTCTGAACTTTAAGTGGGACCAATGAAGAGGAACAGAAAACTGTCCACTTGGCCTATGTGAACTCTTAGGACAGGGCGTTATTTTTAGTGAACACAAGTACAAGAAATCTGACAAACGAGAGGAGATTATTCAGTCCATCAACCTCATTTGTTCAGCTAAGCTGTCTCAACATCTAATCCAAGTATGTCAAAAACGTTGTCAAAGTTTATTCTTCAACTACATGTCTTGGTAGTTTGTTCCAGATTCCTTCAACACTTTGCATAAAGAAATGCTTCCTGGCTTTAGATTTAAATGCACTCCCTCTTAATTCCCACTGGTGTCCTCGAGTACATGATTCACTTTAAGCTGAATATTGCAGGATCTACTTTATCAATGTCTTTGAGGATTTTAAACACCTGGATTAGGTGCCCACGCAGTCTCCTGGGCTCAAGACTAAACAGTTTTAATTCTCTGAGTCTGTCACAGTAGCAGATGTCCTTAAGTCCTAGGATGGACTTGGTTGCTCCCTCTGCACTGTTTCAAGTGCTGCTATGTCTTTCTTGTAGTGAGGTGACCATAACTGCACGCAATACTCCAGATGAGGTCCCACTACTGCATTATATAGTCTACAGATAATATCCCTTGTATTTACATTCAACTGTGTTCACAATATAAGGTAATATTCTAATTGCATCTACACATTGCTTATATGAGGAGAATGTTACATCAATACAAATTCTTTTCAGAGGTTGTTTCCTGTAAGACATTGTCCCCTATTAGTATTTAAAGCAGGCATTCCTTGTGTACACGTGAAGCACATTTCTACATTGAACTGCATTTTCCAAGGGTTTGCCCATTTCTGAAGCTTGATTGTGATTTTAAATTCTTTTTCCTGCTTCCTCAATTTTAGTCTCATCTGCAAAATATCACAAGCATACTAAATACACTGGAATCTTTGTCGTTAATATAAATTAGGAAAAGCGGACCATTCTCCTCTTATCAGTACACAATGGAGCCCTACTGTTAATGTGAACAGCTGCTGTTTATCATGTTCTATTTTTTCATTTCAAGTATATAAATACTGTAAAACCCCTACCCATTATTGCTCATCTGTCTAAAATATAGTTTTAATCCTACATATTTACAGAAGAAAAGAGCACACTGAAGAAATTCAGCACTACAGAACTCCTGGAACTTAAAGACAGCATAATGATGATGCAATCGAGTAAGTAAAATGGCTGACGTGCTTTCTGGTACATCAAACCATTTAAATGTGCAGTTTTCCTCTTCTGTCACAGATACCACACACTTTTTAGTACACTTTTTAACTTAATATAAGCATGGTTTTTAAAAAGTATTTTTTATTATATATATTATTTTCAACTTCTTAGGCTTTGGTTTGTTTTAGTATAATTTTGTAATCGATATTTTAACACTTCCTAAAATATTTGTATCCATTACTAGCGCCATCTATTGGTGAAATCTTTAACTATTCTTCATATGAAAATTTAATTTCTTAACATAGATTAATCAATTAGTGAAACTGATTATTGATTCATGTATTGTCATCGGAAGTGAATACGTGTGCACAATTTCAAGTCATTTAGACAATATGAAGTGGGTTAAATACATGTTATAGATTTGTACCAGACAACAAACAGGTGAAGTTAAAATAAGTGGGGTAATAATAATAATAGTAATAATAAGGCAGTTTTATATCCAAACTGCCACTGTCTTGTGTTTTCAGCCTCTCCACATTGCTTCTCCTTCCTGTACCTAAACCGACATGAACATGCGGGTTTTGTTCTAGTGCTAGCACTAGTCTCATCGAGATGGAATCTCCTTCAAGGGCGCCATATAAAACCCTGACTGGACTCTTGTTGCATCTGGCAACAAGCTTAAACCGAGTTAACTTTAATAAGTTCAACGCTTCACTAAAAAACTTTCTATATACTGTGACTCGAGTGCCTGGACTGCTAGCTCCTGATCTTAACTCAACAGAAAAGAACTAACATTACTCACATAAATGGAGACTTCAGCATGGCTTAGATATACCCGCTGCACATTCTTCTTGATATCGCCCCAGCCAGCTATGTAGCCGTTCAGAGTTCTCTCTTTGCTTTGACCCCCAGCATATGTGAGTCTGTTTTCTGCAATAGACAAGTCAATTAATAAATACATTCACAAAAGATTCTTTATGTACTATTTTACATTTACATATTGGGCTGATGCCCTTATTTGAGATACACTTGGCTATATTTCTTTTGTTTTTCCAATTGGAGCAGAGGCTCATGGCATCATGGCATACAGGATTTGAACCCACAACCTCAGGGTTTGCATTCCAAAGCCTTAACCACTGTGCCACAGGAACATCTTCACAATATAAATGAAACAAGACAGCTGTACCTTTGGGACGCTGGAGGGCTCTGTGTAACAAAGGGTAGCTCTGATTGTAAGTTAATCATTTGAATATGTGCAACATATTTAAGAATGTCTTCAAAATACTTTAGGTTATACTATAAATTAGAAAGTTGTCGTTAAGTGCGGATGCTGCTAAATGATTTATCTTTGCATAAAATCTTAAATGTACCTTTTCTCTTAATGTAACTGTGTTCTTTTTGGAATATAGTCATACTGTACATCCTTCTTTTACTATACTGAGGGGAAATCCTTATTTTTTCCTGAACCTTGACTGTTGTTGATTTATTAATGATTTATGGAAATTTCTTATTTTTGTACAACACCGTGGGAGTGAAATAAGTATGTGTACTTAATGAAATTCAGTATGGCAAAACTTCACCATTACAGCAATAGAGTACATGTTACTGTCCATAAAATGAAAATTTTAGAATACCTTGGTAACTGCAGGAGCTCTCCCATGAACCCAATGGAGATGGAACCAAACTTACAACGTCTTGAGTGCAAGGAAGGCAAATTCTCCTGAAAAACATTATCAGTTATGTAAACTTGTCTTCAAGTTGTATTGTTTTAGGATTGAGCCATTCTCTATCTGTATTTTTGTTTAGTACATATGTAATTTGGATCTTTTTTCAAATAGCTAAAGTTAAAATGTATGCTGGTCTACAGTCTGGACCACCCTCCAATCCCTTATTCAGACTCATAAAGATAACTGGCTGGCTTATAAATTTTTTAATGGCTCAGATTTATCATCCTGTCTGAAATAACCTAAGAAACACTTTGATGTCTTTGAAGGTATTCAGAAAAATAGTAATCAGGGAAGGGTACAAGTATATACTACAACTTTCATGCAGAATTGTTCTCAGAATCTTGCTGGAGTTAATGCTGAATTATTTTAGTTTTAGTTAAGCATAAAAGAATGCTCTTTAGACACTTGGTCACATCAGCATCCGGAAAATAGTGGCATCAAGAAGCAAGGAGTTACTACAATTCTGGAATCCAGTCAGTCCCAAAAACAACAAATTCTCAACTCATGAGAGCAGAGATACTGATAGAGAGGCAATGTGAATGACAGACTGGACAACGAGTAATAAAAATTCGTTCAGCACTGGGCTGGACAGTCGGCATTAGATCACTAAATGTGACACAGGCAGTGATTTTCAGTCATTTAAACTGACGTGGTCAGCAACAGCAGTCAGTACATCTGACATACCCCATGACTGGAGGTAGCATAATGTGACATTGGCTTTCCTATTCCTTTTACTGCTCATTTTGTTGTACTAGATTCAAAACACTAATATAATAAAATGATTTAAACTCACTTGTAACAGTACTTTATCAGAATGTACATCATTTCCAACTGTCCATATCTTATGTTAGCCTAATTATACAATGAATGAATGAGTGAATGAATGAATGAATGAATGAAACTTTCTCAGGCAAGAGAGTTACTAGGAATCTGACCTGGCATTACAGTCATTGATAGTCATAACACACAACTGACAGTACAATATGCAATACCATAATGTGCAGTGAATACACTTGAATTGAGCATTCATAGTTTTCATCCTCTTTCTCTGTATGTTTACCATTCGTTTGCTCAGAGGTTGATGCACATGCTGCTTCCTGAGCAGCTCTTGTTTACTCCACTCTTGCAGCCCACTTCTTCTCTTCTTTCGTTGGCATCTTTTCGCGTTAAAACTAATTAAGTCAGTGTTTGTGTTGCAATTACTTAGTATGTTTTCCTTAATTTTTCACTTAAGCTGGCACTTAACTCTTCAATCTGTGTCAAGAATGATTTAAGATATGAAGAGGTAGGGGAAATGACGGCGAAGGTAGTAGGGATAACAATGGCACCTGGAATAACCTTAGAGGTCAATCATCACCCTAAAAGTGGACAGTAGACTTCACGTAGTATATGTGTACCAAGTTTCAGGCCAATAGGTTTGCGAGCTACAGTTGATTTAAAATCCTGGACAGACAGCCACGGTAGCATATTATCTAAGAAGATATGACATAATCACAACATTATAAGCAACAGCAGGAAATGATCATCAGTGCATCTTATACAATAAATACATAAAACAATACTTCAATTTAGGGAGTTGAACTGATGCCCCAAATCTATATAGCTCTTTAGAAATAGACAATATTTAACTCTGAGATGATTTATAATCTGGGGAACACAGTGTTAAATCAAATGGCATGACTAGTCAGAGAAAGCAGCATTTGTAGGAAAGAGACTTGTTTCAAGTGATCTGTAATGTTTTCCTGATGGTAATAACTGAAAGAAATGGTTACTCAGCTGATTGTAGTCTTTGATTATATTACTTGCTCATTTCCTGATCCCAGAAAAATGCAAGAGTGCAGTTTCAGGCCTAAAATCTGGCTTGCTGTCTAAACAAAATGCTGCAGTTTATATTTTTGAGTGAGCAGATGCACTACTAAACCTGAGCTTTATAAAGGGAGTCAGGACGGATTTAATAAAAGCCCATTAAAACTGGACCAGATTAAACTGTTTGAAAGAGATTAACCTTTCTTTCTAAGGTGGCAGCAGAAGAATGTATGCTGTTGTCCATTGTCATGTAAGAGAAGCTACTTTTTCATTTCAGTTCTGACTCAATTAATGGTAAACTTGAATGATTCCACCCTATTGATGGTGACCGTGTTTATCATGGCAACATATATGGAGAAATATTTTGGACAAAACTAAATAAATAAATACACAAATAAAAGTATTATGAAATGTGACAATAAATAAATAATAACATAATTTATGTATAAATAAATGTGTCTCAAAATATTGGGGTTGCTAATTCGTTTCTGTATTTATTTATTTATTAATTTATTTATTTTATTGACAATGCAAGCAACATGAAATAAGCTCTGCAATGAAAACATTCGGTTTCACTTATCAAACCAAAAGATCTTATTCCAGAAACATGTTTAGAAAGAAAGAAGTTTTCTTAATGTTCTTTTACTTTGTAACAAAGTCCTAATGTGTCATATATAATTTGGTTGCTCTCATGTCACAGGTCATGTGGCACGTACATCATATGCCCAGCAACCATGTACCATCATAGTGACCAGGAGCACAAAAAGATGGCACCCACAAAATTCAAATACACACAATGGCTTATAAAACATTTACTTATTTGGTTGATGCCTTTATCCAAGACAACTTACAACATTTGTGTTACAATTGGTTATATTTCTTTTGGTTTTCCAATTGGAGAACAGGCAAGTCAAGGGACTTGCTTATGATCACACAGTGTTAGTAGTGCAATTTGAACCCACAACCTCAGGGTTTGAAGTCCAAAGTTTTAACAACTACACCACAAAAGAACAAATATGGCTCCGAACTAATGTCACCTAAATAATGGTATAAATGTAAAGTAACGAATAAAACAATACCAGGGTATCATTTTCGTAAACTTGACAGATGTCAATGGTGCTACAAGAGTATGGGGTTCCGGGTTTCTGTGAGAAATTCAGTTTTGTGTAATTGTGACGTAAGAATTGTGTTTTCATCTTCTTCTTCTTCCTCTTTCGGCTGCTCCCGTTAGGGATTGCCACAGCGGATCATCTTTTTCCATATCTTCCTGTCCTTACATCTTGCTCTGTGGCACCCATCACCTGCATGTCCTATCTCAACACATCCATAAACCTTCTCTTAGCCCTCTTTTCCTTTTCCCTGGCAGCTCTATCCTTAGCATCCTTCTCCCAATATACTCAGCATCTCTCCTCTGCACATGTTCAAACCAACGCAATCTTGCCTCTCTGACTTTGTCTCCCAACTGTCCAACTTGAGCTGACCCTCTAATGTACTCATTTCTAATCCTATCCATCCTTGTCACACCCAATGCAAATCTTAGCATTTTAATTCTGCTACCTGCAGCTCTGCCTCCTGCTTTCTGGTCAGTGCCACCACCTCTCCAACCCATATAACATAGCTGGTCTCACTACCGTCCTTTAGAATTGTGCTTTCATACATGATATTAATTCAAGATCATTCACTGTGTTGAGAAACATCTAAGGATGCATCTTACCTCCACCCCTGTCCATGATTTGCATGGGAGGCACAACCAAGGATTGGGGAGTATTCAGTCTGCAAACCTGCTGTAAATGTTGTTGTCCTTTTCGTTTCACCAGACTGTGATCACTGCTGTACACTGCAATGTTCACTTCTGAATAATGTGGTTTAGGTAAGAATTATCATCTCCATATCGGAGGTAATGGTCCAATCTTGACTTCTCTGCAAGTAAGGGATAAGTGACTGCCCTAAATAGAAGAGTGAAAGTACCTCAAGGTCTAATTCAATAGTGAAGATAGATTTGCTTGTGAGATTGTCGAATGAATTGGTGCACTGGCACAGTTGTACTAGACCATAGTGGTGAAGTAGAAGTTAAATCGACAGATGAAGCTGTCAACTTAATAGTTAGTTTACATTTCCAATATCATGAGGTCTGAGCAGCCCCTGAAAGAATGAGTTTGCAAATACAAGTAGTTGAGATGAGGGCTTGCTGGATTGACTCCCCTTGTGACAAGGTATGGGACTTGGAGTGGAACCACTTAAAAGTAGCCAGCTGAATTAGCTTGAGAATGTAGTTAGGTGGTGTACAACGGTGGTAAAAGTAAGTGGGTATAAGTAGACCTGATCAGCTCTGCCTGTTGCTACCAAAAACCCCTCTAGGAAAAGTGAAATGAAAATTATGTTGATGATGACGTATTATGACAGACTCGTGGAGCAAGAGTGTGTTGAGGCAGTAATTGTAATCCAATGCAAACACAAATCTGAGAAATAAACTGTAGAAAGCAGTCCATTGATAAACAGTCCAATATAACATAGTAAGTGTGAGGCGATCATGTTGGGAACTCATTAGAAGTAGCAGAACACAGCAAAGACTGATCTAAATTAGTAAAGCGTGTATAGACATTTTTCCAGTTTCTAGAACACTATATATCTGATGCACATGCAAAGCATTATGAGAATATAATGGAGACAGGTACTACCTGACCGTCTCACTATACGTGAGATCTTCCTTGAGCTTCAGCAGGGCTATGTCATAATCAAAATGCTGGTTGTAGCTTGGATGAATGATCAGCTGTTCCACACTGACCTGGTCTTTGGAATATTTGCTCCTTTGGGTGAGGCCTGGGAAAATCGTTCAGAAGAAAAACGAATTGAGCATACCCATTTTCACATTTCTGTTTCTGCTTTGAAGATCTGATCAGTGTATTCTGAAACATTTCTTACCGTAAACCACAAATAAATTGTCAAGGTTGCTGGCCACATCACTGGATTTGTAACAGTGGGCTGCACTAAGTATCCATCTGTTGGAAATGATTGATCCAGAACACTCAACTGCTACCTTGTCCTGAGAAGAGAGTGAAACATAATTTTTTTAGATTCAATTATGAATACAGCCTTTAGCTCACTCCTAATAATAACAGATTGGAGTGGATATTATCATTGTTATTAATATATTAGCTGTGTTTCCCCACATTGCCCAATTTTTATTTTAAGATGCCATCCTAAACTTTATTTCACACCCATCTGAGAAAGTGAGATACAGTTGCCTGCGGGAGAAGCAGCTTCACCAGAGATGCCCGACTGTAAAACATAGACTCTCAGTGAACTGTAGCCTGACATGATTAGGACTGAAATTTGAGGTTTTATAGCCTTTTCCTGTTATGGAAGCCGTTTTTGTGTACCATTATCAGAGTCACACCCCACATTTCTAGGGGCGTGATCTTCAGGGTCGTGACCTCAAATTAATCAACAAACAGGATAAAAGGTCAGCCTTTGCACTGAGCCACGATCTGCAGATAAAACCGTCAAAACCTTTTTGAATTCTCTTTGTGATTATTTTTCGTGTCTTGCCTGATTTTTGAGTTCTTACCTGATTATCGACTGTGATTTTTGCCTCACGTCTGGGTTTTAGTCAATTCACTTTTTTATTTTCGTTTGTTTTCCCTTTTGCACGCATCTCTCAGTTTAACTCAAGAAACTAGCTATCTGTTTTCTTGCTGAGTCAGAACACAGCCATTTGAAGACGGTAGCTATTTGTTTGGCCCCAAGTCACTCCAGTCAGACTATCATTCACCTTCAGTCAATCAGTTTTAAAGTTAGCCTCTGACATTATTGTTATCTCAACAAGTCGTGCTTTGTGTCTTTTTTGTTCAATTTTGAGTCATTGAGATATGTTGTTACTTTTATTTATTGTTTTTTTATTGTCTGCTTTGTTTTCTATACCTGTGCTATTTTCCATGTGTCTTATATGTGGTCCCCAAAGAGGCCGGGCCACCTGCCAATCACCAGCAGGAAGTGCTCTTCACTCTATAAATCTGGAGGGTCTTTCACGGTTCATTGGAAATGTGCCATGGAGTTGGTGAGTTTTCTTGTGTTCTATTGTGCTTTTGTGATTTTGGTCTAGATTTGTATCCATCTTCCTCTGCTTTTTGATTTCAACTTTGAATTGTGCATTGGGACTTGTTCACTTTGAATTGCCCTTGCTGGCAACTCCTCTATGCCATGCCTTGTGTGCTCCCCTCTGTATGTGCGGGGTCTGCAACCGACTTCAAATCTTCAAAAAAAATCCACAAAGTTCCAAACAGAAGAATCTGAACTTGCCACACACCAAGCACTATGCTGAATCCATGCAAATGAAATGATCTGTAGGCACACCCTGCTGTAGCCTCCCGCCATGGAAGTTGAATACAGTGGCACATAGGCGTAAACTTACAACTCTTGTAAGTTCAGTTGGCTAACATAGCTCACACGAAACACCCTTGCTCTACTCTGTAAACTGATCAAATGTGTTTTCAGGCATTTAATAAAAAGGAAAGCTCCTTCTTGCTCACTTATTCTATATTGGCTTCTGAACGCTACCAATTCCCAGATTAGGAAACTGTTTCCATCTTTACACTTTCTGCAGTACTGCTGCTCTTAAACAAAACACAAAAGATATATATGCATTCTGGAACATTCAACTAAAGAAGGCTAAAAATATCTCTCTATTATAACAAAAAATCTTTGGAAGAGAGATGAGATGTGACTTTCTCAGAGAGACACTTTCACATCCCGCGAGATGACACTTTGTGCCAAGAGATTTAACCATGCCTGGGGCCAGAGATAAAAGAACTGAGTAGATGACAAATTAGAACTTTGTAAAGAATTCAAAAATGATGGTGCGATACACATGCAGAGCAGGTTAGAGATAATGGAAATACGAAAATTTGAAAGTCTCAAAAAAATTATAGTAAAGATCGCATTAGTTCAGACAAACAGAAATTATTACTCGGTGAAATAACGGAACAGCGAAAAGAGATTGAATATATTGTTTGGCTTTAAACTTTAAGTTGGAGAGTTGTAGATCGTCTAATACGTGTTGCCATCAGGGATCAATTGCCATCAATCGAATAAAGTGAGTCCATTCATCAGCCCGCAGACACCCAGCCAGGGCACCTGCTTTAAACTTAGGTGAGGTATTCATCTATACCCAACACAAGCTTGTGCTAAAAGTTGTGCAAGCTAGAAATGGAACTTAGACACACACAGACTGCCAGACGGTAATCAAGACAATGTAAATTGAATACTAAAATTTCAACTGACAACGCTGGCATTATTGACAGGGACATATGCGTGTGCAGTGGCAAGCGCTGCCCCACACTTCTTAAAGCAAAAGTCTTTATTTTGGCAATGCTGGTACCATGAGAAACTTGGCTTCAAAATTGTGTGTTTGTTTCTGTGAAAAAATGGCTCATAGAAAGCAATTAAGTGGTCAAAGCAATCCCTCAAAAGCTAAGAGGGAGCGTAAACTGCTATCTATCGACACAAAAATAAAAATCTTAGATCTTTTGAAAAGTGGCATGCCGCGTGAAGAAATCATATGTCCCTAATCAACAGAGTATAAGAACTGCTTACATAGCATTTAGATTGTATTAGGCATTATAAGTATTCTAGAGATGACTTACAGTATAGGAGAGAATGAAGAAGAATGAATAAATATTCTGCACAGAACTCTGATTCATCTGCTTTTGTCCTTATCTCATTTAAGATGATGGTTTTTCTAAGCAATATGAATACATTTTGATAAAAAAGATATGAATGACTCTCAAAACTATTTGTTACTTACAATTATCATGAGACTCAGGATATTCCAAATTTATTTAAGATTTTTGTTTTAGATATTTTATTATGTATTACTGTATATATAGCAGGAACAGAGAGGTTTGAAATAAAGTAAGGCTGCCCACATAACTGATTACCACTGAATTTAATTAGCAAAGAAAATCCATCCATCCATCCATTATCCAACCCGCTATATCCTAACTACAAGGTCACGGGGGTCTGCTGGAGCCAATCCCAGCCAACACAGGGCACAAAGCAGGAAACAAACCTTATGACCAAACTTTAATTTCCCTTGCTTTCTAGATTTCTTTTAATGTTCCAACATGCCTTTCTTATGTGTATCATGTTACCCCCCTAAAACGATTACATCTTAGGTTTGTGGGATCTCCTGTGTGAGAGACACATTTCAAAGACAACTCAGTGGGAAACAGTCTTTAAAAACTCACCGCCATATAAATGTAGACTTGCCAGGGCCAATCAGCATCCTGCGATTTGATGCCACCAAAAATCCGCCCCACACTACGGTGCCATGCTTTACTTCGGATTCCACATTCTTCAAACGAGGTGTCTGTAACACAGAGAAGAACTACAAAGTTGATGATGCAAAAAAAAAAAAAAAACTACAATCTAATAAAAGATAATAAAAATGGTGATTTGCACTAAAGGAAAGTTGAGGATTTTATTAATGAAGTGTTTTATTTTTGTGACATTTCACTGGTAAGGGTTGAATAGAACTTGGTGAGCAGTGCTATTACTGTTAGAAGTGAAATGCAGTGTAGAGATTCTGGGGAAGATTGATTGGAACATTGTGATGTTAGCAGACAACAGGCATCCAGAAATCCAGGAGATGTCCTTAAGGGATGACACCTGATGTTCAACTAGGAAAAACATTGATTGGAGCACTGAATTCTAGAAATTTTCGTAAACAAGATTCCTTGCCCTGTAATTATCGCCTTAGAGCTGCTGGGTTGGGAGTGGTAATGTACCTGTAGGGTAATGAGATGAGTGCTGTTGTTGGTTGGAGAGTAGAATAATGTCATTGTAATAGGCTGCCAGAAACACGGTAAATTCTAAGTGCAACTGGAAGTAAGAGAAAGATAATTGTTAAACTACCCGTCCTCTAGACAGCTGCACACGGGTATAATAAAGTTTAATGGGAAGGTATGACAAAGAAAATTGGTGTGAATAGTAATGCATTATAGAGTTAAGGTGTAAGACGAAATAAGAATAGGTGGGGGTGTACAACTAAATTCAGGATGCAGTCTTCCACAAGATAGTGGTAATGTTTAAAGAATGAGGTTAGGTTGATGAGGCAAGTGTGTTAATGTAAGAGACCTGCACCTGGCACAGTGGATGTGATGGGCGAGGCAGAAGAGGTTATCTTCTATGGCAGAAGTAGCATCCGTCTTGCCCGTTATATATTTTTAGATTAATCTCCCTCACTTACCTTCCCATTTGGGATCATTGAAAACCTCTTCCAAAGAGTCATAACTAGGCAAAAAGAAACTATACTGGCGTCCAGTTTCCTCTGTTGTTTTAGAGGGCACTACACCTTCCAGCTGATCTCTTGGTGCATTTCCCAGGCCAATGACAAAAATATCTGTAAATTAAATTATGAAGGTAGGTGAGCTTTGGGAAAAAATCAGAAGTACAATTTCATGTGACACATTATCATTACATATGTAGGTTGGTCCACTAATATTTTTTCATCAAGTGGCCCTCAGAGAAGAAACAGCTGGAATGTAACACTGAGATTATGGATACAACCTAATAAGTTAACAACCTGCACAGGATTACAGTGACATCCAGAACAACTGGATGATGTGTAAAATGTAAGTCTCTAGCAGGCTCTGAGTAAATTTGGTATCGTGAAAGAGGCAAAGTTGTGTTTCAGCAAATACAAGTGCACTACATAAGCTGTGTGGTAAGTATGAATGACCATACTAGTAGAATTCTGCGCAAACACCCTGGGTTATGCACTTTTGAAAGTTGTATTCTTGTGAAACATGTAGTATTCATGTGGCCAGTAGCCACACCACATGCACTTTAGAACAGGTAACCCACCTGAAGCTAAGCATATTTGGTCTTGGCCAATACTTGGATGGGAGACCATGTAAGCAAAGCTTGAGTTGATGCTGGAAGAGGTGTTGATGAGGCCAGCAGTGGACACTTATCCTGTGGTCCTGTCAGTCAGTCCGTCATTTTCCAACCCGCTATATCCTAACACTGGGTCACGAGGGTCTGATGGAGCCAATCCCAGCCAACACAGGGCGCAAGGCAGGAACAAATCCCGGGCAGGGCGCCAGCCCACCGCAGGGCACACACACCAAACACACACTAGGGACAATTTAGAATCGCCAATGCACCCAACCTGCATGTCTTTGGACTGTGGGAGGAAACCGGAGCACCTGGAGGAAACCCACGCAGACCACGGGAAGAACATGCAAACTCCACGCAGGGAGGAGCTGGGAAGTGAACCCAGGTCTCCTTACTGCAAGGCAGCAGCACTACCACTGCACCACCGTGCTGCTATGCCCTGTGGTCTTGTGTAGATCCCAGTACCCCAGTGTAGTGACGGGGACACAATGCTGTAAAAATTGGTGCCATCCTACAGAGGAGATGTAAAACTGAAGTCCTGAATCTCTGTGGTCATAACAGATCCCATAGTATCTTTCGAAAAGTGTAGGATGTTTCCAGATGTCCCAGATAAATTCACTAAATAGCCTGACCACTCTGGCCTCTTAATCAGCCTCTGCCTCTTAATGGCTATCTCTTTCACCCCTTGACAGCTAATATGTGGTGAGTGTAATAGTGCAAAAATGCCTGCTGTTGCAACATCCAGGTGGATGCTACATATTGGTAGTAAAGTGGTTCCCCACTGTCTATGTAAAGTGCCTTGAGTAGGTTAGAAAAGTGCTATATAAGTGTAATTTATTATTATTGATACTGTTATAGTGAGTACAGTAACATGTGTGATGCTGGTCACCACACAAGAACAACAATCTGTTCAATGCCAGGTTAATTCTAGCTACTGTTGTAAGGCCAGTATGGTATTGCACAGCCATCAGCAGTGTGTCTGTCTGTGGAGAGAGTGTCAGCCTTGTTGAGAGGTTCATTTACCTTGGCAGTGACATTCATGTCTCTGGTGACTCTTCCTATGAAGTCAGTAGACGGATTGGGAGAGCATGGGGAAGGGGGGTCATGAGGTCACTGGAAAAGGTTGTGTGGCACTCCTGATCTCTTTGCAAAAGGATAAATGTCAGAGTCTTTTGAGTCTTGGTGCTTCATGTTTTGCTATATAGTTGCAAGACATGGACACTATCCAGTGACCTGAGACAAAGACTGGACTCCTTTGGTGCTGTGTCTCCAGAAAATCCTTAGGTACCGCTGGTTTGACTTTGTGTTGAATAAACAGTTGCTCATGGAATCTCAAATGAGGCACATTACCTGCATTGTGAGGAAGCATCAATTATAGAAATATGGCCATGTAGTGCAATACCCCCAAGGGTGATCCGACTCACAAGGTCCTTGAGCGGCTGGACCAGGCGAAGGGGACACCCACATAATACCTGGCTGTGGCAAATACACACCCTACTCCCAATAATTTCTGGGAGTTGAAAGTGGACCACATGACATGTCTGCCTGAGGGGTTGCTAACCAGCATCCCGAGCTGTTTCGTCATGTGGTGGGTGCAGCAATGTGCTGTACCAGTGCATGCACCCCGACCTGACCTGACCTATATGCATTCTCACAAAGCTCTCAGATTCCAGTCAATCTCAGGACACATTCACAGTCATACAGAGTAATTTACACTTTTCAATTAAAAGAACAATATTTGGGTTGTAAGAGGAGGACAGAGCACACAGATAAAATCCAGGTAACCAAAGAGGAAAGTATTACTACACAAAAACAAATCCCATGGACAGTAAGTCATTAGACAGAGTGTTACAGTGCCATCTCAGATATGTCAAAAACGTTTCAAACTCTATTAACTTAGTCTTTTTAAAATTCACCTGACATTATGATATTGATATATATCTCTGATATTTGTTATTCTGTCATAGACTAAAGATATACTGGGCTGACTGGCCTGTTCTAAATGAGTGTATAAGTGAAGAAGGAGGAAGTGAACATGGCCGTGAAGGTGAGTGAAGGTGCATGCAGAGGTTTTGTGCACGTGTGAGTACAGCAGTGTCCTTATGAGAGATTTAACAAGTAAATCAGCATGGCTGTGTCTGTGAGTAACAGTGAGAAGCTGTCTGAATGACCCAGGATAGACTGACTTGCATTTATTTCCAAGTCATGATGTGACTATCTAAAAATCCCTGCCAGTCATACAGGTCTGTATGCTTGCATTTTCCTAAAAAAAGTCTACTTGCTCTTTGCAGACTATATTATAGCCACATTCTTGAAAACACAGAATTGAGCTCACCGAAATAGACATCAGGTTCTTTTACATGTTTCAGGATATCCTGCATCAGACTGGAGGGAACTGGCCCACTGTTGTATTGCTTTGCTATGAACATGCACAAAAAAGAAAATTAGCATCTTTGCAAGAAGCCTCATCATTGTCTAAACATAAGATTGCACTAGCTCAAGCAATTTCACTCTTATTTCTCATTCTTTTTTTAAGTAAAACAGATTACTCCCACTGGACATGACCAGGCATAATTTAAAATTGCAAAATGTAGACTATTGTGCCATTTGAGCTACATATTGTTGTGGCTTGACTATATTTATAAAGTACTGATCTTCTAGACGAGGGCTACTCATCTTAGTTCATGGAGGCTATGAGTCTTTGCCATAACTACTCTCATAATTACAGAATGATTCCCATTTGTAAAATAAATCCATAGTTATTTGAATTTTTTGTTGTCTTCCTTGTGTAGTCATCTAAAAATTGATAGAATGGAAACAATTAAGTGGTGTACTAAAGTTGCAATAACCTGGTCCATATGGTTATATTTACTTTCTAGCACATTCTTTGTAATTTTCCTATCATCATATTTGTAAATTACTGGGAATTTGCATGAAACAGGCTTAACTACAAGAAGCTATGAATAACCAGAGCTCATTCATGCTCCTAAATGGATGTATTGTAATTTAACTCACTATGTTAAAGTTGTTTAGACAAATAACATAACAGGTACATCAAAAGAGCAGAATGCACTTCTATATTGTAACATTTTTAAATGGTTCAAACGTCTTAGGGTTGCAACATACTAAACCTGAGCTTATTCAGAATTTTCTGTCACACTTGAGAAGCGGATAACAAATGGTTGATCAAGTGATGAGTTCAATAAGACACCTGAGTGAGCCTCAGATTAAGAAGACAGTGGCAATTATAATCTAATCCCTCTGTGTCCCTCTGTGGGCCTTGTTATGTAACTAGACTCTCTTATCTCACTTACTTTATTAAACTTCATAATTAAGAACTTAAAAAATTATGAGGTCCTTCTGTAAAATATTTCAGATATCAGTGAAATACTCACAGATAAGGAACACTGTCCATTTAATTGGCCTCGAGCCAGCACTTCTGACATTCTCTAATAAAGCTTCCAAAGCTCTGCCAGAATTCGTCCCAGCATCAGGCGAGAACTCTGCATCAAAAAATGGCAAGCTTAGGTGGAATAAAAATATCACACAAAACCAAAGTGCAACACTTGCTCTAAACAGAACACATTTTAGTGAGTGAGAGGGAGAGAACTAATAATTAAATAGCTAGGAAAGTAAAGCCACTCATTCCAACGTACAGTGAGCTTTGGACAAGATTCTGCAAGTTCAACCCAATTTACTTTGCTATTAGGGAACATTCTCTCTGTGCTGTTCTCTTATCTGATTTGGTACAAGAAGGTATGATATTAACTCATTCCACATTATATTGGTTATAAACAGTTAAACAGGAAGAAAATGATCAAGCATGAACGACAAAAACTTACATAAATTCATCAAACGGAATGAAAGAATTAACTGTTTGAAGACCTCACACATTTTTATGATAGAAAATATTGAGCAAGGACAGCCTCTTAAATAGGATCATTTAAGTAACAGATCAAATAAGGAGAATATGTCAATTTTTGACACTACAGTACAATATACAGAGTGGCTAGCATCACCTGGACTGTTTAGGCTACAATCTCTTTAAATATAAGAAAATACGATTTTATATTTACTTTGAAAAGAGTTCTCCCATCTTCCAAATCCCAGTTTAACCATTAGATGTCAATACAGTTGAAAATGCAGCTCATCTTAGCCAACTTTTAAAATCCCCTAAAAGTATTTGGTCTTATTACAGATAGTGCTGCCTAAAAATCAACTAAAATTATTAGTTTCTGAGGACACCTTTAACTAACCAATAACCTTAGTTTTTGCCTAGCTACACTCACCCCTTAAACAACCAGCTTTAAAGAACAGAATGACCCTTTGTGATTAATTAAAAAAAAAAAAAACTGTTAAAACTCCAAGAAAAAAGAAAAAAAAACATACAGCTGGAGTTGAGTATTCACAGAGGCCCTGGTAATATCTGCAATTAACACATATGTCAAAAATTGTGAATTTTTAGTGTAAAGACACTCTGGTACTTTTAAAATTTAAAATAATACAAAATAATTTAGGAGAAAAAAAAGTTTACACTATCAAATTATTAGCCACTGAACATTTTGGATCAATAAGGCCCAAGACTACACATTTGGAGTCACTATGGAGTCACCAGTGGCCTCATTTATAAAGCTTGCATAACCACAAAAAGAGCCTTGAAATGTGCGTATAGAACTTCCCAAGTAAACTTTGGGATTTATAAAATATAACTTGAAGCAAAAGGTTATGTATTTCTGTGGCAACTCTGACCCATGCATATGCAAAACTTCGGAGAAACTGGGAAGTGACAACACCCTTGATCAAGTAGGGAAATGCAATCAAACAAGCTAAATGATGACTTGCACACATAGTAATCCATATCACTGAGCCTTTATTATAATGTATGCTGACATGACAAACATGTTAAACCACAAAAGTGTTGTATATGATGCTGTCACACACATGCGAGTAGGAGGCAGCTAAAGGGCTTGAGAAATGGTAATACCATCAGACCAGGGGGTGGCAGAGTGCGCTGACTGTCTTTCTCAGTTCCTTGCAGACCATTCCTGGGAAATCCCTCCAGGTTCTGGTGCCTTTGATGACGTCACTTCCTTTTTTTTTGGGGTTCCCTTAAAGATGTCACATCCGGCCCCGGCGGCTTAGATGATGTCACTTCCAGTCCCCGATGAAGTCACATCCGGTTCTGGGCCCGATGACATCACTTGCTCTACAGGCCTTTAAAGCCGCCATCTTTCTTCCAGTCAGACAGTTCTGTTTTGGACTCAGTCTTGTGAACATCTCTGTTTAATTATTTAAAACTTTTGCAGCCAGTTTACAATATATGGATGGCTGCCCCTAACCTTTATAATGTCTGGAGTGGATTCTTTATCACAATGCACAGACTGTATCTTGTTTTTTTGAGAGGACCAATGCAGTGTATTTGCACTGAAGAACATGTTTTGTTTTATGTCAGTTTATATTGTTTACCTGTTGTCACTTCTCTTCTCAGGGAACTGGCTAACAGGTCAGGGATATCTTAGCCAAACTTCACTACATCATGCCTGCTGTGCTGGAAGCCAATAGCTGACTGAAGCGATGCTACATCCATTTATCATATGGTGTGGATGCATATAAACAGTATAAAACATAACGTGTTTGCCAACATAAAAGAGGTAATTTGTAGCAGTGTCCGATTTACTTACTGTAAATGGAGTACTTTAGTGCACTCATGTTGCAGTAAGGGCTCCTAGTAAGAACCAGGGTGAGTTTGTTAACCGTAAGCAAATACAGTCCATTAATGCACAAGTCATATGTAATTCTAAAATGAGACTGACAAACATCATGTCTCACTGGCCTGGGTTAATTTGCGTTTTTTTTATTTTGAGGCAAACTAACTGTGGCAGACAACTTGCTGATGATGAAGTACGTGTTGGCTGGCTTGTTGGTAAGGTAACTGGCTGAACCCTCAGTTTGTCATTTGGCCTGTACTATTCATTGTATCAGCTATCATATCATTACATGTGCCAGGTGATACTGGCTACTCACTCAGACGCTGGCACCTTACGCATTTCCCTGACTCATAAAACGCAGAGGGGAGGCACTACAACGTGCATATGATCTTGCACACTCGGCTGCAAAGCACAGGCAGATGCTCTTGAATGCAGATGGCATGGTCTTGACATGTCAGGAAGAAGGTTGCTCTACTAAACATTGAACATCTGCAACGTAAGTTACTGCATATGTATTAAGGGTTAATTAGCATTGAGGTGTATTCATAAATGCATATTTACAAGATGATTGTGATTTATAATGGTAAACTGTGCATAAATATACATACACCAGGTTTTCTAAATGAGATTTTTTTTATCATACGCATTTTACTGTTTTTGGGTTGTGCATATTTTCAAAATCAAATCCACGCAATCTGCTGCCCAATGAGTATTCCTGAATTACTTCACCCAGAACACCATATCACATCTGTACTGCAATAATAAAAAGATTTTGAACAATCAGTATTTTTAATTTGTAATTTAAAAAAATCCATACAAAAGTAAGTCTCTGCATGAGACGATACAACTAACGTTAAGAGGAGTCTCATCATTTTACTCACCATTATATTGAACCCTGTTGACCAGGCTCTCTGTGTTGAAGAGGTTTGGATCTCGAGACACTTCAATGGTCCTGGTGCTGATCTTGTCATAGAAAATCACTTTCACTGAAATCCCACTTTTCCAAATCTTGAAGACACATGAACAAGGCATATGTTAATCAGAGCAGGTGTTGTTTTTTGTTTCTAACATGAAGTTTCTCTGAGATCCACTCACTGATTTATTTTCCCAAACACGCCTATTCCAATTTAAGGTTACTGGGGACTGCGTGTGGCTGCAAAACAACAATGAACACCCGACGAGGTACACTCACACTCCAACTAATTAAAGATCTCCTATTAATTTAACATAGCAGTTTAATCTTGAGAAAGAAAAACTCATGCAGACACTTAAAGAACTGACATGTTTTATACAGTAAATCAGGCAGGATTTGAAAAAAGGACTCTGCAGCTGTGTGGCTGTAGTACTAACCACTAACCACTCAAAAAGCAAATTAGGCCTCCTCCCGTGTATTTAGCAAAACTCAACTTCAATCAGGAGCTTTCTAGTTTATTTGTGAATAAGGCCCAGTGCTGTTAAGAAAGGTTTCAGTCATCGGTAACCCTGATTTGGATTAAACAGTTTTGAGAGTGTTATGTTACTATTGTTTTTCTGTGCCATCATTGGATGTCCCAATGCAGTAGCAAATTATTTATTTTGAGAAAATGTTACTGTTTAGTAAATGTAAATCTATGTAAGTAGTGAGAACCTGCCTTCAGTGAGGGGATTTATTTAACAACCAGCAATAGTGCACTGCACAAATACACTTGACTTGAGCATTCATAGTTTTCATCCTCTTTCTCTGTACGTTTCTCGTTTCTCTATTCGTTTGCTCAGAAATTGATGTGCTTGCTGCTTCCTGAGCAGCTCTTCTTTTCTCCAGCCTAGCGACCCACTTCTTCTCTTCTTTCGTCTGCATCATTTCACGTTAAAACTAATTAAGTCAGTGTTTGTGTTGCAATTACTTAGTGCATTTTCCTTAATTTTTCACTTAAGCTGGCACTTAAGTCTTCAATCTGCCACAAGAATGATTTAAAATATGAAGAGGTAGGAGAAGAGATGGCGAAGGTGGTTGGGAATGAGAACGGCGCCCGTATACATGCATCGCATGGCTGCCTTGCTGGCCGCTGCCAAGAGTTGATTCTGCAATAAAATAAAATAAAAATAAAAAGAGGAATAACCTTGGATGTTGATCATCACCCTGAAAGCGGATAGTAGACATCACATAGTATATGTGTACCAAATTTCAGGTCAATAGATCAAACAGTTTGCGAGCTACAGGTGATTTAAAATCCTGGACAGACAAACGGACAGCCACGGTAGTGTATTATATAAGAAGGTACATTGAACTGAGCCTAGAGTAAGTGGTTGCAGTAAACAGGGAATGGATGAATTACGTTTAAGCCTTATAGGCAGTCTAAATATACTATATTGCCAAAAGTATTGGGACACCCCTCTAAATCATTGAATTCAAGTGTTCTAGTCACTTCCATGGCCACAGGTGTATAAAATCAAGCATCTAGGCATGCAGAGTGCTTCTACAAACATTTTTGAAAGAATGGGTCGCTCTCAGGAGCTCAGTGAATTCAGGCATGCTACCATGATAGAATGCCACCTGTACAATAAGTCCATTTGTGAAAATTTCTCCCTAATAAATATTCCACAGTCAACTGTTAGTGGTATTATAGCAAAGTAGAAGCAATTGGGAACAACCGCAACTCAGCCACGAAGTGGTAGGCCACGTAAAATCACAGAGCAGGGACAGCACATGCTGAGGCACACAATGTGCAGAAGTCGACAACTTTCTGCAGAGTCAATAGCTACAGACCTCCAAACTTTGTGTGGCCTCCAGATTAGCTCAAGAACAGTACATAGAAAGCTTTATGGAATGGGTTTCCATGGCCAAGCAGCTGCATCCAAGCTTTATCACCAAGTGCAATACAAAGCGTTGGATGCAGTGGTGTAAAGCACACCGCCACTGGACTCTAGAGCAGTGGAGATGTGTCCTCTGGTGTGATAAATCGCACTTCTCTGTCTGACAATCTGATGGACGAGTCTGGGTTTGGTAGTTGCCAGGAGAACGGTACTTGCCTGATTGCATTGTGCTAAGTGTAAAGTTTAGGGGTTTGGCAGGGGTTGGGTTTGGCCCCTTAGTTCTAGTGAAAGGAACTCTTAATGCTTCAGCTTACGAAGCCATTTTGGGCAATTTCATGCTCCCAACTTTGTGTGAACAGTTTGGAGAAGGCCTCTTCCTTTTCCAACATGACTGCACACCAGTGCGCAAAGCAAGGTCTATAAAGAGATGGATGAGCGATTTTGGTGTGGAGAAACTTTACTGACCTGCACAGAGCCCTGACCTCAACCCAACAGAAAATCTTTGGGATGAATTAGAGTGGAAACTGCTAGCCAGGCCTTCTCGTCCAACATCAGTGCCTGACCTCACAAATGACTTCCTGGAAGAATGGTCAAATATTCCCATAAACACACAATTCTAAACCTTGTGGAAAGCCTTCCCTGAAGAGTTGAAGCTGTTATAACTGCAAAGGGTGGGCCAACTCCATATTAAAGCCTATGTATTAAGAATGGGATGTCATTAAAGTTCATGTGTGTGGTATATGCTGTATGTCTGTAGATTAAACAAAACAGGCAGCACTCAAACCATATTATATGATAAGGAAAAAGTGGGTGATACTTGAGCTCATTTATAGCGTTATCATTTTAATTGATATTTGAAGATTCCTTTCACATGGCAGCATGCTCAGCTTAAAATGTGAATTTCATCGACTTGCAACCCTCCAATATACCCAGTACTTACATCTTCTTTTCTGTTAACCTCATTTGTAAGTCACTTTAGATAAAATCATCTGCTACATGAATAAATGTTCTTCACAATCTTCTCGCTGGTCTGAGATGAGCAGGTAATGATCAGTACCCATTGACTCCAAGACTAGAACAACATAATAGAAACATCTTCCTAATTTTTTTTTTCTAGGAATGTTTTGGGGTTGGTCAGTGGGGTGCCTGCCATGCCCATTCTTGTTTTCCTGTCTTTATTTCTCACCATTTTACCTTCCAGGAGACTATGATTCATTTCTATTTCCAGCCCTATGGCTGTCTGTGTACCATTTCTTTTGGCTACTTACCCTTCTGATGTAATTATCCAGAAATCTCAAGGTTTTATCAAAGTTGTAGGTGCCCACAGTACCAGAAGCATCCACCAAAAAATAGAGTTTATGAGATCGGTCACTGAAGGGGTTAAGAGCTGGCTCAGAGGTCTTCTCACCTAAGGAGAGTTGCACAAAAATGCTATTAACACCAAACAATGATGGTCAGGAAAAAGCGATACACTCATGAGAAACTACGCTAGATGTAACCAAAGAACAGAGGAAAAAAAAGGCAGATAATAAAATGCACGCTGACTGACCTGAGGTGAAAATCTGTGACTTAATGTTTTGCATTTCTCTGGCCAGGTCCTGCACACTGTCAAACTCATAGCGTCCTGTGGATAAACAAAAAACTTTGTTGAAAAATAAGAATCAGTGGTTGATTTCCTGCATAAGGTCAATGGAAAATGCTGGTATGGTTGTTCCACATTTTAGATGGGGAACGTCTTGCATTTTTACTAAACTGAGTGAAACCTCTGAAACAACAATTTGTTCTTTAACGCCCTTGTTTTTTTTTTTTGCAATCCTCATCCCAATTCTCACTAGTGAAGTGCAGATCAAAACAAAAATCATCTGTTTGAATAATTTACAGGGCCGTCTTAACATATGGGCACGATGGGCACTGGCTGGGGGCTTCAGGACCATGGGGGCCCATGATGTTTCTGATGCTTATGTATGTTTTTGTTCTGCTCTCAAAACAGGGGCCCCAGCGCATTACTTGCTTGGGGGCCTATGACGCTGGTAAGATGGCCCTGGGATCATTACTAAAAGCTGGAACTTTTAGTGATGTGCCAGACACTTACTATCACAGTGTAGCACAGATGTGGCTTTAAAGCATCTGCAAATAACTTTTAAAATAATGTGAAACAGACAGCGTTAGTTAATCCATTAGGTAACGTAGGTGGCCGCCTAGGCTGCTGCCATCTTAGAGGAGCCATTTATGAAAGTTATAGAGCACACGCTCCAAACAACTATGGGACCAAGATCGTCAAACTATGATGATGATGAGAGGCTGACGTTAATGAAAGTAAACCCAAGGGCAGAGTGTCGTCAAACTCAGATGATACTGAGTGGGCCTCATTACCCGCTGGCTGCCGTTTATGAAAGAAAAATTGTGCACACTCTGTACACCAAGGGGCATATGCTCCAGTTAAAGTTTGCAGTATTTGCAAAAAGAGGTGCCATTTGTGCTACTGAAGGGGTGCTCACTCTGGACATCGAAGGTGATCTCTCCAGGTTGTCAAAGTCTAAATGCCGACTACTTGCTATTGACAAGGGGCTACGTCAAAGGGGCTTCAAATGGGCTTAGACCAGCACTGAAAGTAGGCATGAAAACAAATATATTTCATTGAACCTACATTTTCTGAAACTAAATGAAAAGAAAGATGCAAAAAAAACCCCAACATAACCAACTCATGTTGTAGTGACTCTATGAAAATGAATAATTTACTTGAATTCATGACACTAAACTAACTTAATATTTATGTGTTGAAACAGTTGAACTGCACTGTAAAATAAAATTAATATGGAACCAATGTCCAAAATTCAAATCAGCATGTTTTATTTTTTTATAAAAAAGTAATGAGCAATAGCAAGGTTTTATGAATGCCCTTTTCTTTGTGAAAAGATCATACTTTACTTATTTTGTCATTGGCATCACTCGGAAAATGATTCATTAAAGAAACCTAATTCAATTCTGTGTAAATATTCCACATAAATGAATCAAGAAAATCAAACTCAGATGTGTTTAATATGCTACTAGCCAAATCAGTTACTCCAACTACAGTGGAAAACATTATTTGAATGTAACTTATTTGAGTTACTAAGAATCATTTTAATTGATAACTTTTTAAACAGGCATCTCTGTTAAACAAAAAAACTTAATGTTAACTGAACAAAATTCAGATGTGTTGATTGCAAATGTGTTTCATATCAGTTAACTAAACACAAAACTCAAAGTTTTGGTCTTAGAGACTTTATTTCCACATATTAGTTTAAGGTTAAGGGCCCAAGCACATCATAGCTAACAAATAATGACTTGCTAAAAAAATTACATACTCACCCGCCATCACATTGAGATGTACGGTGTGCAATGGTTTCGTCAAATTATACAAGATAAACCATCTAAACGCATTTTTGTAAGCAATACATTTTTAGCACTTAAAGGAAATATTGTTATGCATAGTCTTTATCTTTACCTGGTATTGCTATAACTCTCTGAGATAAAGGGTTATGCTAATAGGCATATTTTGACAAGAAAATAAAGCGAATAGCTTTAAAAACAACACTCTGCCCAATATTTTTTACTCTCTTTACTTTCTTTACTGGAAAATGTTTTCAAAAATTAGCTAATTTTGGGGAACCTGTTCACTTGGCAGCATTGCAGAATGGCATTCCAATGTGAATTGTATTTCTATGCCAATAAGATTTTGTTTTGCATTGTTTAAACATAAATCAACATTAAAAAATGTTGCCAGTTATGTTATTAAGGATACATAAAGCCTACAAACATTCTCATTTTAGCTGAATCAATTTCCCAAAAATAAGTTTTAAGACTGAAAAATTTGGTAATTTTAAATAAAGTAAACCTAAACATGCAGGTAATTGCAATATATCTTAGAAAATATTATTATGAGTAGTGCTCGTATTTAAAACAAATACTGTATATCCATTCTTATTGTTTCTACATCCTTCTTAATGCAGCACCCAAGAACTTCACGTCTGTTGTGCTGGAATTGGATAAGAAAAGCCTTGGAACCTGCCAATTTTGAGTTAAGGCTAATTTGTAACAGCAACAAACCCCAAGAGTATTTTTGAGTGCCTGCCATGTTGCCGGGTTGTAAACTCAAAAGCTTTCCAACAACATCTGAACTGAGAGAAGCTTTGATGGTGGTCACCACACACAAGTGAAATGCCCTTCATTTGACCGGCAAAGCGCTTGTTGTTCATACCTCTAAAGAGTGAGGAATGATGCCAGTCATCCCAGACTCAGATCTTGAATCACCACACTTACCTTCACATGTCGTCTCCACTCCTGACCACATTCCATTCTTCAAGCACTTTCTCTCCACTGATCCCCGCAGCAACAGGCCACTGTTGCATGTGAATGTTACAACAGAACCAAGTGTGAAAATGTCTCCTGATCTCACTCCGCCAAATGGGACTCCAGGATTTGGACAGAAGTTCTCTAAAGCAGAGAAGAACGTGTAATGACTGGAAGGGCATCATGGCCAAAAAGTATGGTAAACTTGAACATCGTGCTTAACTGCAGCCACTAATGTTAAAGCACGTCATTACCAAAGGAAATGATGGTGGAGACAGCTAAACTAGGTAATAAACAATTAAAACTGTAAAGGGATACAAAAGATGAGCAAAATGAAAAAAATACAGATAAAGGTGGCTAGTCAGTCTCTAGATACACACACTTCGCTGGCACCTGCTGACCTCCACTACCATGCAAGTAGATTGAGGCATGTCGTAAAAGTTTGATTGACCCTTCACCCAGGGTAGTTCTAGACCCCATTTTCCAAACAAGACATGGTAGCCTACCTTGTTTGTCACACACTGGCAGATTCCCACTCCAGCGGCCATTGGACTGACAGGTTCGTTCAGAGGACCCCAGAAGCTCAAAGCCGGGTAAGCAGGAAAAGTGCACAGTGTCATTGAATGAGTTGTACTCGCGGTCACTGGGACTCATCTGTCCAAACTGAGGAGCAGCCGGTCTGACGCACTTCACGGCTGTAAAGTGGAGAAGTAGGAGGTTAATAAGTAGACAAAGGAATCGGAGATGGGGTCCTTCATAAAGGAATGAAACTGCATTCCACTAGGGAAATGGGAGAAGGACATGAATCACAGAAGGACAAAGGAAAGTTTAGGAAACTGATTGTGTATTATGGAATACAAATTGACCAAAGCAAGAGGTGTATGTAGAAAATAACCTTTGTCAGAGATAACAGGCTAGGGTTGAGACATGAAGGAAATGAGCATTTCAGCCGAGCTGCACACTGTAAGTTCTTGTAACAGTTAAGCAAAATCGACTTTTTATAAGCTTACTTGGATATTCATTACTACAGCTGCCATTAGAAACTGGGAAATGTGCCTCAAGCCAGACTAGGAAGGTTCATCTGTGCGTATGGCACAATGTAATTGCTGTAATGTTGTTGTGGAATCTTTCTGGCTGTGAGACCTAATAGCAGAGGTGTCAGACTTGAATCCATAAGGTTATTGATTAAACTGAAACCCACTTCAAACTCATTAGGTGACGAAGTACAAGTCATTTAACCCCTCCATGGTGCAATTGTAAAAAATATATATGTATACTAGCCATGTGCGCCCAACTACGTTGCGCGTGTTAAAATTGTCTGTGAAGGGCTCCCTGTTTAAACGCGGCTGCCAGTCGTGAACTGGGCCCTTCGTCGCACAGCATTATGATTTTTTATAAGGGAAACAAAATTACAAAAGAAAACCCTTGGACATTAATTCGATAGGAACGGCCTACTCGGAATCACTGTCCGAATAGTAATTATGTGGCGGTGTAGGAGCATTTCTGCTTTTGTCCATTCACAGTCCGTCTCGTTTTCACAACGCTGTCGTTTCCTCTCACGATCTCTTCTCAACCTTTCTCCAATCTCGCAGGTTGCTTTGTGGCAATCCAAAAAGTAAGGCAATATACACAGAGCAATGGTTATAAAAGGGGGACACATAGGTATCCAGGCTTTTTAAAGCATAAATAGGGATCACTTCACTGACATGTGAGCAAGTTACAACATAACAATAATAATTTCTGGAACATGCTGTTACGTTGTCATTCATTTTACCCACTGTCTTTCTTTCATTCATATGTTAAGTAGGCACATACCTTTTATCTACGGCAATCTCATTCTCTAACCAGGCCTCAGGAGCTAACCAGCGTAACACTGTCCACCACCCCTTTCGTTATTCTGGCACATTGTTGACATCTGTGAGTAACAACAACGTACTAAACTGGAAGGTGGTCTACGCATGCGTGGAATTCGCGGACAAAGATCAAGATCTAAACGAAGATCTCTTTAGATAATTTAAAGCACAACAATTTGTTTAGTTTGAATGTCTGTGTTTTGAGGTGTGACTGATGTACTACAGTCTTCAGTAGTATAAGCCTGGAGGAGATTCTTAATGCAATGCCTATGTTTTAGCTGTCTCTCTACTGCCATCTAGTGCTTCTTTTTCTAATTCATTCGCGGACAAACAAAGATCAAGATCCAAATGAAGATTATATATAGAGATGTGTAACCAATTATAGCTCTTTTAAAGTTCATAGTATATGAGATCTTACTAAAGAGGGGCACCATTTAAAAGGTCTCTGGAAATGCAGCATGGGGAAGGGGCAATGAGAAGAAAGATGGAAGTCTATGAGACAAACGGTGAATCATACTTACGTTTGCAGACAGCCTTCGAAATGGGGTCTTGGCTACTGTCTGTCAGGGAGCTCCATCGACCTTGGATGCAGACTCTCCAGCCAACTGGAAAGGCAAATGTTCCTTCGGGACACTCATACTTCATCACACTTCCTGTGCTTCTCACTTCTGGCCACACAATGGACCCTCCCTCAATGGTTTCCTCGGAGTTGCAGGACATGTCTACATCTCTGCGCTCCCTGCCTGGCACAGCCCCACTTTTGTAATTTTCCTCTAACATATCAATGCTTAGTGATGGTTTACCTAAAGAAGGAAAGGAAGAAGCAATAGGATCATATCATATGAAATCATATAGCCTGTTGTGTTGTGAATTATTTCATACCCTTTTCATACTGGAGATTCTGTGGGAGAATGAGGGTACATTTGAGAAATGAAAGTGATCCTTCCCCTCTGCCTACCATCAGATGTCTGTGTGTCATAATAAAAACATCCCATCATCTCTCACATTTCTCAAAATTTGTCAGAGAGCCAGAGTCTACCACACTGGTAATGAGGAGATAGGCTGGAATTAGGCAAGCAGTCACTCACAAGACAAATTCACCCATAATCCACTTAAAGAGCAAATCTTTGTGAGAGGAAACCCAAGTAAACACAAAGACAAAGTTCAAAGTCCACACACAAGGCAGCTCCTCTGCAAACTCAGCTGTGCTCCCTCTGTCTGTTGTGTCATAATGTGACTAAAAGAAACTGAGTAAATTAAAGTAGCAAAAAAAAAAAAAAATTTTCAGACAATGAAGCTGATTTGTTTTTCTCTCCTAGGGCTGTGCAACATTGATTTAAGGACCCTGAGCCATGCTGTCATTAAGAAAGGGCATCTGGAACTTGCATAGATGTAAGTGATAAATGGAATGACAGGTATATTCAGAAAGCAGTCATAAAGAGTAAAATGTAAGACCTTAAAGTTTGAAAGAAAGTCATTATCAACAACAATAATAATCTAGCAACTTCTTGCTGCAGCCTATTCCATTGGCGTGTTACATGAGGACACAGTTGGAACAGACTAGCAAGGCCTTTGTAGAGCACACTCCTACCAGTCAATTTAAAGTTACCAAACAGCCTACCCTGCATATATTTAGCAAAGTGGGAAAAAAAGTTAAAAAATAAAAATAATAATAATACCTTGAATAAGCATCACAGGCCCCAGTAGGAACACGAGAAGTGTTACTGCAATCATTTCTTTCACTATGGCAAGAGCTCCGTTCAAGCAGTTCTGGCTCATGGAGTCAGCACATCCAAACCAATATTTGCTTCTCTTCAGTTTTTGTTTGCTTTACCACCCCCTCTCACTCCCAAAAAAAGAAAATGATTAACTGTACTGGGCTGATCAAATGCTTTTTTATTCACATTAACTCAATCTCTAAACTAAAAATAAAATGTTCTGTGCAACCAGCTGTATATTTTTGGTTAAAGCCTGTACATGTTCTAACACATATGTTGTAAGAAGGTGATCCCATGGCATACAGAAGAAAACCAGAGTGTAGTAAATTATACAATCAAGTGTATCAACTGTCAACAGTCATTTCAGGAATTAAGATGCATTGATTAACCGGGGGTTCAGGCAAAAGTCTGCTTCATCTGGTTCAGGGGTTCAAAGGACCAGAGGCTAACCTTGCAACATTGGACTCAAGTAGAACCCAACTGTAGACAGGGTGCCAGTCCACAGAAGGTACCACTTATACACTTACAAAGAACCAATTTAGAAATACCAATCAGTTTTGCAGGTACCAATTTGGTTGTAAAATGAAAAACAGATTATGCAAAGCGGGGGCTCTTAATCGGTTTAATCTGAGGATTTAGATAAGGAAATCAGTACTATACTTGGATCCAAAAAGAAGATTATTTTTATAATTACATTACAACCATAAGTAGAATAACATTGACCATATAGTCAAATAAGATTCTTTCAGACATATTTCTCACTTGAATGTCTCTCTATATACTGTATAAAAAAAATCCTGGAATGTAAAAGCAAGGCGACGATACATGATCTTCTTGGAAGTTCCTGAAAGACATTTTAAAGACCCGCGAGACGACAAAGACTGGCCACGGAGCGTCTCGCGGGGACCGTAAACATGAGACTTGTTCCCAAGAGATTGTCCCAGGGCCATCTCGTGGGGACGTGGAACATAAGAGACACAGATCCTGTGCTCTCAGCAAAGAAGAAAGAGCAGCACGGAGAAAAGAGATACATATGCAGAGAAAGGTACAGAATATGAAAGCAGTAACAGTCGAAAGTATTTTAGCGGCCCAGCCAAGCTGAAGCCTTTTTTGTTTTAGGTGACTGTTAGGTCCGTTCGAGGGAGGGCAGAGTACAGCACGGAAGACTAATAGCTGGGTGCTGATTGATGTGGTAAAGGGGAGGCGAGACACCTGGGAGGAGGGGTTGGAGAGGGTGCTAGAAAGTTGTGTTTGGGGTTATGCAGTCGGCGATTGTTAAAGTAGAACTTTTGTGACACTTTATTACGTCAGTCGCTACAGTATCAAAAAAAAAATAGCACAGATCGCATTGACACAAACAAAAAAAAATTAGTTTAAGTCAGAGAATTTCAAAAACGGGATTCAACTCACATGCATTTATTGATTACTTAGCAAAAAAAATTATTAACTGCTGATGATGTGGAGTGTTTTGTCTGTGCTGAAATTCCAAACAGAGCAACCTATCCTAAATTATAGTACAAAGTCATTAAACACAAGTCTTACAGACCTCATTTAAAAGATTTAGCATATTGGGACACAAAAGATTCCAAGTATTGTTTTTACAGAAGTTCTGAAATAAAAGTGAAACTAATGAAATAGCAACAATTCAAAGAAAAAAAAATCTTACAAGTGTGTATCCGGAAAACCAAACACGGGGGTTGGCGAGCAAAGCGAGCAGGGGGCAAAGCCCCCTAGTTAATAAAAGGGAAAAGTGGAAAGCAAACATATTGTTAATAAAACAATAATTAATCAAAATAGGGAATAAAGTCCTAAAGTAAAGTATATACAGTATATATGTTTTTATTATATTATCTAGCTGCTGTTTTATTATATACTCTAGCTGCTGGTTTTAATATATATGCAGATTACACCAAATTAGTTGGATTGGCAAATAATCTCAAATCCGTTAAATCATTAGAGAGACTTGGACAGCATACAGGCTTGGGCAGATTTGTGGCAGATGAAATTTAATGTCAGTAAAGTATTACACATAGGAAATAAAAATGTTAAGAAGGCAAAAAGAATGTTAGGTTATATAGCACAATGTGTGGAATACAAGTCACAGGAGGTTATACTCAACCTTTATAATGCACTTGGTGAGGCCTCATCTTGAGCACTGTGTGCAGTTTGGGTCTCCAGGCTACAAAAAGGACATAGCAGTGCCAGAAAAGGTCCAGAGAAGAGCGACTAGGCTGATTCTAGGGCTACAGGTGATGAATTATGAGGAAAGATTAAAAGAGCTGAGCCTATACAGTTTAAGCAAAAGAAGATTAAGAGGTGACATGACTGAAGTGTTTAAAATCAGTACAGTGGATCGAGACTGTTGTTTTAAAATGAGTTCATCAAGAACACTGGGACCCAGCTGGAAACTTGTTAAGGGCAAATTTCACACAAACATTAGGAAGTTTTTCTTTACACTGAGAACCATAGACACTTGGAATAAGCTACCAAGTAGTGTGGTAGACAATAAGACTTTAGGGCAGGGGTGGGCAAAGTCATTCCTGGAGGGCCGCAGTGGCTGCAGGTTTTTGTTCCAACCCAGTTGCTTAATTAAAAAAAAATCCTTGTCAATCATTTAGTTTCAGGGCTCGTTAATGCTTTAACTCTGCCATGTCAGGTCATTCTCATATTCTAGATTTTTTTTCCTTTCTAAGGATATCATCCAAATCATTTGAAGTCTAAAACAGATGAATAATTCTCAGTCATTCACTTTTTTCTCTTCATTTTCATTCCAAGTATTTAATTAAACCCAATAGTGCGTGATAAACACACACAGGTATACATGGAAACCAGCTAAATGGAGAAATGCTGAATTTCTTTTGGCATTTGTATCTGATTGCTAAAAAGAAGCAATTAAAAACCAAGACTACAGCTGTTTAAGACTAAAATAAGCAATAAGGGTTCAAAATCGTAACGAGCAAGACAATTAAAGTGAAGCAGAAGTGTTACTCGAGAAATAAGGGCTTCTTATGAAGTAACTGGGTTGGAACAAAAACCTGCAGCCACTGCGGCCCTCCAGGAATGACTTTGCCCACCCCTGCTTTAGGGACATTAAAAAGTAGACTTGATATCACCGCCAGTGCAAATGCTTAGTCTAAATTTATTAAAGCTGATAGAAATAAATTCTTGGGGTGTGACACAAGGATATCGTGATTTTTTAAAGAATAGTATGAATGATCATTTAAGATACTTCATTTGAGGAAGTCAGAAATCATTAATCAACGCAGCTTGCTTAACTTGTCTTACATAGCATTATTTTTTGAAAAATAATGTTTTTCAAGTGAACTCCACCATTAACAATGCATACAGTAACCATATGTGTGATACAGTACCTACCAAATAATACAAATAGCATGACACAAGTTTCGCCCTACTTGGGGCACGTCAGGCGTATACATCTTTTTATCCCCTTAACAAGACTGAACCTTGAATGTCGGTGCCTGAGGCAAAGCCTCCGAGATTGTGCCATGGCAGCTGGTTCACTTATTTCACAGGTTGAAGATCGGAGTACAGCATTACATTCTTAGTTCTGAATAACATTATTTAGGTGGTTACCTATCATGTGATGCTTGTGGTTGGTTGGCCAGTCGGCAAACATCCGCCACGTCCTGTCAGTTGCGAGAAGCAGATCATAGACATGATATATAGTACCTGCTAAATAATACAAAGAGTACACAACATGTGTTTCACCCTTATTGGGGCTCATCACACTTTTGCATCCCCTTACAGGAATTGAACCTCATACGTCAGTGCCCTTTATATCTTAAATATAAACGTCTACACGTGGAAGTGTGTGTGTCTATCTGTCCAGCCCGGAAGTACGAGGCTACAGCATGACACTCAAAGAAAGCGGCTCTGTCACCAAAGTGAAACAGCTGAGAAAGAAGAAACCCCCTTAGCCGCTAATGCACAACCTATGCGATTGATTGATTGAAGGGCTAGAATCCATGGTTTCTACAAGCCAGGGCTTTTTACAGCATAGCCTTACACAGCTAGTATATACTGTATATTAAATCCTAAGGGCTGCCTGTATATCACGTAAAAACACCTGAACCACTGGGTCATAATTTAGAGCTTATGGCACAGTATGCGGTCCTGCAGTGCAAAATTGGAAGTGCAGGCTACCTTGGTAACATAATCGGGCCTCAGGTCCTTCTCACAGCAAAGTGTAACATTTGCATGCACCCTGTATGACAGAAAACAACAGCAGTAGCAACTGCTGAGAGTGAAGTGCATTGAATGGGCTAAATGTGGGATAGATAATGTAGACGCAACAAACATGGGCAGACCAACATCTGTTAACTCTGTGATGGTAAGAAGGAGAAAGAAGTGTATGAATCACCTTTCTTTGAGGACTGGAGGTCTGCGTGTTTCCTGTCTTCTAAAGGAGTTCATATATAGCTCAGCACATCCTGCTTTTCGTTTAACACTTCAATAAACTTAGTAAAAAGTACCTAAATTATTCGTAAAAACTGTTTGCACTATTATTTGGTAAACAGTCCAATTTGAAATATTTAATGCTACCTACTGACATTATGCAGAATTTATGAGGCTTGTCTCAATGTTTTGGTATTTTTCCAGTTCTTGGTGGTTCAACAAACATGTCATTCACACTACCAACAGACTGAAATTTATCATACCACTCTCAATTATTTTGTAAACTATCACAATGAATAGTATGCAAAATAGAGAGTGGTGTATCACTTGACACAGAATTTGCACTTGGATGAATTCTGGTAATTTTAACACACAATCATGTGGTGACCCATCATAAACATGTTTGTCCCATAGTTTAAGAAACACTGATTTAAAGAAAAGCCCATGCAGGTAATGTATAGGGAGAAAATGCAAACTAGACCCAGTGAGCACTCAGTCGCAGGATTCAATCCCAATTTGCTAGACCCAGTCTGATTATTATGCTTCAGTATTTTGCCATGACTAGATACAATGCGTTTAGTCTTTTGTGAAAAGGATAAAGTGTACTTATCCTGTAATACCCAACGTACCCTTGGACTATAGACTACCCAAACATCCTGTTCCCTTTCATGGCTCACTGTTTGCTGTAGGGGAAGGAGTTGTTGCCTTGTAAACAACCCTACAGAGCACACCAGCATAAATTACCTATCTAAAAAATTTCTCCAATGAATGCAAGAACAGACCGTTCTTGTTTCTCCTTCACTTGAAACCTCTATTTTCTATTCATTATTGGGATCCTGGCTACACATTTTAGAGGGAAAGCCCTCTAGCATTACTATGATGTCCTTTGGTCAATACTTGAATTTACTCTTTTCAAACTTGTCATTTTGACTTTCTTGGTTTCATTTTGTGAACTTTTTCTTCTTGGATAAAAAGGAAAAGTAAACAATGTAATATGAAAACATTATGATAATAACAAGAACTAAAATATACAAAGGGAGGAACCCAAAAGTCCAAGAATTCTTAAAATAAAAAAGTTATTATAAAGCTTGCAGCCATTCCCTTTTAGTCACCTTCACAATACTTTGTTTAAGATGCAATATACTTGTATCAGTGCCTCTCCCATTCCTGTTATTTCCTGTACTCATCTGCGTTTATTTTTTGCCCAATTTCTTCCAAGGTAGCAAATCTTCCCCACTTCAGTCTCAATTTTAGTTACAGGGAGCAAGATCTCACAAATCTCATGAATACAGAGGGTGTGAAGGAAAGAAGCAGATTGTTTTTGGTCATAAACTCTTTCGACTCACAACATGGTGTGTGCAGGTGTATTGTCATGGTGCAAAATTATGTTTTGTTTGTGCCACTTCTTGAAATGTTTTCTTTTCTTGATGTTTTCCCATAGATGCCTCAGCAATTTAATGTAAGGTCACTGCTGTTGTTAATATTCTGTTCAAGTGGAGCAAACTCTTTATGAACACAAGTGTTAACAAATCTGATCATCATTGTCTCTTGAAGATTTCCCACGGTGGCTTCAGCAAAAAATACATTAATAAATAAATCAGCAGTCACCTGCATGGTTGTGGAATAAACATCAGAAATACACACTTGATCAGCTAACCAGATTTTTAGGCCTGTCATAACTACCGACATATTCAAAAACTACACCGTACTCCCATGCTATGACCAATTCCAGAGGGTCCACCTCATATATTGTATATGAAAGAATAATACTTAATGAGCAGATTATTCATAGGAATTCCTAGCTAACTGCATACATAGAGAACACTGATGGATTGAATATCTATTGATCTTCAATGATGCCTACATATGGGCTTCCCTCTGATGGAAGTGAAATCCTGTCTCAGTAATAATAACCTCCTTAGTGTCCTTTGGTGTCATATCCTTTCTTAATCTGGCGGATGGTGGGCACTGAACATTAGAAACTCGGTCTTGACATAGTAAACTCGTCATTAGATACGGGGGTCTTCCCAGACTGTCTTAAGACTGCTGTAGTTAAATCCCTACTTAAGAAACATAATCTCGACCCCTCGGCTCTTGAAAATTTTAGACCCATCTCTAACCTGCATTTCTTAAGTAAAATTCTGGAGAAGGCAGTCATTATGCAGTTAAATGACCACCTAAATAAACATGCTATTCTTGATAAATTTCAGTCGGGTTTTAGAATAAATCACAGCACAGAAACTGCACTCGTTAAAGTAGTAAATGATTTGCGGGTAAATGCAGACAGAGGCCATTTATCTGTTGTCATCCTCTTAGATCTGAGTGCCGCATTTGACACCATTGATCATAATATTCTTAGAAATCACCTTAGTCAATGGGTGGGCCTCTCTGGCAGTGTCTTAAATTGGTTTGAATCCTACCTGGCAGGGAGAAAATTCTTTGCTAGTTGTGGTAATTACAACTCAAAGACACATGATATCCTATATGGTGTCCCACAAGGCTCTATCCTGGGTCCGCTGCTATTTTCAATCTACATGCTTCCGTTAGGTCAGATTAATTTAGGGCACAACGTGAGTTACCACAGTTATGCTGATGACACACAGCTGTATTTATCAATAGCACCTGATGACCCCGATTCTCTTGATTCACTAACACAATGTCTGACTTGTATCTCAGAATGGATGAATAGTAACTTTCTCAAGTTAAATAAAGAGAAAACTGAAATCTTAGTGATTGGCAATAATGGATACAATGAGGCTATTAGAAATAAACTGGATACATTAGGATTAAAAGTCAAGACGGAGGTAAAAAGCTTAGGGGTAACTGTTGACTATAATCTAAATTTTAAATCGCATATTAATCAGATCACTAGGACAGCATTTTTTCACTTAAGAAACATAGCTAAAGTTAGACCTCTTATATCATTGAAAGATGCTGAGAAATTAGTTCACGCGTTTGTTTTCAGTCGACTAGATTACTGTAACGCACTCCTCTCAGGACTACCCAAAAAAGACATAAATCATTTGCAATTAGTGCAGAATGTAGCTGCTAGAATCCTAACTAGAAAAAGAAAATCTGAGCACATTTCTCCAGTTTTGATGTCACTACACTGGTTACCTGTGTCATTCAGGATTGACTTTAAAATTCTGCTTATGGTTTATAAAGCCTTAAATAATCTCGCCCCATCTTATATATCGGAATGTCTGACACCTTATATTCCAAATCGTAACCTCAGATCCTCAAATGAGTATCTCCTTAGAATTCCAAGAACAAAACTTAAAAGTGGTGAAGCAGCCTTCTGCTGTTATGCACCTAAAATCTGGAACAGCCTGCCAATAGGAATTCGCCAGGCTAATACAGTGGAGCACTTTAAAAAAACTGCTGAAAACACATTACTTTAACATGGCCTTCTCATAACTTCACTGTAATTAAAATCCTGATACTCTGTATATCCAACTTATTATAATAACTATTCATGGTGGCTTTAAAATCTGTACTAACCCCTACTCTCTCTTCTGTTTCCTTTTCCGGTATCCTTCTGGTGGTGGCACAAGCCACCACCATCTACTCAAAGCACCGTGATGTTCCAACAATGATGGATGGATTAAAAGCCAGTAGTCTGTATGACCATCAACATCAAGTGACTCCATGAGAACCCTAACTACAAAGAGGACTATTTCATTTATGTTAGGTACAATGCCCAGAGGGGACTGGGTGGTCCCGTGGCCTGGAACCCCTGCAGATTTTATTTTTTTTTCTTTAGCCGTCTGGAGTTTGTTTTGTTTTTTTCTGTCCACTCTGGCAATCGGACCTTACTCCTTTTCTATGTTAACTAATGTTGTCTTATTTTAATTTCTTATTTTGTCTTTTATTTTTCTTTTCTTCATTATGTAAAGCACTTTGAGCTACTTTTTGTATGAAAATGTGCTATATAAACAAATGTTGTTGTTGTTATTATATACTAGAAAAGATAAATCCTGCCCAAAACATAAAACCTGTCCAACCATTTATCAAAAACAGTTATTCCTTAATATGGCTGTAGGAATTGTGCCTGTTCTGGAAGCAAGAGTTGAAAGGTAACAATAGACTGTAAATTAGCTGTTGAGAAAGTCTCAGACTGGCCAGTTTAGAGTAGCTATTCAAACTGACTTTGATATCCTAATGAAGTAGAACAGTGGTCTGTAAAGTCTGTCCTGGAGGGCCACAGTGGCTGTAGGGTTCTGTTCCAACCTGAATGCTTAATTAGAAACCAGTCCTTACAAATAACAGATCTTATTTAATTTTATGACATGTTAGTGTTTTCATTCTGCCTTGTTAGGCCATTCTTTTACCATAGATTTTTTCTTTCTAAGCATATCATCTAAATTATTTGTGGATTGAAGCAGATCAGCAATTCTCGGTCCTTCACTTTTTTCTCTTCACTTTTGCTCTATATTTTGTTAAACCAGATAGTTCATAATGAATACACACAAGTATAAATTGAAGCAAGTTAGATGGAGAACAGCTGCTTCCTTTGCCATTTGCATCGTATTGCTAAGAAGGAGCAATAAAAGCAAAGAATACAGCCTTTCAAGACTAAAATAAGCAATTAAGGGTGGGAAATCTTAAAAAACAGGACAACTAAAATGAAGCTTTAAAAGTTTGCTTGAGCAGTAAGTGTGTTAATGGCAGCAATTGACTTCTCATTAAGAAATTGGTTTGGAATAATATCCTGCAGCCACTGCAGTCCTCCAAAACTGATTTTGCAAACCCCTAAAGTACTGTAGAAAAGCACAAAAGTGGACATGCAGAGAACCTGCTAACTGTATACAGAAGCGACCCTTACCCATTACCCCTCCCTACAGATATGACGTTGTGGCACTATTAAACTATTCTGCCAACATGTCACCCTACCTAAAGAAAGCACATGTATGTACGCTTGCATGCAAAGACAAACTGTAATTTTAAACTTAATATGGTGTATACCAAATTGATCAAAACAGTTCATTTCAGAATACTCTTCAAGATTCTGCTATGCACCTACTGTGTTCTGAAATTCAACACTATACAATACCTATTTATGCAGCTTATCCTTTATACCAGCACTCCATTCACCAAACAGCTTCTGACACTAGTCTTCAGATTTACGACATCAGCTCACCTAAAAATCCTGTCTAAATTGATCCAAGAAATGTCTTTAATGTCAATGCTTTGATATAAAAAAATAAGACAAACCATTTTATAGTTGCTTTTGAGAAATATTTTCCTTGCATTCTGTAACATCACAGTTAAGAAAGACTGTTAAGCTTACTCACTGAACTATATTGATCAACATTTATTAAACTTTGTACAGATATTGCTTACATTGTTCTTGCTTATAATAATTGTGTTTATTCTTTTGTAAATCGCTGTAAGATGGTACTGTATATGTAAAAGGGAAAACAAAAATTAAAAACATCAAGTCATTGGTTAAAAAAATAAACTTTAATTAATTTCAATATAAAAAACATATATCAGTTTTGCAGTTTTGAATAATACTGTCTCCTCAAACTGAATTACTTACTAACATAAAGCGGCTAGAAAAGTTTACAGGTAAAACAAACTAACACTTTGCACCCTGCCATTTGCCATTTACTTTGCACTACTAGTCGGAGTTAGTAAAACAGGTATTCAGTGACTTTAGGATTAGTTAAAAAAATATATGCCAGAGACAATGATACTGTAGATCACATAAGGGAGTCTGTCATTGTACATAGAAGATGATAAAAAGCATATGTCATGTTTATGTTAACTCACAAATATTTACTTTGTGTATCACATCGTGGGATGGTCCATAGCTTTGCATTAATCAAATGCAGAACATTCTGCCTAATGAGCTTCTTCAGGAATGCTGTCTTCTTTGGCTTCTTTCACAACTTTGTGATGGTTCAAAGATCCAAGGCAAAACTCCTCTGAAAGCTGACATGGCTGAAAGAGATATCACTGTTAACACCATCCTTTAGTGAGACTATGCAGTTTCCTTACTTCTAAAGATAACATAACATTCTCAAATCGACCAAATACAATTCACGTTTGATGGGGATCGGAGCTTATTCTGTCTGCATACTGTGTACATGATGTTAAAACTGCCTTGGACTGGGCATCAGTCCATAGCAGGACCCATTGGCTCACACACCCTCAGTCACAAAGGGGCTAAATTTGGAATCACCAAACAAACTAGACTGTCTTTAAGAACTGTGAGAGGAAAATCCATGTAGTCATGGGAAGAGCATGCATATTCCACATTGACAATATGCAGGTGTGGGTTCAAACCCAGGATGCTAGATCCATGAGGTAGCAAGACTATCCCGGGTGCCACCATGTCACCTTTCTAAGAAAACGAAAGCAGGTTATATGGAGAAATTACTTCAGGTCACATAATCCTTCAACATTCCACTAATTAAAAAAACCATTAATTTGAAGGTCTTCAAAAACAGATCACCACTGTGAAACTACATCGACAGTTACCTGTCGGGATGACTTCAATAGGGTTGCCCGGCGCAATCCATTTTGTGTTGTCATCTCACTATTCACATGCTGTAGCAGAACGCGTGTGCGAGGAACATGACTCCACGAGCGCCCCAATCCTGGTTTCACTGCTCCATTACTCTCTCGTGTCACATGATTTGTCACCTAACAGAAAGATGTTAAAAGGATGACAAAAAGATGTTACAAGGTCATTTCGGGCACTTTTGAACAAGAACAGAAAAGGTGTAATCCTCCAAGCCTTGCAATGTTAAATGTTTTAAAAGGCAATAGCTACAGTACCTCTATAATTTAAATTTAAGTACAGTATATTGTTTATGTTAACCAACTATTTTACATCTGAAAATTGCTATTACTTATCTCTCTTTTTCCATTAAAAATTCAACACATACTGTATACAGTCATGTTTAAAGGTAAAGACATACTAGACATATTAGGAAATAAATAAAAATGATCTATCCCTCCCCACTTCATAAAACCAGACAAATCTGGCCCAAATTATCAAACAACACAACAGATTTTACTTCGTCTTTATTTATTCAGTAAAATTATATGGACATTGTAAAGCTTCTATTTTCATTACTCATTATAATAAGTATTTGATAAAGACTCATTCAAGGTGACTTGAAATGCATTCTGTAAAATAAATTATATGAGCTAGCTGACAATTACACTATTCTAATTTACAAGAATGTGAAAATTAGGCTAAAACTGTAATTGTCTAAGTTACTGAACTCCTATTCCCTGCATACACATTCCTGCAAACCCACACATTTATTGACATCTATATCTATACTAATAAAAGGCAAAGCCCTCACTGACTGACTGACTCACTCACTCACTCATCACTAATTCTCCAACTTCCCGTGGAGGTAGAAGGCTGAAATTTGGCAGGCTTATTCCTTATAGCTTACTTACAAAAGTTAAACAGGTTTCATTTCTAAATTCTACACATAACGGTCATAACGGTCGATAACGGTCGACAACGTCCGCCATGTTGAGCTTTTTTATTTAAGGCCCCATCTTCACGAAAGTTGGTAGGTGGCTTCCCTGCGCTAACCGAAACCGATGTACATACTTATTTCGATGGTATGACACCACTGTCGGCCGCCATATTGAACTTTCCAACGTCACTAATTCTCCAACTTTCCATGTAGGTAGAAGGCTGACCCCATCTTCACGAAATTTGGTAGGCGGCTTCCCTGTGCTAACCGAAACCGATGTACGTACTTATTTCGGTGGTATGACGCCACTGTCGGCCACCATATTGAACTTTCCAATGTCACTAATTCTCCAACTTCCCGTGTAGGCAGAAGGCTGAAATTTGGCAGGCTCATTCCTTACAGCTTACTTACAAAAGTTAAGCAGGTTTCATTTTGAAATTGTACGCGTAACGGTCATAACGGTCAACAATGTCCGCCATGTTGAACTTTCTTATTTATGGCCCCATCTTCACGAAATTTGGTAGGCGGCTTCCCTGCGCTAACTAAAACCGATGTACGTACTTATTTCAGTGGTATGATGCCACTGTCGGCCACCATATTGAACTTTCCAATGTCACTAATTCTCCAACTTCCCGTGTAGGCAGAAGGCTGAAATTTGGCAGGCTCATTCCTTACAGCTTACTTACAAAAGTTAAGCAGGTTTCATTTAGAAATTCTACGCGTAACGATCA